>JBBGZY010000096.1:1630000-2842500 GCA_037952925.1 Lithobates clamitans | reverse complement strand
TCGCGCGTGTCGTACGTACGTTCTGTGCGTCAAATTAGGGGGCGGAGAACATGAGTTCATTTCGAACGTCAGGGGCGGGCGACGCAGGCGGAGTTTCACACATGCGTAGTGTATAAAGGAGGGCCTTTCGCACGTGTCGTACGTACGTTCTGTGCGTAGGTGATAGTGGACCAGGACGTTACAAAACGAAGGTAATTTGAGATATATATTTATTTTTGGGGTTTATGGTCATGACTTTGTAGCAAGCGGCCTATATGGCTTGATAGATTGATGAGGCCTACATAGGGAGAAGATGATGAGGGGTTAGCAGAAACATATAATAAGTTTTTTTGGTCTTGTGACTTTCTCTTTTCCAGATATAATGAATCCCCTATTGAAGGATCCAGAGTTCCTTACTTCTTTTATTTCAAAGTATCGAGAGATGAGGAATTTGTGGGAGGTGAAACACCCTCAGTATTATGCCAAGCATGTGAGGAAGTCAACGCTGGAGAGACTTCTGTCCTTTGTCCAGGAGACCATCCCGGGAGCAACAATGGAGACAGTGCTCAAGAAAATTGGGGTCTTGAGGAACATGTATAAAAGGGAGCATAGGAAGATCCAGGAATCAAGGAGATCAGGAGCATCAGCAGATGATGTTTATGTACCCAGGCTGTGGTACTACAATCAACTCCGTTTTCTTGATGACCAGAATGAAGCCAGGGCATCACTTTCAACCCTTCCCTCCACCCTTCCCTCCACCCTTCCCTCCACCCCAGCAGAGGCTGATGAGGAGCAAGCTGGGTCTTCCATCCTGGATGAACCGGATATGACCATCTGGAGTCAGGTAAATTATTTTATCAAATATTTACTGTACTAATATTAATGATGTTAACTGGATGTTATAATTGTCTCAAATAATTTAGCACTCCAAATTGTGTATACATATCAAATGATAGTAGTGACTAAATATGTTTGGCACCTGCTTGAAATAATTAGGGTGTCTGATTAGACTCTTTTATTAAAGAGATGTATTCACATTGAATTTGCTAGTCATGAGAAGCAAACTGTGTGTCATTGATGAACCCAAAAAAAGAAACTAAAACTATTGTCCTTTTTTTATACACAGGATGAGTCCATCCAGGAGGAATGTGGGGAAAGTGGCAGGCAGGAGGAGACCGGGCCCATGGACAGCCTGGAGGAGGCCGGATTCACCATCATCCTGGAGGAGGCTGGGCCCAGTGTCAGGCAGGAGGTGGCTGCTCCCAGTGAGGTGGCTGGGCCAAGTGAGGTGGCTGGGCCAAGTGAGGTGGCTGGGCCCAGTAGGAGCCTCACCCAATCCCAAGTGCCTCCCCTCCACCTTCCCAAAAAAAGGGCCAGGAAGGGGATGGTCACACAGGACGCGTCCCTGCGCCTCATGCAACAGGCCACCCGTTTTTTAACAAGCCCCCCCGAAGCGGAAGAAGCCTATGGCTGCTACTTAGCCAGCAGGCTTCTTCAGATGGATTGGGAGCAGCGCCTCATTTGTGAGCGCCTATTTGGGGAAACAATCCATAAGGGGCTGCAGGGCACGCTAACCAAAAACACCCAACTACATGAGGCAGCCCCCCCCCCTCCTCCTCCTCCTCCTCCTCCTCCTCCTCCTCCTCCTCCTCCTCCTCCTGCCACAACTGAAACACCAGAGCCACAGCCTCAAAAGAAGGCTACAGGGAAGGCTACAGGGAAGGCTGCAGGGAAGGCTGCAGGGAAGGCTGCAGGGAAGGCTGCAGGGCAGCGTGGAGGAAAGGCTGCAGGGAAGAGAAGAAAGTGATGACCTGGGTTCAGTCTGGTCTGACAGAAGACGCAGGCTGTTGTAGGACCACAGTCTGGGGACATCTAGATCATCTGCTGGTGCTGTTGATCTCTGGGATTCTTGGACCAGATTGTGCTCCCTCTTATATGGACTCCTCAAGATCCCAATTTTCTTGTACACCGACTTTTTCCAGCGTTGACTTCCTCTTTATTTTATTTTGACCATGAATAAATGGATCTTTTTTGAGTTTAGCAAAAGACTTTTATGTGTTTTCTTTTAAATCATTGATTTTACACACAATGTTAAATTAACAAGGGACAACAATCTCATTGAGTTTTAAAAAAACACAACAAAAATACATTACTAATGTTAAGAATGTTCAAGTGGTAAGTCTTGAAAAAAAAAAATATACATAAACAAAAACGGTGCTTTGGGTTAACTTTATCTAAAAATTAAAAAATAATCACTAGAAAAAAAATAAAAAAGAATAATGGGTTCTTTGTGGTAACTTTACAAACCTAAAAAAAAAAAAAAAAAGGGAAAAAGTATTATTAGTATGGAAACATTGTTTATAAAAAGCATACTATATCATTCATGAGATCAAAGAGAAAAAGAATTCAGAAATCAGTTTGGGAGAACTCTGATTATGAACAGCAAAACACCTTCGTTCTTTAGAGAGCATTCGTAAAGAAGAAATAAAATGCGCTGCATTCAACGATCACAGATTTTGCAGCGTGATGAATGTGCTACCTACAATACGAACACTAGTTTTACTAGACCGAGTGCTTCCGTTTAGTTTTTGCTGATGAGCATGCGTCGTTTTTTTGTCCGTAGGACTAGCATACAGACGAGCGGACTTCGGGGTCCGTCGTAGTTACGACGTAAAGATTTGAAGCATGTTTCAAATCTAAAGTACGTCGGATTTGAGGCTAAAAAAGTACGTTGAAAGTCCGAAGCAGCCCACACACGATCGGATTACCAGCCAGCTTTAGTCCGTCAGCGTCCGTTGGACTTTTGTAGACGAAAAGTCCGACCGTGTGTACGCGGCATTAGTGTTACAAGGTCTCAGGAGTGAATGGGGAGCAGGTGTATTAAATTTGGTGTTATCGCTCTCACTCTCTCATACTGGTCACTGGAGGTTCAACGTGGCACCGCATGGCAAAGAACTCTGAGGATCTGAAAAAAAGAATTGTCGCTCTACATAAAGATGGCCTAGGCTATAAGAAAATTGCCAAGACCTTGAAACTGAGCTGCAGCACAGTGACCAAGACCATACAGCGGTTTAACAGGACAGGTTGAATTGCTGCAAAGTTTGAAGGGGTGGTGGGGTCAGCCTGTCAGTGCTCAGACCATACACCACATGCTGCATCAAATTTGTCTGCATGGCTGTTATCCCAGAAGGAAGCCTCTTCTAAAGATGATGCACAAGAAAGCCCGCAGACAGTTTGCTAAAGCCAAGCAGACTAAGGACATGGATTACTGGAACCATGTCCTGTGGTCTGATGAGACCAAGATAAACTTATTTGGCTCAGATGATGTCAAGTGTGTGTGGCGGCAACCAGGTGAGGAGTACAAAGACAAGTGTGCCTTGCCTACAGTCAAGCATGGTGGTGGGAGTGTCATGGTCTGGAGTTGCATATGTGCTGCCGTCACTGGGGAGTTTATTGAGGGAACCATGAATGCCAACATGTACTGTGACATACTGGAGCAGAGCATGATCCCCTCCCATTCAGAGACTGGGATGCAGGGCAGTATTCCAACATTATAACGACCCCAAACACACCTCAAAGACGACCACTGCCTTGCTAAAGAAGCTGAGGGTAAAGGTGATGGACAGGCCAAGCATGTCTCTAGACCTAAACCCTATTGAGCATCTGTGGGGCACCCTCAAACTGGAGGTGGAGGAGCGCAAGGTCTCTAACATCCACCAGCTCTGTGATATCATTATGGAGGAGTGGAAGAGGACTCCAGTGGCAACCTGTGAAGCTCTGGTAAACTCCATGCCAATGAGGTGCCATATTGAACTTCCAGTGACCAGTATGAGAGAGCGATAACACCAAATTTAACCAACCTGCTCCCCATTCACACCTGAGACCTTGTAAGACTAACGAGTCACATGACACCTAGGAGGAAAAATGGCTAATTGGGCCCAATTTGGACAGTTTCACTTAGGGGTGTACTCACTTTTGTTGCCAGCGGTTAGACATTAATGGCTGTGTGTTGAGTTATTTTGAGGGGACAGCAAATTTACACTGTTATTCAAGCTGTACATTCACTACTTTACATTGTAGCAAAGTAAACAAAATATTTACAAAAATGTGAGGGGTGTAATCTCTTTTGTGAGAGACTGTATATTTGTGACCCGACTCTTCTGGATAGGGAGCGGCGGGTCGCTCTTGTTGACCTATCAGGGGATACCGTGGACTTGATCTCCATTGGTGCCCACCGATCATCTGGCAGAGAGGCAGAAAGGCAAAGTCAGGGAACTAGCCAGGGAATAGTTGCTCACAGACCTGGCACATTAGCCAATTCTCAATATGGTCTAGACTTATGGCCAAGTACACCAGCATAGGATGGTACTGTGGGTGTGCATTATTAAATAGCAAAGTGCCACATCCTAATCATGAAATATATATATATTGAAAAAAGAAACATGGACTTTATAGGCACCACTGGTAAAAACTATTTTTTATTTATAATAATTCACATCATTTATAAAATAGCATATATAAAAACATTACTGTAACGGACTACAGTGAGAACTTGATATCTCAGTCAGGGTCATAGAACCTGAAGGCCCCAATAGAAATTAACATGGCTGGAGAAAATAAGTAGTAATAAGAAAGCGCTACATGTTTCGTGGAGAACGCTTCTTCAGGAGCTAATATACATTTTTCTGAATAGAATAGAAAGACATCAAGTAAATATCTATATCTACCGTATTTATCGGCATATAACACGCACTTTTTTCCCCTAAAAATCAGGGGAAAATCGCGGGTGCGTGTTAAATGCCGATCCCCGTCGATTTCCGCTGATTGTGAGCGGAGCGATCGCGCCGAGATACACATAGCCGAGTGTACTCAGCTCTTCTCGGCTCCGCTCACAGTCACGCCCAGTCCTGCCATTGGACCTGTGTTATGTCCAACATAGGGCAGGACTGGGCGTGACTGTGAGCGGAACCGAGAAGAGCCGAGTACACTCGGCTATGTGTATCTCGGCTCCGCCCAGTCCCTGCGATCTCGGCGGCGCTCGCTCTGCTCCACCGAGTCCCTGCGTTCTCGGCGGCGCCATATTTAAATCTGGACAAGGCTGCAATGGACACTGGGGGCAAGGCTGCACTGACAAGGCTGCATTGACTAGGCTGCAATCACAAGCTTGCAATGGACACTGGGGCAAGGCTGCACTGGGGCAAGGCTGCACTGACAAGGCTGCAATGACAAGGCTGCAATGACACTGACAAGGCTGCAGAATGGCGCTGATAAAGCTGCATTGATGGGCATTTAAATGTAAGTTTTTTTTCCCTTAAACTTCCCTCCTAAAAGTTTTTTCCTTAAAATTCCCTCCTAAACTTGGGGTGCGTGTTATACGCCGGCGCGTGTTATACGCCAATAAATACGGTATATCTCAAATGTAAAATTTAGGCATTATTTATATATATATATATATTAACAAGATTATATCTGAGAACCAGCAAGAGGGAAAGAACTGCATGCAAGGGTGAGCTGTGGGCAGATACGGGGACATACTTGGTGCTCTCCATGGGGGCACTCGATGAAGAGGAGGAGCCAGGAGCGCCACCGGGGGACCCCAGAAAAAGAGGATCGGGGCTGCTCTGTACAAAACACTTGCACAGGGCAGGTAAGTATGACATGCTTGTTATTTAAAAAATAAAAAATAAAACAAACCTTTACAATCACTTTAATGAATCAGGAGATGGTCAGTAAAATTAATTTTGCAAAGAAAACCAAATCCTATGAAATAAAAAAATGAAAAAACAAATAGGATTTTTTCTCACTCCTCTTTAATTGAAACACAGCTTCACCTCATTCACCAAGCTAAATCATTCATTCACTTTACAAAGTGAACGTAGTCTACCTCTTTGGTAAATCAACTTGACCACCTAGATGTGCAAAGTGCAGGAAAAAATGGCACCCAATCAGATTTCATTTTGCATCATTTTGACACAAGCAAAGCAAGAGCAAAGACAGATTGCTGATTGGTTGTTCCCAGCTGCTGCTCTCTGCCCTATTAAATAAGCCTGAACATCACCCATATTGCAGAAGTTCATGGCTGTATATTTTTTTCACCATGCCGGCATCCTAGAACACACTCAATTTCTTTATAAGCAATCATTACAACAACCTATCACAGTCCAGTTAACGTTAACTGAAAACAATCAGGCTTCTTGCAGAATGACGTCCGCTACTTTATATTTCTTAAATAGCTAAGGAAAAAAAGAATTTTAGTGGCATTATGTATGAATGGGAAGGTAATTACCTGGGGAATGTCCCAGATTGATCTCTCAATGAAGGGTTGTGCTTAGTACTGCCGTTTAATCGCATGTTATGGGCTATATCATGAGGCATACAGATACCTTCCCAATAGTTTATTGTAAGCAAAATGATGTGCAGATAGTCTTTGATCTTTTCCCTGCATAACTCCAAATGATCTCCCTTCATTCTCTTTTAATTTGACTCCACAGGTTAATAACACATATATATTACACAAGGGAAATCTTCAGAACTGTGTAAATATTTCTACAGATAGACATCACAAAGGATTAGGATAGTTTATATTTACATTATTTTATTTTCAGCAACATACCATATAAACTAATTTCCTATTCATAGCGGGTATATGTGTTTGTAATTATATGAAGAAAGTAATAACACACACATAAAACACTTAAACATAACTATCTGCTCATTTTTTTAATTCAGTCTAGATAATTATACCTACACTGCGTTGTGCCTACTTGACTTGCAAATCAATTGACAGTTACAAACATAGGCGTGTGCAGGGGGTGTGCCAGGTGTGCCTGGGCACCCCCTTAAATACACATGCTCAATTGACAGTTACAAACATAGGCATGCGCAGGGGGTGTGCCAGGTGTACCTGGCACACCCTTAAATACACATGCTCGCCAGCAAACCATGAATTTCAAATAGCAGTCCAAAGCTTTTATTGTAGAAAGATCACAACAGGACAAGTGCAACATTTCGGAGCCACACAGGACCCCTTAGTCAGGCATATGATGACGAAGGTGGTCCTGCGTGGCTCTGAAATGTTGCATTTATCCTGTTGTGATCTTTCTATAATAAAAGCTTTGGACTGCAATTTGAGATCCATGGTGTGCTGGCGAACATGTGTATTTAAGGGTGTGCCAGGTACACCTGGCACACCCCCTGCGCATGCCTATGTTTGTAACTGTCAATTGATTTGCAAGTCAAGTAGGCACAATGCAGCGTAGGCTTAATTATCTAGACTGAATAAAAAAAATGAACAGATAGTTATGTTTTCTGTGATATATCCAGTGCCCAGCTGGTGATTGCTGCAGCACCCATTATAGAAGAGCCTTTAAATTCAGGAACGTGTGCGATGAGAATATGAACAATATGGGCACATCCTACTCATGCTCTGTTACACAGATTCCCTCTGCTGCTTGACTGCAGAGAAAGGGACTGGGGAATCTGTGTCCTCAGTCCAATTCTTTGTCTCAAAAGTGAGACATCAGGGGACAGACCCCTGCTTTTTTATTATTAATAATAAATTATTGTAAAAAGAAAGTGTAAAATATAATGAAATTGTAAAATAGTTATAATAAAAAAATAATAAAAATAAACTACTGACATCAATCTCTGCCCTACTGACACCGTCTTCAGCGGACTTTTTTTCCCCAAAAGTCCGACGGACCTAGAAATAAAACATGTTTCAAATCTTTCCGACAGACTCGAAAAATCCGCTCGTCTGTATGCTAGTCCGACAGACTAAAACCGAGGCTAGGGCAGCTATTGGCTACTGGCTATCAACTTCCTTATTTTAGTCCGGTCGTACGTCATCACGTACAAATCCGTCGGACTTTGGTGTGATTGTGTGTGTCCAAGTCCATTCGTTTGAAAGTCCGGCGGACCTATGCTGGAAAGTCCATCGGAAAGACTGTCGGACCTAGTCCGTCGAAAAGTCCGCTCCTGTGTACGAGGCATAACACATGAATATGCTTTAATCTAACCCATTCCATTGTGGCTCTGGCTGTATGTTTAGGGTCGTTGTCCTGCTGGAAGGTGAACCTCCACCCCAGTCTCAAGTCTTTACAGACTCTAACTTATTTTCTTCTAAGATTGCCCTGTATTTGGCTTCATTCATCTTCCCATCAACTCTCATCAGCTTCCCTGTCCCTGCTAAAGAAAAGCACCCCCACAACATGATGCTGCCACCACCTTTTTTCACGGTGGGGATGGTGTGTTCAGGGTGATGTACAGTGTTAGTTTCCTGCCGCACATAGCGTTTTGCTTTTGGCCAAAAAGTTACATTTTGGTCTCTTCTGACCAGAGCACCTTCTTCCACATGTTTGCTGTGTCCCCCATATGGCTTCTCGCAAACTTCAAACGGGACTTCTTATAGCTTTCTTTTAACAATGGCTTTCTTCTTGCTATTCTTTCATAAAGGCCAGATTTGTGGAGTTCACGACTAATAGTTGTCCTGTGGACAGATTCTCCCACCTGAGCTGTGGATCTCTGCAGCTCCTCCAGAGTTACCATGGACCTCTTGGCTGCTTCTCTGATGAATGCTCTCATTGCCCGGCCTGTCAGTTTAGGTGAACGGCCATGTCTTTGTAGGTTTGCAGTTGTGCCATACTCTTTCCATTTTCAGATGATGGATTGAACAGAGCTCTGTGAGATGTTCAAAGCTTGGGATATTTTTTTATAACTTAATACTGCTTTAAACTTTTCCACAACTTTATCCCTGACCTGTCTGGTGTGTTCCTTGGTTTTCATGATGCTGTTTGTGCACTAAGGTTCTCTAACAAACCTCTGAGGGCTTCACAGAACAACTGTATTTATACTGAGATTAAATTACACACAGGTGGACTCTATTTACTAATTAGGTGACTGCTGAAGACAATTGGTTCCACTAGATTTTAGTTAGGGGTATCAGAGTAAAGGGGGCTGAATACAAATGCACACCACATTTTTCACTTATTTATTTGTAAAAAAAATTCAAAACCGTTTATCATTTTCCTTCCACTTCACAATTATGTGCCACTTTGTGTTGGTCTATCACACAAAATCCCCCCAAAAAAACACATTTACGTTTTTGGTTGTAACATGACAAAATGTGGAAAATTGCAAGGGGTATGAATACTTTTTCAAGGCAATGTATATACAGTATCTCACAAATGGAGTACACCCCTCACGTTTTTGTAAATATTTTATTATATCTTTTTATGTGACAACACTGAAGAAATGACACTTTGCTACAATGTAAAGTAGTGAGAGTACAGCTTGTATAATGCCCCGTACACACGGTCGGACTTTGTTCGGACATTCCGACAACAAAATCCTAGGATTTTTTCAGACGGATGTTGGCTCAAACTTGTCTTGCATACACACGGTCACACAAAGTTGTCGGAAAATCCAATTGTTCTAAACGCGGTGACGTAAAACACGTACGTCTGGACTATAAACGGGGCAGTGGCCAATAGCTTTCATCCCTTTATTTATTCTGAGCATGCGTGGCACTTTGTCCATCGGATTTGTGTACACACGATCGGAATTTCCGACAACGGATTTTGTTGTCGGAAAATTTTATATCCTGCTCTCAAACTTTGTGGGTCGGAAAATCCGATGGAAAATGTGTGATGGAGCCTACACACGGTCGGAATTTCCGACAACAAGGTCCTATCACACATTTTCCGTCGGAAAATCCGACCGTGTGTACGGGGCATAACAGTGTAAATTTGCTGTCCCCTCAAAATAATTCAACACACAGCCATTAATGTGTCACATACCTGGTTGGTAGAGGAAGGCCTCTTGTACAGCTCCAGTTCGAGAGACAGCAGCCACTGGAGCACAGCGGGGTAAGAGTGCCTAGGATCAGTTCAGAAGTCTGTGCAGGTAGTAGCCAGGAACTTACAGGCAGGAAGCAGGACATGGCTGGTAGCAGGCAGGTAAGGCAGCAGACAGGCTGGCAAACTTGGCAGATGACAGACTGTGGATGCCCAACAGGAAGCAGGAACCTGGAGGTGCTGAGCTGGACTGAGGAGCTGTAGCAGGCTGGAAGAGCTGGAAGCAGGGTCAGATGAGCCGGGTCGGTAACAGACAGGCAGATCAGGCATAAACGGCAGGCAGGAGCGTAGTCGGGTCACAGGCAGAGTTGGAAACAGATGCAGGTTAAACAGGAGCAGCAGACAGAAACAGAGTCCGTAATAAAGCCAGGGGTCGGAGCAGGAAGCAGACAGGGGTAGTCGGGAGCAAGCCGGATCAGTATCAGAAGTCAAATACAGGAATCAGGATTCACATAAATTCTGTAGACCAAGCAACAATTAGACAACGCTGAAGCTCCTTTTTTAAATAGGCCGTTTGGCTGCAGTCTTGGCCACGTGTTCACGCTCGCTGTTCTGTGAAGCCCTCAGAGTTTTTTTTAGAGAACCTTAGTGAACAAACAGCCAAGGAACACACCAGACAGGTCAGGTATAAAGTTGTGGAGAAGTTTAGAGTTGATGGGAATGTTTCACAAGCCCTGCTCTGAAATATTAGATAGAAAGTTGTAATTACATGCCCCTGTTAAACAGGGGAAGAAATATTGGGCCTTGGGTGGTGGTGGTGGTTTCACAACACTGTAATCCCTCACAGATAATCTTGTTGGGTGCAGGAAAGGCCCCTGCTGTGAAATATTAGAAAAAAATATGGGCCTTTGGTGGTGGTGCCCTAAAACAAAAATATTGTTGGAAGCTAGCATCATCAAGATTGAGGAGGAATAGGATAGTCAGCATAGGCAGTCTTCAAGGGATCCCACATCCATAGCAAATTCAATCAGTTACATCAGCATCAGGTGCTTGATAGCTGCTGATCCAAGACTGATTTATTTTTTGATGCATGTGAGTCTATCAACCAAGTCTGTGGACAGACACACTCTTTGATCTGTTACAAACCCTCCAGCAGCACAGAATGTGCGTTCAGAAAGCACGCTTGATGCAGGACAGGCCAGTAGCACAATTGCATATTGAGCAAGTTCTGACCAGTGGTCCATCCTCAAGACCCAGTAACCCAGTGAATGCTCTGTTGGAAAGGTCTCCAAGTCTGCGCTTGCCCCTAGATATTCCTTGGCGCTGAGGACTGAAAAATTGTTTAAAGGCATTGGTCAGATGGCTATCTTCTCCATCGCTCTTCCTCTGACTGAACGAAGTCTCAGCAACACGTTGTCCAGCACCAGGAAATGGTAACCTCCCAGGGTCTGGAAATGCATTGCACAGACCTTTCTTCAAGGCCTCCTTAAGATGTTTCATCCTCTGCTCCCTCTGCGAAGGCAGGATGAGTTCTGCAACCTTACCCTTGTAACGTGGATCAAGAAGGGTTGCCAGCCAGTAATGATCCCTCTCCTTGATACCACGAATCCTAGGGTCCTTTCGCAGGCTTTGCAAAATCAGGGAGGCCATGCAGTGTAAGTTTGCAGAGTCCTCTGGGTCACTAAGGATCACATGATGTGTAACTACCTCATCTCAGCCACGTACAATTCCTTGGGTTTCTGGGGACTGAAAATCATCCCTTGAAGACTGCTGCTGAGTGTTATCCTCTACATCCATGCTGACACAATCCTTCTCCTCTTCTCCCTGTGTGTTTGGCCGGCCCGCAGGAATGCTATCTGGATAAAGGGGGCTATGAGAGGTAAGGAAGTCCTCCTTTTCCTTCCACTGTTCTGCCTCAAGTGCCCTGTCCATGATTCCATGAAGCGTGTGCTTCAACAGGAAGACTAGAGGGACAGTGTCACTAATGCATGCATTGTCACTGCTCACCATCCTTGTGGCCTCCTCAAATGGTGACAGGACAGTGCATGCATCCTTGATCAGTAGCCACTGGCATGGCGAAAAGAATTCCTTGTGCCATACTCACACAGGTACTCATTGATGGCCCTCTGCTGTGTGTGCAGCCGCTGCAGCATTGCCAACGTTGAGTTCCACCTGGTGGGCATGTCACAAATGAGGCGGTTGATGGGCAGGGAGCACTGGCATTGTATGACCGGCAGAAATAACCACAGACTTTTCTGGCCTGCCTTAGGAGATCCTGTAAGCCTGGGTACCTGCTCAAGAACCGCTCCACCAAATTCAGGATGTGTGCCAAACATGGAACATGGGTCAAGTGTCCCTGTCGGAGGGCGGAGAGAAGGTTGGTGCCATTGTCAAATACAACCATTACTGGCTGAAGCAGGCATGGCATCAACCACCTCTGAGCCTGCCCCTGCAGAGCTGACAGAATCTCTGCCCCAGTGTGGCTCCTGTCCCCTAGGCAGACCAACTCAAGCACTGCATGGCATCTGTTAGCCTGAGTGCTTATGTAGCCCCTTGAACGCTTATGGAGCACCGCTGGTTCAGAGGACAAAACTGCAGAAGAGGCCATCGAGGAAGAAGAAGAGGAGGGGGTGGAGGAGAAAGCTGTGGCAGAATCACCACTAGCATTTTGGAGGCTTGGTGGTGGAACAAGCTCCAACAACACTTAAACCCGTCCTGCATTCTTCCCAGTTGCCAGCAGAGTTACCCAGTGCGCTGTGAAGGAAAGGTAACATCCCTGCCCATGCCTGCTGGACCATAAGTCAGCGGTAATATGAACCTTACTGCTGACCGCCCTATCCAACGAGGCCAAAATATTGCCTTCCACATGCCGGTAGAGAGGCGGAAAGCCCTTCCGTGTAAAGAAATGGCATTTTGGAACCTGCCACCGAGGTACAGCACATTCCACAAATTCACGAAAGGGGGCAGAGTCTACCAGCTGAAAAGGCTGCAGTTGCTGTGCTAGCAATTTGGCCAAGCTGCCATTTAGACACTGAGCATGTGGGACTGAATTTCTTTTTATGGTTCAGCAACTGGGGTAGGGAAATTTGCCTGCTAAAATCAATTGGTGGTGTACTGCTAGCAGATTGGCTGCAAGTACTTGGGACACCTATTGCTATACCTTCATTCCTCTCAGTGCAGGTTTTTGAGAGGACTGGAGGTATAGTAGGGTTGGAGATCCCCGATGAGGAGCAAGGAGAAGTCCGTCTTTTTCTTTGATGTGGGTCTTTCAAGTGCTGTTGCCAACGGACTGCATGGCAGGCCATCATATGTCTGGTCAAGCATGTGGTGCCCAAGCGGCTGCTGTTCTGGCCATGCTTGATCTGCTTCAGACATAGGCTGCAAACAGCAACAGTGCGATCTGCTGCACACATGTCGAAAAAGGCCCACACCAAGGAACTTTTAAAAGTCAACGGGGAGTCAGCAGCGCCCTGCACCTGCGGAGCTCTGCGGTGTGATGCAATAGGGTGGCTGCCCTTAAGCTGCCCCCTAGAGGACATCCTGCCTCATTGGAGTTGTGCCTCCTCCTCTTCCTCTCTTCTCTCAGGCACCCAAGTACAGTCCGTGACCTCATCATTCCCTCCCTCCTTGTCACTGGAGCAAACTTTGCAGTATGCTGCAGCTGGGGGAACAAGACTGCCAGTTTCTTGTCCTTCTGTGGCATCCCCTCTCTCTAGGCTTACGTTACTCCCTTCCTCAACCTGGGAACCAACATTGGAGCCTTCAAATCGCTGTGCATCCTCCAGCAGCATGTACCCGACACTGTGGTCGAAAAATTCTGGGGACTCCTCCGTGCATGATGGTGGGGCTATGGAAGGAGTGAATGTGGATAAGAAACCTGTGGAATAGGCTGCTTTGTTAGCTGCCTTGGAAGGCAAACTACTCTGAGCCTGGGAGACAGAGGATGAGGAGGATGAGGACAGCTTTGTTATCCACTCCACCAACTCTTCTGCATGTTGTGGCTCAATAACACGGCCAGAAGCAGAAAAAAAGAACAAGGGTGCCCCACGGCCACCTGCAGAGGATGCACCATGTCCATGACTACCACTGTTGACTATAGACACAGAGGCTGCTTGCCCTCTTTTAGTGGCCTGTGAGCATTTCCTCTCCTAGGTGGCCTTCCAGACATGATGTATTTTTTGTTTTGCAACACCACACTACACTGTATTAGATACTGTGTACATCACCAAAAATGTAGTAGAAACTGTACACACTGTATTAGATACTGTGTACACCGCCTGCACTGTATTAGAAACTGTACTATGGCTGTACTGTATTGTGTACTGTGTACATAACCAGAAAAGTAGTAGAAACTGCACACACTGTATTAGATACTGTGTACACCGCCTGCACTGTATTAGAAACTGTACAACGGCTGCACTGTATTTTATACTGTGTACACCAACAGAAGTGTAGTAGAAACTGTACACACTGTATAAGATACTGTGTACATCGCCTGAAGTGTATTAGAAACTGTACACACTGTATTAGATATTGTGTACACCGCCTGCACTGTATTAGAAACTGTACAAGGGCTGAACTGTATTTTATACTGTGTACACTAGCTAAAAATAAAAAATGTGGGCTCTGTATACAGAAAAAATCATTAAAAAATACTAAAATAAGACTTATCCCAAACCATTACAGTTTCCCTTTAAGAGTTGTGTTGATAAAAAGTAAGACTGAATGAAGAAAGAAGAGATAACAAGGGATTGTTTATATATGAATTATTGAAGATTGGAACCCCGCTGATGTTACAATACTCCAAAAAGAGACATAAAAAAGGTGGTTTTTGTTATCCTCGGAACAGTCAGCATAGTAAGCTATGTATCTGGTTGGTGAATCTCCTCCGGCCTACCCTAATTCTTTCTTATCCCTCTCTACAAATCTCCCTCACATATACTGTGTGAATACAAACACTTCACATTAGCCTGGCTAACTGCCGCTGCTGCTTTAGACCCGACTGCCTTGTGGAGAGATGAATGGAGATCTCTTGTCCAAATATTTACTTAGACCCAAACTAATCCTGTGTCTGGATTCCCCGCCATGTGCTATCATCTGGCACATCTCTCTTTAATATGTATAAGATGAACCTCTGTAAAGACATTTAAGCCAAAACAATCCTTTCCACTCATGTAGAACCCCAGCAGAAGGCTGTAATGTTGTATTTTGCGTTGCTGGTTATTGGGGCGGAATGCACATCAGGGTGAACTGGCAGTGATGTATCTTTTATCGGTCTGCATATCATTTCCCATTTGGATAAAATTCAGACGCTTTTAGTAACTATTTCATGATTATTCATGTTCCTATTTGATCTCTTGTTCTTACCAAAGCCCACAGTTACACGGTGGTATGTCTAGATTTCATTGTATATCAAAGCAAAACATTTTGAGCCAGACCACCCCTTTTTAATTTTACAATAGCCCTCACATATTAAGCCATAATATACTGAGTACATAGAACCAATTGCATCAGTCCATGTCCCCAAAGGAGCTCATATTCTAATGTCCCTACCAAAGCATGCTTTAATTTACCTGGGGAAAAAAATCACAGAAACATGTGAAAGACATTTAAACTAATGTGGTACCTAAACAGTTACCCAGGTTAAGTAAAAAAAAAATTTTTTAAAAGTTGGTGACCATTCTCCATGACAGTTTTTTGTGCAGAAAGAAAAGCAAAAGAAAAGGCCTTCAAAAAATATAAGGCTGAGGGATCATTGTCAGCATTCCAACATTACAAAGATTGCAATAAGAAATGTAAGGGTGCAATCAGGGCGGCTAAGATAGTACACGAAAGGCACATAGCGGAGGAGTGTAAAAAAAAACTCAAGAAATTCTTTAAGTATATAAATAGTAAGAATGTGAAGCCAGAACATATTGGCCCCATAAAGGATGATCAAGGGAATTTGGCTACAAATAACAGAGAAGGCAAAGGTTTTGAATGTATTCTTCTCCTCAGTCTTTACAAAGGAAAGGGGGAAACAGTAACCAAGACTATAATGTTAATGCTAATGTTAATAACACATCACAGAAAGCACCCTCATGGCTAACAGAACACAGAACCAGAAAAAGACTTGAAAAACTTAACATAAACAAGTCACCGGGACCAGATGGCTTACACCCGAGGGTCCTTAAGGAACTCAGCCCAGGTGTTAACTAAACCATTGTTCTTAATATTTATGGACAGTTTACTGACTAGAATGGAGCCAGACTGATTGGAGAAAAGCCAACGTAGCACCAATATTTAGGAAAGGCTGAGATATATCCCTGGTAACTACAGGCCAGTTAGCCTAACACCAATAGTCTGCAAACTACTGGAGGGGATGATAAGGGGCTATATACAATATTTTAGTAATGAAAACGGTATCATTAGTAGTAATCGGCGTGCATTCATGAAGAATTGTTCTTCCCAGACCAATCTATTAACCTTCTACAAAGAAGTGAGCTGCCATCTAGATAAAGGAAGGCCTGTAGATGTGGTGTATCTGGTTTTTGCAAAGGCATTACTTGATAAAGTTCCCCACAAACGTTTACTGTAAAAACAAAGGTCTGTCAGGATGGGCCATAGGGTAAGTACCTGGATTGAAAACTGGCTACAGGGGCAAATCCAGAGAGTGGTTATAAATGGCGAGTACTTGAAATGGTCTGGTGTGGAAAGTGGGGTCCCCCAAGGATCGGTCCTGGGACCAATCCTGTTTAATTTATTCATAAACAATCTAGAGGATAGAATAAACAGCCCAATCTCAGTATTTGCAGACAATACAAAGCTAAGCAGGGCAATAACTTCTACGCACGATGTGGAAACCTTACAAGAAGACCTAAACAAATTAATGGGGTGGGCCACTACATGGCAAATTAAGTTTAATGTTGAAAAATGTAAGGTAATGCATTTGAGTGCCAAAAATACGTTACTTGCTGGGGGAGAACCTCTGGGGGAATCTAGGATGGAAAAGGACCTGGGTGTCCTAGTACAGACTCAGCAATGACATGCAATGACAGGCTGCTGCAAGCAAAGCCAAAAGAATATTGGCATGCATTAAAAAGGGGATTCATTCCAGAGATAAAACGATAATTCTCCCATTCTACAAGACTCTGGTCCGGCTGCATCTTGGGTATGCTGTCCAGTTCTGGGCACCAGTCCTCAGGAAGGATGTACTGGAACTGGAACGAGCCCAGAGAAGGGAAACAAAGCTAATAAAGGGACTGGAGGATCTCAGCTAGTCAGCTGTCATGAATCTGCCGTAATGTTTCATGCCCTGTCTGTCTGCTAATCTCTGATCTGTGTATCAGCTTTAGGGACTGCACTCTCACACCTGCATTTTTAAGTAATCTTCTCTCAGCATGGCTCCACCTTAGTCTCTAACAGGAGACACTATTTAACACCATGCACTCCAAGCCTGCCTTGCCCGAGCAATAGTGCGTTTAGGCTCCCCTGTATGTTTCTTGCCATGTGCTTTACATTTGTTTCCATGTACCAACTTTGGTCTGTTTCCTGTCAATCCCTGTCTGCTTGTTACCCCAACCCCTGGCTTGTCCTTCTGATTAATCCTTGTTGCCCTGCAATGCTGCTTCCTCTCCATCCACCAGAGCCTGCCGTGAGCGTGAGCTGGGAGATCCTGGGGGCCGCGACCTGGAGTCCGCTGCAGCGAAGGCCATTCTCACCATCAGAGGCCCTGGTGAAAACCTGCTGGCCATTAGACTCCACGCCCTGGGGAATCTTAACTCTAGCTCCCTGTTTGATTCGTGTCGGTGCTCAGGTAGAGCTGCTTTCCTGAAGCAACCAGAGCTCCATCCGCAGCACTCAGCCGAAGGCTTCACAAGCTTAGTGCGCTCCTGACCCCAGCAGTGTGCACCTGTCACCTGGACTCAGGTGACCTGACATCAGCTATAGGGAAAGACTACAAGCATTAAACTTATTCTCTCTGGAGAGGAGACGCTTGAGAGGTGATATAATATAAATGTACAAATACTGTACTGGCGACCCTAGCATAGGGAAAAAACTTTTCAGTGAAAGGGAATTTAAAAAGACACACGGCCATTCACTAAAATTGGAAGAGAAGAGGTATAACCTTAAACTGCGTAGAGGGTTCTTTACTGTCAGAGCGGTAAGGATGTGGAATTCTCTTCCACAAGCAGTGGTATCAGCAGGGAGCGTCGATAGTTTAAAAAAACTATTAGATGGGTACCTTAACGACCACAGCAAACTGTACAGAGGATACAATGTACTATTGACATAAACACATACACACACACATCATAGGTTGAACTGGATGGACTGGTGTCTTTTTTCAGCTCACCAACTTTGTAACAGTAAACACAAGTTAATTATCTCCTTGGAGATCGTAATTACTACTTATGGACAACTTAACCCTAACCTGTGCTGAGGGTTGATGTGCAGTCTCTTGGGGCGATGTCCACGATGGTCTGATTCCAACTCCCCTCCCTGATCCTCATCCTTTCTTACTCCCTCCTATTCTCTCTCCCTGTTTATCTTCTTCTCATACTTCCATTTATCTAGTTTCTTCTTTCTCTGTGGTCCCCTGATCTGGGTTTCCCGCTACTGCAGCAACTAATTCAGCTAGTAGAAACTAAATATAGAATTAGGTGCAATGCAACTTTTCCCTAACCACTGTACATATTATCAATGAATCAGTAGTGACATGGCATACCGATACCACATTTGGTAACTTAATGTACTTGCAACTGGAGTTCACTTATGCATACTAAGCAATAATGTGTACTTCTGTATCTTTGAAGTTATTCTATGCTTCTGTGTATTGTTTATGCAAAACAAGAGGCCACGAAGAACTTACCATTATTACTAAAAGTCAACTGTACAAGTTGTCCATTAAAAAATGCAGCAACCCCCTGGTCCTCTGTCGTAGCCTCCAGCAGTCCTTCAGACTACAGCCCTTCCCAAAGGAAGCAATTTGGCCATGGCTCAAATGCACTGGCTAAAGACCTGGTAGGGGCACTTTGTATAGCAAGACTGAGCGGGTCCTGAAGCGGTTGCACAGTAAAGAGTGTCGACTAAAATTGCAGTTATTGCATCTGAAAAATGTGTCCTTTTTTCATATCAGGTCTTTTGCATTCTGTACCTTTGTCCCTGAACACATAGGGCCCTAATCGCCAGTACCACTCAGTGCAGTATTCAGCCCCATCCCGCCACAGCTTGCCTTAGACTTTGCAGGTTGTCTGCAGCAAGGCTGGGTGGTGCACCTGTCCAAGGTGCACTACAATTTCAGGAGGGATGCACTACATCTGGATGGCCTCATATGCAAGGGGCCCTAGGTATACGTGCTTGCTGCACTTTGCCTAAAATCAGCCCTCTGTGTCTGTTTAAGTAGTGATCCACATGACTTGTAAAATGTAATAACAGATCATTGTCCTAATTCTAATGCAAACTAGTTTAGAGCAGGTTTGCCAACCTTCCGCATATTTTTTACTGATAAAACATGGGGAATTTACTGACGGAGCACATTTTTTGCTGGTAACCTGAAAAATTACAGAGCCCCTATTGAAAACTAACACAGTGAATATTTGAACAATATAAACATGATATGGGAACACTGGCAATACCCATAACAAGGTAATTTGCATGATTACATTTAAAAAAGTCAACACAGCATGAAATTATCAGCCCCCGATATTTACTGACAGTTCTAAACAAATCCTTAATTTTTACGAACTGTCAGTAAATTTACTGGCGGTTCGCAACCCTGGTTTAGAGTACTTGCGAAAAATTTGTCAAAGCAAGCCAACATTTGTGAATTAGTTGGAGCATAGAATGGCAAAATTGGCAGTGGCACATTTAGCTGCGACAGGAAGATTATGTACTGCAAATAGTTTGAATACACTTGCATACTGTGAAGAAGCACAACTGCATTTGTAAAAGTCCCCCAATGTATTTTGCCCATAGTTGCCCAATATGTGCATACATAGAAGCTAAGACAAACCAATACAGAAGGGAAATTAGGTAATACATTCAAGGTAGTAAAATTCATGAGTTTTCTGTAACATACTGCACTGCAGGGCAGAGATATAGAGGGGCATCACCATACAAACACACAACAAGCGCAAGGTGGATTTCTGCAGTCATTTCTGATGTGAACCCAGCCTAAATCACTGTGTAGACATACTGTAGTGTTTTATTGGGAACAACAGGAACAGAGTTAAACAGGAAATTACATCATAACCATGGGACCCACTAAGAAGAACATTACATTATACAATAAACACAGCACCACCATCTAGTGTCTGAACTAAAAATCACAGCATATATATTTTTTTAACTATAAATTATGGTTGTTGCACCTATGAACAGTGAGGGACTAACCTCCAGAGGGACAGAGAAATTCCCCATGGACCACTGAGTATGTGTGGTTATAGCGAAACTTCACAGTTTTTATGGCTGCTGAGTTTTCATTTTTTGGAAGCTGGCTGAAGCGTCTTTTTAAAATCGTGCAATAGGTACCTAGTAGGGGTCTTGCCTGGACCCTAAGTACATGGGCTAAAAAGAGTATAAAAAGTGTCTAGTTGGAGTCCTGTCTGGGCCCCAAGTAGATGGGCTAAAAACAGCATAAAAACATCTAATGAGGGTCTTGCCTGGGCCTTGAGAATATGGGCTAAAAGAGTGTAAAACGTACTTAGTGGGGGTCTTACCTGAACCCTGAGTATATGGCTAAAAAGCATGTAAAAAGTACCTAGTGGTGGTCTTTTTTGGCCCCCAAGTATATAGGCTAAAAACAACAAAAAAGTATCTAGTGGATGTCTTACCTGAGCCGAGTATATGGGCTAAAAATAGTTTAAAAAGTACCTAGTGGGGGTCTTGTCTGGGCCCTAAGTATATGGGCTAAAAAGAGTGTAAAAGTATTTAATGGGTGTCTTGTCTGTGCCCTGAGTATTCGGGCTAAAAAGATTGTAAAAAGTAGCTAGTGGGGATCTTGTTTGTGCACTGAGTATATGGGCTAAAAGAGTGTAAAAAGTACCCAGTGGGGGTCTTGCCTGGGCCCTAAGTCTATGGGCTAAAAAGAGTGTAATGAGGGTCTTGCATGGGCCTTGAGAATATGGGCTAAAAGAGTGTAAAAGGTACTTAGTAGGGGTCTTGCCTGGACCCTGAGTATATAGACTAAAAAGAGTATAAAAAGGACTGAGTGGTGGTCTTGTCTAGTCCCCAAGTATATAGTCTAAAAAGAGTGAACAAGTATCTACTGGGGGTCTTACCTGAGCTGGGTATATGGGCTAAAAAGAAAGTAAATTATACCTAGTGTGGTCTTTTCTGTGCCCTGAGTATATGGGCTAAAATATTGTAAAAAGTACCTTGTGGTCCTGAAAAATTGACCTGGTCGGAAAGCCCACATGAAAGGGGCCTTACAGCCAAAGAGGTTGCTATCTTAGCCTTGGTTTGAACTCCACGTAGGAAGGGCAAAATGGTTGGTACCCAGAGTGAGGAGAATGGACATGGAGACCAATTAATGTAGTAAAGTCCATGAACACAAAAGTTTCGACAATGTGGTAACAGGTCTTGTAAACACTGTCTTAGTATTACAGAGGACACTCTAAATGGCTTTAAATGCCCGGCTGGAAGGCGGACTGGCAACAAAGCACCTGAAGATGGGGAGAGCTTCTGCTGGAGTCACAGGCATGCAGACCTTACTCTGTCCCTCCTTCCCTGGAACCTTTCCCTATGATAGACACGCTGTCTCCAAACAACGAGTTCCTATTCCTGACCTATAACATGGTTTAGAGGTTTTCTTGTTATGTTGGCCACATCCCTATATTGCAATCTTTACCAAGAATTATAATTCCCCCATGGGCTGGGACTTTAAAGGCTCAAAAGGGTATTTGTTTTTCTTATAAATATGTATAAATTGTATTAAAGATAATTGGGTACACAGAACAATAATTAAAATTCCATATAGTAAAGCGAACACAATGGACACAATTGTGGACACAATGGGGGTTATTTACGAAATGCAAATCCACTTTGCCTTTGCAAAGTGCAAACTACAAGTGCAAAGTGCACTTGAAATTGCAATGAAAGTGCACTTGGAAGTGCAGTCACTGTAGATCCAAGGGGAACATGCAAGGAAAATAAAAAACAGCATTTTAGCTTCCCCATGATTGGCTGATAAAATCAGCAGAGCTTCCCCTCATTTCAGATCTACCCCCAGTATCTACAACGACTGCACTTCCAAGCAGGCATGTACTGGCCATTGGGACTACAGGGAGTTTCCCGGTGGGCCGATGGCTCAGTGGGCCGATTTCAGTGACAGTGGACCGCTGCCTCCCTCCAGTCCTCTGTCCCCCCCGCAGTGCTCACCTCCTCTCCCTGGCTAGTTATGCAGCGCGCCTGAATACAGATATGATGCTCAGGAGTCATGAAGCTCATCATACGATCTGGAAGGAGGGCGGCCTCACTTTCCTGCCTAATCTTGTTCCATTGGGGGGGGGGCACCAAACTGATTCTTTGCCCCAGGTGAAATAATGTCTAGCTTCCCCACTTGTACTGCCTATAAGAGAAATAATGTAGAACGGCTAATGGCTAGTGGGGGGGGGCTTGGGTGGCAAGCCGGCATGGGAGAGACCTGTCAAAGTGGGCCAGTCTGGGTGAAGTCCAGAGCCAAATTTTTGTCCCAGTCCAGCCCTGCTTCCAAGTGCACTTTCAGTGCAATTTCAAGCGCACTTTGCACTTGTAGTTTGCACTTGTGGTGAAAAGTGAATTTGCCTTTCGTAAATAACCCCCAATATGCGATCTCTGCAGAAATATTAGTCTATATATATATATATCATAGTATATGATTCTGTGTTCGCTTTACTATATGGAATTTTAAATATGGTTCTGTGTACCCAATTTTACTGTATCTTTAATAAAATTTATACATTTTTATAAGAAAGACAAACACCTTATTGAGCCTTTAACCACCTGACCTTCGGAAGGTTTATCCCCCTTCATGACCAAGCCTTTTTTTGCAATACAGCACTGCGTTACTTTAACTAACGATTGCGAAGTCGTGCGACACTGTACCCAAATAAAGTTTTTGGTTTTTTTTTCCCCACAAATAGAGCTTTCTTTTAGTGGTATTTGACCACCATCGCAGTTTTAATCTTTTGCGCTATAAACAAAAAAAGACAATTTTGAAAAAAAAAACATTATTTTTTCACTTTCTGTTATAAAACATCTAATACGAAAATGTAAAAAAAAAATCAAATTTCATCAATTTAGGCCAATATGTATTCTGCTACATATTTTTAGTAAAAAAAAACTATCAATAAGCGTATATTGATTGGAATGCACAAAAGTTAAAGCGTCTACAAACTACGGAATATTTTTTATTTTATTTTTTTACCAGTAATGGTGGTGATCAGCGAATTATAGCAAGACTGCGATATCGCGTCAGACGAATCAGACACCTAACTGACACTTTTTGGGGACCAGTGACACTAATACAGTGATCAGTGCTAAAAAATATGCACTGTCACTGTACTAATGACACTGGCCAGGAAGGGGTTAACATCAGGGGCGATCAAAGGGTTAACTCTGTGCCTAGTTTGTGCTTACTCACTGTGGGGGAGGTGCTTTGACTAGGGGAAGGCAAAGATCCGTGTTCCTGCTTTGCAGAAACACAGGATCAATGCCTTCCCTTCTGAGAGATCGACAATCTGCCTTGTTTACATGTCCTGTGTAATCAGCGAGTGTCGGTGGACATCGAGTCTGCGATATCAGCAGCAGATTCTCCTTCTCCCTCTTAACCGTGTGAAAAAAACATGGGATTGTGGGTAAATGTTAAACCCATAAACCCATGTTTTTCCTTCGAGTTAAAGCGGAGCTCCACCCTATTTTACAAGTTTTGCTCAATCACATGCCATGACTGTATTCAGTTATAAACGGATATATATATATATATATATATATATATATATATATATATAGTTTTCTCGTTTGTACCTGTGTTTTTTCAATGTCCATCTCTGCTTCCTGTCTTAGCTCCCTGCGGATATGGGCGGGTCATCTGCGGCTATTTCGCAATCTCCTTTGTAGCTGCAATGTCTCCTTGGAGCTCCTGTCATTATTCCCAGGAGTCATTGCGGAGGCCTGCCGCGAGTTCTCGCGGGATTTCGATGACGACGCCCGCCCGTTGTGATGGCAACCCTGAAGTCTACAGTGCTGCTCACCGTAAATACTGAGCATGCGCGGGAAATAGCGGTGAATGCTGGGAGCTCAGCCTGGAAATCCATGCTTGTGGGCTTCATATGCCCACAAGCAAGATGGAACGGCCACGATCGAGATTTATAAATATTTATTTGAAACGAAAACGGACAGCAGCAGCTTAAAATAGCTGAAACAGTGAGTATCACTTTATGATTGTTTGTGTCAGAATGATTAAAAAAAAATATAAAATGGGAATGGTCGAGGGAACCCCGCTTTAAGAGGGCTGGGCTGGAAGGGAGTATGTGTCTTTTAGACACATGCCCTCTTCTATGACACTGCAGTGAGAGGAGAGACTCCACTGCAGCATTTTTATTGGACAGCTGGGGCCAATGGTACTTTACCATTGGTCCAAGACTCCAAGCTGTCCATTGAGCTCAGTGCATCTGACAAGAAGTGAGAGGCACTGTAAGCTCAACCTCTCAGTCTGCTGCAAACAGAGTGTGCCAGCTTGTATTTAAACTGGCCACTCTGTATGTAGCTTCTGACCCTCGAAGCTCGATCTTTTTATTTTAGTTTATTTATTTATTTTTTATTGTTCATGCCTCACCTGCCTCCCCTGACTGCACGTCCCTGATAGCACTGCCCACACTAAAGATGGTTGCCAAGATCATCCAGGACAGCAGCGTCCAATCAAGCAGCTACTCTCTTGATGAAACCTATGGAAGCCTCAGAAGAACAAGAGTTCCTTTTGTCCTCTTCCCTCTGTCACAGCACCGCCTGTGCAGGGAGGCCGTTCTACACCCGCCCAGGGGCGGACTGATAACTCATGGGGCCCCCGGGCAATAGGAGATTATGGGGCCCCCGGGCAATAGGAGATTATGGGGCCCCCAGGCAATCAGAGATTATGGGGCCTCACAGTATGCACACACACAGTATACAATCACACAGTATACACATACATGTACACACAGTATACATAGACAGATGTAAAAAAACACAGATTTATACATACTGTCCCTGGTTTTACTGAGGCTGGCAACCCTGATGGGGCCCCCTAGTGGCTCAGGGCTCTCAGGCAGTGCCCGAGTGGCTCAATGGTCAGTCCGCCCCTGCACCCGCCTACATGCAGCTGCAGTGGCAATGCACGTATGATCAGGTATGACACCTGCCATTTGATGGCTTGACATTTTGGTTGAATGCACAAGCAACTATGCCAGTTATCATTCACAGAATGCCTTGAATATAACTGTTCTGGGTAACAGTTAAAGTGACATTAAACAATAACATTATTCTCAAAAAGAACCAATAAACATCCACTATTTAATGGTTCTGTAATCTATGTTCCAGCAAATTTTTTTTTTACTGTGTTTTTCTGCCTCCTTGTAATGTCCTTCATGAGCTCCATAACCTCTCATTTTCCTTTGCTTGGAATGAGCATTGAATGTTAATTGCAGTCATTTACACTGCTCTATGCACACTAATGCCCTGTACACACGGTCGGACATTGATCGGACTTTCCGACAACAAAATCCTAGGATTTTTTCCGACGGATGTTGGCTCAAACTTGTCTTGCATACACACGGTCACACAAAGTTGTCGGAAAATCCGATCGTTCTGAACGCGGTGACGTAAAACACGTACGTCGGGACTATAAACAGGGCAGTGGCCAATAGCTTTCATCTCTTTATTTATTCTGAGCATGCGTGGCACTTTGTGCGTCGGATTTGTGTACACACGATCGGAAATTCCGACAACGGATTTTGTTGTCGGAAAATTTTATAGCCTGCTCTCAAACTTTGTGTGTCGGAAATTCAGATTTAAAATGTGTGATGGAGCCTACACACGGTCGGAATTTCCGATAACGAGGTCCTATCACACATTTTCCGTCAGAAAATCCGACCGTGTGTACGGGGCATAAAAATCCCATAATCCATAGTCCAGCTTAGGAGTGAGCAAGAGAGGTTAATTTCTACAAATAATGGGGTCATGCAGAATGAACATAGCCACCCTCTAACAGAAAGTCAGATTACAGCAGCAAAAAACAAAAAAAAACAAAAAAAAAAATTTTTTTTTTTAAGATTTGGAGGAGGCTAAAAAGCAATAGAAGGAATGTTTGTTTAACCACTAGACATCCGCGCTATGGCCGAATGACGGCCACAGCGCGGACCTGCATTCCCGGGAGGCCGTCATATGACGGCCTCCCCTGTGCACGCTCCCTGCGCGCGCCCTGCAGGGCGCGCCCTGCAGGGCGCGCACCGGGCGCGCTGTGATCACCGAGTCACTGAGACTCGGCTGATCACCGATCTGAGTTAGGGGCCGGTCCCGGCCCCTTACCATGTGATCAGCTGTCAGCCAATGACAGCTGATCACATGATGTAAATAGGAAGATCGGTAATCGTTTTTTTCTTTACTCGCGCTGACAGCGCGAGTAGAGAAAAAAGCCAATCACCGGCTCAGATGTCAGGGACATCGGTCCCGAAGTGGAAGCACAACATATTCCTCATCAGTGCCACCCAAAAGTGCCACCTAACAGTGCCCACAGTGCCACCTAACAGTGCCTACAGTGCCACCTATCAGTGCCAACAAGTGCCACCTACCAATGCCCACCTGTAGTGCAAATCAGTGCCACCTGCCAGTGCTGCCCATCACTGCCACCCATCAGTGCCCATCACTGCCACCTATCAGTGCCCATCACTGCCGCCTCATCAGCGTACATCAATGAAGGAGAAAAATTACCCGTTAAAAAATTTTTATAACAAAATATAAAAAAAAAAATAAAAAAAAAATAAAAAATTCAGGTTTTTACATTTTTTTAACAAAACGTAAAAACCGCAGAGGTGATCAAATACCACCAAAAGAAAGCTCTATTTGTGGGAAAAAAATGATAAAAATTTCATTTGGATACAGCGTTGTATGACCGCGCAATTGTCATTCAAAATGCGTTAGTGCTGAAAGCTAAAAATTGGTCTGGATAGGAGGGGGGTTTACGTGCCCTGTAAGCAAGTGGTTAAATTAAGAATACATATTTGAATTTTTTTTTTTTTTTTAAACCAAAGGTTAGTGTAACTTTAATTCCACGTTAATGGTTAGTCCGGTGTACCCCTGGGTAACATTCTCATTTTGCCACTTTCTAAAACAAAGCAAGGTGTTCATTCTCGGAATGAAAGCCCTGAAGGAGGTCAGATGGTTATCATTGATCATTAGCGTATCTGCAAATACAAGCCGAGACCTTGCATTGTCTTTGTTTGGAAACCTTTAATTAAACGCGTTAACCTGAATCTTCCACTTTCCAGCAGTCCTCTTATGCACAATTTATCCACTTTTACCTTTTATTCATTGATTTTCTTTTTTTTTTTTATTCTCAGTGCTGACAAACTAGAATGTATAAAGCAGAGCAAATAAAAAAGCAATGAATATATATTTTCCCACGAGTCCCATAACCATGGTAACCTCATGAACTTGTGTACAGTCGTATCGACATTTACAATACACACATGACACACATATGGAGTATAGAAATACGAGAGATGAGAATTGAAGCTTCCTGCCTCTCTTTAACCACATGTCTGTATACGTGACGTGGGGGGAGGGGAGGGGGGGGTTGTTAGTAACCCCAGTGCACTACTCCATATAGTTGCCTTTTCTAAAGCATTTCAATGCGCAGATGTACGGCAATGGGAATGTCATAGGCAGGCTCTGCAAGCTGTACAGCCCCTAAGACCCCCTCTGGCTGCATGTTATATTTAAGGCAGGGGTAAAACTGTGGCTCAACCACCTGTTTGTACTTCCCCTTGCATTGCTTGAGATATTAGGCCCATGAAAACAGGGCCTTATACCGTGTACACACGAGACAGAAAGAGTCCGATGAGAGCTTTTCATTGTATATTCCAACCATGCGTATGCCCCATCGGACTTTTTCTGTTGAAAATTCAGACGGACTTAGATAGAGAACATGTTCTATATTTTTCCGATGGAACAAATTACTATCGGAAAAAACGCTCGTCTGTATGCTGTTCCGACGCACCAAAAACGACGCATGCTCTGAAGCAAGTACGAGACGGAAGCTATTGGCTACTGGCTATTGAACTTCCATTTTCTAGTGCCGTCGTACGTGTTGTACGTCACCGCGTTCTGGACGGTCGGAATTTGGTGTGACCGTGTGTATGCAAGACAGCTTGAGCGGAATTCCATCGGAACTCCGTTGTAAAAACCTTCAGAGTTTATTCCAACGGCAAAACCGGTCGTGTGTATAGGGCATTACACAATATTTCCAAAAGTATTGGGACACCTACCTTTACACGCACATGAAATTTAATGGCATCCCAGTCTAAGGCTCTATTCACATCTATGCATGTTGCTTTTGAGCGTTTCTGCAGTGTTTTTTGTGATGCTTGCCACGTTTTTGAGCAGCGTTTTTGCAGCGTTTTTGCCGCATTTTGCGTTTTTTTTTTTACAGTTTTTTAGATTGTATACAGTCTAAAAAAAAACGCCAAAAACACAAAACGCATCAAAAACGCTGCAAAAACGCTGCACTTGCGTTTTTGATGCTGGTAGATTGAATTCTATTACATGCAAAACGCTGCATTTTGCATGAAAAAAAGTCCCTGACCCTTTCCAAAAACGCAGAGGTACAAAAAGGCATTGATGTGAACATGTTCCATAGGAACCCATGTTAAAAAATTCCCACGCATTTCTGCAAAATGCATCAAAAAACGCACTAGTGTGAATAGAGCCTTAGTCTGTAGGGTTCAATATTGGGTTGGCCACCCTTTGCAGCTATAACAGCTTCACCTCTTCTGGGAAGGTTGTCCACAAGGTTTAGGAGTGTGTCTATGGGAAATGTTTGGCCATTCTTCCAGCACAAGCGCATTTGTGAGGTCAGGCACTGATGTGGACGAGAAGGCCTGGCTCGCAGTCTCCACTCTAATTCATCTAATTGGGTTGAGGTCAGGACTCTGTGCAGGCCAGTTAAGTTCCTCCACCTCAAACTTGCTCATCCATGTCTTTATGGACCTTGCTTTGTGCACTGGTGCGCAGTCACGTTGGAACAGGAAGAGGTCATCCCCAAACTGTTCCCACAAAAGTTGGGAGCTCGAAATTGTCCAAAATGTCTTGGTATGCTGACGCCTTAAGAGTTCCTTTCACTGGAACTAAGGGGCCAAGCCCAACCCGGGAAAAACAACCCCACACCATAATCCCCCCTCCACCATAAAGACATGTATGAGTGAGTTTGGGGTGGAGGAACTTGACTGGCCTGCACAGAGTCCTTACCTCAACCCGATCCTTTGGGATCAATTAGAACGGAGACTGCGAGCCAGGCCTTCTCGTCCAACATCAGTGCCTGACCTCACAAATGTGCTTCTGGAATAAATGGTCAAACATTCCCATAGACGCACTCCTAAACCTTGTGGACAGCCTTCCCAGAAGAGTTGAAGCTGTTATAGCTGCAAAGGGTGGGGCAACCCAATATTGAACCCTACGGACGAAGACTGGGATGCCATTAAATTTCATGTGCGTGTAAAGGCAGGTGTCCCAATACTTTAGGCAATATAGTGTATATCCAAATCCATGTTCTAAAATAAATACTAAATCTCTAATTACATGTGCAAATTCACAAAAGGAGTCTTTTTGGTCCTTTGTAGTCCATTTTTCTTCAACTTTTTTCTTTACGACATAAAAGAAAAACAAGACTTCTTATTGATCCTGATATCCTATATTTTCTGTACAGACACGGTTCACAAATCTGAACAGATAAAGCAATATATAGTGAAAAGTCACAAAAAAGGATTACTCTAATGCTGAATGTGATAAGCATCATATAAAAAGAAATATAAGTTGAATGTAATTTGGATTTCACACAATTCATTCTTTGTTCTCTAGATAGATTAGAATTTATAGGTTGAATTACTGTACAGCTTGTATAGGTTTCTATTGTTGATGTAAATTATGAACTGATGTGACAGAGGGTTTTGTTGTATAAATTAAATCCTGAATTTCAGTCAGTCCGAGGTTTCTGTTCATTGAATGCGATTTATTTTTATAAATGCCAAAGAAAATTGCACAAAAAAAGAAGGATAAGATTGGTAAGTTTTTCCTTCTTTATAGAATTCCATAATAACTAAGACAAGGCATTGCTTTAAAGCAGTTGTAAAGTCATTTTATTTTCTTAAAATAACAAACATGCAGTGGCAGCCCGTTCATGCTGGGCACAGGGGCGCCACCCCCTAATCCATGCACCCGGCCCTCAATCTACATGCAGGGCACAGGACGCATGGATTTTAATGTGTTTTTTTTTTCTTTTTGAAGCACATGATTAGAGTCTGAGGCTCTAATTGGCTTAAAATAAGATTGGGCTTGGGACGCAGAGCACTGTGCCCCAAGCCCACCCACTTGTGTGACATTCGCGAGATAATATTCGCTAATGTCTTCCTGCTTCTCCTCCTAAGACCCGATTGGCCAGGCAGTCTTAGGACAGGTTTGTTTGCCGCCCCTCCCCCAAAATATTGGGCACTAGCTGCCACTGCAAACATGTTATACTTATCTGCTCTCTGCAATGGAATTGCACAGAACAGCCCAGACCTTCTCTCCTGGAGTCCCCTGCCAGGCTGTCTGCTCTTCTGTGTCTGCCACCATAGCAAGCTGTGAGTTATGGGGGCAGATGTGCAGGCAAGCTCCCAAGAAAGGCTGTGTGCATCCATAGACACACACAGCACAGCTTGGCTCAACCACCCTGCTTTTTGTTCACAGGATTTTATTGACAGCAGGAGGAGCCAATGGCTCCCACTGCTGAGCCACAACAGATGGGTACAGTGCTGGATTGAGTGAGGTCTCAGGTGTGTATTAAGGGGGGGTGAGGGGGCAATACTGCTACTGGGACATTTTTACATTACCACTTGACAAACCCCCTTCCTAACCAGACCATTTTTCAGCTTTCGGTGCTCTCACATTTTGAATGACAATTACTCAGTCATGCAACACTGTACCCATGTGAAATGTTTGTCCTTTTTTCACACAAATTGAGCTTTCTTTTGGTGGTATTTAATCACCGCTGGGTTTTTTATTTTTTGCGCTATAAAAGAAAAAAGACTGAAAATTCGGTAAAAAAAATGAAATTTTCTTTGTTTCTGTTATAAAATTTAGCAAATTAGTAATTTTTCTTCGTAAATTTTGGCCACAATTTATACCGCTACATATCTTTGGTAAAAATAAGTACAAATCGGTGGATATTATTTGGTCTTTGTGAAAGTTATAGAGTCCACGAGCTATGGTGCCAATATCTGAAAATTGATCACACCTGAAGTACTGACGGCCTATCTCATTTCTTGAGACCCTAACATGCCAGAAAAGTACAAATACCCCCCAAATGACCCCTTTTTGGAAATAATACATTCCAAGGTATTTAGAAAGATGCATGGCGAGTTTTTTGAAGTTGTCATTTTTTCCCACAATTCTTTGCAAAATCAAGATTTTTTTTTTCTTTTTCACAAAAATGTCATATTAGCAGGTTATTTCTCACACACAGCATATGCATACCACAAATTACACCCCAAAACACATTCTGCTATTACTCCCGAGTATGGCGATACCACATATGTGAGACTTTTACACAGCGTGGCCACATACAGAGGCCCAACATGCAGGGAGCACCTTCAGGCGTTCTGGAGCACCCATGCCAATTCTGACATTTCTCTCCTACATGTAAAAATCATCATTTATTTGCTAGAAAATTACATAGAACCCCAAAACATTATATATGTTTTTTTTGCAAAGACCCTAGAGAATACAATGGCGGTTGTTGCAACTTTTTATCTCGCACGGTATTTGCACAGCAATTTTTTGAACGCTTTTTTTTGGGAAAAAAAAACAGTCTTGTCCTTAAAAAAAAAAAAAAAACAGTAAAGTTGGCCCAATGTTTTTGCATAATGTGAAAGATGAAGTTATGCCGAGTAAATAGATACCTAACATGTCACCTTCAAAATTGCACACGCTCGTGGAATGGCGCCAAACTTTGCTACTTAAAAATCCCCATAGGCGACGCTTTAAAATTTTTTGCTGGTCACATGTTTTGAGTTACAGAGAAGGTCTAGGGCCAAAATTATTGCTCTTGCTCTACCGATCACAACGATACCTCACGTGTGTGGTTTGAACACCGTTTTCATATATGGGCGGGACTTACGTGTGCATTCGCTTCTGCATGTGAGCACACGGACAGGGGCGCTTTAAAAATTTTTTTTTCTTTTTATTTTTCATTTTACTTTATTTATTTTAGTTTTAAACTTTTTTCCAAAAAAAAAATTTTTTGATCACTTTTTTCCTATTACAAGGAATGTAAACATCCCTTGTAATAGGAATATGGCATGACAGGTCCTCTTTACAGTGAGATATGGGGTCAATAAGACCCCACATCTCACTTCTAGGCTGGGAAGCCTGAAATAAAAAAAAAAAAAAGAAATTGATCCTGGCTTCAATCGTAGCGGTGAGTCGGTAGAAGCACCGGAGGGCGGCGGGAAGGGGGGAGGTCCCCTCTCGCCTCCAATAAGAACGATCAAGCAGTGGAACATCCGCTATGACCATTCCTATGGTGTAGGGAATTGCTGGCTGAAAAAGCTGATATCTGAATAATGCCTGTAGCTGCACCCATCATTCAGATATCCCCACACAAAGTCAAGGACGTTGTATGACGGCCGGCGGGCAGGAAGTGGTTAAAACACTTTTTTTTTTAACACAAAGTTGCCCATTTATACAATATTTCTAACACATAACATGTACACATACCAAAAGTGACACCCCAATCCTCCTGAGTACAGCGATACCACATGTGTGAGACTTCCACAGCCTGGCCACATACAGAGGCCGAGTACAGCTGAATATGGCCGAGTATGGCCGAGTATGGCCGGGTATGGCTGAGCATGGCTGGGTATGGCTGCGCATGGCTGGGTATGGCTGCGCATGGCAGGGTATTGCCGAGTATGACTGGGTATGGCTGGGTATTGCAGAGTATGACTGGGTATTGCAGGGTATTGCAGGGTAGTGTAGGGTATTGCGGAGTATTGCGGGGTATTGCAGAGTATTGCGGAGTATTGCGGAGTATTGCGGGGTGTTGCGGAGTAGTGCAGAGTATTGCAGAGTATTGCAGGGTGTTGCAGAGTAGTACAGAGTATTGCGGGGTGTTGCGGAGTAGTGCAGAGTATTGTGGGGTGTTGCAGAGTAGTGCAGAGTATTGCAGGGTGTTGCGGAGTAGTACAGAGTATTGCAGAGTATTGCGGGGTGTTGCGGAGTAGTGCGGAGTATTGCGGGGTGTTGCCGAGTAGTACAGAGTATTGCAGAGTATTGACTGCTGAGCTCTGATGAAGAAGGGACGTGCCCTTCGAAACGCGTTAGTTGGTAGTGATGCCTGTATGTTCCTCTAAGACCACTGGAAGGTTTCGCTTATCATAATAACAGCCGCGATTAGCGGCCATTCACCGTGATGTGCCGGGTCCTCTGGACCCGACGGTCACGGAAGTTCTCGGGTGCGCGCCCCAGGGGGCGCGTGAGAGCAGTATTCTGGGAGGGCGTCCATGGACGCCCTCCCAGGATAAGCCGACCGCGCTGTAGCCGTCTTTCGGCTATGGCCCGGTCGGCATGTGGTTAAAGTGAATGTAAACCCTTTACATGTACCCAGTAAAATGAATGGCCTCAGGTGATACACAGAAATTAAACAAATCTCCCTACATATTATTTTTAAGGATTTTCCTATGTTTCTCCTGAGCTTGGTGATAACGTTGGCTTTGTTCCTGATCAACTATTCCCTAGATATCTAGTTCTGCAGATGGTACGGCTTCTCCTCCTCTCTGCTGTCTGTTCCCTTTCGGGTCCTCTGGGTCTTCAGATATATGTATACAGTATGTATATCTGCTGTCTTCCCCTTTCTACACCCTTTGAAAAGTGCAGATCATGTTAAAAATCTCTCTTCCTCTTTCAGCAGTACACAGTGGTGGGTGGGGATGCTGGGCTTATACTGTGTGTGAGCTGATTGGATGAAATGGACACCCCCCTCCACATAGGCAGAGGAAGGAAGGAACATGCAGAGCTGTACTCTGAATAGACAAGCTCCATGCTCTTCTCCCTCTAAGCTCATCTCCCTCTAACTCTATGTTATCTCGTGTGTCGGAGAACTTGTCAGAAGGGACTCGTGCTGATAACAGAGGAATGGAGCACCAGTGAGAAACGACACTTAAGCTGGGCACACACTATAGTTTTTTTGTCAGCTGCGGTCAGAGCCGCTGTACTAACCATGCAAGGTTAGTCTTGCGATCTCCGCTGCTGAGCTGTTGTGTTCAGTCCCCCCCCAGAAGAAAACTCTAATCAGCACTCTCTGCCATTGGCTGAGAGCACTGATCGTAAGTCGGTTGGTAATGGTTTTCCAGCATGCACGTCCGACAGAAGCCGACCAAGTAGCCAGACAGACAGACATACATACGGGCAGAATGTCGGCTGTTTTTTTTTTTTGAACTGGCAAATGTCTCCCGGCATTCTGCCCGTGTGTACAGGGCTTTAGAGCTTGGGAGAGAGATAAGTAAATGCTACAGATATATGTGCTTAGTTCAAATTTCATAAATGGGCGTTTACAACCACGTTAATGCAGGGAATGCATTAAAGTGGCTGTAAACCCTTACATACACCCAGTGAACTGACTATCCTCAGGTGATACACAGGGATGATACAAATCCTCCTACATAATTTGTACCTGTTTAACTGCAGCCTTCGCGTCTCTACATCTGTTCAAAGTCCAGAATTTATAAAGCTTGTCTGAGCTGTCAGAAAAAGGGGGTGGAGAGGTGAAATTACACTCTGCAAATCTCAGTGGAGAGAGCTCTGAGAGCTGATTGGAGGGAAGAGACACCCCCCCTTTCACACAGCACACACGAACAGAACTGAGGCTGTCAATCACAGGTTGTTTGCTGGTGATGCCTCCTTTGTCACCTTTTTTCTCTTGGTGTCAGAAAAACTTGTCAGAAGTGACACACTATAGAGGGATATGCTTTGTTCATATCGATTTCAGAGGTTTACAAAAAAAAAGCCCTGTATAGATATAGGTCTATTTTTCTCCAAGCCTGTAAATGGACAGTGAAGAGAGAAGCAGTACACAGATAAGCTCACTTCTCTGTCACTCTGCTCTCTCCTTCTATCAGCATGTTCAGCATGTAAACATTGTAGCTTGGCTGACTAGCTCCTTGGTGATGCTTCTCCCTCTTTTAGTGTGAGCACTGTTGTATAGAAAATTGCAAGACGCTCATATTAATTCATTTTCTGTATGTACACTGCGTGCATGTTAAAAATAATATATGTAATGATTTAGTAATGAATTCAGAGCAGCGTTAAATAATGGAAACCTATGGACTTGTGGAGGCTGCCATTGTTGGCCTTTCCTGAAATGCTAGCTCCTTAAGTGGTGTTCCGGCCGAAATTATACTTTTTACATAAAAATACCCCTATAATACACAAGCTTAATGTATTCTAGTAAAGTTAGTCTGTAAACTAAGGTCTGTTTTGTTAGTTTATAGGAGTAGTTTGTTATTTTATAAACTTACAGCAGGCTGTGGCCATCTTAAGTGTGGGCATCTGAAGCCAGACTGTATTTCTTCCTGGATCTCATCCTTGCAGATCTCGCACATGCTCAGTGCAGCACAAGCAGTGTAATAGGTTTCAGGTCAGGTTTCCATAGCAACGGCAGTGTCAGAGGAAGTTGCCCCCCCTTCCCAGAAGGGATTGCAAACAGGAAATGATGCGATGGGCCGCGGCCAGGGAGGAGGAAGTGAAAAATGAATACAGCAGATATACACAGTAAGTGCTGAGAAAAAAAATAAAAAAAAATATCCAATTCGTTTACAGTGTACAGTTTAGTGAGGGATGCTGAAGAGTTGTAAAAGTGGGTAGAACTCCACTTTAGCTGTCAAGCGGTTTCAGATCGGTATGAAGATCTGAAAATCTGACGGCATTTGATTATAGTTTCCCTTTAACCGGTTAACAATGGATGAACCACTAAAATAAAATAAAAATATGTTCATTATGGGAAGAAAAACGCTAATAAGCAATAATATGGAGGGAGCCCGGAGTTTACCACCTCCCCTGAACATGGCACAAGTCTTTATTAGAAATCAGTTTAAAAGGTCCTCTGGCGTTAGTATTTTGACATCTGTAAATCTGACAACAAAGGGTACAATTAATTTGTCCCAGGCTGACAGGCAGTCTGTTCTCTATGTGGCAATGTTAGGAATATAATCTTTCCAAAGCAAAAGAGCAAGGAGGATGGCAGCTTACTGGCCAAACTCTGGTGCAGAGCGATGGGCACATACTTTGCACCTTTGGACTCCCTGCTGTATAGTTGGACTTTCCGTCAAATGCTCTGCATACGCGCCACGCTAGCGGCTAGAAATGTGCAAGTCATCAAAAATCTGCTGTACCAGCAGCTCACCTAATCTTCTCTGTCCATCATGTTCGTTTGGTCACCTTAAGGAAAAAAGTTGATCCATTTCACTGCTGGAAGGCTAGCCGCCAAATGCATAAATCTAAAGGGCTTAAATACCTTTAGCAGATCAGCAAGCATGCAACTCTCTGCTATGTTGATGCCAGATATACATCAGCATCTAGTTTTCAGGAGAAAAGGGGTAAAAAAAAATATATATACTTCTCAAAACACTAGTTGGGTGCCCTTTAAATGGGTGGCATGATGATATGGTGGTGGGTTTATTTGCAATTTAATTGTCCACTGGTGGGTGTTCTTACATGCTGAAAAATGGGAAATATAAACCAATGCTGTTCTTCTGTCTTCTCACCCTGCTGCAGGTCCTTCTATCAGAAAATTGGTTATATTTGGACCGGGACAAGGAGGGGCGGGGGGGGGGCATGAAGGGCAGCTGCCCTGGGCACTGTGATATCATATGAGGTTGGGAGCCCCACAAGGATATTGGGAGGGGATTTGTGTTGGAAGGGGGAATTTGGGGTTCTGCAGGTTGTAAGTATTCTTCTAGGAGGGGAAATTTGAAGGGGGGAGTGTTAAGAGTGCTGATCTATGGGGATTTGTGTTGGGAGGGGGGATGGGGGAAGAAGATTTGTGTTAGGTGGGGGAGTTTTGGGGGAATTAGTGCTGGGAGGGGAAGATTTGAAGTGGGGTGGAGGAGAAGATGTGTACTAGGAGGGGAAATTTCAGGGGTAGAGGATTTGTGCTGAGAGGGGTGAATTTTTTTTTTGGGGGGGGGGCACTTGAGCTGTGGGGATTTGGGGGATGGAGGGCAAAGGTGAGAGCTGTCAGAGGGGGGGGGGGGGGGGATTTCAGCAGGGGGATGGATTTGTACTGGAAGGAGGGGAGATTTATACTTGGGGGAAAGGATGCAGATTAGTGCTCAGTGTTTTTGTGTAGGGAATTTTGTTGACGAATAATGCTCATACTTCGGCAGTTTGGCATGTTCTCCCTGGGCTCTAGATGATCTTGTCACGCCACTGTTTGGGGTTTCCCACGTAATTTCCAGATGCAGTATAGGCACTAGATGTTAAGGCCAGGAGCCCTGTACTGAGATTAGGCAGTGTAGTTCCCTACAGCAGTGATCATCAACCCTGTCCTCAGGGCCCACTAACAGGCCAGGTTTGCAAGATAACTGAAATACATCACAGGTGATATCATTTGCTGCTCAGTGATTGCAGAATTCTAGTCTGCAGCTCCCCAAGATAATACATAAAACCTGGCCTGTTAGTGGGCCCTGAGAACAGGGTTGATGACCACTGCCCTACAGTATATGGCTGCTAGAGGCCCCCAGAGAAGTGAGTGGGGTGTACCAAAGGTAGACCAAGCCCTGCCCAGGGCATCTTGTGTAAGAGGTCCCTGCATATATAGTTTGTCAGGAGTCCATCTGGGTAGTTAGTCATGGGAAGCTGTGTGAGGACCAAAGCATGAAAAGATGTAATCATTGAGGCTCAAGCTTCTAGAAGCTTCCCCTTAGGGGGAAAGCGAAGAAGAAGAGGTGCAGGACTGATGGGGCTACCTTCATCCCTTTAACATAGGATGTAGGACTCTGGCAAACCCCTAAAGGTATTGACTGCTCCTTGGCTTTCATCTCTCCTGTTTGCAACTAAGGAAGCCATCACCATTGGGGTGTATGTATATATGTATATAAACTGCATTTTATTAAAAACTTAAAAGTCTTTCTGCTATGGTCAGGGGTCAGGCTTGGTGACTAGTAGATATAGCAGTAGAGAGGCTTTCACTGACCAGCTGGATAAGTACAGAAGCAGGTCACCCTGGTGGATGACGTGGGTTTACCCAAGGCGCGGTGTCTAAGCACTAACCACTGTTCACCAGAGCTCCTGATGGTGGAGATGGGTTTTGCTGCATGTTAGTACTAGGTTGCTGTCCTTAGGATCACCCCACCAGGAGGTGAGCAAATCCGGAGTCCAGTAGCAGATATAGCAGGTAGGGATCAAGCAGAAGTGTAGTCAGTAAAAACAAATGGTCGCAGGTTGAGATTAAACAGAAGTTTAGTCGAGGAACAAGCCAAGGGTCAGTAACAAGTGATCGCGGACGACAGTAAGGAGTGACAAGAGTGAGATATTGGCTGAAGAGAGCACAATAATCTGGCAAATGAGAAGTGCAGAGACATGGCTTAGATCAGGAAGTTCATGGGAGCAAAGAGTTCAAGGTTGACCAAAAACAAGAGACAAGGCAAGAAGATCCAAACAATCAGACAGGGAGCTCAGGGACCATCTCAGGTGGCTCAGCAAGAAGAGACATCGCCAGACACGGCAGAGGTTGCAGATTTTTGACTTGGGTCCTGACACTTTAATTGTGTGGACGCTTATTTCCCCTAACCACAGAATAGGAGCATCTACTGGAAATAAACAGGTGCCCGGTTGAAGCTGCTATTGATGCCAGTTTCTGTAAGGCCTGAGAAAGTTATGGAACAGACTACTGGGATACTGCTGGTTGGGCCCTGTCATGGGCCAAATGGGGGTGCTTCTGTATTTGCACTCAGAGAAGGATCCTATGCGCATAGCGTCTCAGTGTGTCTAAAGGGACCAACCTATGCTGAGTAGGAATGGGTAAAATGTGCAGGTGCTCCATCACCACATGGCAATGCACATGGAGTACATGGAGCCCAGCACTAAGCCAGGCCGTGACACAACACTCTGATAAGCCCACAATGGTTCACTCATCTCAGCTGGTGGATGAGAAGCCAGAGTTCTGTTTCCAGCTCTGGCCCAGTGCATGTCCAGCCACTTAAGACCATTTGCTACAGCTTTCTAATCTTGTGTGCATCTATTTGGCATAAAAAGCGTAGGATACACTGTACACCATAGAATAGGGAAACATAAGGCTTTAAAGTGTATAGGTCTGTTTGTTTTTAAAGTCTATAATCGGCTTTAAATTGATTTTGTTTGAATTTCTTTTTAAGTTTTAATAATAATAGGTATATTATTTTATTTATTTAAATAGAGCCATTCATTTTTGCAGCACTTTATAAATATTGTACATTCACATCGGTCCCTGAACTCCAGGAGATTACAATCTAAGATCCTTACCTCACATTCATACATACCCATACTAGGGCCAATTTAGACAGCAGCCAATTAAGCTATCAGCGTGTGTTTGGAGTGTGAGAGGAAACTCGAGTACCCAAAGGAAACCTATGCAAGCACAAAGGAGAACATGCAAACTCCATGCAGGTAGTTGATTAGGATTCAAACCAAAGGCAGTGCTACAAGGCAGAAGTGCTAACCACTAAACCACGTACTGCCCATATTACCCCAATACCGCACACCTACTGTATACTTGCTCATACCTAACCTGCCATACATACAACATGTTTCTCGGAATTCCAACCTATTTCATTATAAAAAATGATAAAACAGATCAAGATGACATACTACCACTACTGCCTTGTAAATATAAATGTCAGCTGTTGTTGGTTTTGATCATTTGATCTTTTTTTGAGGTTGAAAAACTGCTGGTTGTAAAGAGAATATTAGCCTTGACTATTGGATTGTGAGCTTCTCAGGTTTTAGAGTTTTTACGAAATCTCTCGGAAAGTGTTTGTGAGGGTATTGAATTAAACCAAATGTTTCTCCTACAGCATGATCCTGCGTCTTCTTCATCTGTGATACCTATCTAACTCCACAAATCCTTCACCACTTCATGGTAGTTAATCTGAAGCATAAACTATTTATGACCTCTTACATAAAACAGCTTGAGACAAATCCAGATCCTTCACAGATATCTGTGGTAACAAGCAGCAGAGGTCAAGGACAAAGATGAGGTTCCAGAAATAAACATGTTTGGTGAGAACTGAACATTTAAGTACTTTATACAGCATTTGCCATGTAATATTTATTTTGCCAAATCCAGCATTTTTAGATGCCCGTTATACATATAACATATCATAATAAAATGCATATATTATAATATAACATAAATATAAACATAATAGATTCAATGGAAAAACATATTTATAGCCAAAACAGACTTCTGTATGACCTGAAATTACAGAAAACTGAAGATTATTTTGGCTCAATTTTATTTGAATTTTTTTATGTGTGTCTACATTAAAAACAAATGTTTTATTGGAGCTTACCAGTCCTTAGATGTGGTGGCTGCATTTATTTATTATTTTCAGGCTATACCCTTACTTTGACCTGTTGATCCTGCCAGCAACACATTTTCTATTCTAGTGTACTGTATCTGTGGAGGAGCAAAGTTGTCACCTTAGGACAGGAAGTATTTTAGGTATACACACAGTGGGGACAATAATTATTTGATCCCCTGCAGATTTTGTAAGTTTGCCCACTTACAAAGGAATTAAGGGTCTATAATTGTTATCATAGGTGTATTTTAAATGAAAGAGACAGAATATCAACCAAAAATCCAGAATAAACACATGATACAAATGTTATAAATTGGGTTGCAGTTCAGTGAGTAAAATAAGTATTTGATTTCCTACCAACGAACAATAATTCTGTCTCCCACAGCCTGGCTACAGTATGTGCTCATGTGGTACACAGATTAGTCCTGTCAATTTATAAGGGTGCTTCTAACGACAACTCATTAACCACTTGCCGACCGCCGCACGACGATGTACGTCGACAGAGCGGCACGGGCAGGTAAAAGGGCTTACCTGTACGTCCCTGCCTGCCCGCGGGTGGGGGGTCCGATCGGACCCCCCCCCCCGGTGCCTGCGGCGGTCGGCAAATGTCCCCCGGCGATCGGTGGTGAGGGGGAGGCCATCCATTCGTGGCCCCCCCCTCGCGATCGCTCCCAGCCAATGGGATCATTTCCCTGCCTCTGTATTGTACACAGAGGCAGAGGAAATGATGTCATCTCTCCTCGGCTCGGTATTTTCCGTTCCGGGCCGAGGAGAGAAGACTGAACTGTGAGTGCACCAAACACACACACACAGTAGAACATGCCAGGCACACTAAACACCCCGATCCCCCCCCGATCCCCCCCCGATCGCCCCCCAATCCCCCCCCGATCACCCCCCCCCCTGTCACAAACTGACACCAAGCAGGTTTTTTTTTTTTTTTTTTCTGATTACTGCATAGTGTCAGTTTGTGACAGTTAGTGTGTTAGGGTAGTGAGTGTTAGGCCCCCTTTAGGTCTAGGATACCCCCCTAACCCCCCTAATAAAGTTTTAACCCCTTGATCACCCCCTGTCACCAGTGTTGCTAAGCGATCATTTTTCTGATCGCTGTATTAGTGTCGCTGGTGACGCTAGTTAGGGACGTAAATAGTTAGGTTCGCCGTCAGCGTTTTATAGCGACAGGGACCCCCATATACTATCTAATAAATGTTTTAACCCCTTGATTGCCCCCTAGTTAACCCTTTCACCACTGATCACCGTATAACTGTTACGGGTGACGCTGGTTAGTTCGTTTATTTTTTATAGTGTCAGGGCACCCGCCGTTTATTACCGAATAAAGGTTTAGCCCCCTGATCGCCCGGCGGTGATATGCGTCGCCCCAGGCAGCGTCAGGTTAGCGCCAGTACCGCTAACACCCACGCACGCAGCATACGCCTCCCTTAGTGGTATAGTATCTGAACGGATCAATATCTGATCCGATCAGATCTATACTAGCGTCCCCAGCAGTTTAGGGTTCCCAAAAACGCAGTGTTAGCGGGATCAGCCCAGATACCCGCTAGCACCTGCGTTTTGCCCCTCCGCCCGGCCCGGCCCAGCCCACCCAAGTGCAGTATCGATCGATCACTGTCACTTACAAAACACTAAACGCATAACTGCAGCGTTCGCAGAGTCAGGCCTGATCCCTGCGATCGCTAACAGTTTTTTTGGTAGCGTTTTGGTGAACTGGCAAGCACCAGCCCCAGGCAGCGTCAGATTAGCGCCAGTACCGCTAACACCCACGCACGCAGCATACGCCTCCCTTAGTGGTATAGTATCTGATCGGATCAATATCTGATCCGATCAGATCTATACTAGCGTCCCCAGCAGTTTAGGGTTCCCACAAACGCAGTGTTAGCGGGATCAGCCCAGATACCTGCTAGCACCTGCGTTTTGCCCCTCCGCCCGGCCCAGCCCAGCCCACCCAAGTGCAGTATCGATCGATCACTGTCACTTACAAAACACTAAACGCATAACTGCAGCGTTCGCAGAGTCAGGCCTGATCCCTGCGATCGCTAACAGTTTTTTTTGTAGCGTCTTGGTGAACTGGCAAGCACCAGCGGCCTAGTACACCCCGGTCATAGTCAAACCAGCACTGCAGTAACACTTGGTGACGTGGCGAGTCCCATAAGTGCAGTTCAAGCTGGTGAGGTGGCAAGCACAAGTAGTGTCCCGCTGCCACCAAGAAGAAGACAAACACAGGCCCGTCGTGCCCATAATGCCCTTCCTGCTGCATTCGCCAATCCTAATTGGGAACCCACCACTTCTGCAGCGCCCGTACTTCCCCCATTCACATCCCCAACCAAATGCAGTCGGCTGCATGAGAGGCATTTTCTTTACGTCCTCCCGAGTACCCCTACCCAACGAACCCCCCAAAAAAGATGTTGTGTCTGCAGCAAGCGCGGATATAGACGTGACACCCGCTATTATTGTCCCTCCTGTCCTGACAATCCTGGTCTTTGCATTGGTGAATATTTTGAACGCTACCATGCACTAGTTGAGTATTAGCGTAGGGTACAGCATTGCACAGACTAGGCACACTTTCACAGGGTCTCCCAAGATGCCATCGCATTTTGAGAGACCCGAACCTGGAACCGGTTACAGTTATAAAAGTTAGTTACAAAAAAAAGTGTAAAAAAAAAAAAAAAAAACACATACAAAAATATAAAATAAAAAAAAAATAGTTGTCGTTTCATTGTTCTCTCTCTCTCTATTCTCTCTCTATTGTTCTGCTCTTTTTTACTGTATTCTATTCTGCAATGTTTTATTGTTGTTATGTTTTATCATGTTTGCTTTTCAGGTATGCAATTTTTTATACTTTACCGTTTACTGTGCTTTATTGTTAACCATTTTTTTGTCTTCAGGTACGCCATTCACGACTTTGAGTGGTTATACCAGAATGATGCCTGCAGGTTTAGGTATCATCTTGGTATCATTCTTTTCAGCCAGCGGTCGGCTTTCATGTAAAAGCAATCCTAGCGGCTAATTAGCCTCTAGACTGCTTTTACAAGCAGTGGGAGGGAATGCCCCCCCCCCCCAACGTCTTCCGTGTTTTTCTCTGGCTCTCCTGTCTCAACAGGGAACCTGAAAATGCAGCCGGTGATTCAGCCAGCTGACCATAGAGCTGATCAGAGACCAGAGTGGCTCCAAACATCTCTATGGCCTAAGAAACCGGAAGCTACGAGCATTTTATGACTTAGATTTCGCCGGATGTAAACAGCGCCATTGGGAAATTGGGAAAGCATTTTATCACACCGATCTTGGTGTGGTCAGATGCTTTGAGGGCAGAGGAGAAATCTAGGGTCTAATAGACCCCAATTTTTTCAAAAAAGAGTACCTGTCACTACCTATTGCTATGATAGGCGATATTTACATTCCCTGAGATAACAATAAAAATGACTTAAAAAAAAAAAAAATGAAAGGAACAGTTTAAAAATAAGATAAAAAAATAATAATAATAAAGAAAAAAAAAAAAAAAAAAAAAAAAGCACCCCTGTCCCCCCTGCTCTCGCGCTAAGGCGAACGCAAGCGTCGATCTGGCGTCAAATGTAAACAGCAATTGCACCATGCATGTGAGGTATCGCCGCGAAGGTCAGATCGAGGGCAGTAAGTTTAGCAGTAGACCTCCTCTGTAAATCTAAAGTGGTAACCTGTAAAGGCTTTTAAAGGCTTTTAAAAATGTATTTAGTTTGTCGCCACTGCACGTTTGTGCGCAATTTTAAAGCATGTCATGTTTGGTATCCATGTACTCGGCCTAAGATCATCTTTTTTATTTCATCAAACATTTGGGCAATATAGTGTGTTTTAGTGCATTAAAATGTAAAAAAGTGTGTTTTTTCCCCCAAAAATGCGTTTGAAAAATCGCTGCGCAAATACTGTGTGAAAAAAAAAAATGAAACACCCACCATTTTAATCTGTAGGACATTTTCTTTAAAAAAAATATATAATGTTTGGGGGTTCAAAGTAATTTTCTTGCAAAAAAAAATTATTTTTTTATGTAAACAATAAGTGTCAGAAAGGGCTTTGTCTTCAAGTGGTTAGAAGAGTGGGTAATGTGTGACATAAGCTTCTAGATGTTGTGCATAAAATGCCAGGACAGTTCAAAACCCCCCCAAATGACCCCATTTTGGAAAGTAGACACCCCAAGCTATTTGCTGAGAGTCATGTTGAGTCCATGGAATAATTTATATTGTGACACAAGTTGCGGGAAAGAGACAATTTTTTATTTTTTTTATTTTTTTTTGCGCAAAGTTGTCACTAAATGATATATTGCTCAAACATGCCATGGGAATATGTGAAATTACACCCCAAAATACATTCTGTTGCTTCTCCTGAGTACGGGGATACCACATGTGTGAGACTTTTTGGGAGCCTAGCCGCCTATGGGACCCCGAAAACTAAGCACCGCCTTCAGGCTTTCTAAGGCCGTAAATTTTTGATTTCACTCTTCACTGCCTATCACAGTTTCGGAGGCCATGGAATGCCCAGGTGGCAAAAAACCCCCCCAAATGACCCCATTTTGGAAAGTAGACACCCCAAGCTATTTGATGAGAGGTATAGTGAGTATTTTGCAGACCTCACTTTTTGTCACAAAGTTTTGAAAATTGAAAAAAGAAAAAAAAAAATTTTTTTTCTCGTCTTTCTTTATTTTCAAAAACAAATGAGAGCTGCAAAATACTCACCATGCCTCTCAGCAAATAGCTAGGGGTGTCTACTTTCCAAAATGGGGTCATTTGGGGGGGTTTATGCCACCTGGGCATTCCATGGCCTCCGAAACTGTGATAGGCAGTGAGGAGTAAAATCAAAAATGTACGCCCTTAGAAATCCTGAAGGCAGTGATTGGTTTTCGGGGTCCCGTACGAGGCTAGGCTCCCAAAAAGTCCCACACATGTGGTATCCCCATACTCAGGAGAAGCAGCTAAATGTATTTTGGGGTGCAATTCCACATATGCCCATGGCCTGTGTGAGCAATATATCATTTAGTGACAACTTTGTGCAAAAAAAAAAAAAAAATTTGTCACTTTCCCGCAACTTGTGTCAAAATATAAAACATTCCATGGACTCAACATGCCTCAAAGCAAATAGCTTGGGGTGTCTACTTTCCAAAATGGGGTCATTTGGGGGGGTTTTATGTCATCTGGGCATTTTATGGCCTTCAAAATGGTGATAGGTAGTGAGGAGTAAAATCAAAAATGTACGCCCTTAGAAATCCTGAAGGCAGTGATTGGTTTTCGGGGCCCCGTACGCGGCTAGGCTCCCAAAAAGTCCCACACATGTGGTATCCCCGTACTCGGGAGAAGCAGCTAAATGAATTTTGGGGTGCAATTCCACATATGCCCATGGCCTGTGTGAGCAATATATCATTTAGTGACAACTTTTTGTAATTTTTTTTTTTTTTTTGTCATTATTCAATCACTTGGGACAAAAAAAATGAATATTCAATGGGCTCAACATGCCTCTCAGCAAATTCCTTGGGGTGTCTACTTTCCAAAATGGGGTCATTTGTGGGGGTTTTGTACTGCCCTGCCATTTTAGCACCTCAAGAAACGACATAGGCAGTCATAAATTAAAAGCTGTGTAAATTCCAGAAAATGTACCCTAGTTTGTAGGCGCTATAACTTTTGCGCAAACCAATAAATATACACTTATTGACATTTTTTTTACCAAAGACATGTGGCCGAATACATTTTGGCCTAAATGTATGACTAAAATTGAGTTTATTGGATTTTTTTAAGAACAAAAAGTAAAAAATATCATTTTTTTTCAAAATTTTCGGTCTTTTTCCGTGTATAGCGCAAAAAAAAAAAACGGCAGAGGTGATCAAATACCATCAAAAGAAAGCTCTATTTGTGGGAAGAAAAGGACGCAAATTTCGTTTGGGTACAGCATTGCATGACCGCGCAATTAGCAGTTAAAGCGACGCAGTGCCGAATTGTAAAAAGTGCTCTGGTCAGGAAGGGGGTAAAACCTTCCGGGGCTGAAGTGGTTAAGATAAGCCTGAAGCAAAAAAAATTAAAATAAGCATAGGGCTGGCATGACTAGGTAGCACGGCAATTAGAACACAAAGGTTTAATCCAGTATTGCTGGATTCACATATCTGAAGTGCGGTGGTATAGGAGGGGTTTGCAGGCTAGGGAAGGGAGGGGTCAAGAGTTCGGTGGTCAGTTGGAGGTCATCAGACGAAGAAGGAACCTCCCACCCTCCCGCCCTTTGGAATGGACGTGTTACGACGACTGTTGTAGTGGTTTGGCGGTTGGGATCTTTGGAGGCCTTCTATAATAATAGCGATATGGCATAGTGGGGAACCATCTATGGTATAGGGTCCTCTGTAAGATGCCAGTTAACCACGGTTTAACTGGGCATTGGGCATATGGGTATCTGCGTTGGAAGGTGGAGAGTTTGGGGTCGTCCCCGAGTCAGAGTGTTGCAGCTGGGGACCTTGTGTGGTCACGCAGATACAAAATCGATTTGGGGTTCCTCAGTGCCTTCAAAGATAAGCAACCTGGTTTAGTATTTATCTGTGAGATTATTGTTTTTGTTAAACAAAATGTGTTTTATGGTTATTTGTAATAAATGGCCGGTACAGACAATTTTATTCCAAAAATGGGTGTCTTTGAGTTATTTACTATTTGCGTATAACAAGGGGAGTAGTAGTGGTAAGGTGGAGTTTGCATCTGTCTTACCATAGTCATGTGTATAAAAGACAACTGTCCACAGAATCTCTTTTTCCATTCAAACCTCATCATCATGGTCAAGACCAAAGAGCTGTCAAAGGACGTCAGGGACAAGATTGTAGACCCGCACAAGGCTGGAATGGGCTACAAGACCATCAGCAAGAAGCTTGGTGAGAAGGAGAGAACTGTTGGAGCGATTATTCGCAAATGGAAGAAATACAAAATAACCATCAATCGCCATGCAAGATTTCGCCTCATGGGGTAAGGATGATCATGAGAAAAGTGAGGAATCAGCCCAGAACTAGATGGGAGGAGCTTGTGAATGATCTCAAGTGAGTTGGGACCACAGTCACCAAGCAAACCATTGGTAACACAATACGCCGCCATGGATTATAATCGTGCAGCGCCCGCAAGATCCCCTTCCTCAAGAAGACACATGTACAGGCCCATCTGAAGTTTGCCAATGAACATCTAAATGATTCAGAGAAGGATTGGGCCCACTAGGCCCTGTATTATACAGTATTAAATATTAGTTTTGGGTGGACAGACACTTTAAGCATGGGCGTCCGCAGAACTTTTTTCAGGGGGGCATCATTTTAGGGTCACTCATGCGCCACCCCTTTTCGACAATGTCATCATCACATTGTCATGGTCGGAGACTGCAGGTGTAGTACAGTCCCTAGGATAAGTAATGGATAATGGCCGACAGGACATCTTACCAGACCCAGCGAAACTACAGAAGTGATCCCTCCGGCTGGACGATCACTCACTCTGGGTTCCCCGGGGGAGATTCTGGTCAGTAGTGTAGCATGTCTGAGCCACTGCCAGGGTACAGTCTTTCTCTCTCTGGTAGCGCTGGGTAGCATGGCTCTCTCTCTGGAGCTAGGTAACGTGGCTCTCTCTGGTGACGCTGGGTAGCATGGCTCTCTCTGGTGGCGCTGGGTAGCGTGGCTCTCTCTGGTGGCGCTGGATAGCGTGGCTTTTTTCTCTGGTGGTGCTGGGTAGCGTGGATTTTTTCTATGGTGGCGCTGGGTAGCGTGTCTTTTTTCTCTGGTGGCACTGGGTAGCTTGGCTTTTGTCTCTGGTGGTGCTGGGTAGCGTGGCTTTTTTGTCTGGTGGTGCTGGATAGCGTGGCTCTCTCTCTGGTGATGCTGGGCAGCGTGGCGCTCTCTCTGGTGACGCTGGGTAGCGCGGTGCTCTCTCTGGTGATGTTGGGCAGCGTGGTGCTCTCTCTGGTGACACTGGGCAGCGTGGTGCTCTCTGGCTTCCTCCCAGCACACGCCTCTTTGTCCTGTAGCACTCACTCCCTCAGCTTTTTTCCAGGCTGCAGTCTCTCAATCTTTCTCTTGATCAAGTTGTAGCCTCCTTCCTGTGGAAAATGGGGCCACCAATCCTTGGGACTACATGTCCCATGATACTCTCCTCTCCTAGTCTCCTTTGACTGGCCCTCAGTTATGGCCAATGGGGAAGGAACGGAGCAGGCAGGAAGCTGGGTGGGTAACCTGGTGAGAGACGCCATCTCTTCTCCCTGGCAGGAGAAGGGGGGGCGAGTGGGGGAAACCTTTGACAGCCTGCACCTCACCTTTCTCCTGACACAGCGCCGCCGAGTTCTCTGCTGGACTGAGCAGGGAAAAGAGCCCGCAGTCCCACTACACTGATGGGGGGGCTTAACAGCATCTTGATGGTGTCCCCCCCGCTGGCTGCCTGCACCCCCATAGCGACGCCACTGTGCTGAATGTGCTGATCCAATCCCTGATTCCAGGGGGGGCACTTGACCCCCCTTGCCCCTACCTGCGGACCCCTATGACCTTAAGTAAAATTAAATGGACATTCCTGGCTTTAGCACTATTAAAGCTTTTGCTTCCTAACAGTTTACTGATTGGTTTCATTAGTTGATTGGAATTGCTTTTCAGTAGTGGATGTGCATACTATGTGTGAAAAGGATCCTCAAAGACAAATCATGTTATCTTGTATACAGCCAACTTAATAACAAGGACCATAGAGGCAGGAAGATGGATTGCCTGGGTGCCACAGTTAAGCTGCACCTTTGGCTAAACTTACCTATAAATTGTCAGTTAACTAGGGATACATTGTGATTTTTAAGCAGTGCTGATCGACAATCAATATCCCTCTGTGCTGTCAGTTTTTCCTGCCAGCGCTTTGTTTATAATAATAGACGCGGGCTCATAAATTTTGTAGTTCCGAGGGCTAAATTAAATCGTACACATCTCACAGTTTCCTTGTGTTCAATAGTTCCATTTAAAAAATAACTGTATAATATGGCTGTGGTCTAGATGAGACATCTGTATAAGTTTTCATACGGATAATAATTTTTGTGATGATAATTATTAGGTTACAATTTAGCATTATGAGGTTAGGGTGTAACCTTGACACAAACCTGGATAATTCAAGCTGAGAAACACTGTATGAAATACACTATATTGTCAAAAGTATTTAAACGCGCATGAACTTTAATGGCATCCAAATCTGAGTTCAAAAGGGTTCAATATTGAGTTGCCCCACCCTTTGCAGCTATAACAGCTTCAACTCTTCTGGGAAGGCTGTCCACAAGGTTTAGGGGTGTCTATGGGAATGTTTGACCATTCTTACAGAAGCGCATTTCTGAGGTCAGGCACTGATGTTGGTCAAGAAGGCCGGGATCGCAGTCTCCGCTCTTATTCATCCCAAAGGTGTTCTATCGGGGTGAGGTCAGACAAAAACCTGACTTTTGTTGTAATTAGTCCTGGCTACATCTAGAACAATAAATGGATTTTGGCTAGAGTTTTAATTCAATATAACCCATGTGCTGTCTGTCCATTGCCAGACACAATACAGGGTTTACACATAGAACAAGCCACCCAATATTCATATACCCTGTCTACATAATTCATTTTGCAAGCAAAATCCACTGCTCAACACCAAATTACCAACATATTGGTATCGCCCGTATGTAAATCCCATAATATCATTTACAACCTAATGACATCATTTAGTCGGGTGGTAGTTTAATCAGTAAAAGTGCTGTGTCTGGATAATAAACATGCAGTCAATAGGCGGCAGGCAGCATGTGGACACTGGGTGATTAATCAATGGTCTTAGTGGTGAGTCTATGGGCACAGAGTCATCAATCAGCTTCCAGCAATTTCTCCACATTCAGGAAGATTCATTTTATGGCTCGTAGAAATGTCCAAACGCTGACATGAAATCATTGGAGGATTTTATGCTGTGAAGTTATTCTGAAATCAGGTTATTAATGTGTTATAAAGTGCTGTACCGAACTATGTGTATGAAGTGATCAGATGACCACAGTTATTCATTTATTTACAGTATATCCTGTTCATGTGAGTATACAGCATGAACAGATTGACACATAGTTGGGATATGAAAAAGATTCTCCATTTACTAATATTAAAATAAAACATTTAATACATGCAAAATAATACAATTTAAATGCAACCAGTGTAGATTCATGAATCTGTCTTGATATCAGCCTGTTGAATTCCCCTGTACAGCTGCACTCAGACGTGGAAAGAGAGGGGCAGCAGGAGCCAAATGAAGCTATGCTACAGTGCAGCTAACAAGGAACATGCTTGTTGGCAGCTGGCAGGCCGTCTAAGTGTGGCCATAGCGAGCAGCCGAGCCGACCCCCAACGTAAAGTGAACTTCAGGCCAATAGGACACCTATGACTCTCCCTGATGTGTGGGTGGCGGTCAGAGACCGACCCCCTTTACACCCTCCTGGCTGCGAGACTTCACCCGGAACCAGACAAAGAAAGAGAGGGTGCACAGACCTAGTGCATTATTCTAAAACCATCGCTTTATTAATATAAAAAATGGTAAGTATTATACTCACAAGATGACAATTGAATCAAGCATAACACATAATACAGTGTCATCCAGTCCACTCTGCATCATAGTATGTGGTAGGAGAAGGTGAAGATCCAATAGGCCTATAGGATCTATAGCCTATTGGATCTTCACCTTCTCCTACCATGACATGATGCAGTGTGGACTGGATGACGTTGTACTATGTGTTATGCTTGATACATTTGTCATCTTTTGAGTATAATACTTACCATTTTTTATATTAATAAAGTTGGTCTTAGGATAATGCACTAGGTCTGTGCACCCTCTCTTTCTTTTTCTGGTTCCAGTTGTTCCAGACTTCCCCAGTCTTAAGAGGGCAGCCAGACGAGGTGCATCTATACAAGGCAGGATGAAAGTATAGCCTATTTACATTGTGTGGGCCCACTCCTAAGCGCAGGAGGTTTTTGTGTTTGTGTCTACTTGTATTCGAGACTGCAGCCCCTCACTACCAAGGGTTCCCATTGCTGGCCCACCTTTTCCAGGCCTGACAGCCAGGGGACTCCAATAGCACTCTCTCACTCTCTTCAGAGCAGGATGACAACAAATAAAGGCAGAACGGGGCTGGATGTGGTTAACAGCCTCAATCAATACATGGCTCTTCCTGTGTCGCAGACCCCAACACAGTTCTATAGACAAGAGGCTGCTCGGATCTTCGGCACTCACTCCCTGTAGCTCTGTTACTCCTCTCTGCCTGGGCTGGGAGAGAAGGAACTGAAGGGTGGACCAACTCCCGAGGTCTTCCTCTATATCTGAACTGACCCACTGAAGCTCTTTTCTCTATGGTGGGGAACCCTGCCCTCGCCCTGAATGGGGAAGAGCAGGAGCACTGCTGCTAGATGTTGCTAGATCCTTTTCTCCTCTCCAGTCTAACCTACTTCCTTCCCTACCTTCCCATAGCTTCTACCATCTGCCTACATGCTGACAGGAGGAGAAATCAGAGTGAGCAGAGAGCAGTGGCATCAGGGGGGGGGGGGGGCTGACGGTGGCTGGAGTCCCAAGTGGGTCCCCAAAAAGCCCCGGGGCTCAGGCATGCACAGTTGTGTTATTAGCCCCCATCCCAGCGCCGCCACTGAGTGGGGTACAATCTGACCCCGAGTGAGGCCGAGTGACATAGCAGGTCCCGCCTTCTGGAGCCTGCAGCACCTATCATGGATGTCCCACTGATCCAATGCCGGGACTGCGGGACTTGTGACGTCCATCATAGGTGCTGCAGGTTCCAGAAGGCGGGAATTACAATGCAGCCACTGCGCCACTGTGAGAAGATCCCCACTCAGCACTGGCTCTGCCTGCCTGGAGTGCCTGCTGTCTACTCTAACGGGATGGGCGCACAGCTGAGCTGCAGGAGGAGGTCACTTCACCTGAAGTCTGGTCAGGTAGGTCAGGTAGGCCAGTGTGGGTCAGTGTATGTTAGGTAGATCAGTGTATGTCAGGTAGGTCAGTGTATGTCAGGTAGGTAGGTCAGTGTGCATCAGGTAGGTCAGTGTGTGTCAGGTAGGTCAGTGTATGTCACGAAGGTCAGTAATTCTAAGGTAGGTAGGCCAGTGTATGTGTCAGGTAGGTCAGTGCATGTCATGTAGGTGAGTGTATGTCAGGTAGGTCAGTGTGTGTGTCAGGTAGTTCAGTGTATTTCAGGTAAGTCAGTATATGTCAGGTAGGTGAGTGTATGTCAGGTAGGTGAGTGTATGTCAGGTAGGTCAGTGTGTGTCAGGTAGGTCAGTGTATTTCAGGTAGGTCAGTGTGTGTCGGGTAGGTCAGTGCGTGTCAGGTAGGTCAGTGCGTGTCAGTTAGGTAACCCCCCCGGTGCCGGGCTCGGACTTCGTGCTGAAGCTCCTGGTCTTTTTGCCACCTAGCAACACCCCTGGCAGAGAGATGATTTTTTTAGTGTGCTAGAGTTAATTGCCTATCCAATCAGCAGGTTGGGGGTGTTTCCCTGACCAAACTAAGCCACTTCTGCACTGGAGGTCAATAATTTTGCACGGGTGTGTTGGTCATCCTTTTACACATAATTACAAACCCTTTCAAAGACATTGATATATTTCAACTGAGTACTTAGCTGTTTCCTGGAGTTCAGTTTTCATTAAGGGGCTGATAATAGCACTAAAAGCTGTGAATTACTACTTTTATCTGCCCTATTTTTTAAACAACACACAAACCTAGGATCAAGAATTCTGAATCTCCATCATGCTGAATGACAGTTTAGCTAATGCATAATCAGGGTGATACAGTGGCACTGACTCCATTTTTCGATATTAGGGAGCTTTCAAAAATGTAATCCAATAGTTGACTTACCTGCTCACTTTTAGGAAATAGAGTGGTTGTAGGACCTCACTACACAAGAAGTCAGGGCTTAAATTGAGCATAGTCTCCCTATCTCCTTGGATAATATCCAAACACCCTGAGACAGGGGCGGACTGACAACTCATGGGGCCCCCGGGCAATAGGAGATTATGGGGCCCCCGGGCAATAGGAGAAGATTATGGGGCCCCCGGGCAATAGGAGATTATGGGGCCCCCAGGCAATAGGAGATTATGGGGCCCCCAGGCAATAGATTATGGGGCCACACAGTATACACACAGAGACACACAATACACACACACAGTATACACACACACACAGTATACACACACAGAATACACATACACACACTGAAAAGGTACTGGAAAGGCGGGGCAGCTATAATCTTGGGATTTTTAAAAATACACAGACTTTTACATACTGTCCCTGGTTTTATTGAGGCTGGCAATCCTGATGGGGCCCCTTAGTGGCATGGGGCCCTCGGGCAGTGCCCGACGGCCCCAATGGTCAGTCTGCCCCTGCCCTGAGAGCTCCAGCAGGATGCTTCTTTTTGAATCCCCAACCCCTGTGACATCAGCAACCTAATAAGCCAATATTTTGATCATCTCTAACCATAATCAGTATTTTGTACTAGAAATTTGTGAAATTGTCCGAAATACGCCTCCAATTGATTTTTTTTCCAAAATGTCTAAAATGAAAACTCTCAGTTTCACTAACAGGATACGTGTTGTTGCTCAGGATATTTTAATTGAAATGCAGTGGAGTCAATTTGAGATATATCTCAACAAAATTAGTTACATTACGAAAAACATAATTTTTCAGAAAATTCCCCAAGGCTGAAATTAGATCTTTGTTATGCGCTATGACATGCATTAATGTTCATTGTGGTAAGGCAATCCATTCATTTTAAATAGGTTGCCATTCCACCACAACAGAACCTTTAATGAACCTGATTCACATCTGTTAATTTTTGGTGCTCTCAAATACAGCTCCATCACCGTCCTTGAAGAGATGTTCACTAGCTCGCCATTTAGAATGGTTCAAACGTTACCTTAGAAGGCAAAGGTGGAAATCCAGCCTCGGGGATTGTAGAACTTAGACAACATAACAGCCAATTTTGTCCGTAGTAAAGATGTATGTATAAGCTTGGAATTGCTAAAGTTAAATATAAGATCCGAGAAACAAGCATGTAAATCTTTATAATAATCCTTCATTTGCAAGTACAGACAAAATCAGTGAGGCTGAATGGAAAGATATGATGTGACAAGTATGAACAAACACTTCCAATCAGTGAAGAAAATCTGGAGGGTCCTCACTGATAAATTAACAGATCAAGATGAGGCTGGAAGAAGAATATCATGCAGAGTAGGTACGTCTCACTGTATAATTCTCAATATCTGAAAATGTCTGCTCTGACTGGCTGCATAGGCATCATCCTACAATACCCGCCTACAAACCTCCAATGGAATATAGCTCTTCAACAAAACTCTTATGAAAAATTGCAGCCATTTAGAAAACTCAGGGGAAAGGAAGTTCTTCTAAACAGAGGACTTGCCTGCATTGCCCAGTCATAATACTTGTTTGACTTCATGAAACTTCAAACTTCATATATCTTCATAAAAGGTGACCTCTGATAGTTATGGACAAGTTTTGTACTTTTATAGAGAGCTTTCCTTTTTATAAAGGCTTAATTTATCATTAGTTTACAAAGGTAGAAGATATGTTTTCTGTGTTTTTATTATTTGATCTCAAAATAGTTAGGGTCTACTGTCTATAGACCCCTCCAGTAGGGTGTGGGAATGCACACGCTTCTGCAACACGCTCAGAAAGACTATACTTGGACATCTCAGTCTCAGCTCTGCATAAATTCCACATACATAATCCACATCTATTGCAAACTCTGTTCCTGTGCCATAGGTGTGCGCAGCCTATTGCATTAGGGTGTGCACCCTTAAGCTCAAACACACATGCGTGTGCGGGTGTCTACATATATATGACCCCGGCACATTGATCTCCCTGCCAGCACAGTGAAAGAGAAGAGCATAAACACTTCTCTTATGGCAGAGCCGGTAAGAGGGAGATCTTTCCCCTGTTTCTGCTGCTACACAGAGCGATAAAACTAATAAGCACGGGGTGATTAGGGTGTGCCTGGGCACACCCGGCACACCCTGTGCGCACGCCTATGTCCTGTGCCCAGCCACATACACTATATTGCCAAAAGTATTGCAACGCCTGCCTTTACACGCACATGAACTTTAATGGCATCCCAATCTTAGTCCGTAGGGTTCAATATTGCGTTGGCCCACCCTTTGCAACTATAACAGCTTCAACTCTTCTGGGAAGGCTGTCCACAAGGTTTAGGAGTGTGTCTATGGGAATGTTTGACCATTCTTCCAGAAGCGCATTTGTGAGGTCAGGCACTGATGTGGCAGAGAAGGCCTGGCTCCCGATCTCAGCTCTAATTCATCCCAAAGGTGTTTTATCGAGTTGAAGTCAGGACTCTGTGCAGACCAGTTACATTCCTCCAGCCCAAACTCACTCATCCATGTCTTTAACCACTTAAGGACCGAGCCTCTTTCTGAGATTTGTTGTTTACAGGTTAAAAACAGCTTTTTTTTTGCTAGAAAATTACTTAGAACCCCCAAATATTATACATTTTTTTTTCTAACACCCTAGAGAATAAATGGGCGGTCGTTGCAATACTTTCTGTCACACCATATTTGCGCAGCGGTCTTACAAGCACACTTTTTTTGGAAAAAATACACTTTTTTGAATTAAAAAATAAGACAACAGTAAAGTTACCCCAATTTTTTTTTATATTGTGAAAGATAATGTTACGTCGAGTAAATTGATACCTAACATGTCACGCTTCAAAATTGCGCCCGCTCGTGGAATGGCGACAAACTTTTACCCTTAAAAATTTCCATAGGTGACGTTTTAAAAATTCTACAGGTTGCATGTTTTAGGTTACAGAGGAGGTCTAGGGCTAGAATTATTGCTCTTGCTATACCTCACATATGTGGTTTGAACACCGTTTTCATATGCGAGCACTACTCATGTATGCGTTCGCTTCTGCACGCGAGCTTGTCGGGACAGGGCGCGTGTAAAAAAAAAAATTTTTTCCCTTATTAATTTTACCTTTTACTTTTTATTTTTACACTGTTTTTTTTTTTTTTTTTTTAAATGTCACTTTTATTCCTATTACAAGGAATGTAAACATTCCTTGTAATAGAAAAATCATGAAAGGACCTCTTAAATATGAGATCTGGGGTCAAAAAGACCTCAGATCTCAAATTTAGACTAAAATGCAATAAAAAAAAAAAAAATTGTCATTTAAAAAAAAATTGCCCTTCAAGAGCTGTGGGCAGAAGATGAGAAGAGGTAAAAGACCTTGCTACATTATTACAAACTGTGTCTCTGTGCCTAACCACATATCTCTAGAATTTAAAAAACATACATTATTTGGAGTAATAATAAATTAAGGCTAAAAGGAAGAAGTGACAGGGACCAATTAATAAGATTTTACAACACACACATATCATAGTATAAGAAAGCAAAAACTTTAAAGCAGACCTTCACCCTAAATCACTTGAGCTGCCCTATCTCCTCCCCCTCCCTCTCTTACCAGTGGGCATTTTTTTAAAATATACTTTGTGCTGACAGCGGGACTTTTCTCACCTAGGTGAGAGGTTCTCCTTGCCCCCCCCCCCCTTGTATGCGCAGATGTGCCCCAAGGCTTGGTTCCTGTGCATGCATTGGTTTCCCACCCATCTGCGCACACACAGGGTTTCCTGAGCAAGTACACTGACTGGCATCAGGCAAGTTAAAAACCTTCCCTGTCTTTGTCCATGCATGGAAACCCCATGCCTGTGGGCAGATGCGCTGATGGACTCTGCCAGGAACATCTGCACATGCACAAAAATGGCAGTGCAAGATGGGTTGGGGGGAAAGCCAATAAGTGCTAATGATTATTGATTGTCAGTGCAGTCCCATCAGTGATGCCCACCAGGGATGCCAATCAGTGCCTATCAGTGCTGCCTTTCATTGTCCATCAGTGATGCCTGCTAGTGCCTCCTCATCAGTGCCGCAAATTAGTGCTGCCTCATCAGTGCAGCCTATCAGTGCCCATCAGTGCAGCCTCATCGGTGCCCATTAGTGCAGCCTATCAGTGCCCATCAGTGCAGCCTCATCAGTGCCCATCAGTGCAGCCTCATCAGTGCCCTTCAGTGCAGCCTCATCACTGCCCATCAGTGCAGCCTCATCACTGCCCATCAGTGCAGCCTCATCACTGCCCATCAGTGCAGCCTCATCACTGCCCATCAGTGCAGCCTCATCAGCGCAAACCAGTGAAGGAGATAAATTACTTATTTTTGTAACAGAAACTAAAATGTTTGGTCTTTTTTCATCTGTAGCAAAAAATAAAAAACTCAGCAGTGATTAAATACCACCAAAAGAAATCTCTATCGGTCTCAAAAAAATGATAAAACGTTTGTTTGAGTACTGCGTTGCATGACTGCGCAATTGTCATTTAAAGTGTGACAGCGCTCAAAAGCTAAAAATTGGCCTGGCCAGGAAGAGGGTAAAAGTGCCTGGTATTGAAGTGGTTAAGCAGACATAATATCAGATATATTTTTTCATGTGAAGTGCATGTATGCAAGGTGGTAATGTGTAAGTGTAACGCTTATGGGTATTCTTACCTCTTACAGGGATCACATTACTACTTCTTGTAATACCTTCCTCTGTTTTTTACTCCAGGAGGATGGCACCTTCTTTGTTCAGACATCATCCAGATCCAGACACAGATCAACCACTGATGCAGCCATTAAAGGGGTTGTAAAGTCAGAAGGTAAAGCCTTCTGTGTGCAGCAGCCCTTCCTCATACTTACCTGAGCCCATCTCTATCCAGCGATGTCTACGAGTGTCTCAGCCGTCCAGGACTCTCCCTCCTGATTGGCTGAGACACAGAAGCGGCGCCATTGGCTCCCACAGCTGTCAATCAAAGTCATTTAGCCAATCAGGGGAGAGAGGGGGCAAGGCCAAACCACAGCTCCCTGTCTGAATGGACACACGAAGCTGCAGCTCGGCTCGGGTACCCCCATAGCAAGCTGCTTGCTGTGGGGGCACTCGACAGGAGGGAGGGGCCAGGAGCACAGAAGCAGAACTCAAGAAAAGAGGAGCATCTGGGCTGCCCTGTGCAAAACCAACTGCACAGAGCAGGTAAGTATAACATGTTTGTTATTTTTATAGAAAAAAAAAAAGGAGACTTTACAGTCACTTTAAAATTATGACTTGCTAAAAGTTACAATATTGGGGTATAACCACTTGGTGAGAGGAGACTAAGGAAATGCTTCCTGCTGCCTGCAGTAGAGTCATGTCAGAGCCAGCATTTCTGGGACTGCTTTTTATGATAAATGGGCCAGCTTTTTTTTTTTCTTTTTAATAACACTATGTCTGTACATATAGTACAGTAGTGAGGTATCAGGAATATATCCATACAAGCTCATAAAGGTTCTGAAAGGTCCATCACTATTGAACAGCATTGAACTACAATGTAAGGAGTGCAAAATTTCACAAGCAAACACTAAACGATGACAAAACACGTAATAAAGTGGTGAAATGGGAAGTTACCAGTCAATTAGACCTTACTATGTAGCTGTGCCTATTATAAAATCAACGTACAAGGTGTTTATCTGCAAAGGAACTGCTTGCCTAAATTATTCTCTGCGTTATCCAGACCAAGCAGCAGAATCTGTGCCTCCATTTTATTATGTGCTTCTGATTTATTTCCTATCCATGGGGAAAGTAATAAAACAGCTGTTATGCAGGGGTATTTAATTTAAAAAAAAAAAAAGAAAAAAAAAGGCTCCCTGTTTTATGTGAAATCCCAACTCTCTCAGTTGAATTGAAATATTTATTTAGATAGTCAGTGAGGGAAGGAGATGCCTTTAGGGGTTGGTTCAAAGCACGCAGGCATGTGATCAGACATCTCAGCAGTTTAATCTGGCTTTTTCTGTTGCCCTAAAGTTCCCAAACTAATCAGAATAAGCTTCCCCCAGATATCTGTACCACCTAACATATCCATTTTGCTATAAAACTACCATCGCAGCTGGCGCTCCAAATACAATCGGGAGTATTTTTAACTCACGCAAAGTACTGATCCTAACAGGTGTGCCTTTTATTAGGCTTTTTATGTATAGTAAATTAGCAGAAGCTAAAAAAAAAAACAGCAGCTCAGATAAAGAAAGGATCTATATCTGAATTTAAAGGGGAAAGACGGTTACTAAGAAAAGAAAGCATAGCTATTACAGTATAACTAAAGGCAAAATCTTAAAATTTTTTTTTTTTTTTCGTTTTGGATAAAGAAAAAGAGGGATTGGAACACCTTTCAGGTTTTTATTGCTGTTTGTGCATCCTTTAAGGCTGGTACACACTAAAGCCTCATACACATGTTCGGACTTTCTGACGGGAAATGTTCGATGACAGTCTGTTGGCTTAAAATCCGACCGTGTGTACGCTCTGTCAGACAATTGTTTTCGGATTTTCTACGGGCAAATGTTGGATAGCAGGTTCTAAAATTTTCTATGGACAAATGCCTGTTGTCGGATTTTCTGAGCGTGTGTACACAAGTCCGTCGGACAAAAGTCCAAAGTACAAACACGCATGCTGGGAAGCAAGGACGAGCCAGAAGCAGTTGGTCTTGTAAACTAGCGTTCGTAATGGAGAATTAACATTCGTGACGTGGCAAATTATGAAACCTCGAAATGCAGCGCACAATTCTCTTCTTCTTTAATGGGATAATAATGAAGCTGCTTTGCTGGTGATACTGATGGAGTTATTGCAAACACATTTTCAAAGGCTTTTTTTACTAGTGATATCAAAAATATTATTATTATGTTTTTTTTTTTATTTGGGCAAGTTCCCACAACACCATTATCCTGTAGTTTTTAAGATCAAAGATACAACTATGTTGGTGTCCCTTGTCAATTTTACATTGTATTTTTTTAAATGTAACTAAACTGCCTACTCCCAAACTGTCATTTGAAGTAAAACACATAGCCAAGTATTATTCTTCGCAATTTTTTTACTGTGCATTAAAAAAAGAAAAAACATAAAATTAGACATGCTACCTGCCAATAAAACTTAGCTAAAAAGTGCATTCTACGCATCCAAAAATATAGAAAATATATCAAATCAAATTATTATTCAACCAAAAAAATAATGTCAAAGCAATAACTCCAAGTCCAATAATAAATAACACGTTATCTCCTCCGATTCCGCAACATGTCTGGTTGACGAACGGCTGTTCAGAAACGAACTGAAAAACGCGAAGCTTCTACTAACACGAAATTAGCAGAAGGAGCCCAAAGGGTGGCGCTAAAGAGCTTAAAAAACCACTTAGTACGTCACTACGTTCGTATTTGTTGGCTGACAATTCCTTGCCGTTTGTATGCAAGACAAGTTTGGGCCAACGCCCTTTGGACAACAGTCCACGGTTTTGTTGGGCAACAATCCGATCGTGTGTACGAGGCATAAGAGTCTTTATTCATTTAAACCCAGCAGGTTGAAAAAAAAAAACTGTCAGCTCCGGTCGGAGACGCTCTATTGACTATGCAAAGTTAGTACAGCGATCTCCCCTGATGAGCTGCTGTGTTCTGACAGGGAGACATCCCCCCCCCGCCAGAACACTCTGGTCAGCGCTCTCTGCCATTGGCTGAGAGCGCTTATGGGGAATTGGTCGGCTGCTGGTTTTCCAGTATGCGCGTTCGACAGAAGCCACCCAGTCCAGTGTTAAATTGTTACTAAACCCGCAACAGTAAAATCAGTCTGTATATACATATGTATATGTATATGTATATGCTTGTTATACTCACTGTGAAACTTAAGGGGTTAATTCCCTGCATTGTGTAAAAAGACTCTTTGACACTATATGGACAGATCCTTCCCTCCTGCACTGTCTATCTTGGCAAGGCCATATAATACAGTGAGGGTAGCCATCCTGCACATGCTCAGTTTAGTCTCTATTGCTGGAGAGAACATTTCCTGTTTCAGTTGAACTGTTCAGGTCACATGATCTTGACATCACACATGTGGGTGTGTATACAGGCTGTAGTGGAAATCTCCTTCTACCTGAACTCTCAGCACTAGACAAACTGTGCAGGTTATCATGTGACTGAGGTATACAGATCAGCAAAAAAAAAGTATATAGTGGCAGTATTTTAATGTAAATAGAAGATTTATAAGCTGTGGGCACTGTAGGGGGGGGGGGGGGGGGGGGCAGAGGAACTATTTTCATATTACTGGGTTTAGTAACACTTTAATTTTGACATCAAATTTCAATTTAGCTTTAGTTATAGTCTTTTGACTAAAATACCATTTTACTTTTAACCGTATTTTAGTCATCTGAGTTGTTTTAGTTTTAGTCGTATTTTAGTCAACTAAAATCTCCAGTACATTTTAGTAGTGTAAAATCGAATGGGTTTAGCTAAATTTTAATGCATTTTATAAGCATTTCTTTAGAATTGCCAAACTCAATATATACTCCTGGAGTAAAAATCCAATAACATGTTAATGTTTATGGTATTAAGGTTTGAACATGCACCACAGACACAGATTTAGCCGTTGTGATCAATAACGTCTTTATAAATAACACCAAGTTTCATAAATAAACAAATATATTGCTTTTATACAAGCAGCAATACAACTTAAAAATATAAAAAACCCAAAAAACTGTAAACCCTATTGGCTATAATGCCATTGCACATACTACCTAAATATATTACCAACAAAATATTAGGAAAAAAAATAAGAAAAGCCTTTTTCTTATTTTTTTTCTCTTAGCAGCTTAGTAGATTCCCCCTACGTATTCTTATGCGGTAGTGCAGTGTTAATTTTTACGTCAAATTTCAATTTAATTTTAGTTATAGTCTTTTGATTAAAATGCCATTTTAATTTTAGTCGTATTTTAGTCATCTCAATAGTTTTAGTCGTATTTAGTAGAATAAAGAGTATTAATTTAGTTGCCGAAAATATTTTAGTACACAAAATTAACGCTGCCAGCCACACAGCCGGCTTCTGCCGGACCAGGTGGCATACATGCGGCCCCAATGTCGGCCGTTTTTTTTTTAACTGGCTCCCCACATTCGGCCTGTGTGTGTGGGGCTTTAGAGAGATTTGTCATGTTTACCTTTTATAAGGAAAAGGTTTGTGACTTTAAATGAGGCACGTGACACGTAGCTGGTAAAGTGGCCAAATGCATGATGTTGCATTTATTCTTTCATATACATACAGATATCGTGATGGAATAAAGTCATTATAATTCATATATATTCACAGATGTCATGAATAACACATTGTAGTTTTGATTTTAATATATAGAAAAGCTGCACATACAACTGTAGGATACACAATACAACACAACTCAAAGCTTACAAAAATATGTCTACAACATGCACAAGCCAATTATCCTTTCTAGCAAAATATAAGCATGTACAATATGTATGCATTAAGTAAACTAAACAGTTACTCAACTTATGCCGCGTACATACGACCGGTTTAGCTGTCGGAATAAACTCTGAAGGTTTCTCCGACGGAACTCCAACGGAATTCCATTCAAGCGGTCTTGCCTACACACGGTTAATCCAAAGTCTGATCAAAGTCTGACCGTCCAGAACACGGTGACGTACAGCACGTACGACGGGACTAGAAAAAGTAAGTTCAATAGCCAATAGCTTCCGTCTCGTACTTGCTTTAGAGCATGTGTCGTTTTTGGTTCATCGGAACAGCATACAGAACAGTGGTTTTCCCGATAGGAATTGGTTCCATCGGAAATATTTAGAGCATGTTCTATTTCTAGGTCCGTCAGAGTTTTCGAAAAAAAAAAAAGTCAGATGAGGCACACACACGATCAGAATACACGATGAAAAGCTTCCGTCTGACTTTTTCTGTCGGACATTCAGTTCGTGTGTACGCGGCTTAAGGGTTCTAGATGTCCTTCATGGTTCTTGGTCAAAGTCCAAACTAAAAATGTCTCCAAAACTCTCCAGCTTCTGGCAGCCATGTCTTCCTCTTCCAAAACACAACTCCTTTGTCCGACCACATGCTTCTTTCAAAAGACCCCAAACCCCTCCCACCAACTTCCTGTATACACCAACTTCCTGTCCTCTGCTCAGATCCAAAACCTATCCAACTGGTTTATTTACATATCAATGGAGGGTGGAGCCTGGCTTCTTTTAAAACATATGGTCTTAAAAAATATATCTAACTCCATATTATGGCTATCAAGTCACTACAAAGAGTCATGGCAACAAATAACACCTCTTGGTGTCAGAACCTGTTGGAGAAGAGAACTATGAAGGACATTACCTTTATTAGGTTGAGTAACTGTTTAGTTTACTTATTATATATATATTGTACATGCTTATATTTTGCTAGAAAGGATAATCGGCTTGTGTAAGTTGTAGGCATATTTTTATAAGCTATGAGCTATGTTGTGTTGTATTGTGTATCCTACAGTTATATGTGCAGCTGTTCTGTTTATTAAAGCATTGATACACTACAGAAGTCTTAGCTTCCTTGGTTTTACTGCAAGAACCTTTAATAGACCTTTAATAGACGGAAAGCAAAACAATCACAGAGAAGTAAAAGGACATGGGGGAATATTCCCATTGGGTTGCTACATCTAGTGACTCTGGTGGCAACCTGGGGATTCTTTTTTCTTTCCTCTCACTTCCAGTAATTTTCACAGTAGATTCACACATTAAAGCTGTAGTACACTCTGTAGGAAGAAAAAAAAAAGGTTACCCTGAAGGTTAATATCACAATGTGCTAGTATGTGCCTCCTAACCACTTCAGCCCCGGAAGATTTACTCCCTTCCTGACCAGGCCATTTTTTGCGATACGGCACTGCGTTACTTTAAGACCCCTTTCACACTGGGGCGCTTTGCAGGCGCTACAGCGCTAAAAATAGCGCCTGAAAAACGCCCTGAAACAGCCGCTGCTGTGTCTCCAGTGTGAAAGCCCACACCACCCCAGTGTGAAAGGGGCCTAACTGACAATTGCGCTGTCGTGCGAGGCTGTACCCAAATAAAATTGATGTCCTTTTCTCCCCACAATTAGAGCTTTCTTTTGGTGGTATTTGATCACCTCTGCATTTTTATTTTTTACGCTATAAAATATACCCAATAAAACAATTGAAAAAAAAAATCGAATTTCTTGATCAATTTAGACCAATATGCATTCAGCTACATATTTTTGGTAAAAAATCCTAATAAGCTTATATTGAATGGTTTGCACAAAAGTTATAGCATCTACAAACTATGGAATATTTTTAAGGAATTTTAGTTTTTTTTTTTATTAGTAATGGCGGCAATCAGCGATATTTAAATGGAGCCCACCATTGCTGTCTGTGCTTTGCACTCTCCGGCCATTTGAATGGCTGGGCCTCGATGATGTCACTCCTTCACATTCACGCAGGAGTAATAATCATGGCATGGCACTCAACATCACACCCCCGTGTGCCCTTAAATGCAATTTGCATGCGCCAAAGATGTCACCAGCTGCAACAGCTGTGAATATCTAGGAGATATTCACTGTACCTACAGGTAAGCTTTATAATAAGCTTACCTGTAGGTACAAGTCAAAAATCTGAGTTTACTATTGCTTTAAGCAGATCAACATACTGTATGTTCAGTAACCAGACAATAGCCCTATGACTAACTTGCATACCTAAATATTTATAGCTCTATGACTAACTTGCATACCTAAATAAAGCAGTATTAAACTCAAAAGCAAACATTTATTATATTGCAGCTTACAAATTCTTAGATGTGATGGCTGCAGTTTTCTTTTCTCATGCTTTTCATCTGATGATCTGACCAATAAGGCTGCTGTTTTTTTACAAGCTTTAGCTCTCCAGCTATTAATATCAATGCAATATAATGCAGTTTTGGTTTTGGGCTTAATACTGCTTTTAATATCTGGAAAAAAGAAGGCACTAGTACAATTTCGTTTGTAATTTTTCATTTTAAGAAAGTTTGTCGGTGGGGTCAAATTGACATTTACTTGCATTCACAATGATGAGAAAATACCAAGGAGCAGGATGGAAAATTTTTCTTGACGTAATTTCCAAAAGCATATGTATTTTTTGCTCTGGAAAGTCTATTCCTCCAAATGTTAAAAGCAAATGAAATTTTGAAGTATTTTCGAACGACATTGGTCAGGTCATCAAATATACTGAGAATTGTTTGTTTGCAAGTCTAGTAGTGTATGGCCAGCTGATGCAGCTTGCGTCCACAGTCCTTCTCATTTAACTGATTCTTTTTTTCATATCTATTTGCATTTGCATTTGTACCCTTTTCCTGCTATCACTGATCACGTCTCTTACACTTTTATAGTCAGGAAGCATACTTATCCTGATGTATATTGATTACATTGCTAATTGCCTATGGAATATGCATTGATGGCACTAAAACTAATTTATTAGAGGTTTTATGAAGGGATCACACTGCAAATGTAATTTGTCCTGTGGCGGTTGTGATACCTGCTCATCAATGTAAAAGAGAGAGTGTGAAAGCATTCATTAATTTGAATGGAGATTGGTGGTTTTCGTGAGCTTTTCAGGTGCTTTCTTTAGCGCAAACGCGCCTAAAAAGCACCTCAGTGTGAAAGGGGTCTAAATCTCCGGTGTTCTAGGTTCCTAGCATCCAATGTGTCCCCTGTGCATTTCTTTGACTCCTTGGTTGATCCTGTGACCCTTGTATTCCTGTGTGTCCAACACCCTTGTCCTCCCAGAGACTCTCCTGGGAAATAACAGTATGTCTACAAGCAGTATATGACCAAAGTTGGCAGCCCTGGCCATGCAATCTTGGGGGGCTACAATTAATCTTCTTCATGTTCCTGTGCTTCCTTCCTAGAAGTTTAAGTAAATAGGGATTTAAATCAGTGTAAGCGTGCCAATGAAACATCTAAGATCTCTCTTTATAAAACCTATAATTGTCTTTAACACCAAGGTCAGGGGCAGAGGCGTAGTTTGAAGCTTGTGGGCCCCGATGCAAAAGTTGACCTGGGCCCCCCCACTACCACCTACCACCCACCACCCACCACTTCCACAGTGTGTGCAGATACACCCACCACAACACGCCAAGATACTCAAAGTGGCTTAAGAGTTTAGAGTTCCCAGAGTTCCTTCTTACATTAGAGGACAGGGATCACTGCTGGCGAATCAGAAGACAGGGACCCGTGGCAGGTCATTTGGCAGAGCTCCTTTCCCATTCCAGCACTATAAACAGCTTCCCCCCCACAATACACAGGGCTGAAATCACATTCCTTTACACACAGTCTATCAACCTTCACAGGGTGTATCTGGCTTTTATGTTGACGTTCTGACCTCTGAAATCCCCTGGTTGGAACGGCAGTGTAGTTGCAGTTGGCAGATACACCCTATGCAGATCATGGCTGACTGGCTGTGTTGTAAAGGAATGTGATTTCAGCCATGTGGAGGAGCAGTATAGAGTGCTGTACTGGGAAAGAAGCTCAGCAGCGGGCATAGCAGCCAGGGCAGAGGGGGTGGTCAGGGGGCTTTGGGGCGGCCAAACTTAGATCTGGGGGGTAAAGCCACGTGACACGAAATCTGGAGCCTGCAGCCCCTCAGGAGGTGTTAAGGGATTTGTTTTAGCAATTTCTGAAGGTTTCTCTGTCAGTGTTGGCAGGTGTTGGGGGAAGGTCACCTCCCCGAGGTGCGTGGTATTTCCCCAGTTGTCAGGAAAGTGGGGAAATTGGACATCCCTGGGTGGGGGGGATACAGAGAATCCCAGCTGGTGACTAGAAGACACGGAGCAGCGTCTTACCTCACCAGTGACATCGGTTCAATCGTAGCTTTAGGACGGCACTCTCCTCCTCTTAACCCGCTGAGCTCGGTTACCATTCCATGTTGCCAACACACAGCACAGACACTTCCCCATCCTGGGCTGTTCTCACCTCGTACTCCTCTCCATTCAGGAAATGGCTCACAGCTTCTCCCCAGCCAATGGGAACAAAGGGGTGTGGATTGTGGAAGGCAAAGTGGAAGCCCAGTACTGGAGCGTGGCTGTGGGGCCCTAGGGCAGATCGGAGCTGGACATGATAAAATAACAGGGAGGCTGCAGGGGCCCCCTGAAGCTAGGGGCGGGGTTGCGATTTTGACCCCTACAACCCCTTATGCTATGCCCATGGTCAGAGGTACATCTTGTATTTGTTATCTAAAGCCAAAGCTTTTTTCATTTTGGATACAGTAGGGAATGACTACCGCTCCTGTTAGGTATTTTTTCTCCTGCTGCCTGAATGGAGAGATTTCTTTTCACTTCTGTCTCAGGACCACAAGAGGAAGTAAAGGTAAATCTCTCCAAATCAGAGCGAATCCCCTCTTAGATAGTTGTCTCTGTAACAGGTGTGTCCATTGTAAAATTTTTGCCTCTACTCCTGTTTCAGTGTGTCGCGTACCTACCTATATGCAGAACTTGAGAAGGGTGGCTTCTTGCATAGTTCCCATCGGAGCACCCCTGTATGTTGAGACAGGGTCTGCAGGAGTGAAGAAAAGTCACAAGTTCCAAGGTATAGACACTGTGAGCAGGAACTCGGGAGACTGGTATCTGACGAGAAGAAGTGCAGCTGGTAATGCACCATGGAGATGCCAAGACCAATTAAAATTGGAGTCAGGTCCCAAACACCAGCAGAGGTACCCCAGGACATGAGCAAAATCAGACTCAGGAACAGACAGAAGCTGGCAACAAGCAGGCAGTGAGATACAGACTCACTAGGCACCTGCATTTGGTCTCTAAGGGTCATACTGCCACAGTTCCCGGGATAGACGTCCCCAGGTGCCTCTAATCTTCAGTACCATCATGTTTAAATTTGAGTTTATTCATAAGTAGTAAGGTGGCATACCCTATTGACAGTTTTAAACCTCTCTTTTTTTGAGTAACGTTTCCAAACTATTCTGTTGTTATTTGTCCTCTGTAGACGTACACCCTGCATTTATTCCCGAGGAAGTGGACATTGTTCCACATTGTTCTGGATACAGCTTTATTACAATCATGCACTTCATACTTGAACCACACATTTTAATGAATCTATTTGCACCATTATGAATTTACACCATGAATGAATTTACTGCAATCTATCTATGTGGATATTGTATATTTACTACTTATCAACTATAGCATTATATCTTTAACAATATTTCGCTGTTATTAGATATGTATATACTTGGATCAATAAATTTGTAATAATTTGAATTGATCATTTTACTACTCTGATGTCATTTGCTTCATTTAAAGTCCCAGGGTTATGTAAATCTGTATGTATAGGCACAAATGTGGTCAGAAGTCCAGGCTGGGGTCAATAACAGAGCCAGACAGTGAGCATGAGCAGACAAGGGTAACCTGAGAGCAAGGTCAGAGGGGAAGCTGGGTTGATAGGTTTAAATAGGCTGCTTGGAGGCCTATTGATGTGCATGTAAGTCTGTGTATGCGTGTGCTCGCACGTGTGAGCACTGATGTACACATATTCCATCTTCTATGCCCTCATGATTGTGCATGCTCAGACAGCGCACGTTTTTACACAGTATGTGCTTGCACATTATCTTAGCTGATGGCCCCACATTCCTGACACAGTGACAGCTATAAAATTTTGGATTTCTCATTACTTCCTGTCTCGGTGACTGGGACAGGAACATTAACAGGGACAAATGGAGTAAGTACGAGATACAAACAAATTACCTTTATTGGCCTTCAAAAAAATCATCATCATTCACAACACACTTTTGGCAACGCTCACAAAGCTTCTGGAAATTGTCAGCAAAGGTCTTTTTAGGAATCGATCTCAGAACCGCTGTCACACATTCTTGGATTTCCGCCACGTCCCCATGACGTGACGCTCTTTGGGCGGGGAAACAGAAAGAAGATGTGGGGAATATGGTGGCTCATCCACAATCATTTCCTTCCTGTTGCGAAAGCGTTTGAGTGGTAAACACATTTTCTGCTCATGGCTTCCGTCCCGTACACTTGCACCAACATTTGTGCACTGGTCCAAATTATTTGGTGGAGGGGGGATAATGGTGTGGGGTTGTCTTTCAGGAGTTTGGCTTGTCCCCTTAGTTCTACTGAAGGGAACGCTTAAGCCAGTGGTCATCAACCCTGTCCTCAGGGCCCACTAACAGGCCAGGTTTGCAAGATAACTGAAATACATCACAGGTGATATAATTTGCTGCTCAGTGATTGCAGTATTCTAGTCTGCATCCCCCCAAGGTAATACATAAAACCTGGCCTGTTAGTGGGCCCTGAGGACAGGGTTGATGACCACTGGCTTAAGACATCAAAATACCAAGACATTTTGGACAATTTCATGCTCCCAACATTATGGGAAGAGTCTGGGGATGGCCGCTTCCTGTTCCAACATGACTGCGCACCAGTGCACAAAGCAAGGTCCATAAAGACAAGGATGAGTGAGTTTGGGGTGGAGGAACTTGACTGGTAGCACAGAGTCCTGATCTCAACCTGATACAACACCTTTAGGATGAATTAGTGCGGAGACTGTGAACCAGGCGTTCTCGTCCACATCAGTGCCTGACCTCACAAATGCGCTTCTGGAAGAGTGGTCAAACATTCCCATAGACACACTCCTAAACCTTGTGCACAGCCTTCCCTGAAGAGTTGAAGCTGTTATAGTCAATATTGAACCTTACGGTCGAAGACTGGGATGCCACTGAAGTCCATGTGCGTGTAAAGGCAGGTGTCCCAATACTTTTGGCAATATAGTGTATGTCTTTAATAAGTGTATATCTTTAATAATAATTCTAGTACACGCAGTCAACTGGTTAACTTTACAAAATTATTTACGACATCCAAATCTACACAACAAAGTCATCTCTATGTTTCAGCCCACAGTTTTGCAATCACAGTATTCTGTGTGTAACATTTTGCCATTGCCTGTCTGCTATTCCTTCTTTCATGACAATATGTCCCTTATCTCTGTGTCCCTGGTATGAACTTATGAAGTAAAATCATTTTCTCAGTCTGGTAAATCTACTTTTTTTTTCTTTAATGTTTAATGTAATAAGGATGGTTAGCAGGCCATTTCAGACACACATTCATTACTAAGCAGGTAAAACGGATTAAACAGAGCCGGCTTGCCTGAAATCAACTTCTTCAGGTTGTATTATACATAATAGTGTTTGTCACATGGGCTCCTAAGATAAGTTTCCAAATTTTAATAATGCTTCCTTTCAGGCAGAGCACACTTAGTTGAATTATGCAAATGGCCATCTAGATGTGGCCGCAGATCTGGGTTTTATTGGGTTCTGCTTGTGTTTTGGGATCTCTGACCAGCCAGTCGCCTTGGGGCAGTCACGTAATCTAAAATTTTTAGTAGCCTGCACTGTATTACAAATGAACAGGAGTTGTCATTTTAAAGATATCAGTAGACTGCGTTAAAAAAAGAAAAAAAATGTAAATCTAGAAAAAAAAAAATACTTGATTTAAAAAAAAAAATCAGGATACAATTAAGATCATTTAAAAGTAAAATAAAATGGAAAAGCAGAGTGGATGATATAAATTTACAAAACCTCCCCAGAGACATTTACAAGGTAACGAATAAAAAAGCCATTGCCGTCAGCTTGCTTAATGGAATGGAAAATGTTTCAAATTATTTAGCCCGTATAGGACATGTAGGTTAAATGTTCCTGACAATGCCTTAATCACTGTATAGTTCACCATTTAGAAAAAATATTAATTGGACTTCATGGGTGGTCTACAGAGACAGCGAAATTGTCAAAATAAAGATCTATGCTCGTCCCCCAAGCCTTCACTTCATGGAATATACCATAGACTTGCAATCATTACATACACTGCTTTTATTTGATTATATTCAATAGCATTTCTAATATAATTGTACGCCTTCCCTTAAAAAATAATATTATTGCTTTGAATTATTTATGTTGTAAAACAATTTTAAAGATATTAAAAAATATCACAATGCAATTGTTCCTTTTATTCCTTTTTAAAGGCTTCTAGATTACATCTTTTTTCTTTGTTTGTAACATTTTATTAATTTATTTTCTACTTTTCTTTGACAATTAAAGGCAATAATGACAAAAAAGTCCAGTACTTTTAGCATCTTGGAAACAAGTGTAAAACAATACAAAATAAAGATTTTACGCCTAACACCACATCCCCCCAAACACACATATTGTCCTTGTTTAATAAGTAATAAGGTAAATTGCAATATACACTGCAACATACACTGGCTTCATCAACCAATCAGCAACTAATCAACAACAATTCTATTTAGAACTGAAATAAAATTGGTTGCTACACGTTACTTTGCATCCACTTTATATTCTTGCTCTTGGCAGTTATTATTTTAGATAAGGGTAGGCAGAAATTTCCCAGGATCAGATCTTCCCATGGCAGTTATGAAATTCCTTGAAAAATTGAGGTTTTCTAACACTTGTATATATTTATATATTTTTATTGTCTCCAATGCCTGAATAGTGCATGAGATCCATAGAATGATAGGACACATATAAGGACACTGTTTGGTGCAGAGGTGGTTATTCCAGGTAAGGTAAAGGAGTCCAGTGCAAGCTTGGACAGCCTAATCTTGAATTAGATACAATGTATTACCTACTGGGCAGATATAGTTTAATATGACCAACACCTCCAGACAATCCTTCTTTTCATGAGTAACTGAAGACGGTCTCCTCTAATACATTCACCGTTCAACAGCTTTAAAACGAATTAGTGATTAACGAAAACAATGCTGATCAATTAATCAATGACGCATTCAGCACTCTACTAATTGAATGCTATGTTAGGTCTATCTATCTATCTATCTATCTATCTATCTATCTATCTATCTATCTATCTATCTATCTATCTATCTATCTATCTATCTATCTATCTCTAAGAGGTTGATTAGCTAAAGGTAGTAAATAGGTGGTTCACTTTGTCAAAGAATTTAGCTTAGTGAGTGGGGTGAAGCTCTGTTGACTTATACCATCCAACCACGTGAAAGAAAAATATATGTTTTATCTTTGTACATGATTGGGTAGTCTTTGCAAAGTGAATTTTCACTAGGGATGAACTTGATGTGCGGGTCGAACATAAGTTTGACTCGAACATCGTGTGTTCGCTCGTTCGCTGAAGAGAGAACCTTATGGGGCGTTTGCAAAAAATGTGACCGTGTGTAGTGTTGTTGGCGTGGAGATAGCTTGAGTTAGATTAAGCAGGCAGGTTATTCAGTTAGTGACAGTGTATTTGATATATATATATATATATATATATATATATATATATATATATATATATATATATATACACAGTCAGCATAATATATATATATATATATATATATATATATATATATATATATATATATATATATATATACACTATGCATTTAGCATAGACTATGGGGTTGATTTACTAATGGGAAAAAGACTGTGCACTTTGCAAAAAATGTGACCGTGTGTAGTGTTGTTGGCGTGGAGATAGCTTGAGTTAGATTAAGCAGGCAGGTTATTCAGTTAGTGACAGTGTATTTGATATATATATATATATATATATATATATATATACACAGTCAGCATAATATATATATATATATATATATATATATATATATATATATATATATATGTATATATATATATATATATATATATATATATATATATATATACACTATGCATTTAGCATAGACTATGGGGTTGATTTACTAATGGGGAAAAGACTGTGCACTTTGCAAAGTGCAGTTGCCCTCTGAAAGAGCAGTTGCTCCAGAGCTTAGTAAATGAGCAGAATCCAATCATGTGCAAGCAAAAATGCTGTTTTTTTTAACTTTCCTTGCACAGGATTGGGTACTCTTTGCAAAGTCAAGCCTTACCTCATTTACTAAGCTCTGGAGCAATTGCCCTTGCAGAGAGCAACTGCCCTCTGCAAAGTGCACAGTCTATTTGCCTTTAGTAAATCAACCCCTATATATTCAGTGTTTACTTGATATTCAGTCAGTGCAGGCTGCATATTACTATATATTTATATATATATATATATATATATATATATATTTTTATATATATATATATATATATATATATATATATACTCTGCATCCAGTGTAGCCTATATCTACAGTGCATTCTGTGGTGAACTGTTTCTAATACACTTCAGGTGGTGTATTAATACTGCCAAGTTTGCTCCAGTGACGAGGAGGGAGGGGATGATGAAGTCACTGACTGCACTTGGGTGCCTGAGAGAAGAGAGGAGGAGGAGAGGAAGGAGGAGGAAGCACAACTCCAACGAGGCAGGATGTCCTCTAGGGGGCAGCTTAAGGGCAACCACCTTATTCAGCTTAAGGGCATCACACCACAGAGCTCCACAGGTGCAGGGCGCTGCTGACTCCCCGCTGACTTTTAAAAATTTCTTGGTGTGGGCCTTTTTCAACACCTGTGCAGCAGATCGCACTGTTGCTATTTGCAACCTATGTCTGAAGCGGATCAAGCGTGGCCAGAACAGCAGCCACTTGGGCACCACATGCTTGACCAGACATATGACATATGACGACCTGCCATATAGTCCATTGGCAACAGCACTTGAAAGACTCACATCAAAGAAAAAGGCGGACTTCTCCAAACCTACTACTGTATACCTCCAGTCCTCTCAAAAATCTGCACTGAGAGGAATGAATGTATAGCAATAGGTGTCCCAAGTACTTGCAGCCAATCTGCTAGCAGTACACCACCATCTGATTTTAGCAGGCAGTTGCCTGCTAAAATCAGATGGTGGTGTACTGCTAGCAGATTGGCTGAAAGTACTTGGGACACCTATTGCTATATATTCATTCCTCTCAGTGCAGGTTTTTGAGAGGACTCTTCTGCCGATTTGTGCTCTGAACCAGCGGTGCTCCCTACCCCAGTTGCTGAACCGTAAAAAGAAATTTAGTCCCAGCCATCCACATGCTCAGCATCTAAATGCTAGCTTGGCCAAATTTCTAGCACTGCAACTGCTGCCTTTTCAGCTGGTAGACTCTGCCCCCTTTCATGAATTTGTGGAATTTGCTGTATCTCAGTGGCAGGTTCCAAAACGCCATTTATTTTCATTCTGGCTCTCTACCGCCATGTAGAAGGCAATGTTTTGCTCACGTTGGACAGGGCGGTCAGCAGTAAGGTTCATATTACTGGTGTCTCATGGTCCATCAGGCATGGGCAGGGACGTTACCTTTCCTTCATGGCACACTGGGTAACTCTGCTGGCAGCTGGGAAGGATGCAGGACAGAGTTCAGTGTTATTGGAGCTTGTTCCGCCACCATGCTTCTAAAATTCTAGTGGTGATTCTGCCACAGCTCTCTCCTCCACCCTCTCCTCTTCTTCCTCTATGGCCTCTTCTGCAGATTTGTCCTCTGAACCAGCGGTGCTCCGTAAGCGTTCAAGGGGCTATACAAGCAGTCAGGCTAAAAGATGCCATGCGGTGCTTGAGTTGGTCTGCCTAGGGGACAGGAGCCACACTGGGGCAGAGATTCTGTCAGCTCTGCAGGGGCAGGCTCAGAGGTGGTTAACGCCATGCCAGCTTCAGCTAGGAATGGTTGTATGCGACAATGTCACCAACCTTCTCTCCGCCCTCCGACAGGGACACTTGACCCATGTTCCATGTTTGGCACATATACTGAATTGGTGGTGCAGTGGTTCTTAAGCAGGTACCCAGGCTTACAGGATCTCCTGAGGCAGGCCAAAAAAGTCTGTGGTCATTTCCGCCAGTCATACAATGCCAGTGCTCGGCTGGCTCACATTCAAAGGGAATGCAACCTGCCCACCAACCGCCTCATTTTTGACATGCCCGCAAGGTGGAACTCAACATTGGCAATGCTGCAGTGGCTGCACACACAGCAGAGGGCCATCAATGAGTACCTGTGCGAGTATGGCACCAGGACAGGGTCAGGGGAGCTTGGCTTCTTTTCACCATGCTAATAGCTACTGATCAAGGAGGCATACACTGTCCTGTCACCATTTGAGGAGGCCACAAGGATGGTGAGCGGCGACAATGCATGCATCAGTGACACTGTTCCTCTAGTCTTCCTGTTGGAGCACACGCTTCGTGGACTCATGGCCAGGGCACTTGAGGCAGAACAGCAGAGGAAGAGGAGGACTTCCTTACCTCTCAAGGTCCCCTTTATCCAGATAGCATTACTGCGGGCCTGCCAAACACACAGGAAGAAGAGGAGGAGGAGGATTGTGTCAACATGGATGTAGAGGATAACACTCAGCAGCAGTCTTCAAGGGATGGTTTTCAGTCCCCAGAAACCTAAGGAGTTGTACGTTGCTGGGAGGAGGTAGTTCCTGACAACGTCATCCTCAGTGACCCAGAGGACTCAGAATCGAATGCCTCTGAAACTTACGCTGCATGGCCTCCCTGATTTTGCAAAGTCTGTGAAAGGACCCTAGGATTCATGGTATAAAGGAGAGGGATCATTACTGGCTGGCAACCCTTCTTGATCCACTTTACAAGGGTAAGGTTGCAGAACTCATCCTGCCTTCGCAGAGGGAGCAGAGGATGAAACATTTTCAGGAGGCCTTGAAGAAAGGTTTGTGCAATGCATTTCCAGATGCTGGGATGTTCCAATTTCCTGGTACTGGACAATGTGTTGCTGAGGCTTCGTTCAGTCAGAGGAAAAGGTGGCCGGCTGACCGATGCCTTTAAACTATTTTTCAGTCCTCAGTGCCAAGGTCTGATCAGTTCAAGCAACCATTGCCAGCGTCTGCATTAGATGATGCAGGAATATCTAGAGGCAAGAGCAGACCTGGAGACCTTTCCAACAGAGCATTTACTGGATTACTGGGTCTTGAGGATGGACCACTGGTCAAAACTTGCTCAATGTGCAATTGAGCTATTGACCTGTCCTGCATCCAGCATGCTTTCTGAACACACATTCAGTGCTGCTGGAGGGTTTGTAACACATCAAAGAGTGCGCCTGTCCACAGACTCCGTTGATAGGCTCACATTCATAAAAATTAATCAGTCTTGGATCAGCAGCTATCAAGCATCTGATGCTGATGTAACTGATTGAATTTGCCATGGATGTGGGATCCCTTGAAGACTGCCTATGCTGCCTATCCTATTCCTTCTCAAGCTTGATGATGCTAGCTTCCAACAATATTTTTGATTTAGGGCGCCACCACCCAAGGCCTAGTTTTTCTACCCTTGTTTAACTGGGGGCATGTAATTACAATTTTTTATATGATATTTCACAGCAGGGCCCATTCCTCTGCCCAACAAGTGTATCTGAGAGGGCTTACAGTGTTGTGACACCACCACCACCACCAAAGGCCCAATTTTTCTCCCCCTGTTTAACAGGGGCATGAAATTACAATTTTTGATATAATATTTCAACGCAGGGCCCATTCCTGCACCCAACAAGAGTATCTGTGAGGGGTTAGAGTGTTGTGGCATCACCACCCAAGGCCCAGTTTTTCTACCCCTGTTTAACAGGGGCATGTAATTACAAATTTTGATATAATATTTCACAGCAGGGCCCGTTCCTGCGCCCAAGAAGAGTATCTGTGAGGGCTTACTATCTATCTATCTATCTATCTATCTATCTATCTATCTATCTATCTATCTATCTATCTATCTATCTATCTATCTATCTACTCTATCTACTCTATCTACTCTATCTGTTTATCTATTTATCTATCTTTACTTCATTCACTAAACTCTGGGGAAAATTCCCTTGCAAAATGCAACATCTCTTGCAAAGTTAACAGTCTATTTGCCTTTAGTAAATCACCCCACCCCAACGTCTATCTATCTATCTATGATATATATCTATCTTTCTGTTCTATATATCTATGCCATATATATATATCTCTTCTTTCTTTCTTTCTTTCTTTCTTTCTTTCTTTCTTTCTTTCTTTCTTTCTTTCTTTCTTTCTTTCTTTCTTTCTTTCTTTCTCATCTTTCTATCTAGAGAGCTTTACCTCACTCACTAAGTTCTGGGAAAAAAAATCCCTTCCAAAGTGCAACATCTCTTGCAAAGTTAACAGTCTATTTGCCCTTAGTAAATCACCCAACATCTATCTATCTATCTATCTATCTATCTATCTATCTATCTATCTATCTATCTATCTATCTATCTATCTATCTATCTATCTATCTATCTATCTATCTATCTATCTATCCTATCTATCCTATCTATCCTATCTCTCTATTCTGTTTATCGTTCCATCTTATCTGATCTATCTACCTATTTTATTATTCATTTATCCTTTTGTCTACCTCTGCTCTGTTTGTATGTTCCAGAAACACAAACCTTTTTTGGTGTAGAGGACTATCATCCGAATCGCCCAATAAGTAGATCATCTGTCAGACTGGGAGAAAGGCACACAGGCCTCAAATCCCCCATGAATATCTTTCTTTGTGAATTGCTCTAAAAGCAGATAGTTCAAATTGAAGTGCTGTGAATAGGCTGCAGACCAATTACAAGGGTCTCTTTCTCTGCCTGATCTGGTAACCGGCAGGATGACACTGGAAGTCAGGAGGATAATAGAGCACTCTCCTTCTTTCCCTCAATTATCATCCACACAAAGTAGACTTTTTCTTTATATAGCTAGGTGATGCCCAGAAAATGTAAATCATCAATTAGACTACTCTACTGTTTAACAGCCTAATGAGCCTTCCTACATTATTCTCTGGTTGCTATAGGGAACAGATGGGGTCACATGGTGGATAATGTGTCTGTCACAAATCCACAGAATTTTGAATGGAATTCTGGAACCAAGAAAGCTTTAAAATGTTACTTACTCAGCAAATGTACTTGTAATTTAGGGCTATAATATGATTTAGATTATGTGCCCTGGTGTTAACATTTTTAAAATGTGTTAAAATGTTACAACACTTGAAATCATTCTCTGTTAATGCATTATCTGTCACTAAATATTTGCTGTATTCCCTTTCTGTTATTGTTTTATTTAAAGCAGAACTCCAGGCACAAATAATGTAATTTAAATATCTACTCAATAGACACAAATGATATAAATCCTTTGCAAACCCAGATATTAGCTGGTAAAAGCAGTGAGCAGAGCTGTAGGAGGCACCCATTAGACTCCACCCACTACAGGCTGCCTGCAGAAAACGACAGAGAGGGGTGGAGACAGTACCAGTCACCTGGCACAAGGTCTATGGGGGGATTCTTTAAAAAACATGCTTGCAAGATGCATTAACCACTGCAGGGTACTTTTACCCCCTTCCTGACCAGGCCAATTTTTTGCTTATAGTGCTATCGCACTTTGAGTGGCTATTGCGCGGTCATGCAAAACTGTACCCAAATGAATTTTTTATCATTTTTTCCCCACAAATAGAGCTTTCTTTTGGGGGTATTTATTCACTGTTGGGTTGTTGTTTTTTTTTGCTAAAATAACAAAAAACAAAAAAAAGAACAAAAATTAAAAAAAAAAAAAGTTTTTCTTAATTTCTGTCAGAAAATGTTGTAAAGACAGTTAGGTCCATATATATATTTGGACACAGGCACAATTATACTCATACTTCTGGCTCTGTATGCCACCAGAATACAATTAAAAACATTTTAAAACAATTTACGAAACAATCCAAATGAATTTGAAGTGCAGACTTTCAGCTTTAATTCAAGGGGTGGAACATAAGTATCAAGTTTTAGGAGCTGCGACCATTTTTATATACAGTCCCCCCATTTTCAGGGGCTCAAATGTAATTGGAAAAATGAATATAATCAGAAATAAAATGTTCATCTTTAATATTTTGTTGAGAATCCTTTACTGGCAATGACTGCCTGAAGTCTGGAACCCATGGACATTACCAGACTGTGTTTCCTCCTTTCTGATGCTTTGCCAGGCTCTAACTGACGCTGTCTTCAGTTGTTCTTTGTGGGTCTTTCTGACTTTAGTTTTGCCTTCAGCAAGTGAAATGCTCAATTGGGTTGAGATCAGGTGATTGACTCGGCCATTGCAGAATATTCCACTTTTCCTTCAAAAGCTCCTGGGTTGCTTTTGCAGTGTGTTTTGGATCATTGTTCATCTGTACTGTGAAGCGCCGTCCAATCAACTTTGCTGCATTTGGCTGAATCTGGGCTGGCAGTATATCTCTAAACACTGCAGAATTCATCCGGCTTTTGACTTCTGTCACATCATCAATAAACACCAATGACCCAGTGCCACTGGAAGCCACGCATGCCCATGCCATCACACTGCCTCCACTATGTTTTACAGGTGACGTTGTGTGTTTGGATCATGAACTGTTCCAAGCCTTCTCCACACTCTTTTCTTCCCGTCATTCTGGTACAGATAAATTTTAGTTTCATCCATCCAAAGAATGCTTTTCCAAAACTGGTCTGGCTTTTTTAGATGTTTTTTTGGCAAAGTCTAATCTGGCTTTTCTATTCTTCAGGCCTATAACTGGTTTACACCTTGTGGTGAACCCTCTGTATTTGGTCTCCTGAGGTCTTCTCTTGATTGTAGACTTTGACAATGATACCCCCATCTCCTTGAGAGTGTCCTTCACTTGTCTGGATTTTGTGAATGGGTTTTTCTTTACCATAGAGAGTATCCTGCAATCATCCACCACTGTTGTCTTCTGTGGACAAGGTCTTTTTATGTTGCTGAGCTCACCAGTGCGTTCTTCTTTCCTCAGATTGTACCAAACTGTTGATTGGCCACTCCTAATTTTGCTGCAATCTCTCTGATGGATTTGTTTTATTTTTGAAGCCTTACAATGGCCTGTTTCACTTGCATGTACAGCTCCTTTGAACGCATGATGTAGGTTCACAGCAATAAATTCCAAATGCAAATATCACACTTATGCCCTGTACACACAATAGGATTTTCCGATGGAAAACGTGTGATAGGACCTTGTTGTCGGAAATTCCAACCGTGTGTAGGCTCTATCACACATTTTCCATAGGAATTTCCGACACAGAAAGTTTGAGAGCAGGCTATAAAATTTTGCGACAACAAAATCCATTGTCGGAAATTCCAATCGTGTGTACACAAATCCGAAGCACAAAGTGCCACGCATGCTCAGAATAAATTAAGAGACGAAAGCTATTGGCTTCTGCCCCATTTATAGTCCCGACGTACGTGTTTTACGTACCCGCGTTCAGAACGATCGGATTTTCCAACAACTTTGTGTGACCGTGTGTATGCAAGACAAGTTTGAGCCAACATCCGTCGGAAAAAATCCATGGATTTTGTTGTCGGAATGTCCGATCAATGTCCAACCGTGTGTACAGGGCATTAGGATCAACTCCAGACCTTTTACCTGCTAAATTGATGAATAAATAACGAAGAAGTAGCCCACACCTGGCCATGAAACAGCTTTTGATTCAATTGTCCAATTACTTTTGGTCCCTTGAAAAAGGGGTATGGCTATTCTTAAGAGCTGTAAATTCCTAAACCCTTCCTCCAATTTGGATGTACATACCCTCAAATTAAACCTGAGAGTGTGCACTTTCAGCTCATATCTATTATATAACTATATAGCTTGAATATGGTTTGTTAAATACCTGAAAAAATCTAAAATTGTGCCTGTGTCCAAATATATATTTTAACTTTCCTAACTTTTAGGAAATTTTTCTCCTTCACTGATGTGCACTGATGTGCACCGATGAGGTGGCACTGATGGGCACTGATGAGGTGGCACTGATGAGGCAGCACTGATAGGCACTGATGAGGCAGCACTGAAGGGCAATGATAGGTGGCACTGATATGCAGCACCGATGAGCACTGATAGGTGGCACTGATGGTCACTGATAGGCGGCACTTATGGGCAATGATAGGTGGCATGGATAGGCGGCCCTGATGGGCACTGATGAGTGGCACTAATGAGGAGACACTGATGGGCACTGAAAGGCAGCACTGACTTGCATCACTGAAGTGCACAGAATGGTTTCACTGATGGACACAAATTGGCATCACTGATGGGTGCAAATTGATGTCACTGATGGGCACATATTGGTGTCACTGATGGGCAAAGACTGTTATCACTGCTAGGCACTGTTGGGGCTGCACTGATGATCAGTGCCCTGATTATCTGTGCAGCTCTCCCCTGAGATGGAGATGCCACTAATCGGCTCTCCTCTTCTCACACTCTGTCAGTGTGAGGCGAGGAGAGCCAATAAACAGTATCTCTGAGTTTACATGTGATCAGCTGTGATTGGACACAGCTGATCACATGGGTAAAGAGCCGCGTCATCAGCTCTTTACCGAGATCGGGGTCGCATCGTGTCTTAGGGACACAGCACGCCCGCGATTGCCACGCTGCGAGCCCCTGTGGGCACGTGATCATGGTGAGACTGGGTGACGTCATATGACATCGGCCCAGAACAAGATAGGATCCCGCCCACTGTCATTTGTCTATACGACGGGCAGAAGGAGATTAAAGTTGTAGGTGGTGTTATAGAACAGTAAGATTTTCACGGACAGTCTCTGTGACAGCGTACACCGGCAGTACATATTTGTCTGGGTAATTGATTTTTTTCTTGGCTTGGCTTACATACAGCTGGTTCAACCCATTCTTATTCTTTTCAGTTTGAAAAAAAAGGCTTTTAGCAGCAACACATGCTTTTTCATCAAGAGGTAATAAATCTGCTTTGACTGGCAGATAGCAATTCGCCTATCCGTGCCCATCAGTGTTGCCTATCAGTGCCCATCAGTGCTGCTTATTAGTGCCTCCTCATCAGTGACACCTGATCAGTACCCATCAGTGCAGCCTCATGAACGCACATTACTGAAGGAGAAATATTACTTATTTACAAAAATGTATAGAAGATAATAAGAAAAACAGTTTTTTTTCAAAATTTGTGGTCTTTTTTCATTTGTTTAGCAAAAAATAAAACACCCAGTGGTGATTAAATACCACCAAAAGAAAGCTCTATCTGTCTCAAAAAAATGGTAACTTTTTTTTTGGGTACATCGCTACATGACTACGCAATTGTCATTCAAAGTACAACAGCGCTTAAAGCTGAAAATTGGCCTGGACAGGAGGGGGGTGAAAGTGGCCAGCATTGAAGAGGTTAAATTGGTTCTAAAGGCTCAAGTTTTTTTTTACCTTCATGCACTCTATGCATGCAAGTAAAAATGCTTCTCTGTGCAGCAGCCCTCCCTAATACTTACCTGAGCCCCGTGGTGATCCAGCGATATGCACGAGAGCCTTGCTCTCCAGGGACACTTACCGTATAAACTCGAGTATAAGTAAAATTTTTCAGCTCTTTTTTTTGGGCTGAAAGTGTCCCCTTCGACTTATACTCGAGTCACCGCCGTCTGTCTGCATGATCAGCGTGTCATGCAGGCAGACGGCGGCCGGCGTGTGATGATAGTGTTCGGCGGCTATTCCAGCTTTCAAAAGCCGCGCCTCCTGCTCGTCTGTGATAGGCTGAACAGCTGTCAGTGTACAGCTTATCACGGACATTCTCTCATCCTCGTCCGTGGTATGAGAATGAGAGAATGTCCGTGATAGGCAGTCAGCGGTCAGCCTATCACAGACGAGGAGAAGGCGCGGCTTTTGAACTGTGGAATGGCCGCCGAACAGTATCATCACACGCCGGCCGCCGTCTGAGGATGGAGATCGCCACAAGGAGGCTGCACAGGACACAGGTAGGCTGCACATGCACACAGGACACAGGGACACAGGAACACAGGACACAGGAACACAGGACACATGCACACAGGACACAGGGACACAGGGACACAGGAACACAGGACACAGGGACACAGGAACACAGGACACAGGGACACAGGAACACAGGACACAGGGACACAGGAACACAGGACACAGGGACACAGGAACACAGGACACATGCACACAGGACACAGGGACACAGGAACACAGGACACATGTAAAGGACACACATGTACAGGACACACATGTACAGGACACATGCACAGGGTACAGTTAGGCTGCACAGAACACAGGGAGGCATGCAGCTGCAGATGGGCATTGTTGACCCTCTGCATTTCTCACCCTCGTCTTATACTCGGGTCAATAAGTTTTTCCCAGTTTTTTGTGGTAAATTAGGGGCCTCGACTTATACTCGGAACGACTTATACTCGAGTATATACGGTACTCTTCATTGGCTGAGGCAGCAGAGGGAGCCATTGGCTCCCACTACTGTCATTCACAGCCAGTGAGCCAATGAGGAGAGAGAGGGGGCAGGGCCGAGCTGCGGCTCTGTGTGTGAATGGATAGACAGAGTGCAGCAAGCTGTTGACTGTGTGGGGCACTCGACAGGAAGGAGGGGCCAGGAGCTGCTCTGTGCAAAACCATTACACAGAGCAGGTGAGTATGGCATGTTTGTTATTTAAAAAACAAAAAACAAGCCTTTAATATCACTTTAAAGGACAGCCGTGCACCAAAAAAATGGGCCTATCAACATACAATTAAAACCAATACACCCTCAAAATAAATAAATACCCCAAAATACCTCCACCTGAACCAAAGGCTTTTTTTTAAAGGTGAGCCCTGCAGAAAAAAAATCCAAATCCACATTAAGACTATAAACCACCCAACTATAAGAACAAAATAGCAGCAAAAGCAAATATTGCCAAAAAAGTTGAAATTTAGAATTCAAGTACAGTTTCATAGTGACCCTGTTCTCTCCATATGCAGCTTGTCAAAAGGAAAAGCAGCTTCCAATATACTAACACTATGTTCTGTATACTCTGTGCTCCCCCTACCTTTAATAGTAATAATAATTATTCAACCCCCTCTTATTGGCTCATCCAACCCTGCTGGCCATGGGTCAAAGGCCATGCAGTACATTGAGGTCTTAAAAAATTCTCCTGGCTGAAATTGCACATTTCTCTGGGCCTGCAAATTTGAAACCCATAGGATTTACCTTAAACCCAAGTTAGTGGCATACCTGAACCTCATCCCTAATTGTTATCCTTGTACAGTTGCATATGTATTGGTTATATATACCGTATACTTACAATTCTCACACTGTATGTCCATATGCTTAGTTCTGACCTAACAGTTTGCCCTACTCTTCTGTTTCTTAGTTCTGATGGTACCGATACAGAGTGGGCAATTTGGGATTCATTTACTAAAGCTGGCAAAATCTGGTGCAGCTCTGCATAGAAAACAATCAGCTTCCAGTTTTTTTGTTGGCCAAAGTTTAATTGAACAAGCTGAACTTAGAAGCTGATTGGCTACTATGCACAGCTGCTCCAGTTTTAGTAAATCAACCCCATTGTCTCATTCAGCCTCTCTACCAACAGACTCCAAGGGGTTGATAAGTAAGGGCATAACAGGGTATGGCGTTCCTAAGGATCATTCTTATTATCTACAGAAGAGTACGATTTTACTGGGAAAACACAGGGCAGGATTTATACTTCTTACTCGTTTGGACCATTTCACACCAGATGCAGTTCTATGCAGTTCCGTGCACTTTGCACGCTGCACCAGAAACTGACCGGAAACTGACTGCATGGTGTGAACTAGACCCATTGGAATACATGGAAAACACTCTGCATGCATTTTGTGCAGAAAAAAAGCACACGGAACTGAACGGAACTGCGTCTGGTGTGAACTAGCACTCAAGCCAACTGTCTTGTGCTACCCTACCCCTGCTACCCTATTCAACTCCAGTTGCTCTAGAGCTTAGTAATTGAGGTAAAGCTTCACTTTGCAAAGAATATCCAATCACATACAAGGAAAAAAGAAAACAGCATTTTTGCTTGCACTTGATTGGATAATGGAAGTCAGCAGAGCTTCTGCTCATTTACTAATGCAAATGCTCTTGCAGAGTGCAACAGTGCACACTCTATTTGCCTTTATTAAATCAACCCCAAAGTGCTCTGTGTGGTTATGACACCAGGGCTTGTATGATATTAGGGTTAGTCAGTTGACTGGGGTAGCAGGGGTAGGGTATCACAGGATAGTTGACTTAAAGCGGAGTTTCAGGCTTTTTTTTTTATTATTAAGTCAGCAGCTACAAAAAGTTTAGCTGCTGACTTTTAATAAACAGACACTTACCTGTTCCACAGTCCAGCGATGTGGCCGCACGGAGCCTCGCTCCTCTCCCCCTCCTCTCCTCGGCGCCTCCATTGATACTGTGGACACCCGGCCGTGACAGCTTGCGGCTTCAGGGCCGGGCGCACACTGCGCATGCACGAGTCACTCTGCTCTCTCCCAGTGGACAGGCAATCTTCTGGGACCTGTCATGTATCCCAGAAGATTGCTGAGAGGGAGGGGCCGCCTAGGGGGATAGGAGGAGTCGCCTAGGCGGTCTGTAGCTGGAACCAGGAAGTGGGACAGGAAGTTCCCTTTAAAACCGAGCACCAACCCCCCCCCCCAAAAAAAAATGACATACCAAATGTGGCATGTAAGGGGGCGAGGAGTGCTTAAAGCGGAAGTTCCACTTTTGGGTGGAACTCCGCTTTAAGGGAGTAGGAGGTATAAATCCTGCCCTGTATTTTCCAAGTAAATCCTACTCTTCTGTAGATAATAAAAATGATCCTTAGAAACGCCATGCACTGCTATGCCCTTACTTATAGAGTAATTCCACTATTGTTGATGTAGCACCCTCTAGTGGGCTAGAAGAATAGTGCATAGTTTGTGAGAGGAGGTAAATTTCCAGACTTGGCAGGCAGCCTAGTCTGGATGTGTTTTGATCTGGGCTGGGAGTGGCTCAGGGTAGTGCTGGGTGACTCACAGGTAGCTTTACTAGGACCTCTCACTTCTTTCTAGAATGTTCTGGTGTTTTCTGGAAACAGAGGTTGAGAGGGGAGGTGGAGCTGCCTGGGGTGTTCTGAGGAACCCTGACCAATCCTCAATCTAGATTGGCAGGGGGCAGGCCTCCTTAAATACCCAGGGTCAACACAGGAGTGTTAGGCTGTCGGGACCTTTGACAGAGCTCCCCAGTCGGGGGGGGGGGAGTGACCACGGGGCTGGGCTTGGGTGTGGCCGGGACCCTCTTACAACCCACAGAGGTGTCCTGACCCGGAGGCATAGGAGGAGCAAGAGAGGACAGCGGGAGAACACTGCCAGGCAAGTCTCCAGGGGGTTCCACTGGGAGGCACGCCTGAGAGGACTGAGATGCAGCAGTCTGGGAAAGGTGCAGAGCCAGTCTAGAGGATTGTGGTGGCATGGCAATGAAAGGGGCAGCTGCAGCCAGGAGGGCTGGCAGTGCCTGAAGAGGTGGTACCGGGAGCAGTAGCCACAGGAACAGCTAGCACTGGAACTTGCTATATTTTTGATACACCATAGGGTCCCAAGGTCCCTGCCTGCAAAGGTCATCTGCTTTGGGCCTGACTGAGCCAGTGTCAGGCCTACAGTGCTAGCTGGTCTGGCAAGTGCAAGCAAGCTATGTACTGGAGGAGTGAGGAGTGATAATCTGCAAGCAAGGAAGTGCAGGAGGAGAAGAGGAGATTGTATTTACCGTGGTGTATATAGTTGGTCCCAATTTTGACTGTCAATTATCTGGACATCTCCCAGGTTCCTATCCCTATTCAAGTTAAATTACCCTCAATAAAATACAAAAAAACAAGTGCAAGGACGGCTTTCATGTCTCTGGATGCTTGAAAAGTGTGTGCCTGGCTGGGCAGGGTGACAGATGGACTACTACACTCAGCAGCCCCTACGGGGGTACCACTATACTGAGAAAAAAGAATTCCCTTTTCTTTTGGGTGATCTTTGTACTTTACAGGGATTTTAACAATCTTTGTTTCAGAGTCCTACCTTTTGTTTTTCTGAAGATATAGTTGCTTGTTTGTCTGCTTCCATGTGCAAAATGAAGGAGAATGGGAGTGGTTTAATAATTATCAATCAGCTGCTGCATCTGCAGGGCTCTACTGAGTAAATTGGCAAGACGTGCATCCCTTTAGACAAGATTTCCATATGGGAGTATCTCACCAAAAATACATTTTTTATTGCAGGGGGTGCCAAAAATCTGACTTGTATCTTAGTGCAGACTTCTGGGCAAACCAGTAAGCCAATCACACAAGCAGGAAATGACATCACACCAACTGTGTACAGAAAGCATCCAGGTAGCCATATTGCTTAGCACTTTACAGAAAATTACAGTACAGTGCTGCAGATTGAACAGGAAAAGTAATTTTTGATTCAATTACAATATGATTTGCGTAACAATTTTATATACTATATTATTTTTTATTTGATATTTTATTTTTCCCCATGAATGTGGAGTAAGTCTGGGTTCACACATATGCGGTTTCCCCGCACCCAAGTCGCATGACAGGAGAGTGTGACCAGCCCTCAATGGAGCCGGTTCACATAGCTCCGGGGTGGCCGCAGTCAGCATTTAAAAAGGGTCCTGTGCGTCTTTCCGATTCAGGTGCAAATTCAGGCGAAAAATTTGGACCTGATTCGCACCTGAATCGGAGAACAGGGACGCACCGGACCCCCTGCTGTGAGCTGCAGCATATGTGAACCTGGCCTTACCCTTTAATAAAGCTCTGTCCACTTTCAGGCAAATTGTGCATTTGACTATTGTAGAAAGGACTTCTTTTGACACCAAGCACAGTTTTTTGTGAGGCTCTATTTAGACCTGTGTGTTGTGATAAGGCGCATTTTACTACACATTACGGCAACATACCATAAAGTATGATCCAAGGATTGGTGTGCTGTGGTGCCATATTTAATGGAACCCCAATGCACCTTGCCTGTACACCTCGATGCACTTTAATTCACCTCAAAACACATGCATGTCAGTATACAACAATCCACAGATGTGTGTTAAAAAAATGCATTGCTTTATTCTGCCAGCCCAGTCACAATAAATAGGCTTACTTAAAGTGTTACTAAACCCACAAAAGTAAAATCAGTCTGTATATGCAGTAAAGCATTCTTGTTATACTCCCTGTGGAACCTGAGTGGTAAATCATGCGCATTGTGTAAAAAAGCTGTTTGATCCTGTCTTCTCTGATTCTCCCAGTCTTCCACAGTCCCCATTCAATCTCCTGATAGTACAGAGCCTTGGAGGTACTCTGCTCATGCTCAGTTTGGTGTGTATTGCTAGAGAGTTTTTTTTTTTGGGGGGGGGAGGTGCATGTGATCAGCACAGGGCCAATCAGCACTGTCCAGACAGAGGGCCAGGGGTCATGCCGCCTATTAGGACAGTCAGAGGAGAAGGAAAACTCCTACAAGCTTTAGGCTGGGTTCACGCTATTGCGAATTGGATGTGGGTTCCCCGCATCTAATTTGCAATAGCAGGAGATTTTGACCGGCTCTCTATGAAGCCGATTCACATACATCCGCTGTGGCTCTGTGCATCTTTTGGTCCATTTCAGGTCCGAATTCAGCCAAAAATTTGGCTTAAATTGGACCTGAAACGGTGAACCAGGATGCACCGGACCCCTGCTGTGAGCCGCATGTGGCGATAGTGTGAACCCAGCCTTAACCGGACACTGATAGAAGTCACAAGACTGCTGATGAGAAAAGGTATTTAGCAGTTTAGATTTTCTAAAATAATTGCATTTCCATGTTCTGTGTACTGTGGGAGACCAGATATAGTGAATGCAGGCTCCCGGGTTTAGTAACACTTTATTGCGCAAAATAGTAAGAATCCGGTTTGGGGCTGCCTAAGGTTTAACATGACATCTCCTAGATTGGGTTCAGACTGTAAAAAGCAGCATGTTGTGAGGACATGCCTTGAACACAGATGTAGTTTACAGATAACACCAATAAATTATATTATTATTATTATCTTGACAGAATAGATATCACAGAAATCTGGAATTCATCACTGAATGATGAGCTGAAGAACGAGATTCAATTCTACCTTCCTGTGCAAACACCAATGTAAATCAGTCTTTTGGTTGACTGCACATCTTCTCTGGTCTCCAAATAATCAACTTGAGCAGGCATGAAAGTTACATCTTGCACCCAATCTAGCAGTTGATTAGTGCTGGAATGGCTAGACGCACCTGTATGATTTGACCTCTTCGTCTTGACTTAATATCATCATCTTGCAAGGAGAGCACAATGCAGACCGCGGGCATAGCAAAGATCTGATTGCTATCTTTCTTTCCAAGGATAGGTCTTGACAGCATTATCTCAACAGCAAGTGTGCCTGTCCTGCTCAACACTCACTTAATCAGAATATCTTACTTCCTTGTGTCTGAGCATATCTTAAGGTCACAGGGGAAATAGTTGCAACTTATTAAATAACTGAAGTAGAGTTATGATGTTTAACAGAATTTATGGCAAGCCGAGAGAATATTTCTGCGCCTTTTGAGTGTAAAAAGCCACTTGCCTCTAAACATGGCCTGTAAAGGTTATTTTAGAGAGAAACTTGAGAAAATTAGGACAAATAGCTTTGTTAATTCTGCAAATTTGAACTCCTTAGAAAGTCTTCTCAATGTACTTTAAAATGCATACAGGTCAATTCACAAAGCTTTACCGCATGTGATAATAGTATCATATTACTCATTTGCATAAAGTATTACATGCGGTAAATTAAGTCCAATTCACCCCCAAAAAATAACGATTATGCGGTATTTACCATGCAGCCCAGCAGTTCAGGAAAGGGGGGGGTGAGCGAGTGCCCCCCCAAATCATACAAGGTCACATGCCCTCAACATGTGGGGTGAGTGCCTTGGGGCAGGGGGTCTTGGGGTCTGTGGGAAGGGGGATAATCAGAATCTGGAAGCCCCCTTTAAGAAGGGGGCCCCCACATCCTGCCCCCCCTATATGAATGAGTATCGGGCACATAATACCCCTACCCATTCACCAACAAAATGTCACAAAGTAATAAAAACACACATGCTGTTTTTGACAATTCCTTTATTAAAAACGACAAAATAAAAAAATAGTGTCTCCCAATGTAAAACCATGATCAATCACGCCGCTGCTGCCGCCGCCACCGCCGCCACCGCCTGCCAGACCCAAAAAAGAAAAAAAAAACAAAGACGCTCCCGTCATCGATGGAGGCTGGCTGCCTACTGCAGGCTCCACTGTCTGACATTTCCTATAGGTAAGGGGCAGGGCCACCTGGCTACGTCACCTGGTGGTTCCTGCCCCCTTGTGACATCACGGACACAAGGGTGCATGCTGAGTTGGTAACATCACAAGGGGTGGGACCACCCCTCCATGTTGAGGGCATGTGGCCTGGCATGGTTAAGGAGGGGAGAAAGAAGAAGTCCAGACAAAGAATACAGGAGAAAGAGAAAGACCAGAGGAAGAAGCGGGTGAAGAAGAAGATGGAGAAAGAAGCGAGGAAAGAAGACATTTTTCATAAGGAATTTCCCCATACTCAATCACATGGGGGGGCGGGATCTAGGGGCCCCCTTATTAAAGGGGAGCTTTCGGATTCTGATAAGCCCCCCACCCCCAGACCCCCAATACCTTCGGCCAGGGTTGTGGGGAAGGGGCCTTTGTCCCCATCAACATGAGGACAAGGTGCTTGTCAGGTCACCTGTAACCAGGTGACAGATGCACCCCGTTGGGGTCAGGAGTGCACTGCTATGATAGTGGACCCTAAGGCTGACTGCTGCGGATGGAACTCGGGGTGGTTCAGGAAGGCAGGTCCCCTAGAGCACCAACACGGATCCCACAGTGAGTTAGAGCATACTGTAGATTCCCCAGGGCGCGGAGTCTAAGAGCCAGCAGGTGTTCACCAGACCCTCTAGTGGTGAGGATGGACTGGGCTGCAACTGGCTCCAGGTCGCGGCCCCCAGGGTCTCCCAGCTCACGCTCACGGTAGGCTACAGGAGGATGGAGAGGAAACAGCAGCCCAGGACAGCAAGGGATAGTAAGGAGATAGCCAAATGTCGGGGCAACTAGCAGACAAGGATAACAAAGAACACGCCAAAAGTCAGGGTCACAGGCAAACAGGGATAGTCGAGAACGCGCCAAAGGTCAGGGTCACAAGCAGACAGGAATAGTCGGGAACACGCCAAGATCGGTAACAGAGGCAGAGACAAACTTAGAGCACACGACAAACAGGAAGCCAAACACACAATATTGCACTGCAAGGCAGGCTTGGAGAATATGGTGTTAAATAGTGGTTCCTGTTGAGGCTAGGGTGGAGCCACACAGAGGGAAGATTACTTAAACATGCAGGTGTGAGAGTACAAGCCTCAAGGCTGATACACAGACCAGGTAAGAGACAGACAGGTCATGAATGTATTACTGCAAGGTCATGACAGTGCTTTGAGGTGCACTGTGTTATGGGCATGTGGCCTGGTATAGTTCAGGAGGGGGGCATTCGCTCGTTCCCTCCCTTTCCTGAACTGCCGGCTGCATGCTCGGATAAGGGTCTGATATTCATTTTGGGGGGTTACCCCACACTGTTTTAAAAACCCGCTCACAGCTGATGAGTCATCGGTTGTTAAGGACACGGCAGCCGGCTTCCTGGCCTACACCTTAGCAACCAGCTCAATGCGCTAAATTACTGCATTAACTAATGTGGGAATTACCGCTAAATCAAACAAATACTGCATTCAGTATTTAAAGCAAAATTCTTAGTGAATTTAACATTTGCACAATTGTTACCCCATGCGGTATTTTACCGCATTTTATTAGCCATTATTTAACTCTTAGTGAATTGACCCCATAGTATCTATAGCCAAATTTAGCTTTTTCTTTTTGCAAAGAGTGTAAATGGGGTTACATGTTCTGGTTTTTTTTCTCTACGTCCTGAGAAAATGTATCATTTCTATGTAGGAGACCACTGTCACTGCAACAAGAGTAGAGGGAAAATCTTTCAATAAACACACAGTGTGCCCTTTCCTGCCACTGTACCACAGTATACAATAATGTATGCGCTACCTAATGAGTGCAGCCTCATATGTCCTACCCTCTGTGGGGACACAGCAACTCACAAACCAAATTATGCAGATACGTTGACTGTGTTACAAACTGCATTTGGACTAGAGACTGTAAATTTCATAAGACAAAAGGAAATGAAAATTCCAGTATTTCTGACCTATTTTCTAATACTAAAATTATGTTATAATAAGGCATTAGATATACTTTAAAGGGAATCTATATTGGTTATTTATATATATATTCTTTTTTGCCACTCATATATTTTTTTCATTTTAACCTTATTTGCTTTGTTGAAAAAAACATTTTTTTGCTTTACAGAGCTCAAAATCTGTAAGTAATGGGAAATTCAACCCATGCCTTTGAGAACAAAAAATTAAAAGAAATCTTCCCAGTGGGATACAGATGGCAAACAAAAAGAAAAAAATATTGAAATGGGTTTTAGCTATCCCTTGGTCCTTCCAAAATGTGAAAAAGTTGTGGCTTTGGCTTTAGATATACACTATATTATCAAAAGTATTGGGACTCCTGCCTTTACACACACATGAACTTTAATGGCATCCCTGTCGTAGTCCGTAGGGTTCAATATTGAGCTGGCTCACCCTTTGCAGCTATAACAGCTTCAACTCTTCTGGGAAGGCTGTCCACTGGCATTGTCCCTTGCCATTCACTGGCAAGGGACATTCTGCGGTGATTCTCTTAGAGAAGGAGTGCCTACCTCATCTGGCCAGTGAGGGAACAATACATTAAAAACAGATGGATATTTTGTCTGCAATTCTTAGTGGTACCATCACTGGGGAGTTTTCACCTGCAACAGGATTGACCCAGTTTGTGTCTTATTCTGCATGCTTGTTACAGGTCAGCTACTTGCTAGTTGGTGGATCCAAGATCTGGCTGTCATAATAAGTTAGCAATAATTCTGTCCTTACTAGTTTCTCCCCAGCCTCGGTCCAAACCGAAATATGTATGGCTGAAATTATGCAGTTTGTTGTGAATAATAATAAACAGAAATGCAGATTCTCCTTATTATTTACCACAAAGACCAAAGGAACCCCTTTGCATCCTTGTTACAGCTTTGCACTGGCAAGAAAGCAGCCAAGAAAGGAATGACTAAGTAGTCTGGGGCCATCTGTCCTCTCGGGAAGATAGAAACGATTCCTGATTGAGTGACATCTGCTTGTCAAGCTGAGTCTGTTGGGAAATTCACTGCAGGATCATTGAAGCCTGGGTTTCCATACTTGCATCCAAATATCTTTTTACACCTTTGGAGAATCATTTTTCGTGCCTGGGCTGCTCAAGAAAATAATTACAGTGGGCAATCCAAGGACTCCACTCAAGAAATGAGAGAGAAATTACAATGATTTTATTTAGTAGATGGGTACTGTGAGCCATATTTAAAGAGAACCTTCTTAGTCACCCAGATCTGGAAGCTCCCAGAATCCTTTATGTCATGGTAAATGAGGTTCCCTAGTCCTGAAGTAAGCAAAGCTCAAAGCACATTTTTAAAGCACACAGCTGTGCTTTATAAATGTGCTGGAGGATATTTTTTTTAAAATCCAGTTAAGCTTTACTGCTGCCTTATGAATAGTCCCCCAGGTATACAGGGAAGCTGCCATATTGGAACATTACATAGGCAGACACTGTTTCTATATCAGCAAAGTAAATCATATCTTATTTTTCCTCTGACCATTAAAGTCTTCCAGACAGTGCTGTAAAAGATGAAAACGATGGACCTCTTTGCCTGTCTGACATATTTTACCCCAACAGTTGGCAATGGTAGAAGCTATATGAGAAATTACTTATATACTATTATATACTATATATAATATTACACTAATGGTTTTAAATATACGTGTCACTGAAAATAAAAACAATTTTTTTTTATCTTCCAAGAGTCTTATTGTATTGTATAATATTTTTGATGGAGAAATAAGTTATGTTCACTGTGCTGTAACCCCCTTATATTATAATATACAATATATATATATATATATATATATATATATATAAATATATTAATGGTTGTGGCCCTATGACCGAGACAAATGTGGATCACATAAACACGTGACAAGACTTACAACATAAATAGACCTGAGGTGTGGCTTTGGTCGTGTAGCACCCACTACCAGTAGGTAGGTGCTAGTAAGGGTTATATTACTAGGATTTGTTCAGCGCAGGCAAAGTTATGCTGCAAGCTAGGCCTGTCTGCTTTGATCTGGGGGCTGGGAGTAGTCAGGGTAGCAGTGGGTGTGATCACCTGTACTCCAGTTCTGTTTCCAGGAAGAATGTTCTGGAGGAGAGGCTGGGTCGAAAGCTGGAGTGGCAGGCAGCACATGAGGGAGCCCTGACCAATCCCTATCTGGTGTTGGCAGGGGGCGGGCCTCCTATATGAGCTGAGGTCACATGTCACTGGGGGAGGAGAAGTCAGCTGGGTGTAGTGAGGAATGGAGTGCTAGACAGCCGCAGGAGGACACCCCCATCTGGGGGGGTGTACCGATCGCAGGGGGAGGCCCAGGTGGAGCTGTGAAGGAACATTGCCTCTACACGGTCATTGGCAATAAAAAAAATTATGCTGACAAGTGGGGGCAATAAAATGAGGCTGACAAGTGGGGACAATAAAAAATGAAGCTGACAAGTGGGGGGGGGGGGAATAAAAAATTAGGCCGGCAAGTGGGGGGCAATAAAAAAATTAAGCTGACAAGTGGGGGCAATAAAAATAGGCTGACAATAGGGGGGGGGGAATGAAGCTGACATGTGGGGGCATAAAAATTAGGCTCAAAAGTGGGGAGAAATAAAAAATGAAGCTGACAAGTGGAGTCAATAAAAATGAGGCTGACAAGTGAGGGGCAATAAAGATGAGGCTGACAAGTGTGTTCTAAACACGGGAAAAATGCGCCACTTTACAGGCATACTATAGACACCCCCCAGGTACGATATTTAAAAGAAATATTTAATTTTTATTGTTTCACTTTAAGCATTAAAAAAAATCACTGCTCCCGAAAAAATGTCAGTTTTTGCATTGATACATGTCCCCTGGGGCAGGACCCGGGTCCCCAAATACTTTTTATGACAATAACTTGCATATAAGCCTTTAAAATGAGCACTTTTGATTTTTCATGTTAGTGTCCCAAAGATTTTAACGGTGTTCCGGCGGCTTTCGAATTAGCATATTAGCATATTGTACGCTATTCAGCGAACAGACGAACATCCATTGTTCAAGTCAAACTTACGTTCGACTCAAACATCGGGCTCATCCCTAGTGGGAATGAACCGTGACCCTAACTGGATGTAGCTGTGGTAGAGAGTGTGAGAAAATGAATCCGATATGAATTGTGGCACCGCTGACGCGGCTAGACTTGAATTGGACTGTGACAGGTACGAAGATTTGACCCGATACAAATTAGTTATAGGGTAGGCCATAAAATCCGATATGAATCAGTGAGCAGTGCATCCGATACGAACGTTGTGGCGCTGATGTGACTAGATACGAATCGAACTATGGTCAGTATGAAAGGAATGGAACTGATGCAAATTGATTGTGGGGTAGGACAGTTGTTAGGGTAAATGACCAATGCAAATAGGTCAGAGGGTAGAATATGAACAGATGCGAATCAGTAGGGAGGGTAAATGATACGACTGATACGAGTCGGTATGCAATGTGTCCTGAAGTGAACCGTTGTGCTGCTAATGTGACTAGGTTCGAATCGGACTGTGACAAGTATGAAAGGTTTGACCCGATACAAATCGGTTGTAAGGTAGGATATGGAACCTAACACGAATCGGTGTGTGATGCGTCCGATACAAAACGTTGTGCCGCCGATGCCACTAGATACGAATGGTGAGTATGAAAATGGATCCGATGCAAATCAGTTGTGGGCTAGGACTGTGCTTAGGGTAAATGACGTAACCAGGATAAATAAAGTGAACCAATGCGAATCAGTAGGTAGGGTAAATGACACAAACTGATACGAATCGGTGAGCAACGTGTCCACAGCGAACCGTTGTGCTGCCGATGCGACTAGATTCGAACTGGACTGTGGTAGGTATGCAATGTATCTGATATGAATCAGTAGTAGGGTAAATAAAACCGTTTGTAAACTGTATAAAGTGGATCCAATACAAATCGGTTGCAGAGTGTATGCCACCCCTTACTCTAAAACCAAACCCAAACCAACCACCCAGCCCCCCAAGCTAATCAAAGTGCAGACAAGACACCAGGTGAGTCTATTATTATTATAAAAAAGTCTGTATGGAGTGATAGCGGACAACGACCGACAGTGGCTCGGAGACTTGGATCTACAAATGAATCATATGTTTGTGAATGGGATGACAATCAAGGCAGAGGGAACATGCAAATCTACTACACCTGTGCCGAATGATGTCGGGAAATGACCAACAACAACTTGGAGGCAGCTAAGTACGAAAGGGATACAGGATAGGAAACATAACGAATCGTAACATTGCGTATTAACGAAAGGTTTGAATTCTACCTGCAACAGCGAGGGAGAACCGCCGACGAAACCACGAACAGAGAAGCTGCAAGACATTTGTAGTCAAACGCACAGACTCACGAACACGGGGTGAGCTGGGAAGAGTCGGCCTAGTGACATGTAGTATTGCACACTGGAACCAACAAAGGCGAATGGTCAGCTTCCTCCGGGCTCTTCCCATAAAATCGGGCCACCATACTGGCCTTCTAATATATATATATATATATATATATATATATATATATATATATATATACACAGTGGGGACAGAAAGTATTCAGACCCCCTTAAATGTTTCACTCTTTGTTATATTGCCGCCATTTGCTAAAATCATTTAAGTTCATTTTTTTCCTCATTAATGTACACACAACACCCCGTATTGACAGAAAAACACAGAATTGTTGACATTTTTGCAGATTTATTAAAAAAGGAAAACTGAAATATCACATGGTCCTAAGTATTCAGACCCTTTGCTCAGTATTTAGTAGAAGCACCCTTTTGATCTAATACATCCATGAGTCTTTTTGGGAAAGATGCAACAAGTTTTCCACACCTGGATTTGGGGATCCTCTGCCATTCCTCCTTACAGATCCTCTCCAGTTCTGTCAGGTTGGATGGTAAACGTTGGTGGACAGCCATTTTTAGGTCTCTCCAGAGATGCTCAATTGGGTTTAAGTCAGGGCTCTGGCTGGGCCATTCAAGAACAGTCACGGAGTTGTTGTTGCCATTTATAAAGCTTTGGAACTCCAGTGAACCACGGGGAGAGCCATTATCCACAAATGGAGATAACTTGGAGCAGTGGTGAACCTTCCCAGGAGTGGCCGGCCTGCAAAAATTACTCCAAGAGCATGATGACGACTCATCTAGGAGGTCATAAAAGAACCCAGAACAACATCTAAAGAACTGCAGGCCTCACTTGCCTCAGGTAAGATCAGTGTTCATGATTCAACAATAAGAAAGAGACTGGGCAAAAATGGCATCCATGGGAGAGTTCCAAGGCCAAAGCCACTGCTGACCAAAAGAACACAAAGGCTCATCTTACATTTACCAAAAAACATCTTGATTATCCCCAAGACTTTTAGGCAAATATTCTGTGGACTGATGAGACAAAAATGTTACTTTTTGCAAGGTGTGCGTCCCGTTATAACTGGCATAAAACTAATACGAACAGTCAGACATGGTGGTGGTAGCATGATGGTCTGGAGCTGCTTTGCAGATTCAGGACCTGGACGACTTACCATAATTGATGGAACCATGAATTCTGAGCTCTACCAGAAAATCCTAAAGTAGGCCATCAGTTTGTGACCTCAAGCTCAAGTGCACTTGGGTTATGCAGCAGGACAATGATCTGAAACACAACAGCAAGTTCACCTCCAAATGGTTCAAACAAAGCAAAATTTAGGTTTTGGAGTGGCCTAGTCAAAGCCCGGACTTAAATCCAATTGAGATGCTGTATCATAGTTACATAGAAGGTGAGGTAAAAAAAAGACACAAGTCCATCAAGTCCAACCTATGTGTGTGATTATATGTCAATATTACCTTGTGTATCCCTGTATGTTGTGGTCGTTCAGGTGCTTATCTAATAGTTTCTTGAAATGATTGATGCTCCCTGCGGAGACCACCGCCTGTGGAAGGGAATTCCACATCCTTGCCGCTCTTACAGTAAAGAACCGTCTAGGTTAAACCTCTTGCATAAGAGGGGAATTGGGACTTTAAATGAAGCAGTTGATATTCATTACACCCTAATGATGTTATCAACATGAATTTAGTACATTGTATCTATACCGTGCGAATACCAATACAGGTGCCGAGCATGCCGCTTCCGGCAGTCGCAGGTCATATTGTTGTTATACACACCAATTATTGATCATTATGTATTTATCCGGATTTATGTGTTTATTTATATACACCCTTGTACTATCATGTTTATGCCTTGTGCCTACATATATATATATGAAATTACTCTTTTACTATATTTGATATGAATTAAACACTTTTACCCTTACCTCCGCAGTTCAACTGCTTCATTTAAAGTCCCAATTCCCCTCTTATGCAATTGATACAGGGATGGAGGTACCTACCGGGCCTCATTTAAAGTCCCAAAATCCCCCCCCCCCCCTTTCTAAGGTTAAACCTCTTTTCTTCTTATTTAAATGAGTGGCCACGAGTCTTGTTAAACTCCCTTCCACGAAAAAGTTTCATCCCTATTGTGGGGTCACCAGTACAGTATTTGTAAATTGAAATCATATCCCCTCTTAAGTGTCTCTTCTCCACAAAGAATAAGTTCAGTGCTCGCAACCTTTCCTCAGACTAATATCCTCCAGACCCTTTATAAGCTTTGTTGCCCTTTTTTGTACTCGCTCCATTACCAGTACATCGTTCCTGAGGACTGGTACCCAGAAATGGACAGCACACTCTAGGTGCGGCCGGACCAGAGTCTTGTATGGAACTAATTTTCTCCAAATATGGTCTTTGCAATGAATTCATACATGGCTTTAGAGCTTTATATCAAAATCCTCAAACTAGAATTAAACTTCCAGTTTAAAACCTCATTGTTCTTTGCATTAGGTAGAGGAACTAGACAGGGGTGCCCCCTTTCCCCTCTCCTTTTTGCCCTGGCCATTGAACCCCTCGCATGTGCCATTCAAAATAATGTTAATATTAAAGGCTAAACCAAAGGCCTAAAAGACTTTAAACTGAGCCTATATGCTGATGACGTTGTGATGTTCCTTTCAGACCCCTTAATATCCCTTCCAAACCTTATCAAGGAACTAGAAACAATCCAAGATCTCACCGGCCTAGGGGTTAATTTATCCATGTGTACTGCAATGCCTATAAATATTCCACCATTGTTAACAACATCTTTGCAGAAGAGATTTTCTTTCACCTGGACGTCACAATCCTTTAAATATTTGGGCATACTCCTCAACCCATCTTATAAAACTCTTTTTCAAACCAATTATCCACCACTATTCACAAATTTTAAAACACTACTAAAATTACGGTCTAATTATCACCTTTTTTGGGAGAAAAAGGGCTACAAAAATGGTGATTTTACCTAAACTACTTTTTTATTTTAGAGCATTACCTATACTGATCCCTGAAAGCACTTTAGACTCCCTTCAGAGAGAAATATAACACATTTATATGGCTCAACAAAAAAACAAGGTTTGGTTACTCTCTCATGCACAGATCTCAATCAAATGGTGGTTTAAGCCTTCCTAACTCATGGTGTTATTATCTAGCAGCAAGATTTACACAGTTAGCTCACCGGTTTGCTCCCTCAAATCAAGTGTCTTGGCTACATTTTAAAAAACAATTAATTATACCATTCCATCTTCAAGGTATTTTATGGTCCAGGTGGATTCAACCCAGAGAGATCTTTCCCCTAAATTTGGTAGTGGCTCACTCATATCAGTTATGGCACAGATATAAAGATACATTTGACTTGATTTCTTCCCCCCATCCCAATTAAACTTGGGAAACCTAACATTAATCAATCACTGGGACCAGATGGCTTGCACCTGAGAGTCCTTAGGGAACTCAGTCAAGTAATTGCCAGACCATTGTTCCTAATTTTTACTGACAGTCTACTGACTGGAATGGTACCAGCTGATTGGAGAAAAGCCAATGTAGCACTAATATTTAAAAAGGGCCCAAAATACATCCCTGGGAATTACAGACCAGTTAGGCTAACATCAATAGTATGTAAACTCTTGGAGGGGATGATAAGGGACTATATACAAGATTTTAGTAATGAGAACGGTATCATTAGCAGTAATCAGCATGGATTCATGAAGAATCATTCTTGCTAAACCAATCGTTTAACCTTCTATGAGGAGGTGAGTTGCCATCTAGATAAAGGAAGGCCCATAGACGTGGTGTATCTGGATTTTTCAAAAGCATTTGACACAGTTCCCCATAAACATATACTGTACAAAATAAGGCCTGTTGGCATGGACCATAGGGTGAGTACATGGATTGAAAACTGGCTACAAGGGCAAGTTCAGAGGGTGGTGATAAATGGGGAGTACTCGGAATGGTCAAGGTTGGGTAGTGGGGTCCCCCAGGGTTCGGTGCTCGGACCAATCCTGTTTAATTTGTTCATAAAGGACCTGGAGGATGGGGTAAACAGTTCAATCTCTGTATTTGCGGACTATACTAAGCTAAGCAGGGCAATAACTTCTCCTCAGGATGTGGAAACCTTGCAAAAAGATCTGAACAAATTAATGGGGTGAGCAATTACATGGCAAATGAGGTTCAATGTAGAAAAATAATGCATTTGGGTGGCAAAAATATGAATGCAATCTATACACTTGGGGGAGAACCTCTGGAGGAATCTTGGATGGAAAAGGACCTGGGGGTCCTAATAGATGATAGGCTCAGCAATGGCATGCAATGCCAAGCTGCTGCTAACAAAGCAAACTGAATATTGGCATGCATTAAAAAGGGGATTAATTACAGAGATAAAACGATAATTCCCTCACTCTAGGACCAGTTGACAATCAAAGGTCTTGTGGATATCAAGGCTAAGGATAACTATTGGGTTTGCATGTAGGTTAGCGTCCTGTATTATATTTGTGACAAGCCTTAAATTGTCAGTAATCTGACTGCCTGGAATAAAACCTGTTTGGTCTGGGTAGATTAGTGAGGTGATGACCACAGCCATTCTGTCCGCCAGCAAATGGCCAAAAATTTTGAGGTCATTATTTATAACTGATATTGGGCAGTAATTCTTTGGTGAGGTGTGATCTTTATGGGGCTTGGGTAATAGACACATTGCCTAGAAGCATTTCCTCTGGGAATTTATTGCCTTATAAAATATAATTGTATAGTTTGGATAAATGAGGGGCCAAAATATGGGAACGTTTTTTTATAATATAAGGTGTAAAAACCCATCTGGACCAGGTGCTTTGGATGTTTTAGGGGACTTAATAATCTCACTTATTTCAATGGCGGTACATAGGGCATTCAGTGTTTCAATTTGCTGGACAGACAGAGTGGGAAGCAAAACCCCTCCAAGCCAATCTAAAGTAGAATGTCTTGGTAAAGAATGAGGAGCAGATAGCAAATTCCTGTAGAAATCATAGAAAATGTCCATAACTTCTTTAGGGTGAGAGACTAAATTTCAGTTAGAATTGTGTAATTTCTATACATGTGTGGGGTTTGTAGATTGTTTTAGCTTTCTAGCAAACATGGTAGAGGCAGAGTTGCTATATAATAGGAATTTTGCTTTGGACCATCTCAAGGCCTTTTCTGTGTCAGTAGACAACAATGTGTCAAGGGCTCTTCTTTTATCTTGGATTTGATTATATAAATCTGGAGATGGGGATTGAAAATGTTTGTAATATAATTTGTCTAAATCTTTAGTTAGGGTATTAATATCAATTCATTTTGATTTATTTTTGCTGAGGCTGTATTAATTAGGTGACCTCTCATGACTGCCTTATGTGCTGTCCATAAAGTGGTAGAATGTATGTCTGGAGTTATATTACGAGTAAAGTAATCTGATAATTGTGTTGTAAGTTGGGTAATAGTGGGGTCTGTTAATAGAGTAATTAATGCGCCATTTATATCGAGTAGGGGCCATGCCTATTTGAGAGGAGGTGAACGAAACAATGTGATGGTCAGACCATGGGCATGTATGGATGTCAGCATTAGATGAGATAGCTAAAAGGATTGGGGTTACGAAAATATAGTCTAATCTTGCATAGCTTTCATGTGGGTGAGAATAATAAATATACACCCTAACGCCAACATTGTGAGCTCTCCAGGTATCTAATAATTGAAGGTTGTGTAAAGAGCGGGAAAGAGATTTAGGGAATGCTTTTGATTAAGGGACAACTCTGCTTCTATCCAGTACTGAGTTTGCTGCCAAATAAAGTTTCCTCCCACTATAAGGTGAGGAGAGTGATATCTGTCAAAGGCATCAATTTTTTTTTGAAAAATGTAGATTGTGCCTCGTTTGGGGCGTAAATTGAGGCAATAGTAATTTGACGGCCTTTAAGGGTGCCTTTCAGAATCAGGAATCTACTTTCTGGGTCCTTGTATATGTTGTGTATTTCCATGGCTAGTGAACTCCTTATGAAGATGGCAGTACCACGAGTCTTGGAAATATATTCTGTATAATAATGTTGGCTACAAGACTTGCCAAAATATTGTGGGTGATTATTAGTGGCGAAGTGGGTTTCCTTCAGTAAAATAACATCCACTACTAATCTTATATAGTTACGGAATGCTTTTTTTACGTTTACTGGGTGAATTAAAACCGTGAACATTATGCGATAATACTTTAAGTCTCATTGTAGTAACCATAGAAAGAGATTGATCTGATGTGATAGCAAGCGATATTCACTATAGTGAGGATTACTAAGACTAGAATTATATAACCAAAATAGATACTTACATTATTCTTATGCACGTAAAAAAAATTAGAGAATTAGAGTATCTGTCAAATAGAACGACACAAATGATAACCTTAGAGAATGTATCAACGTTGCATTGCATAAGGTTATATATATATGACACCTAGAGAAATTTTTATTTTTTACGTTAGACCTTTTAAAAAAGTTGTAAAAATATAGTAACTTAGCAAAACTACGAGAGATAATATAATAATATATACATATAAATATATTGGGGGTCAGAGTTAGGAACACCACTTGACCAAGAACCTTTTTGGTGTGGAATAATGTCCAAAACGCACATAAGGACCCCTATCCATTAAAACAATGGATAATGTGATCAGTCGCATTAGAATCGCTGCAAACTGAATCATGTTTTGGGATCCCATTGTGAGTTGGAGTACAAACTATAAGAGGTGGAGCAGATCAGCCTCAGCGAAGATTCTATAAAACAAAAAAAGTATGTGCATGTTGTATATTATATATTGAAAAAGAGGAAAAGAGAAAAATATAAATTATTATAAAAGGTAATATGATATACCAACTAGTGTCTTTTTAAAGAAGTAGATCAGCCGTTTACTTTGAGCTGTCATTTAAACTTGCAAACTTTCAAAACTTTCATAACTTTTCTTTGAACTTGATGAAAAAAGTGGAAATCTTTGTTTAATGATTCCTTTTAATTCCTATCTTTTTGTTGATGTTGTATTTCTGAAGATAGAAAACCCTGTTAGCCGAAGGTAATGAGAAATCTTCTTCTTCAGGCATCCAAATTTCACCATCACCATCTCCTCTGATCCCGACGTGTGGCTGGGGTAGCCCAAATAGGTGAGGTGTGAGGAGTAGTAGGAGGTCTTGCTTCTGCAATCGGATCCAAAAGTCCAAACTTTATCAGGAGATCCTTGCTTTCCGAGACATTAAAGACTGTGTAGGTAGTGCCATTGTGCGGCACTGTTAATTTAAATGGGAATCCCCACCGGTATCTGATGTGGGCAGATTATAATACACACGTTATTTCCTTCATTTTGCGTCTTCTTTCCAGATTGGCTTGTGAGATATCAGGAAAGATTTGGATTTTTGTGCCATCCAAATCAATGTTGTGCATGTTTCTGGATGCTCTTAATATGCTTTCTTTTGTGATGAAATCCTTCATGCACAGAATAATGTCCCGTGGAGGTTTGTCTGGAGGTGGTTTAGGGCGCAGGGCCCTATGGATTCTATCACATGCAAATGAAGATGCTATTTCTTGTGTCAGTGTGCTTGTTGTTTTTTGGAGCTCATATTGAATCTTATCAGCAAGTTTTTCATAAATCTTAGTTAAGCTGGTGTCTAAATCAGATTTTGTGAGCTGAGAAGAGTAGTCACTGTTATTTTATGTGGAAGCAAACTCCTGTGGAGGGTCGCACGCTGTTGTAGGAGACTGTACAGGCTGTGGAGAGCCGGCACCTTTATGAGCCATTTTCTTTTTCTCTTTATTGCGCAGCAGATATGTGGTCAAAGAGTGCTGTAGTGAATGGCGACGTTGTACCTTCTTGCCCAACGGCATGCACTAGTGTCAGACTTCCACATACCTGACCGATGAGCAGATAGAGCAGCGGCCCCTGGTAGTATATACAGGAGGCATGGGAGTGCAGAGTGGTATGAGAGCCTGGCGGGTGGTAACAGAAGAGACAGCTCTGGATCCTGGTGCAGGAGGTTGGGTGGTCACTTGACAGCAGGCTGGCAGACCAGAACACAGGCAGCAGATGCTGAGCAGGAGCGGAGCAGGCAGGTCGGGTCACAAGCAGGGTTGGAAACAGGTGGGCAACGAGGTACAGAGGAGCAGGCAGGTCCAGAGTCAAGACAGGCCGAGGTCAGGTGCAGGCAGAAGACAAAGGATAATCCAAGGGGCAAGCTGGGTAGTCAGGAGATCAAGCGTTCCAACAGGGTAACAGGAGCAAGGACACAGGGAGCTGCAGATCAGACAGCACCGAGCAAAGTGCACTGACAGTTTAAATAGGCCGATTGGCACCAAGCTCTGCACACACACAGCATCGCGCACCCACGCGCACACCCGCGCACGGGCATGCGCCCGCACCTCTGCGTGCACAGGAACGCGCGCCACCATGCAGCGCCGCGCACCAGGGCGCCCAGCACTGCGTCCATTATGGGGACTTCTCTGACAGTGCCCCCTCCTCAAGAGCAGACTCCGGATGCCCACTTGGACCAGTCTGGTGGCATCGGAACTCCTAAAAGCCGTAAAAGCTCCTTGGCATGTAAATTGTCTTCAGGCTCCCAGGAATTATCTTCTGGTCCATACTCCTTCCATTTAATTAGATATTGGATTTGATTGTGCCTTTTCCTACAATCCAGGATCGCTTCCACCTCAAAATCTTCCTCATTGTTGATTATTATAGGTTCTGGTGGACCGGTACTTCGGCCAGCAAAGGGATTAGGAATAACAGGCTTCAACAGCGTCACATGGAAGACTGGATGGATTTTCGGAGTATCGGGTAAGTCAAGCTCATAAGTGACACCATTAATTTTCCTCTTTACCATGAAAGGACCCATGAATTTAGGACCTAGTTTCCTTGAAGGACAAGCCATTTTTAAGTTAGCCGTGGACAACCATACCTGGTTGCCGGGTTCCAGAATAAGTTCACCTCCCTTCTTTTTGTCAAACATCCTTTTGTTGTATTCCTGAGTCTTAGCCATGGTCTCCTGTAAAAGTTTATTGTTAGAGAAGGAAGTTGTAGGAAAACTCAGCGATAGGCAGTAAAGAGACCCAGTCATCCTGTGAGAAAGCAGAGAAGCAGCGGAGGTATTGCTCCAAAGTCTGATTAGTTCTCTCTGTCTGGCCGTTCGTCTGGGGATGATAGGCAGAAGAAAACGCCAACTCAATTTCAAGAGAAACACAGAGAGCCTTCCAAAACCTGGAGGTAAACTGGACACCTCGATCAGACGCAATACTTACCGGGACTCCATGCAGCCTCACTATTTCTTTGATAAAAATCTTTGCCGTCTCCATACTTGAAGGTGTGCCTTTCATAGGCAGAAAGTGAGCCATTTTGGACAATCTATCCACTACAACAAAGATAGTAGAAAAACCATCTGCCTGAGGGAGCTCTATGATGAAATCCATCAAAATCATTTTCCAAGGCCTTTCTGGGACGGGTAAGGACTTCAGTAGGCCCCAGGATCTCGCCCGGCTATTCTTGCTTCGGGCGCAAATATTACATGACTCCACGTAACTCTTGCAGTCGTTTACCAGCTGAGGCCACCAGAACGTGTGCTGTACCAGCTCAGTTGTATTCAGAGCACCAAAATGTCCGGCCAATTTATGATCGTGGCAGAGCTCCAGTACTGCTACCCTTAGGCCCTCTGGGACCACGATTTTGCCATTGTGCCAAAACAAGCCATCTTGTGCCCTTACATGATCTTCAGCAGACGGAGACAATTCCATAGAGGCTTGTCTTATTCGGGATATGAGATCCCCTTGGAGTAACAGGAAGTTTCCTGAAGGGAGGATGGTGTCTGGAGGCCCCTGGTAGTATATACAGGAGGCATGGGAGTGCAGAATGGTATGAGAGCCTGGTGGGTGGTAGCAAAAGAGACGGCTCTGGATCCTGTTGCAGGAGGTTGGGTGGTCACTTGACAGCAGGCTGGCAGACCGGAATGCAGGCAGCAGATGCTGAGCAGGAGCAGAGCAGGCAGGTTGGTCACAAGCAGGGTTGGCAACAGGCGGTCAACGAGGTACAGAGGAGCAGGCACGTTCACAGTCAAGACAGGCCAAGGTCAGGTGCAGGCAGAAGACAAAGGATAATCCAAGGGGCAAGCCGAGTAGTCAGAAGATCAAGCGTTCAAACAGGGTAACAGGAGCAAGGACACAGGGAGCTGCAGATCAGACAGCAGCAAGCAAAGTACACTGACAGTTTACATAGGCCGATTAGCGCCAAACGTCAGGCGCACACGGACGCACACAGGCACGCGCACAGCGCACCAGGGCGCCCAGCACCGCGTCCATTATGGGGACTTCTCTGACAACTAGTATGTCTTGCAGTGGTGGTGATAGAAGTTGGAGTGTTTTGCTGTTGTTTCTCCCTGCGGTGTGTGTTGAATCCCTGCTGATCCGACGGAGCTCCTACATGAAGCTGCTGATCCGCATCTCGCCCCGCATTCGCTCCCTCTTAGCTAGAGAGTGAGACATGGCCTTGGCTCATCTCAGCTACTCCATCACAGATTAGGAAGTAGCCCCGCTGTCATACTATTGTGTGGTAACAAACTGTCCGGTAAGGTACCTGCGGCTCCCAAATGGAGCAAAGGTTAGGCACAGAGGACTGAGGTAGGCCGAAAAGAAGCTATTGTGTTGTAGTAGGGTGGTTGCTACTCCTCTGATAGTTGCTCGGGACTGCTCATCATGCGGCTGTGGAGGCAGATGAGTTCTCCTGATGAGGACTACTGGTGGAAGTCTCACAGGCTAGGGCTCTGACTGTAGTCTAGGGAGCGATTCAGGCACAGGCTGTGGCATTTAAACAATGCTCAATTGGTACTACGGTGCCAAGAAAATATCCCCCACACCATTACACCGCCACCACCAGCCTGAACCATTGAAACAAGGCAGAATGGATCCACACTTTCATGTTGTTTATGTCAAATTCTGACCCTACCATCTGAATGTCGCAGCTAAAATTCAGACTCATCAGACCAGGCAACGTTTTTTCAATCTTCTAGTGTCCAATTGTAGCCTCAGTTTCCTGTTCTTTATTCACCCACCCAATCCCCTAACTGATGAGAATAGCTTTTCATTGAACAGGGAGAGACCAATGGGTAGGTGAGGTTAAGTTCTAGAGGCTTACATTTTGCCTAAAGCTAAAAAGGTCAAATTACAGGAGCAATTGAATTTCATAATTCAAAATTAGCTCCAGAGTAGTTGTTGAGTGGAGAAAACTATTCATACAGCTTTCTCTTTGTTTTGTAATTTGCAGCCAGGAGAGGTGATGCACTCGCGAGACGATACCCCATGCTGGAGAGCTTCCTTACCAGCAGGACTGGGAGAGTTGAGACAGCTAAGGGAGTCTGCAAGACTGGAAGAGCTGATGCAACAATCGAGTAGGGATGAGCCGAAAACCCTCCGGTTCGGTTCACAGCAGAACATGCGAATAGGCAAACAAAATTCAGCAGAACATACAAACACCATTAAAGTCTATGGGACATGAACATGAATAATCAAAAGTGCTAATTTTAAAGGCTTATATGCAAGTTATTGTCATAAAAAGTGTTTAGGGACCTGACCCCAAAGCACCTTGTCCCTGTGTTGATGGGGACAAGGACCTCATTCCCACAACCCTTGCCCGGTGGTTGTGGGGGGTATGCGTGCGGGTGGCTTATCAGAATCTGGAAGCCCCCTTTAACAAGGGGACCCCCAGATCCCAGCCTCCCCCTGTGTGAAATGGTAATGAGGTACATCGTACCCCTACCATTTCACAAAAAAATGGCAAGAATGGTAAAAAAGACAAGAGACAGCTTGGGACATGTCCTTTATTAAAAAATAAAAAAATAAAAATGCTCCACAATGTAAGTTCACACCACCCGATGGACCGAAAAAGAAAAAAAAAAGGCTGCATCCGATCCACCTTCATGGGAGGCTCCAGCCGACTGACGCATCTTCTCTGTGACAGTTCTTATATAACTTAGGACGGGGCCACCTGGTGATGCCATGAGGGCTTCCCCCTGGCTTCCCCCTGGTGTCAGAGGGGGGCAGGGTCACCCGTTTACGTCACCGGGTGGCCCCGCCCTCAGCTATATAAGAACTGTCACAGAGAGGATGCGTCAGTCGACAGGAGCCTCCCATGGAGGCAGATCGGTTACGGCTTTTTTTTTTCTGTCCATAAGGTGGCATGAACATTTTTATTTTTTTATTTTGGAACTTGGTTTGCTGACAGCTCCTCCCTGTCACTCAGGGAAGGGAGCAGTGACAATGGCTAGGGTACAGCGCTGTGGCTGGGGGGGCAGCACTGCGGCCAGATGCAGCTGACAAAGGGAGGTGTCAAAGAGAAGGGTCAAGAGAGACCAGGGGAGGAGAAGGGAGCGGGAACAGCCACGGGGGATACACCATATATGTGATACCACATACCACGATCCAGTTTCTGTACTGCAAGCCAGCTGCCTGTCACAGTAATATATAAATTAAAAAAGGAAGACGCGAGGCCTAATGCATGAATCATTAAAAAAGAGTTTATTATAAACAAATTAGGTATATACAGAGTAATACTACGTATTCGTACATATGAATAAAAAGCAATGTTAAACACCTGATGGATTGTTATAAAGTGATATCCACACAAGGGATGATCAAATGATCGCTAACGTGTTTCAAGGGTTTTCCTCTTCATCAGAGCCTTAGAGAGCCAAATCTGGTCTTTGTGTTATAATATGTATAAATAGATACAGGAGGCTGGATGGGTAGTGTAGCATAACACAACATAGGTGGTGTAGCTTTGTGGGCATATTCACCCTTGCTCTAGGAATTATCCTTCCACATCACAGCACTCTCAGCGCCGTAGGAGAGGTGTAAGCAGATAGGATCACTGATTTTTGTTGTTTTTGGTCTTGGGGACCCAATGGTTGATTCCGGTATTGCAGCCTAAGATCTGTGACTGAGCGTCCATGTAGTTGCTGGGCTGTTCAGGGCGATCCACCTATGCTGTGGCTGTGCAGCGTGTCCTGCTGCCCTGTAGCCATGTTGCACTCCGCAGCATTAGCGCTCATATGTGGGTGCTTGTGTGAGGTAGAGGTGTAGGTGTGAGCAGCTGCACAGTGTGGCCATGTGCCCCCAAAAGTGCTTCCTCCCAGTAATGGCAGGTAGCCAGCAGGGAGATGTCAGCTGCAATACCGAGACTGGTTGCAGTGTGTGGTATCACACACACCCCACACAAGCTGCGGGGCAGAGGCAACCAGCGTGCCCTGCCAGACAAGTCACTGGAACCAAGTTCCAGAACGTGTTCCAGGACTGGGCTCCATTCCTGGACTCAGCCTTGATTCGTTGGAACGCCGGGACTTACATGAAGGCTCAGGGTAGTCCCGGTGAATCCGGGATTGTTGGGAGGTATGCATTCTGACTACTAAGGACAACAGATTGATGACTGCTTCTCACCCAGCTCAGGTTTCCTATGAGAGATTGGGTGGCATGTCCCAATGTCCCAAGACTCTGCCTCCCTCCTGCACTCTAATGGAGAATGCTTGTTGGAAGAATTGGAAGGATGTTCTGCATGTTCTATGTGGTGCTCGATTGATGTACAGTTCCTATCATTTGGATTACATAAAATGACTTTGTGTATGGGTGTCTCTATTGTTAAGGAACAAGAATACCATATGCCTAAAAACTTTGTGAACCAAGAGAAAATTAAGTGGTCAATGTCAAAGACATAGAACACCCTATTTAAAATGCTCATAAATGTGGGAAATATCCTATGAAATATTGAATGTTATTTGGGTAAAAATTAATTTTGTTGCAAAATTATCAAATTTGCTGTCTGCAAAATTTTACCAAAACAGAAACGAATTCTTAGACAAAATTGGCTAATTAATAAAAACAATCTTCTTTTTTTGAGGGATTTTGATAGTGTGTATTTTGGGTATATTTTTTTTAACTTTATTTAGTGTTATTTGAATTCCTGTTTTTCCCCCTTTTAGTATTCATGTGCTGTTTTATATATATATATATATATATATATATATATATATATATATATATATATATATTTCGAACCACTGCAAAATAAAAAAAGAATTTGCCTTCCTCCTTGACACCAATGTATATGCTGACATTTCACTGAAATATTTCAAGATATTCTGTTCACTTATCCCTAATGGAAAACCCATACAATGCACTATTTAAAAAAAAATAATTAATGGTTTAAAATCATGTTTTAAAAAAATAATAAAATCCCACCCTTCTGTATTTATATGGTCTCTTCTTGGAAGATCCTGAGCCATGTGATTTCTTTAACACAAACAAGATCAAGAGAAATATCTGCCGGGCTGGGACAAAACATCAAAGCAACACCCCAGTGATTTTTAATTTGTAGAGACATAATGTAACCTGTCTGAAAGATCTCTTTGGAATTATTTTGTTACGCACAATATTTCCTTTAGGGTAAACAATTAGTTGTCTAATTAATTTTCAAATTCATTACTTCTTTCTGTCCTGGGGAGCGGTGTTGTGGTTCATTTGTCATCGGCTAATCCCAGAGCCACTGCGTTAGTGATTAGTATACAATCTTTTCTTAAGACTAAGTGATATGTTATAACATTTATCAAAACTACAATATTTTACAGCTTTTTTTTGTTTGATAATATGTCAGTATGTTTTAAAATGTAGCAGAAGGGAAGCTACAATCTCTTTAAAGTTGAACTCCAAACATATACAAAAGACGCAAATGAATGTACAGTCATGGGCAAAAATATTGGCACCCCTGCTTTTTTGTCAGGTATTGCACCACTTTGCCCAGAAAATTGTTGCAATTACAAATGTTTAGGTATTCTCATGTTTATTCATTTTGTTTGTATTGGGATGACACAAAAAAGCCAAATCTGCCACATTCCACGCAAAACTCCAGCTTTTTGGTAAAGCCCATCATTATACTGTTTTAACCACTTGAGCCCCGGACCATTATGCTGCCTAAGGACCAGAGGTCTTTTTCCAATTTGGCACTGCGTCGCTTTAACTGCTAATTGCGCGGTCATGCAATGCTGTACCCAAACGAAATTTGCGTCCTTTTCTTCCCACAAATAGAGCTTTCTTTTGATGGTATTTGATCACCTCTGCGGTTTTTATTTTTTGCGCTATAAATGGAAAAAGACCGAAAATTTTGAAAAAAAATGATATTTTCTACTTTTTGTTATAAAAAAAATCCAATAAACTCAATTTTAGTCATACATTTAGGCCAAAATGTATTCGGCCACATGTTTTTGGTAAAAAAAATGTCAATAAGCGTATATTTATTGGTTTGCGCAAAAGTTATAACGTCTACAAACTAGGGTACATTTTCTGTAATTTACACAGCTTTTAGTTTATGACTGCCTATGTCATTTCTTGAGGTGCTAAAATGGCAGGGCAGTACAAAACCCCCCCAAATGACCCCATTTTGGAAAGTAGACACCCCAAGGAAATTGCTGAGAGGCATGTTGAACCCATTGAATATTTATTTTTTTTGTCCCAAGTGATTGAATAATGACAAAAAAAAAAAAAAAAAAATATTTACAAAAAGTTGTCACTAAATGATATATTGCTCACACAGGCCATGGGCCTATGTGGAATTGCACCCCAAAATACATTCTGCTGCTTCTCCTGAATATGGGGATACCACATGTGTGGGACTTTTTGGGAGCCTAGCCGCGTACGGGGCCCCGAAATCCAATCACCGCCTTCAGGATTTCTAAGGGCGTAAATTTATGATTTCACTCTTTACTGCCTATTACAGTTTCGGAGGCCATGGAATGCCCAGGTGGCACAAAACCCCCCCAAATGACCCCATTTTGGAAAGTAGACACCCCAAGCTATTTCCAGAGAGGCATATTGAGTCCATGGAATATTTTATATTTTGACACAAGTTGCGGGAAAGTGACACATTTTTTTTTTTTTTTTGCACAAAGTTGTCACTAAATGATATATTGCTCACACAGGCCATGGGCATATGTGGAATTGCACCCCAAAATACATTTAGCTACTTCTCCTGAGTACGGGGATACCACATGTGTGGGACTTTTTGGGAGCCTAGCCGTGTACGGGACCCCGAAAACCAATCACCGCCTTCAGGATTTCTAAGGGTGAAAATTTTTGATTTCACTCTTCACTGCCTATCACAGTTTCGGAGGCCATGGAATGCCCAGGTGGCACAAAACCCCCCCAAATGACCCCATTTTGGAAAGTAGACACCCCAAGCTATTTGCTGAGAGGCATGGTGAGTATTTTGCAGCTCTCATTTGTTTTTGAAAATGAAGAAAGACAAGAAAAAACTTTTTTTTTTTTCTTTTTTCAATTTTCAAAACTTTGTGACAAAAAGTGAGGTCTGCAAAATACTCACTATACCTCTCATCAAATAGCTTGGGGTGTCTACTTTCCAAAATGGGGTCATTTGGGGGGGGTTTGTGCCACCTGGGCATTCCATGGTCTCCGAAACTGTGATAAGCAGTCAAGAGAGAAATCAAAAATTCACGCCCTTAGAAAGCCTGAAGGCGGTGCTTGGTTTTCGGGGTTCCGTACGCGGCTAGGCTCCCAAAAAGTCTCACACATGTGGTATCCCCGTACTCAGAAGAAGCAGCAGAATGTATTTTGGGGTGTAATTTCACATATTCCCATGGCATGTTTGAGCAATATATCATTTAGTGACAATTTTGTGCAAAAAAAAAAAAAATTGTCTCTTTCCCGCAACTTGTGTCGCAATATAAAATATTCCATGGACTCGACATGCCTCTCAGCAAATAGCTTGGGGTGTCTACTTTCCAAAATGGGGTCATTTGGGGGGGTTTTGAACTGTCCTGGCATTTTATGCACAACATTTAGAAGCTTATGTCACACATCACCCACTCTTCTAACCACTTGAAGACAAAGCCCTTTCTGACACTTATTGTTTACATGAAAAAGTTTTTTTTTTTTGCAAGAAAATTACTTTGAACCCCCAAACATTATATATTTTTTTAAAGCAAATGCCCTACAGATTAAAATGGTGGGTGTTTCATTTTTTTTTTTCACACAGGATTTGCGCAGCGATTATTCAAACGCATTTTTTGGGGAAAAAACACACTTTTTTAAATTTTAATGCACTAAAACATACTATATTGCCCAAATGTTTGATGAAATAAAAAAGATGATCTTAGGCCGAGTACATGGATACCAAACATGACATGCTTTACAATTGCGCACAAACGTGCAGTGGCAACAAAATAAATACATTTTTAAAAGCCTTTAAAAGCCTTTACAGGTTACCACTTTAGATTTACAGAGGAGGTCTACTGCAAAAATTACTGCACTCGATCTAACCTTCGCGGTGATACCTCACATGCATGGTGCAATTGCTGTTTACGTTTGACGACAGACCGCCGCTTGCGTTCGCCTTAGTGTGAGAGCAGGGGGCGACAGGGGTGCTTTTTTTTTTTTTTTTTTTTATTATTTTTTTTGCTTTTTTATCTTATTTTTAAACTGTTCCTTTCATTTTTATTTTTTTTTAATCATTTTTATTGTTATCTCGGGGAATGTAAATATCCCCTATGATAGCAATAGGTAGTGACAGGTACTCTTTTTTGAAAAAATTGGGGTCTATTAGACCCTAGATCTCTCCTCTGCCCTCAAAGCATCTGACCACACCAAGATCGGTGTGATAAAAGCAGTCTAGAGGCTAATTAGCCGCTAGGATTGCTTTTACATGAAAGCCGACCGCTGGCTGAAAAGAATGATACCAAGATGATACCTAAACCTGCAGGCATCATTCTGGTATAACCACTCAAAGTTGTGAATGGCGTACCTGAAGACAAAAAAATGGTTAACAATAAAGCACAGTAAACGGTAAAGTATAAAAAATTGCATACCTGAAAAGCAAACATGATAAAACATAATAACAATAAAACATTGCAAAATAGAATACAGTAAAAAAGAGCAGAATAATAGAGAGAATAGAGAGAGAGAGAACAATGAAACGACAACTATTTTTTTTTATTTTATATATATATATATTTTTTTTTTTTTACACTTTTTTTGTAACTAACTTTTATAACTGTAACCGGTTCCAGGTTCGGGTCTCTCAAAATGCGATGGCATCTTGGGAGACCCTGTGAAAGTGCGCCTAGTCTGTGCAATGCTGTACCCTACGCTAATACTCAACTAGTATATGGTAGCGTTCAAAACATTCACCAATGCAAAGACCAGGATTGTCCGGACAGGAGGGACAATAATAGCGGGTGTCACGCCTATATCCGCGCTAGCTGCAGACACAATATCTTTTTTGGGGGCGTTCGCTGGGTAGGGGTACTCGGGAGGACATAAAGAAAATGCCTCTCATGCAGCCGACTGCATTTGGTTGGGGATGTGAATGGGGGAAGTACGGGCGCTGCAGAAGCGGTGGGTTCCCAATTAGGATTGGCGAATGCAGCAGGAAGGGCACTATGGGCACGACGGGCCTGTGTTTGTCTTCTTGGTGGCAGCGGGACACTACTTGTGCTTGCCACCTCACCAGCTTGAACTGCACTTATGGGACTCGCCACGTCACCAAGTGTTACTGCAGTGCTGGTTTGACTACGACCGGGGTGTACTAGGCCGCTGGCGCTTGCCAGTTCACCAAAACGCTACCAAAAAATCTGTTGGCGATCGCAGGGATCAGGCCTGACTCTGCGAACGCTGCAGTTATGCGTTTTAGTCTTTTGTAAGTGACAGTGATCGATTGATACTGCACTTGGGTGGGCTGGGCTGGGCCGGGCGGAGGGGCAAAACGCAGGTGCTAGCAGGTATCTGGGCTGATCCCGCTAACACTGCGTTTGTGAGAACCCTAAACTGCTGGGGATGCTAGTATAGATCTGATCGGATCAGATATTGATCCGTTCAGATACTATACCACTAAGGGTGGTGTACAGTGCGTGCGTGGGTGTTAGCGGTACTGGCGCTAACCTGACGCTGCCTGGGGCTGGTGCTTGCCAGTTCACCAAAATACTACCAAAAAAACTGTTAGCGATCGCAGGGATCAGGCCTGACTCTGCGAACGCTGCAGTTATGCATTTAGTGTTTTTAAGTGTCAGTGATCGATCGATACTGCACTTGGGTGGGCTGGGCCGGGCGGAGGGGCAAAACGCAGGTGCTAGCAGGTATCTGGGCTGATCCCGCTAACACTGCGTTTTTGGGAACCCTAAACTGCTGGGGACACTAGTATAGATCTGATCAGATCAGATATTGATCCGTTCAGATACTATACCACTAAGGGAGGCGTATGCTGCGTGCGTGGGTGTTAGCGGTACTGGCGCTAACCTGACCCTGCCTGGGGCTGGTGCTTGCCAGTTCACCAAAATACTACCAAAAAAACTGTTAGCGATCGCAGGGATCAGGCCTGACTCTGCGAACGCTGCAGTTATGCGTTTAGTGTTTTGTAAGTGACAGTGATCGATCGATACTGCACTTGGGTGGGCTGGGCGGAGGCGCAAAACGCAGGTGCTAGCAGGTATCTGGGCTGATCCCGCTAACACTGCGTTTTTGGGAACCCTAAACTGCTGGGGACGCTAGTATAGATCTGATCGGATCAGATATTGATGCGTTCAGATACTATACCACTAAGGGAGGCGCATGCTGCGTGCGTGGGTGTTAGCGGTACTGGCGCTAATCTGACGCTGCCTGGGGCGACGCATATCACCGCCGGGCGATCAGGGGGCTAAACCTTTATTCGGTAATAAACGGCGGGTGCCCTGACACTATAAAAAATAAACGAACTAACCAGCGTCACCCGTAACACTTATACGGTGATCAGTGGTGAAAGGGTTAACTAGGGGGCAATCAAGGGGTTAAAACATTTATTCGGTAGTATATGGGGGTCCCTGTCGCTATAAAACGCTGACGGCGAACCTAAATAATTATGTCCCTAACTAGCGTCACCAGCAACACTAATACAGCGATTAGAAAAATGATCGCTTAGCAACACTGGTGACAGGGGGTGATCAAGGGGTTAAAACTTTATTAGGGGGGGTTAGGGGGGTACCCTAGACCTAAAGGGGGGTAACAGTAACTGTCCCAACACTGTAACTGTCACAAACTGACACTATGCAGTAATCAGAAAAAAAAAAAAAAAAACTGCTGGTGTCAGTTTGTGACAGGGGGGGGGTGTGTGATTGGGGGGGGATCGGGGGGCGATCGGGGGGGGGATCGGGGTGTTTTGTGTGCCTGGCATGTTCTACTGTGTGTGTGTGTGTTGGTGCACTCACATTGATGTCTTCTCTCCTCGGGCCGGAACGGAAATTACCGAGCCGAGGAGAGATGACATCATTTAGTTTGCTGCTGTTTAGCATACAGCAGCAAAGGAATGATTCGATTGGCCGGCGGCGATCGCGAGGGGGGGGCCACGAACGGATGGTCTCCCCCTCACCACCGATCGCCGCTGGACAAAAGACGACCGCCTCGGGCACCGGGGGGGGGGGTCCGATTGGACCCCCCACCCGCGGAAGGCAAATCACGTACCATGTACGTGATTTTGCCTGTCCGTGCCACTTTGCCGACGTACATCGGCGTGAGGCGGTCGTCAAGTGGTTAAGAAAAAGAACGAAAAGAATACAGTCCCTACAGTCACACATGGTGGAGGTTCGCTGATGTTTTGGGGTTGCTTTGCTGCTTCAGGCAAATTTGCACCCATTTGGTCTGTTAAATATGCCAGTGAACACCTTTTGATCCTGGCAAAAATCTTGTGAGCTGACAAAGTCCTGTGCTTTTTGCTGCCCTGATATTGGTTATGTAGCAATAACTCTCGGCGGAGCTGCTGGTTTAAGCGGGCTTGTTACCTTCACTCTCCTTCCCTCTGTTTCACCGGCACCGGGTCTAGGGTTCCGTTGAGTTTACCTCTGGACGATACACACACCAACACTTGAATACGTTTTCAATGCTTTATTAAACGATTTACTAAGGAAGTAGCAGGAAAGAGGCAGAAGGGAAACTACAGAAGAAACTCAAATATCTTCTTGTAAGATTCTTGACAAATGTCCTGGTAGAATTTGGATATTACAATAGAATGTGCTCCCCTCATGGGACACACTCTTTGCTCGCCTGGATAGGCCTCTCTCACTTGCCTAGCAGCCAGTACGTAGCACGAACAAAAGTCTCTGCCGCAGACTTATTTGGGATAAACCTGTACGATCCTCTGCCACAGGATGTATTGGTCTTTCTGCAATGAACGTCAGTCACAGTGCTTGAACCTTTAAGCCAACCCGGCAACACTATGCTGTATAGTTACTTTTAGGATACGTCCTCCAGCCGAGTCACCAGGCCCCTCTCCAGACCAGCACTCTGCGTGATCCCTCCAAGACAGGTCCTCCCCTGGGATCTCCTCGGTTGTCCAGCTTCTTCCCTCTGGATAGACAGCTCAGGACCATTCCTCGGCTGCTGTGGTAGGCCCCAGACAAGCTTCTGGGCCCACCCCTGCGCCGCAGCGACGCGGGCCTCCGGAACAGAGGACCACGAGATTGCTCTCTAACGCATACCTGTCGGCCAGCAGGGCCAGCAGGTGGCTGTAAAACGAACCCTTGAATATGGCGTCTGTCCCATAAATACCCTCGCCCAGAATGCAACTCTCCGGGACAGAAGAGCATCCATACGCTTTGACACGTTGCCTTTCCAACACTGACCAGTGATAACAGTGACACCCACCGGTCAGCACGGAAACACACACAACATCAGCCAAGCTGGAACAGAGGCAAAACTAACCTATCTAACGAACAAGTTACTAAATTTACCTAACATATGGTAGATCGCAAATCTACCAGCGCTACAGTTACATTGTCAAAGTTTTCTTGGTAGACTACAGAATACAGTACCTTGAAGAAGAAGGGGATTCTGTAGCCCTCTTCTAGGGTGAATATGCTATCTCTTCATACTCCATCATACAGTATGGTGAGTGGGCATTGTCACCATAGGACAAGAAGCTTGCTACTGCTAGGTGAAAATAAAGGGAAAAAATGGCTACAAGAGAAAACTAATGCAACATTACATCTAAGGACTGGTAAACACCAATATTTTACATTTCTGTTCTTGGGTTTAGATATGCTTTAAAGGATATCTAAAGGTACATTTTTTATTTTATTTTTTAAAATAAACATGTCATACTTACCTCCTCTGTGCAGTTGGTTTTGCACAGAGTGGCCCCGATCCTCCTCTTCTGGGGTCCCTTCGCTGCGCTCCTGGCGCTTCCTCTTCTCAAGCGACCCGTTGGAGAGCGGCTCTCCCTCGGGGCACTCGTGCGGGCACGCTCCCGTATCTTGCTGCTGCGTCTTTTGACTCAGACAGCAGGACTCGGCCCTGCCCCCCAGCGCTCACGTCATTGGATTTGATTGACAGCGGTGGGAGCCAATGGTTACGCTGCTATCAATCTATCCAATCAGGACACGAGACACCAGCTAGAGCTAGTGTGCTTGTTCCCGGCCGGAAAAAGACAGGGTTCAGGTAAGTATAAGGGTGGCTCTGGGGGGCTGGTACATGACAAGAGGTTAGGTTTGCCACCTTTTCTTCAAGTCAAACCCGAACGGACTTCAGCGTCACACAGCAATTTTTTCTCATAGTATGCATAGATAAACAATGCATAGATGTTGCTATTATATAACATTTCTAATCATATGAAGTTAATCACAAGTGTCCCCCTTTACATCAGAGTCCACAGAGTTCCCCTTTTACATCTGAACTCACGGAGTTCCCTTTGACTGTAAGGGGGGACTCTGCAGACTCTGATGTAAGGAGAACTCTGGGGACTCTAACATAAGGGATGCTCTGGTGTACGAAGAGGACTCTGATGTAAAGGGGAGCACTGTGGCCTCTGGTGTAAAGGGGAGCTCTGGTGTAATGAGTGCTCTGAGAACCCTGATTTACCTTAGTGTACTAACTTAGAGGCAAGAGAGAGAAGGGGGGAGACTTAGTCTGGTCATAATAATGTGTCCGGGTCTCAGACAGTCTGAAACCCAGATGCATGATTCCAAACCCGAACTGTCCGGGTGAATCCCAAACAGGTGGCAAATCTACAGGAGTTTTTTCACCTTAATGCCAGAATGCAATAAGGTGAAAAACCTGAAAAACCTGGAGGGTTTACAACCCCTTTAAAGTGTTACTAAACCCAGGGCCCTGCATTCACTATATCTGGTCTTTCACAGTACACAGAACATGGAAATGCAATTACTTCAGTAAATATAAACTGCTAAATACATTTTCTCATAAGCAGTATATAGCAGTCTTGTGACTTCTATTAGTGTCTGGTTAAAGCTTGTAGGAGGAGTTTTAATTCTCCTCTGAATGTCCTATGAGGCTGCGCTGACCCCTGACTTTTTGTCTGGACAGTGCTGATTGGCCCTGTGCTGATCACATGCACTTTCTCAAGAAAAAAGAAAAACTCTCTAGCAATACACAGCAAACTGAGCATGCGCAGAGTGGACTCCACAGGCTCTGTCTTATCAGGAGATGGATTGGGGGATGTGGAAGAAGGGGAGGATCAGAGGAGACCAAACAGCCTTTTTACACAATGCGCAGGATTAACCCCTTAGGTTCCACAGTGAGTATAACAAGAATGCTTCACTGCATATACAGACTGATTTTACTGTTGTGGGTTTAGTAACACTTCAACATTTTAAAATAGAGAGTCACGACTACTGATTATCCATTCCCAATTACCTGGAAATTGCAGCAATTATTTTGTGCACATGAAAAAATCAAGTCTACACACAGGAGCTGACCTTAAATGTTTGAAAAACAAGATCTGGAAATTGAAAAAAATATGTTCTTTGCTTCAAACTCTGGCAGCACCCTATCATAACAAATATGCCAGTAAGCCTGCGAGCATCATATCAATCAAACAGCTTCCCATTATGTTGCCCTTTTCCTGAAAGGATCAATACAACATTTGCATATTTCTCTATCAATATTTAATGGGATGCAGCAGGATGCTTTTGATGAGTCTCAAGTCCGTCTGCGAGGTTCCTCTAGCCTGACAGAGGCTGGGAGCACAGTGGGAGCTCAGGTGCGAGGGTCACGACGTAGGGATTGTCCTGGTCACAGGATCTGCCTGCCTGTAGACAGCGAAGAGAGCTTGGGGAGCAGAGTGATGAATTTTAACGATTTGGGAAGACAAATGAGCCTTGGCTTTACCGCAATTAGTCGGCTGTGGGAGACGTGTTGGGTGTAAATGAGGGATATGATCTGCTGTTGACTCCCAGTGTGGTTGGAGGCCCTTGTTGTAGAGATCATAATGAGGAATTTGGATGACACTGCAGACAGGTTGACAGAACAATTAGGGGGGCAAGTGCTGTTGATTCAACATTCAGCATCTTATCAATAACATATTGTGATAGGAGAGAGCAACCCTGCTGATTATCTGTGCCTCTCAGCATACTAAAGAGAGAGTGGAGTTTTAACTCTTGAAGTCCATTCACTTATACTAGCCAGATGCTGCTCTGCTTTAGTGGCCAACGTGGTTTTCACAAACAGAAATACCAATTTTAGCTGAGGGTTTAAAACCTGTTTAATTTATGAGGCATAGTCAGGCTCAAAGGTTTGGTTGCAGAGAATATGGGCAGCCATAGATCAATGAGGATGATCAGATGTGCATGCAGGAGCTAAATGGCTAACTGCCCTTGGGCAACCAGATAGTTCATTGGGACCATTCTGCTTGTGAGAACATTCCTCCATGCAATGCCGCGTACACACGGTCGGACTTTTCGTCTACAAAAGTCCGACGGACGCCGACGGACTAAAGCTGGCTGACAATCCGATCGTGTGTGGGCTTCCCCGGACTTTCAGCTGACTTTTCAGCCGCAAATCTGACGGACTTTTGATTTGGAACATGCTTCAAATCTTTACGTCGTAACTACGCCGTGGTGTACGTCATCACGTACGAATCCGTCGAACTTTTGTGTGATCGTATGTAGGCAAGTCCGTTCGTTAGAAAGTCTGCCGCAAGTCCACCAAAAGTCCGTTGAAAGTCTGTCGGACGGGCTGTCGGACTTTTGTAGCCAAAAAGTCCGACCGTGTGTACGCGGCATAAATGTTATGACATTGGCTGTAGTGGAAGATGTATCCAGAATAGGGGGAACATTTGTGGTTTTCTAACCTACCCCAATGTCTGTTACCCTCAAAAGTAGCTAGACAGTGGGTAAGAGGCTTTCTAAAGCTTGAAACTGTTGCTGATGTAACCATAAATATCATCTCATGTTTATTGGTATCCGTTAAAAATGCACTATACAAACATGACAAGTGTTTAACTTTGTTGATGCAAGTGAGCAATGTGAATAAATATATACTGTACATAGTCCAAAAGAAAGGACATTGACACATATCAAAATGCAAATTCTATATGAAGTGTAAAATAAGTGCAAACAATTATGTTAACTATTATGCCCCGTACACACGGTCGGATTTTCTGACGGAAAATGTGTGATAGGACCTTGTTGTCGGAAACTCCGACCGTGTGTAGGCTCCATCACACATTTTCCATCGGATTTTCCGACACACAAAGTTTGAGAGCTTGCTATAAAATTTTCCGACAACAAAATCCGTTGTCGGAATTTCCGATCGTGTGTACACAAATCCGACGCACAAAGTGCCACGCATGCTCAGAATAAATTAAGGGATGAAAGCTATTGGCTACTGCCCCGTTTATAGTCCCGACGTACGTGTTTTACGTCACCGCGTTCAGAGCGATCGGATTTTCCGACAACTTTGTGTGACCGTGTGTATGCAAGGCCAGTTTGAGCCAACATCCGTCTGAAAAAATCCATGGATTTTGTTGTCGGAATGTCCGATCAATGTCCGACCGTGTGTACGGGGCATTAAAGTTCAAGTATATAGATGAAAAAAAGTCCACTTAGTAAATCCCAATAGTGTTCATCCAAATCACTGTGGATAGCAGCCACCCGTGTGGTACCCGTGTCCGTCTTCTCCCCCTCGGCTCCCGTGCCATACTCTGGCTGCTGCCGTCCATTTGGGGGTTCAGCGATGGAAACTCTGGTTTCGTTCATTGGTAAGTATTGGACCGTTTGCTCTGGCCCATTCTGCCATTGTTCTTACATTTACCACTGTGACACATCTTTTTGTCTATTTGGATACATCTCATCCGCATCCACCCCTGATGAGCGAGCAATGATCTCGCAAAATGCGCGCCGGGTTTTCTGATGCGTGCATTTGTATATACTGCATTGTATAACATTTGTATCAACTTTATTTATTCTCTTTATTATGTGCAAATCCATTGGGTGAGCTAATATGCTATATTATTGATGTATGTACATTAATTTTAATAAACATTTATACTGCTATTACTCTTGTTCCTCAGTGGCTACTGTGACCACCTCATTTAAAGTCCCAGGGCGACTCTCTTTTTTTGCATAGCAGCCACGAGTGTCCATATGAGAGTCACCAAGATGTGATTATCCTCTTCCAAAGGAGGGTAAATGTGCTTACCAGAGACCATGGACTCAGATACCAGCAGTACTGAGTCACATAAGCAGATATAAATATATACATGCCTTGAAAAAGTATTCATACCCCTTGAAAATTTTCACATTTTGTCATGTTACAATAAAAAGTGTAAATGTATTTTATTGGCATTTTATGTGATAGACCAACACAAATTGGTACATACTTGTGAAGTGAAAGGAAAACGATAAATGGTTTTCAGTTTTTTTTACAAATAAATATCTGAAAAGTGTGGCATGCATTTAAATTCAGCCCCCTTTACTCCAAAGCTCAAATCTAGTGGAGCCAATAGCCTTCAGAAGTCACCTAATTAGTAAATAGAGTCCACCTGCGTGCAATTTAATCTCAGTCTAAATACAGCTGTTCTGTGAAGCCCTCAGATGTTTGTTAGAGAAACATAGTGAACAAACAGCATCACGAAGGCCAAGGAACACACCAGACAGGTCAGGGATAAAGTTGTGAAAAAGTTTAATGGAAGGTTATGGCTTAACAAAAAATATCCCAAGCTTTGAACATCTCATGGAGCACTGTTCAATCCATCATCCGAAAATGGAAAGAGCATGGCACAACTGCAAACCTACCAAGTCATGACAATCCACCTAAACTGACAGGCCGGGCAAGGAGAGCATTAATCAGAGAAGGAGCCAAGAGCCCCATGGTAACTCTGGAGGAGCTGCAGAGATCCACATCTCAGGTGGGAGAATCTGTCCACAGGACAACTATTAGTCGTGCACTCCACAAATGTGGCCTTTATGGAAGAGTGGCAAGAAGAAAGCCATTGTTGAAAGAAAGCCATAAGAAGTCCAGTTTGCAGTTTACGAGAAGCCATGTGGGAGACACAGCAAACAAACAAATGCTCGCCACACTTTTCAGATATTTATTTGTAAAAATTTTGAAAACCATTTATCATTTTCCTTCCACTTCACAATTGTGTGCCACTTTGTGTTGGTCTATCACATAAAATCCCAATAAAATACATTTACGTTTTTGGTTGTAAGATTATTATTATTCAGAATTTATATATCGCCAACAGTTTAAGCAGAGCTTTACAATATAAAAAGGGAGACAATACAGTTATAATACAAAAAATCCAAGAGGATTAAGAGGGCCCTGCTCAGAAGAGCTTACAATCTAATAGGGTGGGGCAGGTGGTACAAAAGGTTGTAACTGTGGTGAATGAGCTGATGGAAATGGTAAAAGATTAGTTATAGACGTGATAGGCTTCCCTGAAGAGATGAGTTTTCAGGGATCTCCTGAAGGTAGCAAGAGTAGGGGTTAGCCAGACAGGTTGAAGTAGCGAGTTCCAGAGGATGGGAGAAGCTCTGGAGAAATCCTGGAGACGAGCATGGGAGGAGGAGACGAGAGAGCTTGAGAGGAGGAGGTCTTGAGAAGAGCGGAGAGGACGTTTTGGGTGATATTTGGAGACAAGATTGGTGATGTAGCTTGGGGCAGAGTTGTGAATGGCTTTGTATGTCGTGGTTAGTTTTTTTAATTTAATTCGCTGTGCGAATGGGAGCCAGTGTAGGGATTGGAGGAGAGAGTTGGCAGATGCTGAACGGTTGGTAAGGTGGATAAGCCTGGCAGCAGCATTCATGATGGACTGAAGAGGGGATAGCCTATGGAGAGGCAGGCCAGTGAGAAGGGAGTTGCAATAGTCAAGGCGAGAGATAACGAGGGAGTGAATGAGGAGCTTGGTGGTTTCATTAGTTAAAAAGGGGCGAATTTTAGAGATATTACGGAGGTAAAGTCTACAAATTTTTGACAACGATTGGATTTGAGGCTGAAAGGAGAAGTTAGAGTCTAGGGTTACACCTAGTACCCTGGCTTGAGGGGAGGGACTGATGGTTGCATTGTTGATTTTGATGGAAAAGTCATGGAGGGGGGCACGGGCGGGCCGGAATATTAATAGCTCAGTTTTAGAGAGATTTAGTTTAAGGAAGTGGTGCGACATCCATGCTGATATGTCCGTTAGTAAGTTAGTAATGCAAGAGGAGACTGAAGGAGTGAGCTGAGGAGTAGACAGATAAATTTGGGTGTCATCGGTGTATAAGTGGTGTTGGAAGCCGTGGGAGGTTATCAAGTGACCAAGGGGGAGGTGTAAATAGATAATAAAAGGGGTCCAAGAACAGAGCTTTGGGGGACCCCCACAGAAAGGGGCAATGGAGAGAAGGAGAGTTGTAAGATGACAACACGTGGAAAATTTCAAGGGGTGTGAATACTTTTTCAAGGCACTGTATCTCCAAAGGGATAATCCATGGGACAACTCCAGGATTCTCACACCATATCGCTATGAAGGGGGCACCACTCCCTTGGTTACATCACACGATCCATGTATCCATAAAACGAAAACATCTCCACATAGTGTAAAACTGCAAGCTACAAATTCTATTTAAAAAAGTACAGAACACTTACAACACGTATGAAGTCACAGCGCTTATCTATTCGTTGTGCAAAGATTTGGTCACAGGAAATATGTGGTACACAATAGCCTGGATAGGACTCAACCCTGGGTCCTTTGGTGGTGGATAATCACATCTTGGTGACTCCCATATGGACACTCGTGGCTGCTATCCACAGTGATTTGGATGAACACTATTGGGATCTACTAAGTGGACTTTTTCACCTATACACCTGAACGTTAATAGTTAACATACTTTTTTTGCATTTATTGTGCACTTTGGACTTTATATAGAATTTGCATTCTGATATGTATTAATGTCCTTTCTTTTGGACTATGTATATATTTATTCACATTGCTCACTTTATATCAACAAAGTTAAGCACTTGTCATGTTTGTATAGCGCAGCACTTGTATTTTTATTTGGTTATCACACAATGTTTTGTCAGTTGTGGTCCTAGCGGCTTTTGAGTTCTACATTATTAGCGTAGTATTCATTTTATTAGACCTATTGGTACCTGTTTCTGTTACGTCTGCATGAATGTGCCGTCCTTCTGGAGAGAAATCATTATCAGTGGGAATATTGTAATTTTTTTGTGAGGAAATAGATACATGGAATAATTACACGTCACCTAGCATGTTTAAAGTGGTTGTAAACCTTTACTTATATCCAGTGAAGTAACTGGCCTGTGGATACACAGAGATTAAACACATCCTCCTACATAAGTTATACCTGTTTATCTGCAGCTGTCTGTCCCTTACATCCATTCAAAGTGCAGAATTTACACAAGATCGCTCAGCTCTGAAAAGCAGGGGAAAGCTGAAGTTACATCAGCTAGGAGAGCTCTGAGAGCTGATTGGGGGGGGGGGGGGTGGGATGGAGGGCAGGAACACACCCCCTTTGCACAGCACACAGAAACAGAGCTGAGGCTGTCAATCACAGGATGAGCCCTCCTCTGTCCCCATTTTTCTCCCTTGTGTCTGGAAAACTAGTCAGAAGTGATTCATGAAGAAAGCAGAGGAACCGGGCAGTGAACAGAAATGACACTTATGCCGTGTACACACGACCAGACTTTTTGACCGAACTGGTCTGACCGAACGAATCCGTCTGACAATTCGATCGTGTGTGGGCTTCATCGGACCTTTTCTGTCGAAAAATCTGTCGGACTTTAGAAATAGAACATGTTTCAAATCTTTCCGACGGACTCGAGTCCAGTCGAAAAATCCGTTCGTCTGTATGCTAGTCCGACGGACAAAAAAGGACGCTAGGGCAGCTATTGGCTACTGGCTATGAACTTCCTTATTCTAGTCCAGTCGTACGTCATCACGTTCAAAACGATCGGACTTTGGTGTGATCGTGTGTAGGTAAGTCCGTTTCGTTGGAACTCCGTCAGAACTCCATCGAAAAGTCCTTTGGAGTTCAGTCCGACGAAAAGTCCGGTCGTGTGTACGCGGCATTAGGGGTTGATTTAGTAAAACTGGAGAGTGCAAAATCAGATTCCATTTTTTTTGTCAAAGCTTAATTGAACAAGCTGAACTTAGAAGCTGATTGGCTACCATGCACAGCTGTACTAGATTTTACACTCCCCAATGTTAGTAAATCAACCCTATAGTGCTCTGGATTGAGACAAGCACACACTATAGAGGGATATGCTTTGTTCATATTTCATGTCTGAGGTTGACAACCACTTTAAATGAGGTGGTGAGATCATTTTTTTCTGGCTTTATTTTCTTTTTTTTTTATCCGGTGATCCTGAGAATAACACGCTTCCTGTCCCTGTGTGTCCCCTGTCTTGTCCCCATGTGGCTTCATTCACTCAGCCCACTGTATCAATGGAGGGAGCCTTGGTTGACCCTCAGGTTTGACTTCAGACATGCCTGTTTTTTTTTTTCTGTTCATCAAAAAAAATATCTGATGCTAAATCCCTTTCGTGTCCTGGGGACCTCATTATACACCAGGAAGCATGGGGGGGGGGGAGTGGGGCCAGACACTGAGATTTGCATATAACTTCAGCTTCCTATATATAAAGTACATTTTTGTTCACAATCTCGTGACATTAAAATGAATTTGAATAAGCTTTTAAAATCACCGGATTCGGTAACGTTATCTGCTTCCCAATTTTATCATCCCCAGAGATAGGCTCATGTCTGAGAAAATATAAAATTACTGTGAACACTTTTATTGCTTTAAAGTGGTATTAAATGGTTCTTTCTTCATGTTTTGTTATCTGCGTAAAAGCTGCAATAGCTATTAGTGAATGTATCTCAGGTAATTTAATGATATGCAAAAAAAAAGTTAAAAAACAAACAAAAAATGTTCTTTAAAAAAGTAGAAAAAGTAGATAAAAAAATAAAATAAAAAAATTGTATTTTTTTTTTTGTCTGTTCATCAGACAGACAGATAAATGGCTGTTTCTGAAGTTATTGTTCTAAGTAAAGCTTCAGATGCATTATATTTCTGATTAATATTCAAATTACATTTTTGGCAGAATTGTTGGGAGTTAAGATACGGCAAAAAGATTAGGTGAAAAGAAGAGAACATTTCCTATTGTTAATATAATTAACTCATATTTTTCTCATTGTAATTCCTTTATTTAACCTCTTGTTATCTATAGTGGTCACAAGTTCTGGATGGCTTGTATTGGAAGTGGCTGGGGTACAGTCGGGAATGCTGATTGGCCGGCTTGATTCTGATCTAACTATTTTTGAAAGGCACAGGACAGAAAAGGTAAACTAAGCTTAAAGTGATTGCAAATGATCACCTTGTAAAACAACCCATTCAGTTTAAAATAAAAATGAAAAGCAAAACATTGTTGTATAGATTAAAAAAAACATCATAAATACCCTTTTTCCCTTTTTTATTAGTGATCACATTCCCTCTGTTCTCAGCTGCATACGAGCTGGGGGAAGGAGAAGCATCAGCGCACTGAGCTTCCCAGTGAATGGCTGTGCAGCTGTGGCATTTCAGGACAAGTCTGATGATTGAAGGAGAGCACACTGAGTTCCTGAGCTAGAGAACTGACCACTTGTGCTCTCCTGTTTTGTGTGGTTAGTTTTTAATAGGAAAGCAAGAGGACTAGCAGAAACACCAGGGATCTCACACAAAGGAAGCAATACAAAGAGAACAGGATTATTTCTCACACAAGTACATGGTACAGTAGACATATATTGGGAATATAAAGTGTTGGGGTAACAAATGTTTTAAACCTGCTCCCTTCTTCATTCTAACTCCTATACTAACTCCCCTGTGAAGGAAAGCTGTGTATACTTACCTAATCTAAGGACATCTGGTCCAGTCACCTGATCTCCCCAGTGGCCGGCTTCAGTGTAGAAGAGAGAACAGCGACAACGGTTGCAGATCTAGGGTGGTGACGTCACCCATAGGCCTACTATGAGGCATCCGTCGTCCGCTGTCCCTCCTCTCCCCTGAAGCCAATCAAAGACAATCTTGGGACCGGACCAGAGCGTCCTCATATTAGATAAGAATGAGTGTCTATCCTTTACAACAGTGATTCTCAAACTGTGTGCCGTGAGATTTTTAGGTGTGGCCGTGGGAGTTTTGAAAATTATTTAAAATTGTTAGTGTTTTGAAACCTTGAACATATCGAAAAATGTAATAGTAAATCAATGTTGCAAAAGTAAAAAAGTAACATATATAAAAATACAACCTCTGTCAGTCTGTCATTCATTGGTTCCTTTCGTAACGAGGGACTTGTGCGAGATCTCAGGAGAACTAGTTCGCTCGAAATATATTACAATAATAGAGGCCGTTCCATTTGTTTGTTCCGTTTGTCGACTTTGGAGCCTCGCTTCAATCTGATTTGCTCTCGAAAGCAGGCACATCCTTCACATTAAATTTAAAATTAAATATATATGTAAAAAGAAATAAGTTCTTCACCACAAAAATTGTTACATTTTTTTCAGCTGTGCCGTGAAATTTTTTAGATCTTTTTGGTGCGCTGCAAGACAAAGCAGTTTGTAGTTTGAGCAACCCTGCATTACAGGGGAGTTAGTATAGGGCTTAGGACAGCCATACACAGTCCAAATCTTGGCTGGTTCAGCAGGAACTGGCCAAGATTCAAACCATTAATGGGCAGGCTGAATGCACCAAGTTCATCGATCAGCCAACTTGGGTACAACCAGCCTGCCAAATTCACTTGTGATTATCTTAAGCGGCTGCTATAGCCACTAGCTATAATCACTGTCTTCTCCCGGCGGGGGGAACTGCTTCCCCTACCCGCCCCCCCGGACGGATTCCCTTGTCGGCACTGTCTGTGTTGATGGGGGAATCCTTCAAATTTCTTTCCTGCAACCCGGCAGGTTTAAGCATAGTTGAATGGACTTCCACCTTAACATATGCAAAAAAAAAATAACACACAATTTAGTCATGCTTTTCCCACTCGCTCCCCCTCAAGCTGAAAAGGTAGCATGCTAGCGGATGACGGCCTGCCTATTCATGGCCACAGCAGCAGCCAGAGCATCTCCAACATAAAAGACTAACCTTCTCAGGCATTCCAGCCATTGCTCTGTAGTTCTCACTCTCTTTCTCTCGATATGTGCGGGTGGGGACCGGTGACTGGATCCTCTACCCACTCCCCTGGTTGTGTGGCTGTACCCCCTCACTCCCAGGGGAAGCCAGACACTGGCCCAATTTCTCCCAGGGTTCAAAAGCCAGGTGACATCATTGACAGTTCTTATCTCTCTAACCCCATTTACTGTAGATAAATGTCTTCTTTACTGAAGAATGCAGCATAACATGCAATACTTAGGCCTTAGGCCCAGTGGGTCTTTGTTGGAGGGGGGTGGAAAACAAACACCCTCCCACCCCCCCCCCCCGCTGTCTGCCGGTCCACCGGCACTTACTTCATCGGCGGCGAGGGTCGGCAGGCACATCGGGGATTGGCAGGCACATCGGGGATTGGCAGGCACATTGGGGAATGGCGGGCACATCGGGCAGGGGGACAGGCTGCGGTGGGCATCTGGCACCATCTCATGTGTCCTTTTATCTTCTGAGATCATGGCGACTTTTGCCGTGCATCTCCTCCCCCCCTTCTAGGCGTCCAATAGGATCGCCTGACCTTTCAGCCAACCGGGAAACGGGTAACAGACCCATGCTTCCTGATTGGGGGAGATGGGATTGAGTGTTAAAAAAGCGAAGATTCATTTGCCTTTCTAACACATCTGGGCGCAATGCTCTGCGCTCCGAGTCCACCCTATTTTGAAGCCTATTAGAGCCCTTGACTCTAATCAGGTGCTTCAAAAAAACACCCCCGCTGCTGTAATTCATGTGCCCGGCATCCTGAAAGGGGCTGGACGCATGAATAGGGGGTGGCCACGGCGGCCACGGATAGATTCCCGTGCGCCCTTAATGAACAGGCCGCTCCTGCTTAGGCCCCAACAAAGTTCAGCAGAAAATGCTCTTTCTCCCAATGTCATCCTCAGTCCCATCAGGCTGATTAGGTATCTCTGTGCTCATCTTTAGGGTAGGGTATGGGTAACAATTGCCGAACAATTGTTACCCATCTGCTGTTAGCGGTCAGATCACTTATAACTAAAAAATGTAAAACAAACCTGTCACCCAATGTGTCAGAAGTATTAGACATAGTGAAACAAAATTGTTCATATGAAAGCTTGCACACGGTGGCAGGAAATTATTTTACTACCGCTAGGAACCTATGGCATGTCTTGGACATAACATGTTTTATTCAGACCTAACCTGTTACTTTTACTGTTTTCCCTGTTAATATTATGTTTACTTTATGTTTTTACCTTTACTCATTAAATTTTGTAGATGTATTGTGCTTTAGAAAATATGCTAATACTGTCACTACAACCCCCCTTCGGGGACATGTTCATTGCTTACTTACATGTTGTACTTCTACGATATCTTTTCAAACAAAAAAATACAATGAAACAAAAAAAAAAAAAGAGAAGATGGGTATTTTATTATTGTAGAATCATACTTAGCTAGGTAGATGCAGCATTGGTCCAATGTTGTATCTGTTCCCCACCAGCTCTAAGACTGAGAAACTCGCTATCAAACACCACTGATCGCTCTTCTCAGGGCTTCCTGAACAGAGAGCTGGTGACTGACAGTCACCAGCTCTCTGCTCTGCCCAACCCCCCCCCCCCCATCACGCTCACTGGAGTGCTGGGCTGGGGAGGGGATGGGATCAGCCGGCTCAGAGCCTCAGCCAGGTGCCAGTCCAGGCATGTGGGTGGATCCCGATCATATGTGACATCAGCCAACAGCGGGCTTCAGCTCACTGTCTGCTGAAAACAGGTTACAGGTGTGCAGGACAAACTGCATTTCTGTGATCCACAGGAGAAGCACAGCCATATGAGCTTTGGCTGTACTTCTCTTTTAAGAGATCATCATGGCCTCCTTGACCTGTTCCCAGCTCATCTCACCAGCCAGTCTGCTACCAGCCAAATTATCCTCTCTAACAGTTTGCATTAAAAACAGGGGTTTAGTTAGCACACATTTGCAAATACATGCGTAAACAGCAGAGCCACTCCAATGCACCCCAATATTTCTGCAGTCCTAACTCTTGTACATTTATGAGAACCTCCATAGTACAATTACATGCATTCTAATGGATAGATTGAGGGCAGGTGAACCTGGAGGTAGCCCACCCCTCCTTAAAGCCCCTTTGCCTCTAAGAACACTGGACACCCAGCATATAGCACAATGGGAGCAAAGGTGTGCAGTGTGCCCCCTCCCCAGTATTCCAACAGTGCAAACAAATGGCTACTGCCCCCACCTATAGCTGACCTTTACAGCAAGGAGCACATGGAAGGCAACGCATGCAAACAAAGCCAAAGAAAATTCCCAGCTCAACTCACCAGCCAGTCTGCAACCAACCATATTATCATGTCTAACAGTTTGCGTTAAAAACAGTTAGGATACATTTGCAAACACATGTGTAAGCTGCAGAGCTGCTTCAAGACACCCCAATATTTCTGCAGTCCTAACTCTTGTAAATTTATGAGCGCCTCCATTATGAATCACATGCATTCTAATGGATAGAAACTGTTGGACAGGATAATTTGGTTGGTAGCATACTAGTTCGAGAGTTAAGCTGGGAATTTTGTTTGGTTTTGTTTTGCATGTGTTGCCCTTCCATGCGTTGCCCTTCCAGGAAACACACTGGACACTGTTGCTTCCATTGTGCTATGTGCTGGGTGTCCAGTGCAACCCTGTGCCTTTAAGGAGAGGTGGGCTCCCTCCAGGCCCACCTGCCCTCAATCTATCCTTTAGAAGAGTTAGGACTGTAGAAATATTGGGGTGCCTTGGAGTGGCTGCAGCTTATGCTTGTGTTTGCAAATGTGTGCTAACTAAACCCTTGTTTTTAACACAAACTGTTAGACAGGATAATTCAGTTGGTAGCAGACTGGCTGGTTAGTTGAGCTGGGAACTTTCTTTGGCTTTGTATCACAGGTATGTGAATGATCCCTAATGGTATGAATTTTTGTTTTTCCTTCAGGCACCTACAACTTTACCTGTACCTGTTCTTATCAGTTGCTCTGCATTTTATTCTTGCAACTTCTAATGTTACAAATTAGTGTTGCACTGAAATGTATAAAAATATTACTAATCATGTGCAGCGTTGCCAACCTCCCGCAGCATTTTTTTTACTGACAAAACATTAAACATTTACTGGTGGAGCACATTTTTTACTGACAACCTGCAAAATGGCATTAAAAAAAGAAATAAAATCAATATTTAAACAGTATAAACATAATATGGAAACCTTGACCATACCCACAGCAAGTAATTTGGCTGGTTTACACTTACAAAATGTGAACACAGCATGACAAATGATCAGCCCCTGATATGTACAGACAGTTGTAAAAATCACAGATTCTTACAAACTATCCATAAATTTACTGACGGTTGGGAACCCTGATTAGGTGCGTATTACCTGATTACTCTCAGCAACCATCTAGTTTTTTCATCGGCTAAAGAAAAAGAAAAAAAGAAACAGAAAAAGCAGGTGCCATTAAAATATTATTTGTAATCCATAATGCTTTTTATGTATTTTTTATGTGTAGGTTTATGTTATTTTTAGTACTTGTATTGATCCATTATTGTCGCTGTGTTTTTCATCTTCCTAAGCCAAGGACATTAAGATTCCTTTAGGTTGAACCTTCTACTATAGGCGTATCCTCATTTTGGTTTGACAGCTAGAGGCGATGAGAGGGGGTGACACAGCCCTCACAGCCACTTCACACCTCCGGGAGAGAAATAAAAGCTTTCTTGGAAAATCTTATGGGTTTGTATTGCCCCTCAGTCCAAATTATTTCTCTGTACTCTGCAGTCTATCCTCAACCTCTGTCTGGTGTCCCACTGGCTTATTTAATGAACAGTCATTGGTTTAGTGGGAAAAAATCCATACTGGAGCTTGCAAATCTGTCTTTCTTTGCTAAAATAAGGACAAACATGTACCGGCTCGGCATGGCTTCTGAATCAGAACAAAAGCCAAGAAGAGAGGACGGCCAGATTATCTACTCTGTGTTGTGAGTCAGGATATAGAAAGTTATATTTTTGCTTTTAGGATCTAGACATTTTAGGGAAATATATAAAATAGGGTTACCATTGGTCAATTGCAAGGATAGACTGCTAGTGAAGATTTTTTTTTACAACCCCACCACACCCCTATCACATTTTTTATTTAATTGCTGTTATTAAAGCTTTTTTTTTTTTTTTTTAGAAACGTACCTTTTTGGACATATGATGTTTCTTTCTTTTCACCTCTTCTCCAGTGCTGGCCATTTCTTAAATTCTTAACAATGTGGCTTGATGATGTCAGTATTGTTCCCCATACCATTCTATGTTAGTGAAGGCACTTCAATGACATCCCTCAGGGGTGGTCCCATGATACTTTGCACTGATAGAAGGAGGGTTGATTGATGATGCGTGTCATTCAATCTTGGTGACTTTTCCTTTGCATATGGCTCTGATAGGACTGTCATGATATGAAGAAATCGAACCAGCTGTACTAAGGAGGAAGGACGAGGGTATAAAGATGCCTGTTGCTGAGTCCTGGAAGGACTAATAGCGTTGTCTGACCTTACTTAAGAAGGGGGTTGCATATTATCAGGTGAGAGCACATCTGATGGGTGAGTACGGGTGATATGGAATAACGGCACAATAAGAGGATACGCGGCAAATAATACCGTATTTACAAAGGGATGAGCACAAGGAAAAGCATTGTGCATAAAGACACGGCACCTTGTATGGACTTTTTTCTCACTTGGATTAGAGCGCACATTGGAATATCCTATTTGGGACTGCACTTTTATAGATTGTTTCATACAAACAGTGCCTTGAAAAAGTATTCACACACCTTGAAATGTTCCACATTTTGTCATGTTACAACCAAAAACGTAAATGTATTTTATTGGGATTTTATGTGATAGACCAACACAAAGTGGCACATAATTGTGAAGTGGAAGGAAAATGATAAATGGGTTTAAATTTTTTTACAAATAAATATTTGAAAAGATTGGCGTACATTTGTATTCAGCCCCCTTTACTCTGATACCCCTAACTAAAATCTAGTGGAACCAATTGCCTTCAGAAGTCACCTAATTAGTAAATAGAGTCCACCTGTGTGTAATTTAATTTCAGTCTAAATACAGCTGTTCTGTGAAGCCCTCAGAGGTTTGTTAGAGAATATTAGTGAACAAACATCATCATAAAGGCCAAGGAACAAACCAAACAGGTCAGGGATAAAGTTGTGGAGACATTTAATGCAGGGTTAGGTTATAAAAAAATATCCCAAGCTTTGAACATTTCACAGAGCACTCACTGTTCAATCCATCATCCGAAAATGGAAAGAGTATGGGACAACTGCAAACCCACCAAGTCATGACCGTCCACCTAAACTAACAGGCCAGGCAAGGAGAGCATTAATTAGAGAATCAGCCAAGAAGTATATGGTAACTCTGGAGGAGCTGCAGAGATCCACAGCTCAGGTGGGAGAATCTGTCCACAGGACAACTATTAGTCGTGCACTCCACAAATCTGGCCTTTATGGAAGAGTGGCAAGAAGAAAGCCATTGTTGAAAGAAAGCCAAAAGGAGTCCTGTTTGTGGTTTGCGAGAAGCCATGTGGGGGACACAGCAAACATGAGGAAGAAGGTGTTCTGGTCAAAACACTATGTGTGGTGGAAAACTAACACTGCACATCACCCTGAACACACCATCCCCACCGTGAAACATGGCATCATGTTGTGGGGATGCTTTTCTTCAGCAGGGACAGGGAAGCTGGCCAGAGTTGATGTGAAGATGGATGGAGCCAAATACAGGGCAATCTTAGAAGAAAACCTGTTAGAGTCTGCAAAAGATTTGGGACTGGGGCAGAAAGTCACCTTCCAGCAGGACAACGACCCTAAACATACAGCCAGAGCTACAATGGTTTAGATCAAAGCATATTCATGTGTTAAAATGGCTCAGTCAAAGTCCAGACCTAAATCCAACTGAGAATCTGTGGCAAGACTTGAAAGTTGCTGTTCACAGATGCTCTCCGTCCAATCTGACAGAGCTTGAGCTAATTTGCAAAGAAGAATGGGCAGAAATGTCACTCTCTAGATATGCAAAGCTGGTAGAGACATCCCCAAAAAGACTTGCAGCTGTAATTGCAGAGAAAGGCGGTTCTACAAAGTATTGACTCAGGGGGGCTGAATACAAATGCACGCCACACTTTTCACATATTTGTTTGTAAAACATTTTGAAAACCTTTTATCATTTTCCTTCCACTTCACACTCACACTCGATTCACACAGGGGCAACACAACTTCAGCGCAACTTTGCACGGTGACTTCAACGCGGCTTCAACGCGACTTCAGCGCGACTTTAATCAATTTACAACGCGACTTCAAGTCGCCTCCAGAACAGGCGACTTTGGCTGTGGCCAATCACAAAATAATCAGCTCTCTGGGAGGGAGGGGTTTGCCTGGGCAAACTAATTTTTTTAACTGTAAAGTCGCTTCAGTATAGATGGAGATCCGACTTGGAGGCGACTTCCATTGAATTGAATGGTACAAGTCGCCTAGAAGTCGGATCCAAGTAGTACAGGGAGTACGCTCTGAAGTCGGAGTGACTTCAGTAGTGTCAATTAAGACGCTCTGATTCCCTGTAATGTTAATCTCTTCTTGGGGCAACTTGGGGCGACTTGAGGGCTTACAAGTCGGATCCCAAGTCGTCCTAGTGTGAACCGACCCTTATGTGCCACTTTGTGTTGGTCTATTACATAAAATCCCAATAAAATACATTTACGTTGTATTATGGTAATACGCTAGGTTGGTGCGCCATCTTTTTGTTGCTTTGTAGTGCTGCATATGGAGGGATACCCATAGTCCCAGGAGGGCTGCAAAGCTTGTGAGTGCTGCAACCATAAACTTGAAGAGTGGAGAGCCTGACTCCTAGCATGACATTTGAGCGCAGGAAATTGAGTATATAAAGTTTTTACATAGGCTGACAACACTCTGACATTGTCTTCCAATTTCTCTGCTACGTTGTCACTATATGTTCATCCTTCCAGTGAAGATTACAAGCAGCCATGCCATTGTTCACTTCACAGGCATTGTCGCTATCATGATGTCCTTCCTGGATAATGGCAAACAGCTGCCAATAGAGCATATCAAAAGAAAAAAGGCAAAATCTGACTATATTGGCCAGATAAGGAGTACACAATGTATATAAAATATCATTTTACTACAAAATTACTTTCAAATTCATACAATATTGTATGTACATATCCATAAAAAAAACATCCTTAAAGTGGTTGTCTTGTTCCTACAATCCCCTCTGTTACATTAACTGATGTGCAGCAGTGTATGGGTTTTTTATTTTAAATAAGCTGCTGTATGCCTTATTTCATATCGCCGCTTGGAGCTCACGTGACCACCGCCGCTCTTCTCTCCAGGTCTGACAGCTACAGCGGGAGGGGCTCAGAATCCCCCATTGATGTCAGCCAGGAGGAGGAGAGGAGGAGACAGGTGGACAGTCACGTTAGCGCTGAGCGGCGCTATGAAAAAGGTATGCAGAGGTTAATTTTTTTTAAAATACATATACTGGGGCACATCATTTATTATAACAGAGGAGATTGTAGGAATAAGACACAGTTATGATAGCAGCAGGAGGGGAGCTGACAGGCAGGGGGGGACAGAGAAGAACTGCAGATGACGGAGGCATGTAAACTGACCACAGTGTCAGGGCTCAGCAGCCGATGATAAATCGTGGTCAGTCAGTTTACAGGGGGGAAGGCAGAACCAGGCAGAATCGACCACGTACTTTAGATTATACACGGGGCCAAATTACACAGCACAAGCACTGTGCTGTGTAACATGCTTTTAAGGACCAGGATTAATATATATATATTTTTTTATGGTTACAAACACTTTAAATATTGCTCATAGGCGGTACCAACTGCAAATCCTTGTAAACGAACTCATCATACATTATATATGGCTTATATGCCCAATACAAGTGTATATTTGATTCTCCATGGGTCAACGTGTTTCACTTAAATTTGCTTCATCAGGATGCATGGAATATAATAGCAGTTGTCTATAACAGAGAGAATATTGTGATTAAACACAAAGGTAAATGTTCAAGCTTTACCACATATCCCCTGCAAAATCCCAATCGGGGCACATCTCAGTGCCAAAGCAACTACAGTGCATAGGAAAGCTAGAGCGCATGCTAGTAGACAGGAAGAGGCTGGAGAGGATAGTAGCACTAAAATTAAATTTTTCAGAAAAAAATTGCAATTTTTCAATATACTTTATCATTCTGTTATGGTTTAGATCTACTTTAAGCCTAAATCAAAACAATAACACGTCTTTATACTTCTGTCACCACATCTTTGGTAATAAAGTGGCCATCATCTGGCCGCTATAAGCAAACTCGATGTGACGCCAAGTATGCAGTTTTTCTTCTGTTCTGTAGACCTGACTGCTTCAATAAGATATTACAGCCATGCAAGATTGAATCTATGTTATCTATATAGCATCCCCATCACCATATTTTATTTATGTTTAATATGTATTGGAAGCAGCTATGTCCTGTCTGGTTCGCTTATCTCGCTCACGTCCCCATTTCCCTCCCTGTACCCTCTTATTTGTCAGTGTTACAAACATCATTCATTTTTTTCCATATTGAATTCTCAGCGTGATAGAGCCCTCGCCATCGCATGTGATTGTTCTTGTACTGCCATGCAGTCACTAACGTGTTATTTCAGCTGCATTTTGATCTGGTGTTGCTACATTTGTATCACTCCAGGCTGTAAGTGTGTGGACCGGGAGAAATTATATTAACCTGTAATAGTATTTTCTCCTGTTTGAAAGCCTCCCACTGACAAATGGATGGCGATGCTGATTCCACCACTTCGAAGATACCAGCCACACCAAGGACTTTGGCATTTATTTCCATCACAGTGTTTTTGTGACATTGAAAATGTTTTGTCCATTTTTATTTGTCCTTTTTGTGTGATTTTGTGATGTGTTAGAAAATGACAGTTACAAATTTTGCAAAATAATAAGAAACACGGAAGGAATTTAAAATACAATTTGACATTAATATGTTTAACCACTTGACCTCCGGATGGTTTTACTCTCTTCATGACCAGGCCATTTTTTGTGCTACGATACTGCGTTATGTTACTTGACCATTGCGCGGTCGTGCTACACTGTACCCAAATAAAATGTATGGCCTTTTTTTCCCACAAATAGAGCTTTCTTTTGGTGGTATTTGATCACCTCTGCATTTTTTTTGCACTATAAACAAGAAAAGACTGATCATTTTGAAAAAAAAAAAATTTTTTACTTTCTGCTAAAAACATATCCAAATCTTTAAAAAAAAATCAAATTTTTTTAGCAATTTAGGCCAAAATGTAAAAAAATCCCAATAACCGTATGTTGATTGGTTTGCGCAAAAGTTATGGCGTCCAAAAACTATGGAATATATTTATGGAATTTATTTATTTAATTATTTTTTTTACTAGCGATGCCATCGATCACCGACTTAGTGGGACTGCGCGCTCCCTACCCTGTCATGCGGATTACATACTAGGTATGTGATCCTGCGCAGGAGAGCCGCCTTGCCACTGTATATGTACTGTATACAGTCAGCAAGCGTTTAAAGCAACTCTATTTTTCAGGGAATTCCTATCAGACGTTTGGCTTGCAAAAATGCGCATGCGCATTCTCGGCAGAATGATGGCCAGGTGCACGCATGCCTGCAGGAATGCGCACGTGAGCATGGGCATTGAGAACTACAAGCCGACAGCCGCAAAGGATATCAGGGCTTGTGGTTCATTAAGACACTCATAGTATGTGTATGAGTGACGCGTCCATGTTGGCCATGCTGATTTAAAAAAATGACAGCAAGTACCAGAGACTTCTCCCCGTACTGCTGCCATGGGGGGGGGTCAACAAGCGGCGGCTGCAGAACTGGGAACACGTTACATGTTCCACCCTATAGCTGGGTGGAAAATGGAACATGTTCCCAAGGGTGAACTTATCCTTTCATCTTGGCTGGTTTCCTGAGCACAGATTCTGCTATTGTCCTGATTGTCCACTAGTTCCCCAGGATATCAGTCTTTAGCTGCAGGTTCACCTATCAACATGCAACATGTGGCAGTTGTGTTCCTCCTGTCCCTCGGTATTCTCTGTTTCACTCTCAGTGGGGCCAGGGCTGGGCATATAAGAGAGGCCAACCTCATCATATCAGTCTCTTATCAGGTACATTACACTGTTACTGAAATATACAGTCTAAAAGATGATATTTAATGCTAATTCCTCCATTTTCCCACACTTGAGGAACTGCCATGCGATGAATTTTAACAATCCAACACTTCTGGGAGTGTTGGATTGCTGGTCAACTGCTGAACTCCGTGGTTTCTCCCACCAGCCCTTAGGTAACTACTGATACAACTTCAGGGACCTCCCTATTAGTCAACGAAGCTGCCCATCACTAGGCAACCACTAGGGAGGCAGTAAAGGTAGGGCGAAGGACAACCTTTAGAAGTAAAGGAAATATCTGCATTCATTTTCCCTGTACAAATTGTGCTAAGCTCCGATCCTCCCAACTCCCCATCAGTCATTCCATATGCTCTTCAAAAGTAAAACCAACAAGAAGGCATGAAGAGGGAAAGTTAAGGTCACCATTTACCAAGAAAATTATTTGCCTATAATTTCAGCTTCCTGTGTCAGTTTTTGCTCATGGTAACTTCTGCTTATTCACTCTCCCATTGTATATTGAGCTTAATTTGCCACGTTTGTGATAGGCTTACTTTAAGTTATTTATCTCCTAGTAAAACAATATGCTGACATTGCGAGCAAGCAGGAGAAGAGACAGATACATTTTACTACTCCCTTGGTTGCCACAATCATTATTCCTATCATTGTCACAGTAACTATATCCAATAAAGACCAAGTGAGGAAACTGTTATCTTCTACACGTACTTGGCTCATTCACAGAGCTAACACACCAGGACAAGAATTCTTATTTTTAAAAACTGAAAGTTATTTTGGGCTAAGTCCAATGAAATTTGAAAATTAGGGTCACACGGTTGAAATGAAAATCCTTATTTTTGTGCTAAAGCTTTGTGAATTAACCCTACTGTCTCCCATCTCCTGAAAGCATATAACAGTCCCTCGTGGTAAAGAGTAGGAACAAACTTCAGGTTCAGGTTGACCATGAGTTCAGTTGACAGACAAACTAAAGGCCAGATTTGACAAGCTCGCCCACCTGCCTAAACCTCCGGCTGCTGAAACTGGAACTCATTTATTCATTACTTATTGTAATCTTTTTAAATGGATTATGTAGATTCTAATAAGTCCCCCCTAAAGAACCCCACATACAACATGCCAGGGATGTAGGCAAAATAACCTTGTCCTCATCACATGGGACCCCCCCCCCCCATTATTGAGGGCGCGTGGCCTGGTATTGATCAAGGAGGGTACATGCTCACTGCACCTAATTTACATGACAGCCAGGCTAAATGCCTGGATAAGGGTCTGGTTTAGATTTTAAGGGGAACCTCACACAAAAAAGTACAGAAACCTCAAACAAAACAAACACAGTGTGGGGTCCCCCTCAAAATCCATAGCAGACTCTTATTCTGAATAGTGCTGGGGGGGCATTTTTATGGGTGTGGTATAGTTTTAAAGGCACAGAAAATGGTGTGGGGCTCTTGAAAAGTCAATACCAGACCCTTATCTTGGCATGCAGCCTAACTTGCTAAGATAGTGAGAAGCAGTGAGCAGTTCCCCCCAAACCTACCTTCCTGAACCATACCAGGTCACATGCCATAAAGGTTTGGAAAGTACCTTGCCAGGAGCACTCTGGTCATGACCATATGTGGTCAATGACTACATTTTTTACAAACAGAAACCAGTGGAGAAAAAAACGGTTATTAAACAGCAATACTTTTTTTAAAGATAAGTTCACCTTTTGTAACATGTTACATCCGTATTTAGGGTGTAACAAGCACATGTTACTGTTGCAGCAGACCCTGTTCCTCCCCCATCCCCTGTTGTGATAGTGGGCCAGGGATCTTCTCCCTGCACCCGCTGTCACAATGAAAAAAAAAATACAGCTGTGCAAGGCTCCGCCCCTCATCATTCATTCACAGAATTCTGTGAATGGATAGAACTGCCTTTGCAGTTGATGGCTTGTAGTTCTCAATGAACGACCAGGGTGCTGTTGAGTGCTCTAGGCAGTTCATTGATGCTTTCTGTCATTGTGTAACTTCCTACCCATAGTATGAGGTATGAGCAGACAGCTACACTGACAGTCTGCAGGAGCCTGAGATTGCACCTGCAATCTGCTGATCATGGGTGCAATGCTTTGCAGGCTCCTTCCTAGTAAAAAAATAAAATAATAAATGAACATTTTTTATTTTATTTTTTTACTAGGAAGGAGCCTGCAAAGCATTGCACCCACGATGTATTATTTTTTTCTTACCTAGGAAAAAAATATAATAATAAATGCAAATTTTTTTTTTTTACCTGCAAAAAGATGTGCATTTATTTTATTTTTTGAACCTATCCTTTAAACATCACTTTTGCTGGAATACATTCTACAAGTGTGCCAATTCATGTGCTAATTTAAGGCATCCCCTATGCACATTATTTAAAGGAGTTGTGTATTTTTAATGTTGCCTTTTAAACTGCATTGAAAGAACTACTCCCCGCTGAACAGTAGATTATTTGCATTAGTACATGGCAGTGGCCAGCCACCCACCCATTCCCTGAAGTGTAAGGCGAAGGCATAATAAGTAAATCTAAATAAAGGTTGAAATAGAAATCTTTAATAAGTATTCCTGATTATTGTAAATTACGTTTATATACTTTGATTCTTGAAAATCCTAATCCTAACTGATTCTAAGACTATGCTAGCAATATTCAGTCTTGGTTATTGTGGCTCTGTGCCAGCATCTGGAGATCACTACTGCGGTGAATTGGCACAGTCAGTTGTTCTAATTTGAGATCAACTGCAAACGATTTTTAGTCTCACGCTTCACAAAACTGAAAAATCGCCTGTGTAATTTAGACCTACACACGTATATTTTCAGCAGCGGAACAATAAGCGGCCATATTAATATCACATGAGCTAACCAATACACACTCGATTAAGTTTCAGAAAGATACAAAAAGCCTATTTGGCAAAAGACTGAATACTTTCAGCCTCTTGATACTTAAAGGGATGCTTTAAGTACATGCTGTAGCTTTTATGCTAAAATTCAGATTACTGGAATGTAAATCTTATCTGATGAGTCTGCAACCCTCTGGATCTATAATGCTCAGAGAGTCTAGAGACGGGGGAGCAGCCGGCAAAACTGATAGAATTAGCATAATCTCCCTCCCTGTGATGTATCCATAAACATACCATTGCTTTATGTGATTTAGTTGCATTATTTTAGAGGTCAGTGTTAATAGCATCTGATGTGTATCTGGCATTTTTGGTAGGGTCATATGTTGTCAGAGATTGTAATGATTGGGAGTTGTATGCCAATATTGACACTACAGATAGACAGACAAGACTGTTGATATTGGTTAGTTGATGAGAATAATCAAATAAAAAATGCAAAACAATATTGGTATTAATATTGGTTTGGGATAGAGTTGGGCCTTAAATTTTGTATACTAGGTGAGCACAGTGATGTTGGCATAATAGATTTTGCAGCAAAACTTCACTGGAAGTGGACATTCTTAATTTCCATTAATTGAGCTGCTTAGGTAAAATTTCCTTGAAAAAAAATTGCGTTGTTTTTTGGGGTGTAGTTTAGTTTATTGTGTTTTTTTTTGTATATTCTTTATTTATTAAAGACTATTTTCATATATTACCAAGCAAGAAAAAGAAAAAAAAGAGAACCTAAATCCTGCAAACACCTATATATTTTGAACAGCAATACGCTTTATAAGTAATCACAAAATGTAAAGTGTTACTTAACCCAAGAGCCTGCATTCAATATATCTGGTCTCCCACAGTACATAGAACATGGAAATCAGTGGTGGCTGGTGCTAAACCTTTTTGGGGGGTGGCAAACACCCCCCCCCAGGTCCGTACTCACCCTACAGGGTTACAGCACCGTGGCTTCCCCAGCTTCCCCTCCCGTCTAACCCTGTCTTGTTTAGATCCGCCTCCTGTCTTGATTGGCTGGGAGGAGAAGCAAGAAACCGATAGTGAATATTGATTTGCTAGTGTCACAAGTGGGTGGGTTGGGGCACAGTGCTCTGTGCCCCGAGAACAACCTTTTGCAAGCCAATTAGAGCTTCAGGCTCTAATCATAGAAAGCTATGATTCCAGCACCCCGCATGCACACTAGGGGGGCGGCACCCCTGCGCCCCTTATGGACCGACCGCTCCTGATGGAAAATGCAATAATATTAGTAAATATAAACTGCTAAATACCTTTTTTCATCAGCAGTATATAGCAGTCTTGTGGCTTCTATCAGTTCCAGGTTAAAGCTTGTAGGAGGAGTTTTCATACTGCACTGGCAGTCCTTTCAGGATTTGACTCCATGTTGACTCCATTGCAGTTTGCGGAAAGGGCAAAATTTCCCAATATTTGCAGACATTTTTTGGAAAATGCAGTTAATTTTGTTAATCTCTAGCATATAAGAAATAAAATAAAACTCACTTAATAGAAATATATTTACACTTTAAGGAATTATAGACAAGACAACCAAATTTAATTTTGCTGTGGTCAAAAGTGCTGAAATATAATTGATTGATCGCTGTCCTTTACATATAGTCATGGCACTTTGTACTGATTTACTAAATACACTTATAAGCTCACACATATGATCTTAGAAACAGAAATACCCAATATTCATACATTCTGCTGACTACCTGATGGCTTTTTGTTGGCTACCATGTTAGGAAAAAAAAATAATTTGACAGTTTACAGTTTTGTTCAATGTTTTTACTGGACAGCAAAGAATATCACCAAATAATAGTTTTCAAAAATGACATCATTTTTGTTTTTTGGGTCTTGAATGCCAAAGATATGCCACATGTCATATGGATTGTTCAAGTTTATCCTTCACAATTTGTAAGGCCACATCATATCATTTCTGGGTCCATACAGGCACGCATTACATTATTTTGTCTAATAAATTAGCTCCAAATTGAAAAGAAATCTTGCTTTTATTATCGGAGACAAATCTAGCAAACAGAAAGCATATGTTCCTGTAAAGGCCACATGCTGGCATGAGGGTACCAGAGGGGACTCGCACCAATCAACTCTTTCAGACAATAGCCCAAAACCACCTGGGACAAAGCTCTGGCTATTAGCATAGTCTCGTGGAGATCGTTAATGCCAAAGAGAAATCCAAAGGCACAGATGAGTCAACTGACAAAATGTCACAAGAAAAAAAAATCTAGAAGGACAATCAATATCTTCCCCAGGCTTTTCCTCTGGCACATTTTCATACATAGAAAAAATATTGAGGGTTTCACTAACTCAGAGGCCTTCATGTTTGGAGGAGCTGAGAAGAGGCATTATTGGATATCTTTTATGTTACAAAAAGCTTATTCGGGGATTACAATGAGGCCTGGACATCGAGATCCGTATTTTCAAAGAGAAGTGTTGACTATTGATCCATAATAGAAATGATAATGAGGTTATTTTGTGGTTAAGCTTGGTACATTAACCTCATGCTTGCTGTAAATGAAAGGGAGGTTTGTGAGCTTCTTTCTTATGACTTCACACAGGGAAGGGTTAACAAGAATTTACCTATAGATGGTATTTAAAAAAAAAAAAATTGCAGAAAGTAATTTAATTACCAATACATCATTAAAATTGCTAGTTATTGATATTTTTATTATAGTTTTTTTGTGTTTTATTTTGATATTTTATCATTTCAACAGTATAGTTGGTATTACATTGGAGAGGGCAAATATGATATATTTGTGATCTAATAGGGATCCTATATGTACTTAGGTGTTGGGCTACAGAAATATGGAGAAGGACATTGGGGTTGATTTACCAAAGCCGGAACACCCGCAGAACACCCCATAATGAACGGCGAGACCGTCAATGCACTGCGAGATTGCAGTGCATTGACAGCTGCTGATTGGCCAAAGCATGCACCTGACCTGCATGTTTTGGCCAATCACAGCGCGCTCTGCTGTGAGAGCCATGACTGGCCAAAGGCAGGGTGCCTCTCAAATAAAGTCCATAAATTCAAATAAAAGTCTATAAATTCATATCAGAAAAAATCACGTCAGTAATAAGATTACAGTGAAGTAGGTGCTGCCAAACGTGCATGCAATCGGGCAGTATCTTCATGTCACACTCGTACCCCCCTCTTGTTCTGCATTCACTGGATAACACTACCCATCAAAGGGTAACTAGCATCCACAGTATCAAATGACTGTAAATAGGGACCTCGCGGCTAACTCCTTGGTCTCCTCCGGCACAGTAAGCTCATGAAAAGACAATGATAATGCCTATAGCATGACTCCGTATACCTATTTTTATTGTGCAAGTATTATAGTACACCTACATGAATCCAAACGATTACAGGCGTTGTATAACAAAAATCAGGAAGTTCAGTTCCAGTTACCCATTACTGTACTTCATTTTGGGCATCTACCTATTTGGTAGTTGCTATAGGTGGAGGCAGTAGCTATTACCATTTCTCTGTAGTCCATAGTTTGGAACTATTTTCTTTACCTTTGGTCAGTACCAATCACTGCTGTGCCCAGTCATCACTGAAGCATAGTACACTGTTTACTTTGCTTCAGTTTGTGAATGAGCAGGTAGCCTCAGAGTGCTTCCTATTCATTCATCTGTTCAGCTGAGGCATTAGAGAAAGGGACTGATAAATCTATGTCCTCAGTCACTTTCGGCTGGGGGTGGGGGGGCCCTGTTAGGGAGGCTGTTCAGGGCCCCGTGATTTCTAACAGCAGCCCTGAGCGTACCTATACTGCATGCAGGTTAACTGGGACTGTCATTAAGTGCAAAGATACTTTTAAATGGCCCCAATGATAGCCGGCAGAAGAACATATCAAAGGACTGCCCCTCCCATGTTAATTATTTAGAAAAATTTTGAAAAATTTGACTTTTTAAAGTTTGAAACAAAGATGCAATTATTATTTACAGATATATCAAAGGACAATAAAAATTTGATTTAAAAAAAATATATATTTTTATTTATTTATTATTTATGCATGACATACTGTGCAGACATTGTCATCTTAGCACCATTCATGGCCTGTGATAAGCTGACAACCAAGCTATGTAATTCCCTGCATATGTATTCTAGCAGTAGTTGAATAATACAGCTTTACTGTAGTGCCTGTGGAGGAATGTGCCAACACACTGGCTGCATGTGGTCCAGATCAGGAGCTTGCAAATGGTAATGCTGCACCTAGTGTGTTGTCACCCTGGGAAAGGAAGTGATGTAAATTCACTTTGCTAGCGGAGTCAAAGGAATGATTAACTGAAAGCAGAAATAATAAAAAAGTATTAGCCTTGGTTCACACAGTGCGATTTGTCATGCGATTTGATAGTTCAAAATGGCATCACAGGTTGCACCCTATTCCTGGCAATGGAAGCATTTAAATTGCTGTGACTCAAGTCACATTTGCAATTTTATTACACTTCTGATAAATTAAGTTGCAAACCGCAAAGAGATGGCACATCAAAATGCACTGATCAGGCCGTTTGGAAATTGTGTTGAAGTAGCGCGATTTCAAAACTGTACTGGTGTGAACCAGGGCTCAAACTTTTTCGCATTACAGGAACATTTGCAACAATGTATTTTGTTTAAAGTGTATGAAAATCCAACATCTATTTTTCAGTATACTTGCCATTATATTTCACTGTTTACAGTTTTTATAAATAAATCTGTTGCAAAGTTTCTTACCTGGAGATCCTGCCAGTAACAGCATTTCCGGTTGCAGACTGCCAGTGCTAAGTCCTGCCTCTTAAATAGATGCAGTATTATCAGCTTGCCATGCACACTCTTGCAATTGGCTATTGGGTTGCCTATCCACTGACCACCATTATAGGGGGGCATTCTTTCCATTGACGCAAAAGAAAAGGGATTTGGGACTTTATATGAAGCAACTGAATAGTGGAGGAAGATAGATATAAAGTATTTTATTGGTGTTGATCTCAGAGCATTAAATCACAGTTCATTTCATATATATATACATATGCAAAAGCTAAGCAAAATAAATAAAGGCAGTACATACATAACAACGCATGATCAGAATGGTAGATGTATAAATAAGTAAAAAAGGGGAGCTGATACATACACGTGCCACAGGCACCATGCCCACTGCTAGCACATGCATCCACAAAATGTCTGCATATCTAAAAATAAGTATAAAAACATTGTAGAGTAGACTGATGATGGATGATTGAGTATTGGTCCGTATGGAATGTAGCTGCGGCATCAAGTAAAGCTCTACGCATTTCGTGGGTTTTCCCACTCGTCAGGAGCGGATGCGGCAAGTTATGCTATGGAAAATGTGTATTGAGATTGTAAGAAACTGTACTCTAAAAGGAAAATATCTCAAAAAATGTTGTTCGTAAGTATAGATGATTGTCCAGCAAACTGGCAAAATATCAGAGGGTAAAAAAGGCGTACAAGAAATGGATAGGAACTCCATGTGGCAAAAAGTTGGTGTATTTCATAGGGCAGGAGTATCTAAGAGCAAAATATTAAATAAGTATATGATTGTAACAACAACATACTCCGAGTAATAGTAGTAGTTAAATGTAAGTAAACCTAGAATAGCTCCAGAAGAAATAATAATAATAGAGTGGGAATGGTGCCCAAAGGTATGGAAATATCTATAAAGAAATACATTGGTCTATACAGGGTGTGAAGGAACCTGAAGTGGATAAGTGACAAGTAGAAAAAATATTGAACAAAAAGTTGACTCAAAAAAAAATGAAAAAGTTCTAAAAACAAAGAATCGGGGAGCCTTACCCTAATGCTGCATGAAAGCACCACCAGAAGGTGGATGTGACTGGTGTGCAATGACCCCAGAGGGAAACTGGTCAATAGATCAGCTCACTGCAATGGGGGGTGTACATAAATGCTGCCAACGCCACGCCAGTGGACCAATGGGGGAGACGAGACCGCACCTGAACTGAGTATTCACTCAGCAGCCGGCGCGGAAGCTCTCCCATACAGGAACACCCGATGTTGCGGCTGAACGTCGGCGCAATGACGTTACAACTGACGTCATGCGTACGGCGTAACCGCCTTCACACATGCAGCGTGACAGGCGTGGCGCCGATGCGCGAAGGGGCACCCGCCCGATCCTCCCGAGCATAATACATGCCAGGGGAGGGGGGGGAGGGTCCACTGGGCGCACCGCAGCTCCCGCAATGAGGACAGGACCCCAGCCATAGCCCGGCGCCAAAACAACCCACACACAACAGATGGCCCAAGGCAGGGAAAGTGTGCTGATATCTAGGTGGGAGCAGTTAGTGTGGGCATATTAAAACCAGAGTTGGGAGTGATGCATGTGACTACTCCTATGTGCATTACTCATAGACATAGATATTCATAAACAGTATGAAAAATGTTCTGAGATCAATACCAATAAAATACTTTATATCGATCTTCCTCCACTATTCAGTTGCTTCATATAAAGTTCCAAATCCCTTTTCTTTTGCATTGATTACTGGGATTGAGGCACCTTTGGGTGCTTCATTTAAAGTCACAACTCCCCCTCTATTGTACTTTGATACTGGGATGGAAACAATTGAATATTTGGGATTGGCAGTGTTCCCCTACCATCCCTGTGTGAGGTTACCCTCATTTATAGGGTACCTTTGATTAAGGTTTATATTCTTATATTTTGACAGTATTAACATTTTTCATACTGTTTATGAATATCTATGTCTATGAGTAATGCGCATAGGAGTAGTCACATGCGTCATTCCCAACTCTGGTTTTAATATGCCCACACTAACTGCTTCCACCTAGATATCCAGCACACTTTCCCTGCCTTGGGCCATCTGTTGTGTGTGGGTTGTTTTGGCGCCGGGCTATGGCTGGGGTCCTGTCCTCATTGCGGGAGCTGCGATGCGCCCAGTGGACCCTCCCCCCCTCCCCTGGCATGTATTATGCTCGGGAGGATCAGGCGGGTGCCCCTTCGCGCATCGGCGCCACGCCTGTCACGCTGCATGTGTGACGGCATTACGCCGTACGCATGACGTCAGTTGTGACATCATTGCGCCGACGTTCAGCCGCAACATCGGGTGTTCCTGTATGGGAGAGCTTCCGCGCCAGCTGCTGAGTGAATACTCAGTTCAGGTGCGGTCTCGTCTCCCCCATTGGTCCACTGGCGTGGCGTTGGCGGCATTTATGTACACCCCCCATTGCAGTGAGCTGATCTATTGACAAGTTTCCCTCTGGGGTCATTGCACACCAGTCACGCCCACCTTCTGGTGGTGCTTTCATGCAGCATTAGGGTAAGGCTCCAGCTTTCTTTGTTTTTAGAACTTTTTCACTTTTTTTGAGTCAACTTTTTGTTCAATATTTTTTCTACTTGTCACTTATCCACTTCAGGTTCCTTCACACCCTGTATAGACCAATGTATTTCTTTATAGATATTTCCATACCTTTGGGCACCATTCCCACTCTATTATTATTATTTCTTCTGGAGCTATTCTAGGTTTACTTACATTTAACTACTACTATTACTCGGAGTATGTTGTTGTTACAATCATATACTTATTTAATATTTTGCTCTTAGATACTCCTGCCCTATGAAATACACCAACTTTTTGCCACATGGAGTTCCTATCCATTTCTTGTACGCCTTTTTTACCCTCTGATATTGCACCTTTGTACTATGCTGCCTCAGCTCCCGTGGGAGGCCCGTGTTCTCGGCCGGCCCTGTGCCAGCTGCCCCGCGTTGCATTTGCTGTCCGGGTTGGTGAGTTTGCTGGACAATCATCTATACTTAAGAACAACATTTTTTGAGATATTTTCCTTTTAGAGTACAGTTTCTTACAATCTCTATACACATTTTCCATAGCATAACTTGCCGCATCCACTCCTGACGAGTGGGAAAACCCACGAAACGCGTAGAGCTTTACTTGATGCCGCAGCTACATTCCATACGGACCAATACTCAATCATCCATCATCAGTCTACTCTACAATGTTTTTATACTTATTTTTAGATACGCAGACATTTTGTGGATGCATGTGCTAGCAGTGGGCATGGTGCCTGTGGCACATGTATGTATCAGCTCCCCTTTTTTACTTATTTATACATCTACCATTCTGATAATGCGTTGGTATGTATGTACTGCCTTTATTTATTTTGCTTAGCTTTTGCACGTTCTATATGTATATATATATGAAATGAACTGTGATTTAATGTTATGAGATCAATACCAATAAAATACTTTATATCTATCTTCCTCCACTATTCAGTTGCTTCATATAAAGTCCCAAATCCCTTTTCTTTTGCATTGATTACCGGGATGGAGGCACCTTTGGGTGCTTCATTTAAAGTCCCAACTCCACCTCTATTATTCTTTCCACTGACCACCATTATAGGGGGGGGAGCAATCTTTCCACTGACCACCATTAAAAGGGGTCATTGTTTCCACTGACCCCCACCGTAAAAGGGGCTATTCTTTCAACTGACCACCACTATAAGGGGGGCATTCTTTTCACTGACACCACTATAAGGGGGGCATTCTTTCCACCAACCAACACTATAAGAGGGGCATTCTTTCCACTGACCACCACTGTAAAAAGGGCATTCTTTCAACTGACCACCACTGTAAGAGGGGCATTCTTCGTACTGACCACCACTATAGGGGGGCATTCTTTCCACCAACCAACACTATAAAGAGGGGTATTCTTTCCACTGACCACCACTATAAGGGGGCATTCTTTCCACTAACCACAACTATAAAAAGGGCATTCTTTCCACTGACCACCACTGTAAGAGGGGCATTTTTTGCACTGACCACCACTATAAGGGGGGCATTCTTTCCACTGACCACCACTATAAGTGGGGCATTCTTTCCACTGACCACCACTGTAAGGAGGGCATTCTTTCCACTGACCACCACTATAAAAAGGGCATTCTTTCCACTGACCACCACTGTAAGAGGGGCATTCTTTCCACTGACCACTACTACAAGGGGGGCATTCTTTCCACTGACCACCATTATAAGGGTGTCACTCTTTCCACTGACCACCACTATAAGGGGGTCATTCTTTCCACTGACCACCGCTATAGGAGAGGCATTCTTTCCACTCACCACCATTACAAGGGGGTCATTGTTTCCACTGACCACCATTATAGGGGACATTCTTTTCACTGACCACCGCTATAAGGGGGGCATTCTTTCCACTGACCACCACTATAAGGGAGGCATTCTTTCGACTCCTCACCATTACAAGGGGGTCATAATTTCCACTGACCACCATTATAAGGGACCATTCTTTCCACTGACCACCACTGTAAGAGGGGCATTCTTTTCACTGACCACTATTATAAGGGGCCATTCTTTCCGCTGACCACCACTATAAGGGAGGCATTCTTTCCACTGACCACCACAATAAGGAGGGCATTCTTTCCACCCACCACCACTATAAGAGGGGCATTCTTTCCACTAACTCCTGATTTGTTCATTTTTGCAGGGGTTCCATGGGAACAGAAAACTATTTCAAGGGTTCTTCTAGGGTAAAAAAAAAGTTGGGAAAGGCAGCTATAGAGTGGCACTTGTCATTTTTAATGCCGTTCCTAGGGTGGTCTGGCATTTTTTTTTTGTCTATAGACAATCCCTAATCTTAGCCTATGTGTCCATGCACACATAGGTGTTTAGAGGAAGAAAAAACCCCCACTGCCGACACATCCAGGAGCAGCGTAATTCGGCAGAAAAAACAACTAACGCCTGTAAACGCATGTAAACACCTCTAAACGTGCATTAACGCTAAGTACGTTTAATGCGTTAATTAATTTCAATGCCAGAATGACCAATAAAATGAATTAATGCCCAAGCACTTGACCTGCCTAAAAGCGTTACATGTGTTTACAGGCATCAAGCTTTTTGTCTGCCAAAATACCTCTGCCAGGAGTAATGGCATCTAGGAGATAAAGCAAAATGTACAGTGTGCATGAGGTCTGAATCTGCTGGGGTCGCTGACATCACACCCAAGATGATGGCACACAGCCGCAGTCTCAGGACTTTTGGATGTCTACAGAAGAGAGCTTTTACAGGTAAATAACATAAATAAAATATTTTTAATGTACGTATAATCTTATAGGAAGATTTTCGTTAAAATGAACACTCTTCAAGGGAAGGTGTTTCTATGGATAGTAGGTGGGTAGTAAAGTACTCAAAGCTTTCCATGATTTATTTATGGCTGTGTCTGAACGGCCGAACCGAAAACCAATTGCCTGAAAGTGTGAAACTGCTTTTCAGAAATAGATGTGACGTTACCATTTTTGGACGCTCATTTAGTAAAGTGATTTTGAGAGGGGTGAAACCACACCAGACAGGCTTCCAGTCCTGCATGAAATCAGTCTTTAAAAACCAATTTTTCCACGTGTCAGCTGTCTGGGGAAAGGAACAAATTACTGCACAGTGTTATGGCTATGCCTCGCTTCAGTCAGGCCCCTGGATAACTGGGCTGATCTCTAATGGATTTATCTGAACATTGCTAAAGGTTTCAGAAATCCGTGGTGTATATTTTTCCTTAAAACATATTGGTTCCTTCCTATATATTAGACTCAGAAGTTGGCTTTTGGGAAAGGAATTTCATAGGTTATGTCTAACGTTGGCCATACACGCTTCGATGACTTATCGATTTCTGAATAATCTCTTCCGATAGGAATAATTGATCTATCATCAACAACCCCTTTGATTGATATGCCACACACAGGGAAGTGGGTTTCAATTGATAGTTAAAAGAGAAGCATGGGATTTTTTTTACATTTTAGAATCATTCTTACCTAGGTGGATGCAGCATCTGTCCCCGCCAGCTATAATACTGAGAACCGGGTGATCAAACATCGGCTCTCTACTCTCCCCTCCAGCGCTCAATGGAGGGCTGGGCTGTGGAGGGGGCGGGAGTAACTGGCTCAGGCTCTCGCTGAGAGCCTGAGCCGAGTCCCGTTCCAGGCACGTGGGCGGATCCCGACCATCCCAGATAGCAAGGATAACTTGCCACAAATTTGTGGCAATGTTGAATTGTATGTCTGTTAACTTGCTGCACATGCAAGTCTACAGCATAAAATTCAGCTACAGTGACCCCTGTGGTGGCATGACTATTGCAAAACATAACTGAACCAGAAATTGCAGCAGACTTGCAGAAAGTTTGCAAAGAAAGTTGATCTGGAGTCATGCAATGTGAACTTGCTACAATTATGCAACAAACTTGTGAAACCTGGCAAGTCTAGCTATAGCTCAGAAAGTCATTTTCAAACTTGCAGCACAATTGCTTGCTATCTGGGATATAGTTGTGATCTTTCCTAAGCCTGGACCAGCTCTGTGATGTCAGCTGACAGTGGGCTTCAGCTCGCTGTCTTCTGAAAACAAGTCACAAGAGTGCAGAACGAACTGCACTCCTGTCATCATATCGTCTCAGAATTTGATTGTTCGAAATACAGTTGTATTTATGAACAAAGTATCCACAGCCCACAGAATCCAAATAGTATCCAAATATCCAAATAGTATCCAAATAGCTCACAGTATGGTCTGTCTTCCACAATGTCCTCACCAAATCTGCTTCGAGCGCTGGAACAGACCTTCCTTTTCTTCTCCACAGATGATGTGTGTATGTGTAGTTCCATTGCCTATCTGTAATATCGGCTCAGTTTGTCTGGGAACCGCATCTCCCATAAGTCATACTTGCACCCAGCACGCTCTGTCCTTCCTACAATCCACAGCAGCTCAGTTTCCCCTTCCTCTGTCTTCTCCTGATGGTGGACTGGGCCTCCCTCCAGCTCTCTGTTTGTGGCTGCATAAAGTCCTGCATAAATATCGGCTCAACCAAAAATGGCAGCCCCCTGGGTTGAAGACACTCTATGGCTGAGCATTGTTCGTGGTCTTCTCCAAAGTGATCACTGCAGCTCAGCATTGCAGGTGTTCCGTCAGATTAGGTGACCCGTTAGATTTTGTAACGGAAGTGACATTCCGTCATGGCCATCTTGGTACACCCCGCACTCGTCCACACTAAGCCTATAGTCTGAAGTCGCCAAGCAGACATCTTTTTTACACCCACGAAATCTTGCATTTCACACTTATTTTTACCACTAAACTGCACTTATATTGTCAAATACAGTATTTAGAAGTCTATGACACTGTTTTGATGTTGAATTTTAAAAGCAGCGCAAGCCTGCTGATCTCACAGGTTTGCTAATCTGACAGAAGAACACTGCTTTTCAAATTCAACATCAAAACAGTGTCACAGACAGGGGCGTAACTAGAAATCACAGGGCCCCATAGCAAAATGTTGTATGGGCCCCCCCCTGCAAACAGCCCCCCCCCCCCAAAAAAATGGCGGGGCTTAAATTAAATAGTGGGCATGGCTCAAAGGGGGTGTGGTTCGAGTCTGAGATGAATGAGGGATGGAGGAAAGAAAGAAAGAAAGAAAGAAAGAAAGAAAGAAAGAAAGAAAGAAAGAAAGAAAGAAAGAAAGAAAGAAAGAAAGAAAGAAAGAAAGAAAGAAAGAAAGAAAGAAAGAAAGAAAGAAAGAAAGAACAACAGGCCCATATCCTACACCACGATAGCAATATATGTATTCCAGAAAGTTTAACAATCAACAGATAAAGATACTCCAAACACCTGGTTTTGGCGCTTCAATCACCCTCGACTGTGCCCAATGCAGCGTGACCAGTGCCCAATGTGGCCTGTGTGTTCCCAATGCAGCATGGCCTGCCCATGCCCAATACAGCCTCACCTGTACCCACTTGTGCCCAATGCAGCGTGTCCAGTGCCCAATGCAGCCTCACCTGTGCCCAATGCAGCGTGGCCAGTGCCCAATGCAGCGTGGCCAGTACCCAATGCAGCGTGACCTGCCTGTGCCCAATGCAGCATGTCCAGTGCCCAATGTAGCCTCATCTGTGCCCAATGCAGCATGGCCTGCCCGTGCCCAATACAGCCTCACCTGTGCCCAATACTGCCTCACCTTGCCCACCTGTGCCCAATGCAGCCTCACCTGTGCCCAATGCAGCATGACCTGTGCCCAATGCAGCGCGACCTGCCTGTGCCCAATGCAGCATGTCCAGTGCCCAATGCAGCCTCACCTGTGCCCAATGCAGCCTCACCTGTGCCCAATGTGGCCTGCCTGTTCCCAATGCAGTGTGGCCTGCCCGTGCCCAATACAGCCTCACCTGTGCCCACCTGTGCCCAATGCAGCCTCACCTGTGCCCGATACTGCCTCACCTGTGCCCAATGCAGCCTCACTAGTGCCCAATGCAGCGTGACCCATGCCCAATACAGCCTCACCTGTGCCCATCTGTGCCCAATGCAGCCTCATCTGTGCCCAATGCAGCCTCACCTGTGCCAAATGCAACCTAACCTGTGCCCAATACTGCCTCACCTGTGCACAATACTGCCTCACCTTTGCCCAATGCTGCCTCACCTGTGCCCAATGCAGCATGACCCGTGCCCAATACAGCCTCACCTGTGCCCAATGCAGCATCACCTGTGCCCAATACTGCCTCACCTGTGCCCACCTGTGCCCAATACAGCCTCACCTGTGCCCAATGCAGCCTCACCTGTGCCCAATACTGCCTCACCTGTGCCCAATGCAGCCTCACCTGTGCCCAATACTGCCTCACCTGTGCTCAATGCAGCCTCACCTGTGCCCACCTGTGCCCAATGCAGCCTCACCTGTGCCCAATGTTGCATGACCTGTGCACAATGCAGCCTCACCTGTGCAGAGAAGGAGGCAAGCCAGTGGCGGAACTACCAGGGAGGATGAGGAATGCATACTGCAGCCCTCAAATGGCTGTTGGTGACCGTGGGGCTGCCTCAGAGTAGGGGGGCGAGCACCGCCCGCAAGGTCCCCCAGCCAGGGGAAGTGAGGAGAGGAAGAGGCGAGCTGTCCATAGGAGCAGAGAGCTGTAAGAGCTTTCATTTGAATTTCCTGTGTTCCCAGGGCTCCCCGTCATATAGCCCCACCTCTTGGCACCTTAATGGATCCTATGCATTAAGATAAAAAAACATCTGTCACTGACCGCCCCCCGGTTTTACTCACCTGAGTTCTCTATTCCCCGCCGGAGAAGCGCTCTTCCTCTCTGCCTGGGGTTCTTGGCTCTTGATTGAATAGATTGATAGAAGCGCAGCCATTGGCTCCTGCTGCTGTCAATCAAATCCAATGACAGGGCGGGGCCAAGTCCTACATTAGGCATCTATGGACGGGGGGTTATACGATGCAGGGAGGAGCTACCAGCGCCGCCGGGGGACCCCAGAAGTCGAGGATCGGGGCCACTCTGTGCAAAACGAACTACACAGTGGAGGTAAGTATGACATGTTTGTTATTTAAAAAAAATAAAAAACGAAGACTTACAATCACTACAATCACTCTGATCTCTGCTCTCAGACTGGGAGTAAAAGCCATTGGAGGAGAGGAGAGGACAGCCCGAACATATAGCATAACATTACCCACTGCCTGGCTGCCCCTCCCCCTACCTGCCACAAATTTACCACTAGCAGCCCCATCCAGATGTACTGTCCCTGGAATGTGCTAAAAGGTTCTCAACCCTTCACTGCCTCTGCACTACCCCCTCCTCCTCCCCAGATCCACTACACAGGCAGCTGCTGCAATCACACTGCAGTGCTGAGAGCACAACGTGCTCTGCTTAATTTTAGCTCCTAGCAGCTTCTTCAGTAAATGCCCCGCTCACCAGCCGACTCCTCTGCTCATGTCCCGTGTTCCATCGGACCAGCCAGGAGGAGTCACTCAAAAAACCTGAAGTGATTGGTCCGATAGAAGCGCCACCCTACGTCCTACGGACCCGCCAATCACTAACCACCACAGGACACATAATGCCAGAGTGGGAGTGTGGACAGCGCAGAGCTTTGCACTCCATGGGCAGTCTAAACGCCAACCGATAGATTTGCTTGCCTGCAATCACATGATTGCGATGACGTAAAACTTCCTGTAGCGCCTCTGTGTTTTTTGTTTTTTTTACACTTTTATTTATTTATTTGATAAGTAGCTTTGGGGGTGCGGTGCTCCTGCGCCCCCTATGGACGGGCCACCACTGTCACGATATAACCTCAGTTTAATGGTAAAAATCAGTGTGAAATGCAAGACTTTAGTGAGTGTAAAAAGATGTCCGCTTGGCAACTTCAGACTGTAAGCTTACTGCGACTGAGTGCAGGGTGTACCAAGATGGCCGCGACGGAACATCACTTCCGTTACAAGGTTTGACGGGTCGCCTAATCTGATGGAACACCGGCAATACATTTAACATAGCTCCTAACTGTCCCTGATTTCGGGGGACTGTCCTTGTTTTGGAACAAAGTTCCTCTGTCCCTCTTTACTCCTCATTTGTCCCTCATTTTGATCTCATTCATATAGTTGTATGTAAAATGCACTTTTTATCTTCCAAAAAGTGTTTCTCAGTGCTAAAGCTTTCATCTAATTTCTAAATTGCGGCATTTGTAAATTTCAAAATAGCAAGAAACCATGAAGGGTTCCTAACTCACTGGTCCCAGGGCCCTTTCCGTCAGTCCTGGGTCAGTTTCCTCTGGTCTCTTGGCCCTTCCCTCTAAGCTTGCGTCCCTTCCCACTGATCCCAGGGCCCTTTGCTCCCGTCGCGGGGCCTTTTTATTATGGTCCTGCACCTGGACCCTTTCACATGTTCTACAGTGGGCCCCCTCTCTACTGTCTTGGGCCCCCCCAATGGTGATGTAATGTCAGGGCCTAGTTGCAAGTGCGACCTTTGCAATCCTGGTAGTTCCACCACTGGTGAGGATAAATCTTTCAATGGAGACATCTATTTCTCTGACAACTAACAGGAGAATTTGCTTCCCTTTGCTCAGAATTCCTCCCATTTCCAGTTCATAACAAGAAGTAAAGGAAAATTTTCTAAGCAAGACACAGATAGCAAATTATAAATTCATAGGAGGTTGAACCCTTCTCCACTTTTTCCAAATCTAAACTAAAACATTGTGGCCATACACACACTTAAATTTTAGTGTAACCAGCAAAAAAATCCACATTGCCATCAATATTTTAGGTGCCATGCTTACCAAGAAAAGCTTGACATGCTATAGATAAATGTGGTCATTTATCCTCCAGAACTTTAGATTTAGGTCCAAGCAGTTGTGAGCCATAGCACTGTTTTACAATCAGTTCCTTTGCCCCAGTGTTATGTTACAGCTAATGAATTATGAAATACGAGGCTGTTATTACTGAATCCGGATTGTCTTCCATGTCTCCTGGTGGACATTTATCTATAACAACCAAGTTCGCCTCCTGCACAGTGTTGTCTCCAGGCTCATGGGAAGAGCCGAGGAATAAATGTCACCATTCTAGTTTAAGGATATGGCTGTTGATGTGATCCATCATCCAGATGTGCTCTTTTGGTTTCGTTCAGGGAAATTATACATCATACCTAGAAATTATACAGTTACCATTGATTAAAACTATCATAATTCTTTGTGAGTCCGGCCATCTATTTTCTGTCTAGCTAAGAAAATGCCTTTTAATGTTGAGATGAATTATTGATTCTCTGCCGTCGTGTCCGGTGGCTGTACCCCGCTGACCAGTTGGAGGCTTGAAAATGATCACTTTCATTTCTCCGAGTGGTTGTGGCCGAATGTGCGTAATTACAAGGCTAGCAACATTTAAATGGTCAATTAAAAGCAGCGTAGTTCTACATTGAAGGTGCTTAAGATGTATTATATATAGCAGTAAAAAGGAACTCCTTTAAAGTGACTTAGCATCACAATTTTTTTTCTGTTACATGCATACTAAGTAATGAGTAAGTCTACAAGTATATATTATCTCTTACAGAGATTACAGTGCTCCCCATGGCAATGCCTTCATCTGCTTTTCTCTTATGCCCCGTACACACGGTCGGATTTTGCGATGGAAAATGTCCGATCGGAGCGTGTTGTCGGAAATTCCGACCGTGTGTGGGCTCCATCGGACATTTTCCATCGGATTTTCCGACACACAAAGTTTGAGAGCAGGATATAAAATTTTCCGACAAGCTATTGGCCACTGCCCCGTTTATAGTCCCGACGTACGTGTTTTACGTCACCGCATTCAGAATGATCGGATTTTCCAACAACTTTGTGTGACCTTGTGTATGCAAGACAAGTTTGAGCCAACATCCGTCGGAAAAAATCCTAGGATTTTGTTGTCGGAATGTCCGAACAAAGTCCGACCGTGTGTACGGGGCATTAGAAGGAGGACACCACCTTTGTTCAGGCTTCATCCAGCATCAGTACCTACTAGCTGGACTATGTTCTTGGCTCAGTGATGACTCAATCATGTAAAACTTAGTATCTCTGCAGTTACCACCAGTGTCTTCAAATGTAAAGCCTCATCTTTTGTGACTTGCTACCTTGTGTTCAGTCTAATCACTGGAGAAAAAGAGACTGAGGAAAAGATTTCTCCTGCCTGCAGCAGGCTGATGACTTCATTCCAACCTGGATAGAGTCCTTAGACTGGGTGTCCAAGACTGTTTTCTAACCCATTCCCGCCCAAGCCTGGCACACTTTTAATAGGGTCTGTACAGGTAGGGGGCAGGAAGGATCGGCACTGTGACCACTGTGATTGACTCTAGTCCTGCCAGCTACCCATCATTTGTGGGGACTAGAAGCTGTCTTTGACATCTCGACCTCAGTTCTAGGAGGACACTCTGAGCACACAAACATCGCCCATCCAGTGACACATATGCGTCATGTGGGTGTTAAAGCTCACCATTTTCAGCCACACATTCACCCACCGGCCACTTTGTTAGGTACACTTTGGACCCCCTTTTGCCTTCAGAACTGCCTTAATTCTTCATGCCATAGATTCAATAAGGTGTTGGAAGCATTACTCAGAGATTTTGGTCCATTATTGACATGTTGCTGCAGATTTGTCGGCTGCACATCCATGATGCAAGTCTCCCTTCCACCACATCACAAAGGTGCTCTATTGGATTGAGATCTGGTGACTGTGGAGGCCTTAGGAGTACAGTGACCTCATTGTCATGTTTAAGGAACCAGTGGTGAGATGATATGTGCTTTGTGACATGGTGCATTATCCTGCTGATAGGAGTCATCAGAAGAGGGGTACACTGTAGTCATAAAAGGATGGACATGGTCAGCAACAATACTCAGGTGGCATTTAAATGATGCTCTGTTGGTACTAAGGGGCCCAAAGTGGGCCAAGAAAAGATCCCCTACACCAATATACCACCAGCCTGAACTGTTGATACAAGACAGGATGGATCCATGCTTTCATGTTGTTTAACCAAGTTCTGACCCTATGATCTGAATGTTGCAGCTGAAATTGAGACTCATCAAATCAGGCAATGTTTTTCCACTCTTCTATTGACCAATTTTGGTGATCCTGTGTAAATTGTAGCCTCAGTTTCCTATTCTTAGCTGACAGGAGTGGCACCTGGTGTGGTCTTCTGTTGCTGTGGCCCATAAGCTTCAAGGTTCGATGTGTTGTGCGTTCAGAGATAGTCTGCATACCTTGGTTGTAATGAGTGGTTATTTGAGTTACTGTTGCCTTTCTATCATCTCGAACCAGTCTGCCCATTCTCCTCTGATCTCTGATATCAACAAGGCATTTTCTTCTACACAACTGCCGCTCACTGGATATTTTCTCTTTTTTGGACCATTCTTTGTAAACACTAGAGATGGTTGTGTGCAGGGGCAGACTGAAAACCCATGGGGCCCCCGGGCAATAGAAGACTATGGGGCCCCCAGGCTTACAGGTGGCCGCCATGCCAGGAGTAAGTAACAAACAAAACAACATATAGAGTACAGCAGTCAGGATGAGCGCCACTCTCACATCACAATCCTGCCTTAAACCAAAGTCCCAACATTCTCCCTACACATCACAGCTGGCTGAGTCCCACCCTATGGCAGAGTCCCCCCAGTGTGTCACCTTCTATCAGTGTACCCTTACACACACATTTGCACCTTAGTGCTTGGTGTGGCAGGCAGCTGGCAGGAAAAGGCTTTTAATTAGAAAAAAATTTACTTGTTGCAGGCTCTGAACTGCACAAGTGAGTCTTAGAGCCAGCGGAACAGTGAACTACTGTAGTTGGCCTCAGATCTGGCAGTGGGGCATTTGAATAAAAGCCATGCTTGATGTGTGCCATGATATCACTGCACAGGCATGCACCCAGACCTGCCCTGCTGCCTGATCCGAGGCCGAGCTCAGCCATACACCATTCAGCTGCCTTCGAATGGCAATAAGATTTTTCACGGGCATGGGATTGTTATATCGACTTCTGTTGAGCGGCAGTAGGCACACATGGACAGTGGCGGATTAAGGTGGTCATGGGCCCCTAGGCTACTTTTTGTGTGGCCCCCTCCTAAGCATGCTTTACCAGAAAATAAATTATTTAGTGCCATGTGTAAAAGGGTAGACCTATATTACACGCCTCAAGTGCAACTTTCAGGTCTAAACATGGAGTTTAATAAAACTGTAAGAAGGTACTCACAAAGGTACATAGTGAACAAGCATGTTGGCAAAAGCTGCCGGATATCCTGGGAGTGAGTCTGGTCCATTTCCTGGATTGCAGTGGTGTCCGATGGACAGGCTGCGCTGATGGATGCTGGCACTCCCTGCCGTTGGAACGCACGGTGGGAACCAGGAGGATGACGTCACTTTCCGAAGCGGGCACGAATAGGTGAGCTACGCTCCTTTCTCAGGCCTAATGTGGGCTGTGATTGGGCAGGATTTATACAGCCAGTGAGTGACACTGATAGGTTGACAAAATGCTCCGTGCATTGGATAATGCTGCGATCGTTCAGAGCTATTCGGGAAGTGGCTGATTAGATAACATCAGATACCAGGATATATTAATAACATGGTGCATTAATTATATTACAAACGACAGGCTGAACCGAACATAATGAAAAACTGTGTGTGTGTATATGTAGAATAAAAACAATGTAAAAATGGATGGGGAGACCTTTTTGATAGTGCTGTGTGGGCCCAGGAAACCATCCATCATCATTATTTCTTCAAACCCCTTTTTTCATCTCGCACATTCTTTATCCCCTCCTTTTTTCAGCATTACACGCCATTCCTTGTTTCATGGGCCCACACAGCACTATCAAAAAGGACTCCCCATTCATTTTTACATTGTTTTTATTCTACATATACATAAATATATATCAATTATTACATTGGGTGGTAATGCAGAAGAGGAGGGGACTGTGCCTTTGTACTGGTGGGTAGGTAATGAGCAGGCAGGGTAGCAGAGATTGGGGAAGAAGTTCAGAACATGTCCTTCCTCCAGAAGCAGTACACTTCACACACAGAAAATCCATCTAACAGCTTCAGAGACAGGAGGAGCCCTGCTAGAGCAAAAACACATCCTCCTCCTCCCTTCTGCTCACCAGGGTAAGCACTGACAAAAATACAATCAGTTCAGCTCAGCAAGCTCACCTTTCAGCAAACTGCAGCCCTTTCCACACTGCAGGCTGTCCCCTCCTCCCTCTCCTCCAGCTGCCGGCATCTCCTGCTCTGAAATCAAATAAGCCGCAGCGGGGAAGGGGGCGTGTACACTGTGTTCCCATCGGTATTTTCACAGCAAAATGATGTTGGCAAGGGACATTTCAGGGACAGATGTAAAAATACACAGCTTTTTACATACTGTCCCTGGTTTTACTGAGGTTGGCCACCCTGATGGGGCCCCCTAGTGGCCCCCGGACCCTCGGGCACTGTCCAAGTGCCTGAATGGTCAGTCTTCCCCTGGTTGTGTGTGAAAATCAGAGGAGATCAGCAGTTTTTGAAATACTCAGTCCAGTCTGTCTGGCACCAACAACCATGCCACGTTCAAAGTCACTTAAAGTGGTTGTAAATCCTGGTAAAAAAAAAACCCTGCAAGACAAAGACATAATGAGCTAGTATGCATAGCATACTAGCTCATTATGAATTATTTACCTGAGAAGGAAGCCCCTGCAGCCGTCCTCGTCTCCCCCTCCAGCCGGCGACATCTCTCCCGGGGGTTACTTCTGGGTATTGCAGTTCCGGCGCTGTGATTGACCGGAGCCACGATGACGTCACTCCCGAGCATGCGCGGGAGCGGCCCGTAATGGCACACAGACTGAAGCAACGGCACATACATGCCATTGCTTCAGTTTTCCCCAGTGCGCATGTGCCGATGTAATCGGCACATGCAGGGGACAGGGGATATCTACTAAACCTTGCAGGTTTAACAGATATCCTGGGCAGCTACAGGAAAGCCTTATTATAGGCTTACCTGTAGCATAAAGTTGTTGTAATGGGTTTACAACCATTTAAATCCCTTTTTTCCTCATTCTGATGTTCGGTTTGAACTTCAGCAAGTCGTCTTCACCACATCTAGATGCCTAAATGCATTGAGTTGCTACCATTTGATTGGCTGGTTAGCAATTTGTGTTACTGAGCAATTGAACAGGTGTACCTAATAAAGTGGCCGGTAAGAGTATATGTTACATGGGTGCCAACAGGTTAATTGTATGCACTACAGCTCAGATTTACACTACTGTTCAAATGTTTTTGGCAGGTGTGAAAAAACGCAAATGTAAATTAAGCATGCTTTCAGAAATAGAAGTATTAACATTTTTTTCATCAATTAACACAATGGAAAGTAAATGTAGGGAAGAGAAATCCACATCAAATTTGCCTTCAAAACAGCATCAGTTCTTTTAGGCACACTTGCACACAGTTTTTTAAGGAACTGGATGTTCCAAACATCTTGGAGAACTAACCACGGATCTTCTGTAAATGTAGGCTGCCTCAAATCTTTCGGTCTCTTCATGTAATCCCAAACAGACATGATGATGTTGAGATCAGGACTCTTGGGGAGCCAAACCATCACTTCCAGGACTCTTTGGTCTTCTTTAGGCTGAAGATAGTTCTTCTTAATGACATTGGCTGTATGTTTGGGGTCGATGTCCTGCTACAGAATACATTTTTCGGCCAATCACACTCCTCCCAGATGGTATGGCAGATTGGATAAATATCTGCCTACACCATTGATCCTGACCAAATCTCCAACTCCATTTGCAGAAAAGCAGCCCCAAACTTGCAAGGAACTTCCACCATTCTTCACTGTTACCTGCAGACACTCATTATTGTAGTGCTCTCCAGCCCTTAGGTGAACTATGTCCATCTCCCTCCTCCATTAATAGAACCTGTACTATAGCTTCTACCAATGAAAAGCGATCTATGAATGGAGGAGGAGGACCTTTCATTCATCCACCCATGGCTGATCTCCAGAGGGCAGTAGAGACTGCTGCTAGACAGCTGTCTTTAGAACAGGTGTCCCCATTGGAAGATTTCATCTCACCTCTTGTTTTGTTATCAACTGTCAAATTTTTGATTACCCATCACTTTTTGTCCCAGTGACAATGGTTACACTTAAGCTGGCCATAGATGGTGCAAATGTATTTCCTGCAACTACAGGGGTGGGGCAACAATCACACACATAGCAATAATCGCATGACAAATCCCACATGTTGGTTGTACCCAAGTCGATCGATAGATTAACTTGGGTACAATTATCCTGCCCATACATGGTTCGACTCATCTATGGCCGGCTTTAGAGAAGGTTAAGCTCCCTAGCTGGGACACAGACAGCAATAAAAACTTGACTGGGATTCTAACCCTTTCTTCTTATTTTTAAAGCAAACAAGAAAAAGTTTGGCTATACACACATGGATGTCTCAACTATCTGCACAGATACTACAAATGTTGGCTGTATTGTCTGTAATATGTTTATGATCATCGGCTCCATCTAGTGGCCATAATGTGGTATTTTCCTAAAATATCCCAATAAAACAATACAGCATTATGGCCACTAGATGGAGCTGATGATTATAGGAGATAATCATATTATAAACAATAGAGCAAATTTTTGTGGTGAACATACAAATGGTACACACGGTCGGACTTTGTTCGGACATTCCGACAACAAAATCCTAGGATTTTTTCCGACGGATGTTGGCTTAAACTTGTCTTGCATACACATGGTCACACAAAGTTGTTGGAAAATCCGATCGTTCTGAACGCGGTGACGTAAAACACGTACGTCGGGACTATAAATGAGGCAGTAGCCAATAGCTTTCATCTCTTTATTTATTCTGAGCATGCGTGGCACTTTGTCCGTCGGATCTGTGTACACACGATCGGAATTTCCGACAACGGATTTTGTTGTCGGAAAATTTTATATCCTGCTCTCAAACTTTGTGTGTCGGAAAATCAGATGGAAAATGTGTGATGGAGCCCACACACGGTCGGAATTTCCGACAACAAGGTCCTATCACACATTTTCCGTCGGAAAATCCGACCGTGTGTACGGGGCATTAGAATGTCTGGCTATGACACACAGATATTTTGCTACGAGCTAGAATATCTAAGGCAGATCCTTCTCTGTTTTCTTGTCAAATTTGTTTATTGATTTTGAAAATATAAACATTGGTACAATTAACAAAATATTGTTTACATTAAATGGTAACATCAGTTGAATTTACATATCAGATCTTAGTATTTCTTGTAGTTACAAGCAATGAAAGACTTAAATAGGCTATTTGTTTTAGAAAGACTAAGGTGTTACAATCAATTTTAACAATTATATAATCAAGAGCAACAAAAAATGAAAAAGTTGTTAAACTTTTAACTTTGAGTAATATGTGATAAAGAAATAATATTAATTACTACGAGTTTCAGTTATTTATAATAAGACATTAGAGCTTACTATCTATTATTGTATTATAATCGAACATTACGAAAGTAAATGTTTCACTACCATTTCGTTATGTAAAAATAAATAGGAGAAGACAGGATAGAATAAGGAAAAAAGAAAAGAATGACAGGAAAGTAAAGATAAGAAGAAAAAAAAAAGTCTTGATTAGTAGAGGTTTCTGGGGATTTCTTAGTAACAATATGTACATAGTATCTTTTTTACAGTTATTCAAAACAAAGTTATATAGTTACCAAGGAGGTCTTAGTAAAGAAGTGTCAAAATTAGGAGAAAGAAAGTGGGTCACCCAAGTACTCCAAATTTTCTTAAATTTAGGTATGTTATCGTTGGATATGGCATCTGTTTTCGAGGGGATCATGGCCTGATGTATTCTATTCGTAGTTTCAGAAAGGATTAATAATGAGAACTTCCACGCTTTGGTGATGGTCTGCTTTGCGGCTGTGGTCATTTGTAGAAGGAGTTTCCTTCTCTGTTTTCATAGAAGGAACAACTTCATCACTTCATTTATTGCTTCATTCCTTCAACTCAGAAGATACAATGCAGTAGGTAAAGTCATACAATTAACAGATGGAAGTGTAAAGGGGCTCTGAGTACCAGCCAGTCAACAGATCAATATGCAGCTATTGGTATTACAGACTGCAGACCCATATATTGATCTGTATTGAAATCCTGCAACCTTTGGGCAATCCTTCAAGAAGCATACATTTCTTAAGCACAAATGAGATTTGCAGCCCAGCATCAATGATGCAGATAGAGTGTTTATTAGCATTACCTTTTAATATTAGTAGTACTCTTTCTGCTATTACTGTTATTTTTCAACTTTAAGTCTGCCTGCCTTAATCCTTGTTACATTTATGTATTGTTTTAATTTACAGCGTTGATTGTCTAGATACATTTCAATGTTTATGCAGATTGAAGACCCACAACAGGTTTACATGTCTGAATTGCCTGGGGGAGTGGAGGGGACTACTTAATGACCTTCCTGCGTGTAACAATATCATTTGCATTATTGCTACTGTCTTGCCAGTGTTTGCCTGGGTTATTTTTGTTAGAAATTGAGTTTAATTTGCAACAAAAATTAAAAAGATAATGGAGAAAAATACAGCTAAAGATCTCATTTTACCATAGTGGTCGTTTAATGCAACACAAAGGAAAAGCCAGTGTACCTTGAACTTGATCTATTTTTAATATTATAAATTATTTTATTTCAGCTAATAATACCCAAAGTATTGCTTCAAGGGAACATACACTGGTTTTGACCTACAGTAAAATCCAATTGCTTATTATGTTTAAGAAGAAAAAAAGTTACAGATTTTTTTATTTATTTTTTATCTAGCCAGTAAATATAAAATATTTCATAGTATTGTTTTGCAGCAAGTGGAGCTTGAGTCTCCTTTTTACGTTTTCCAAATATAAAAACGGATATAAAACATCAGTTCTGATACTATCAAACTATTCTTGAAAATGTTCCTGCTAGGGATGAGCCGAACATCGGTGCGAACCAGAACATGCGAACAGGCAAAAAATTCGGTAGAACACACGAACACCATTAAAGTCTATGGGACACGAACATGAAAAAAAAAGTGCTAATTTTAAAGGCTTATATACAAGTTATTGTCATAAAAAGTGTTTGGGGACCCGAGTCCTGTCCCAGGGGACATGTATCAACGCAAATTTAAAAGTAAAAACAGCTGTTTTTTCAGGAGCAGTGATTTTTTTAATGCTTAGACTGAAGGATCTAGTATGGATTTTGGGGGGGACCCCTACGCCATTTTTTAAAAAAATTTGGCGCAAGGTTCCCCTTATTTTCCATATCAGACCTGAAGGGCCTGGTATGGATTTTAGGGGGACCCCCACGCAATATTCATACCCAACCCAAACTGCCTGGTAATAGACTGGGGGGGGGACCCATGCTCTTTTTTTTTTCAATTAGTTTTATCTATATTACTGAGACCTGACAATTCATTACAGCCGTGATCAGTTTTAAATGACAACATTTCCTTTAGAAATGTCATTTTGCTGCGGTACTGTTCTAAACACGTGAAAAATGTGCCACTTTACAGGCATACTATAGACACCCCCCAGGCACGATATTTAAAGGAATATTTCATTTTTATTGTTTCACTTTAAGCATTAAAAAAATAACTGCTCCCAAAAAAACGTCTGTTTTTAAAAAAAAAATTGCATTGATACATGTCCCCTGGGGCAGGGCCCAGGTCCCCAAACACTTTTTTATGACAATAACTTGCATATAAGCCTTTAAAATGAGCACTTTTGATTTTTCATGTTAGTGTCCCATAGACCTTAATGGCGTTCCGGCGACTTTCGAATTTGCCGCAAACACCGCATATTGTTCGCTGTTCGGCGAACAGGCGAACACCCGATGTTCGAGTCGAACTTACATTCGACCCGAACATCGGGCTCATCCCTATTTCCTGCTTACCTCCTGCTACCTATCATGCCTAACCCATATAAAAAAGATTTGTATACTTATCTTTTTTTAATCCACTCTGGTCTGGTCACATGATCCTCTAGCCCCGCCTCAGGGAGCACTCAACTATGGCTGGGAATTTTAGGAGCCGTGACATCACACATAGGCTACCATGACTTGGCAGTTGTCGGCATTTCATCCTCTTCTCTGCAGCAGCTGCTCACTGACATTGGGGAGCAGGAGCTGCTTAATCTTATGACTGGACTAATGCAGAATAAAAATACGTAAGGCAGAATTGGTAGAAGGAGAGGAGGGAACTTTTTTTTTTTTTTTTGGTGCACCGGTCCTGGAGGCAGTGGTGTATTTAGGATTTGTGCTGCCCTAGGCCTGACTAAGCTCGCGCACCCCCTAATTTAAATATGACCCACCCCTTCCTGTCAAGGCCACACCTCTTCCTCTTTAAGATCCGCCCTGTCATCTTCATGGGAAGAGGACAGAGGGACACCACAGGAGGAGGACAGAGAGGGATCCCGCATTTTTTCATTTGGGGGGTAAGGGGATATGTGCTGGGTGCTTTGGGAGGGGAGAAGCAGACCCCCCCAGCACATATCCTCTCCCCTCTCAAAGCACCCAGCACATATCCCATTACCCCCCTCCCCTCATCCATGTGTGCATCTGTTATCTGCCCCCCTTTCCGGTTACTGTGTCCCCCTCCACTGTAAACTATACACAGACCTCAGATCGGCAGCGTGGCTTTTGCATTGAAGTCGTGTCCCTCCTCTGTGGCTCCTCCTCCTCCTGACTGTGTACACTAGAACATTAGAGCCGAGAAGGAGGAGGAGCCGAGGAGTGTGTGTGGCTGACAGTGGGGAGAGAGGTGGTGGCTGCTACGAAAAGCTGATCGGCGCTGATGGGCACCCAGGCAGATGACCTGGGTGCCCACGCTAGAGCACCCTGTATGGCCAGTTACCGAAGCTCAGTGCCGGAACTTGTTGTGGGCTCCGGGACAGTGGCGTCACTAGGTTTGGTGTCACCTGGTGCGGTAAAAATTGTGTCCCCCCCCCCTTAGTTTTTGGACTGGAGGCCCAGCGTTGGAGCTCATTTTGGCGGTCAATAAGGCCTAGAGGATATCAGGTTAGGCACTTCCTAATGGCTCACTCCCTGGGAACAGTAATGGATAATGGCCAACAGGCTCTCATACCAGACCCGGTGAAACTGCAACAGTGATCCCTCCGGCTGGACGTTCGCTCACTCTGGGTTGCCCAGGCTGACTCCAGTCAGTAGTGTAGCATGTCTGTACCCCGGCAGTGGCTTCATCTTTCTCCCCCTCTGGTGGTGCAGATACAGCGTGGCTCTCTCTTTGGTGGTGCGGGAAAAGCGTGGCTCTCTCTGGTGGCGTGGCTCCCTGTCCGGTGGTGCAGGTACAGCGTGGCTCTCTGTTGGTGCAGGAACAGCGCGGCTCTCTCTATGGTGGTGCGGGTACAGCGTAGCTCTCTCTCTGGTGGTGTGAGTACAGCGTGGCTCTCTGGTGGTGCAGGTACAGTGTGGCTCCCTCTCTGGTGGTGCGGGTACAGTGTGGTTCTCTCTGGTGGTGTGGGTACAGCATGGCTCTCTGGTGGTGCGGGTAAAGCGTGGCTCTCTGGTGGTGCGGGTACAGCGTGGCTCTCTCTGGTGGTGCGGGTACAGTGTGGTTCTCTCTGGTGGTGTGGGTACAGCGTGGCTCTGGTGGTGCGGGTACAGTGTGGTTCTCTCTGGTGGTGTGGGTACAGCATGGCTCTCTGGTGGTGCGGGTAAAGCGTGGCTCTCTGGTGGTGCATGTACAGCGTGGCTCTGGTGGTGCGGGTACAGTGTGGTTCTCTCTGGTGGTGCGGGTACAGCGTGGCTCTGGTGGTGCGGGTACAGCGTGGCTCTCTGGTGGTGCGAGTACAGCGTGGTTCTGGTGGTGTGGGTACAGCGTGGCTCTGGTGGTGCGGGTACAACGTGGCTCTCTGGTGGTGCGGGTACAGCGTGGCTCTCTGGTGGTGCGGGTACAGCGTGGCTCTGGTGGTGCGGGTACAGCGTGGCTCTGATGGTGCGGGTACAGCGTGGCTCCCTCTCTGGCTTCTCCAAGCACAGTACTCTTTTTCTCCTCCTGTAACCCTCCCCCAGCAGAGTGCATGCATGCTGGGGGCTGTAGCATGATGTCTGTGGACACACAGGGGCCGCCACTCTTCAGGGACTACTTTTCCCATGATGCCCCCAGAGTCTTCTGATTGGCCCTCTGCTGTGGCCAATTATGGGGAGGGAAGCTGGGCGGCGGCGCAGGAAAACCAATTAGAGCCACTCTCTCTCTCTTTGGCTGACAGGGGAGGGGGGGCGAGCGGGGGAGATACACAGACAGCCCGCATCTCTCCTCTCCCTGTCACAGCGCTGCTGCTCTATTTGCCAGAGAACTCCCCCGCTCGCCCCCCCTCCCCTTTCTGTCAGCCGAAGAGAGAGAGAGCGGCTCTAATTGGTTTCCCTGCGCCGCCGCCCAGCTTCCTGACCGCTGTTTCCCTCCCCATGATTGGCCACAGCAGAGGGCCATTCAGAGAGAGAATCAAGGCTTCACAGGGGCGGCTTGACGGCTTTCTGGCTCCCTCCGCACACGCGACGCCACTCCTAAGCTGTACTCCCCTGATGGTGGCCCTGCTGTGCAGGAAGAGGGTGCAGGTGCCGTTCTCGGGGGGGCGGCCTTTTGCCGCCCCCCCCCCGCAAAGTGCCGCCCTAGGCCTGGGCCTTGTTGGCCTAGGCCAAAACACAGCACTGCCTGGAGGTACTGCAATACCAGGTCGATGCGTGGAGTGGACAGAGCAAGCTCTTCTTCCATCTCCCTGTTCTAAAAATCCATTCAATATATGGTCCCCGGATAGGGGACATATCAGATATTAAACTGATAAGAACAGATACTACACTTGATCTTAGCCAAAAGGCCGAGAAGCGATGAAGGGAACATTTTTAAAGTAGTTCTAAAGCCTAAACATTTTTCACCTTAATGCATTCCCTGCATTAAGGTACAAAAATGTTTGGGTAGTAATGTTGCCCCCCTCACCACCCCTTATACTTACCTGAGTCCTAACTCGATCCAGTGCTGTGCCTGTCTATAGCAGCTCTCACAGGCTTTGCTGAGGCAACAGGAGTCATTGGATCCTTCTGCTGTCAGTTAAATCCTATGACAAATCAACAGGGCAGGGCAGAGCCACGCTGTCTGTGTCTATGGACGCAGGCAGCGCAGCTTGGGATCAAGCCTGCAGGTATGCCACCATAGGAAGTGGCTTCCTATGGTGGCACACCGACAAGAGGAGGAGCCAGAAGCGTTGGAGGGGAACCCCAGAAGACAAAGGTTGGAGTCGCTCTGTGCAATTCCATTGCGCAAAGCAAGTAAGTAAAAACAAACAAAAAAACAAACTTTACGATGTCTTTGAGAATAGATAGTGTTAATGCCGTGTACACACGAACAAATTTTCCGATGGGAAATGTTGGATGTGAGCTTGTTGGCGGTAAGTCCGACAGTGTGTATGCTCCATCGGACAATTGTTGTTGGACTTTCCGCCAACAAATGTTGGATAGCAGGTTCTCAAATTTTCAGCCAACAAATGTGTGTTGTCGGACTTTCCAATCGTGTGTACACAAGTCCATCGGACAAAAGTCCAAAGTGCATGCTCGGAATTAAGGACAAGCCGGAAGCGCTCGGTCTTGTAAAACTAGCGTTCATAATGGAGATATCACATGACTACTGAACTTCCTTTTTATCGGCTCGCCGCACGTCTTGTACGTTACTACGTTTGTAATTGTTGGCCAACATTTGTGTGACCGTGTGTATGCAAGAAAAGTTGGAGCCAACAACCTTCGAACAAAATTCCACGGTTTTGTTGTAGGAAAGTCCGATCGTGTGTACTTCTCTTCCCTGAAAAAACCCTAAAATATTATTGAATCAATACTTTAGGGGTCAGTTCAGATCTATATTCTATGTCATGGTTTTGCTAACATGCATTTTGTTAGCAGCGGAACTTCACCCTAAACGGGAATCTTCCTCCCTCCTCTAAAAACATTCAAGGTATATGTTTTTTTTTGGGGGGGGGGGGTAGTATCTCTTTCTGCCAGGTACCTGTTCCCCCTTCTGCTGGAATCGCCTAAGCCATTCCACCGGACACTGTCCCCCTACTCTGCCTACACACAACCTCTTGGGACATGTCCCAGGTCCCAGGAGGCTGCAGTACCATTCACAAAGTGCAGCAAAAACGTATGTGCACTGGAAAGCTGACTGAGAAGCCACAAGGATTTGGGGGGGGGGGGGGGGCGGTTACCTATTTCTGGCAAGCACCTGCTCCCATTTCTCCTGGAAGTTGTCCCCCCTACCCTCCTTGCCTGCAACCTCTTGGGAGCCATCATTGGTCCCAAGAGGCTGCTGGACCATTCATAAAATGCAGCATGACTCACGCATGCACAGTGAAAAGCTGGCTGTGAAGCCAAAAGGATTTTTGGGGGGAACCGATACCTATTTCTGGCAGGTACCCGCTCCCACTTCTGCTGGAATCGTCTAGGTGATGCCACTGGAAGTTGTCCCCCATTCCCTCCTTGCCTGCAACCTCTTGGAACACATCACAGATCCCAATAGGCTGTGGGACCCTTTAAAAAGTGCAGCATGACTCACACATGAGCAGTGAAAAGCCGGCTGTGAAGCCAAAAGGATTTTTGGGGGGAGCTGGTACCTATCCTGGCAGGTACCCGCTCCCCCTTCTAGACGTTTCCAAGGGATGTTGTCCCACCCTTCCCTCATTGCCCGCAACCTCTTGGGACTCGTCACAGGTTCCAATAGGCTGTGGGACAATTCACAAAGCACAGCGTGACTCACACATATGCAGTGGTAACCCGGCCTGGAAGCCGCAAGGAGTCAAAGCCGGCTTTCCACACTAGACATGCCGGCACTGGGAACCCAAAGACCAGCGAAGAACCGGTTGAGGATGGCACTGGATCCCTGGAAAGGTAAGTGTCCTTATATTAAAATATTTATTTCTTAGAGACTGAAGAACCTTTTTAAGACTGCCTAATTATTTTGTGGTGCCATTCAACGTCTGATTGGGCCCTGAAATAGGGTTGCCACCTTTTCTTCAAGTCAAACCCAAAGACTTTAGTGGCGCACAGCAATTTTTTTTTTTTTATGGTATAAGAACTATACATATATTTTGCAATTAAATAACATTTCTAATCATATGAAGTTAATCACAAAAGTCCCCCTTTAAATCTGAGTCCACAGAGTTCCACTTTTACATCTCAATCCACAGAGCTCCCCTTTTACATCTGAACTCTGTACACTGTAAAGGGAGACTCTGCAGACTCTGATGTAAGGGAGAACTCTGGGGACTCTAACATAAGGGATCCTCTGGGAATCCTGATTTAGGAACTCTGATGCACAGAGAGGACTCTGATGTCAGGGGGAACACTGTGGCTTCTGGTGTAAAGGGGAACTCTGATGTAAGGGGTGCTCTGAGAACTCTGATTTACCTTAGTGTACTCACTCGGAGGCAGGAAAGAGAAGGGAGGAGACGTCAGTCACAGACGGGGATGGATGGTGAACGCAGTCAGCACCTCTCATCCAGATCAAGCCCTCTCTCCTCTCCTGTCTGTATGTGTTTAAGGGGGGGATTGTTAGCGCTGGCTTTGGGCAGTGTGAAAGAGATACTCTCAGCTTAGACAACTGAAGCCAGCAACCCTGCTGGGAAGCCATAGTCCAGTCTGAATAATGTGTCTGGGTTTCAGGCAGTTTGAAACCCAGACACGTGATTCCAAACCCGAACTGTCCGGGTGAATCCCAGATAGGTGGCAACCCTACCCTGAAAGACTTGTCCTTGCCTGCTCCATGTTTTGAAGTTCATCCTTGCTGTAGTAGGTCACCTTACATGTTGAAGTTCTCTTTTATACAGAAAGGATTCATTTTATGCAGAAGAAATGCAATCCAGTCTATCCATTATACTAAGGAACCTGAAATACTATCAGAAAAGCCACTGCTAAATAATACACTTTAGGGTTTAAATTGTTAGACCGTCTTCACATTATTTACAACTGTTATGTTTGAAGTCTCTAGTTGATTCAGACCTTATACACAGGAGTGCCTAGAGGGAGTTGCTGGCACTTAGTGTATGAGATTTGTACTCAGCCTTCATACAGACTGGCACTGAGTGAAGAGTTCATTTCCCCTTAGAATGCAGTAAAATAAACATCAATGTAACATTAGTCCAGGTTGAATCTTCCGTCGTTTTTTCACTTCTATTACCCTGCTGGGCAGCAAAAACCTAATGTAGGTGAAAGGGCATTTTGTTCAAGTATTTTCTTCTGCTACTAGTGAACATTGGGGTTGACTAGCTAAAGGCAAATAAACTGTTCGCTTTTCCATAGAAGTTGCACCTTGAGTTGGATTCACACTAAACGCGATACGAATTCACAGCGAATTCACTACGGATTCGGCACCGCATCTAAATCACAACCTGTCCATGCGATCCGATTGCAGAATGTATGTTACGGTAATGACACCCCGCGATTTGCAGAATCGGAACACATGGGTGATCTAGTGTTGCCACCTGTCCAGGATTCACCCGGACAGTTTGGGTTTGGAATCATGTGTCCGGGTTTCAGACTGCCTGAAACCCGGACACATTATTCAGACTGTACTATGGCTTCCCAGCAGGGTTGCTGGCTGCAGTTGTCTAATCTGAGAGTGTCTGGTACACTCTCTTTCATGCTGCCCAAAGCCAACACTAACAATCCCCCCCCAAACACACATACAGACGGGAGAGGAGAGAGGGCTCGATCTGCACCCCTTCGTCCTGCCCCTACCCCTCTGTGTCTGCCCGCACTCCAATCCCTGGGGCTGTGCCTCAGAAAAGAAAAGTGGGGGCTGGAAATTTGAAGTCCAGCAGCCTCAGATACATCTGGATGAGAGGTGCTGACTGCCAAGGGGTGAGTGAGCTCACCATCCATCCCTGTCCGTGACTAAAGTCTCCCCACTTCTCTCTGAGTGAGAACACTAAGGTAAATCAGGGTTCTCAGAGCACCCCTTACATCAGAGTTCCCCTTTACACCAGAGGCCACAGTGTTCTCCCTTACATCAGAGTTCTCAGTGTCCCCCCTCCTTAGATCAGGGTTCCCAGAGCATCCCTTATCTTGGGGTCCCCAGAGTTCTCCCTTACATCAGAGTCTGCAGAGTCCCCCCTTACAGTGAAAGGGAACTCTGCGAGTTCAGATGTAAAAGGGGAACTCTGTGGACTCTGATGTAAAGGGGGACTCTTGTTATTAACATCATATGATTAGAAATGTTATTTCTTAGCAAACTATATGTATAGTTTATACAAAAAAATAAAAATATTGCTGTGCGCCGGTAAAGTGTCCGGATTTGACTTGAAGAAAAGGTGGCAACCCTAATGCGATCCAATTTTGGTGCGGACAAAAAAAGGGTCCTGCACCAGTTTGGTGCGAATGCAGTGCGATTTGAACCATACAAATCAATGGTTCAAATCACACCCCAGAGCCACCGCATGTAATTCACAAAGGGACATCCTGCGATTCCTGTGCGAATTACACGCGGTGTCTCGCACCCCAGCAGTGTGAACCCAGACTCAAAGGAAATTTGCGCCAGAGCTTAGTAAATGGGGTCAAATTCATCTGACTTCTGCTGTCCAATAATTTGTAAGCAAAAATTCTGTTTGTTTTATTTTTCCTGGCACATGATTGGGTATCGCTTACAAAGTGTAATTTCACAACATTTATCAAGCTTTGGGGAAATGTCCCATGCAAAGTACAACTATCCTTGCAAAGTTAACAGCCTATTTGCCTTTTGTAAAACAAACACTATTTTCTATAAGTACCGGTTCACAAAGGGGAGGCTTCAAAGTTGTGCGACTCTAAAGCCGCCCCGCACAGCGCCACTTCAGCGCAGTTTGAAAAACGACTTCTGTATAGAAGTCAATGCAAGCCGCTCTAAAGTCGCCCCAAAGTAGTACAGGAACCTTTTTCTAAGTCGGAGCGACCTGAGTTGCTCCTATTAGAACGGTTTCATTGCAATGCATGGAGCGCGACTTGTCCGCCCTGTGTGAACCGGCACTACTGCACAGAGGTCTCAAATGATGAGTGCCCTGTGTACATTATTGAGTGCACTAGGTTTAACTTTAGTACTTATTGAATTGCAGTTAGATTTAGATACTCAGTACAACTTTTGTAACAGGAAAGTGCAGCTATGAATATGAAAATTTAGGAGGAACTGCAGTCTGCTCACATAATTTGTAATAAAAACATCTTTGCCAATCTGAAGCTTCTCTTCAACCCCTTTGCATATTATTTTATATATACTGTGATTCTGTACTTGCCAAATATGCTGCAGAAATCTCCCTCCACTGAGTCTGGCTGCAGCCATTTTAACTGTGGGCAGCTGAAGCTGCTGCCTGTTCACTTCCTGGATTTACACAGACACACAGAGGCACACCTCCAGCTCCGCAGCTATCATTTGCCCTCTTATGACTCATCCCCCCCTCCATTCCTGGCAACCTTGACGAGAGTGAGAGAGAGAGCTGTTCATGATGTTATAAGCCTAGACTAATGACCAGACGAGAAACAGGAAGTGGGCTGTATAAGGTATTTACTGGCAGAAAAAAAATGTTTTACCATTCAAAGTTAAAACAATAAGGGCAGAAGATTTAATAGATGGGAAGATGAAAAAATTACTGAAGGTCCGCTTTAAGGTCATTAGTACTTATCTATTTTTATGAACTCAGCTTGGCGTTAAACCTTCCCCCCAACCTTAAAGTGTTACTAAACCCACAACAGTAGAATCAGTCTATATATGCAGTAAAGCATGCTTGTTATACTCACTGTGAAACCTAAGGGGTTAATCCTCTGCATTGTGTAAAAAGGCTGTTTGATCCTGTCTTCTCTGGTCTTCCCCTCCTTCCAGTGTTCCCTGATAATTTCCTAATAACACAGAGTCTATGGAGTCAGGCTGCACATGCTCAGTTTGGTGTGTATTTCTAGTGTTTTTTTTTCTTGGGAGAGTGCATGTGATCAGCACAGGGCCAATCAGCACTGTCCAGACAGAGGGTCAGGGGTTTTGCAGCCTCATAGTACAGGCAGAAAACTCCTCCTACAAGTTTTAACCAGTGCTTGGCTGGACACTGATAGAATCCACAAGACTGCTTTATACTGCTGATGAGAAAAGGTATTTAGCAGTTTATATTTACAAAAATAATTGCTGGCTTCACTCCTTTACATTGTGGTAATGCCCTTAACTCTCAAGGTAATGCGCTCCTCTCTGTTGCAGTGTCATTATTTAGAATGGAATCCAAAATGACAAACAGTACCAACGGACCTGCAGTACTGCTCACTACAACAGACATACCATGCAATATGGTTTTCTGCATGAAAAAAAGAACATTAAGAGTAACATTGGGGGTGATTCCTAGACTATACCCTCACTGGCCACTTTATTAGGTACACCTGTTCAATTGCTCGGTAAAATTAATTGCTAATCGGCCAATCACATGGCAGCAACATTTAGGCATCTAGATGTGTTGAAGACGACATGCTGAAGTTTGAGCCGAGCAACAGAATGGGGAAAAAAGGGGATTTAAGTGACTATGAACGTACCATGGTTGTTGGTACCAGACAGGCTGGTCTGAGTATTTCAAAAACTGCTGATCTACTGGGATTTTCACAACTATCTCTGGGGTATACAGAGAATGGTCCGAAAAAGAGAAACTATCCAGTGAGCGGCAGTTGTGTGGAGGAAAATGCCTTATTGAGGTCAGAGGAGAATGGGCAGACTGGTTCCAGATGATAGAAAGGCAACAGTAACTCAAATATCCACTCGTTACAACCAAGGTATGCAGAATACCATCTCTGAATGCACAACACATCGAACCTTGAAGCAGATGGGCTACAGCAGCAGAAGACCACATCGGGTCACACTCCTGTCAGCTAAGAACAAGAAACCAAGGGTACAATTCGCACGGCTCACCAAAATTGGACAATAGAAGATTGGAAAAACATTGCCTGGTCTGATGAGTCTCGATTTCAGCTGCAACATTCAGATGGTCGGGTCAGAATTTGGTGTAAATAACATGAAATCATGGATCCATCCTGCCTCGTATCAATGGTTCAGGCTGGTGGTGGTGTAATGGTGGGGGGGATATTTTCTTGGCACACTTTAGGCCCTTTAGTACCAATTGAGCATCGTTTAAATGTCACGGCTTAGCTGAGTATTGTTGCCGACCATGTCCATCCCTTTATGACTACAGTGTACTCATCTTCTAAAGGGTGACTTCCAGCAGGATAATACACCATGTCACAAAGCTCAAATCATCTCACCACTGGTTTCATGAACATGACAATGAGGTCACTGTACTCCAATGGCCTCAGCAGTCACCAGATCTCATCCAATAGAGCACCTTTGGGATGTGGTGGAAGGGGAGATTCGCATCATAGATGTGCAGCTGACAAATCTGCAGCAACTGCGTGATGCTATCATGTCAATATGGACCAAAATCTCGAGGAATGTTTCCAACACCTTGTTGTATCTATGCCATGAGGAATGAAGGCAGTTCTGAAGGCAAAAAAGGGTCCAACCCGGTACTAGCAAGGTGTACCTAAGTGAGTGTATATACCTGCGCTAAACCATCCACTCCCCCCCGATGCTGACGTCCCTTAATTCCAGAACTGTAACTTTCTCTGGTATTTCCATCTTGTCTTAAAAGGGTTGTAAAGTCTAAACATTTTTTACCCTAATGCATTCCTCCATTAAAAAATGTTTAGGTGTCAGCATCGCCCCCTCAGCCCCCCTTTACTTACCTAAGACCCCTTTGGATCCAGTGCCGTGCATATCCACAGATCGTTTCTCCACTCACTTCCGGGTCTCACTGGCTTTGCTGGGGCACGGGAGCCATTGGTTGGCTCCCAATGCTGTCAATCAAAGCCAGTGACGGGGGCGTGGCCGAGTCCCTCTGTCTGTGTCAATGAAAGCAGCAGAGGGACTCAGGTGCGAGCACGTAACGAGTGCCCCCATGGAAAGCGGCTTCCCATGGGGGCACTGGACAGAGAGGAGGGGCCAGGAGCGCCGGCGGAGGACCCGAACAGAGGAGGTTCCCACCCGCTCTGTGCGATTCCATTGCACAGAGTAAGTAAGTATAGACATGTTTGTTATTTATTTTTTATTTACGTTTACAAAACCCTTTAAAGCAGGAAAAAAAAAGCGCATGGGAAAAAATTAAAAGCCAGCAGCTACAAATACTGTATCTGCTGACTTTTAATATAAGGACACTTACCTGTCCAGGGAGCCCGCGATGTTGGCACCCGAAACCGACGCATCCCTCAGCTCTGGGTGCAGGCGCCGGCATCCTTACTAAGGGAAACAGGAAGTGAAGCCTTGTGGCTTCACAGCCTGTTTCCTACTGCGCATGCGTGAGTCGCGCTGCCTGTTCTGAATGGTCCCTGCTGTCTTCTGGGACCTGTGTGTCTCCCAGAAGACAGGGGGGGAGGGGGGGTTCTGAGGGGCATTGCCAAACATCTTTCCAAACCTCCCAACATATTGAGATGGGAATGAGGGACACCTACTAGCAAATGTACGTGGGCATATGACACGCCCCATGCCACACCCCCTTAAAGGAGAATTAACCAAAAAAAAAAGTTAATTAAATCCAGAAGGCTTTTTTTCTTACCACTACTATTCCTTTATATTGGTTTTTGAAATGTACAAATGCAGCAATTTAGAAATTGGATGAAAGATTTAGCGCTGGGGAACACTTTTTGAAAGAAAAAACGTGCATTTTTATATACAACTATATAGATCAGACCAAAATGAGGGACAAATAAGGGGGAATGAGGGACAGAGGGACATTGGTCCGAATCAGGGACAGTCCTTTAAAATCAGGGACAGTTAGGAGCTATGTCTTTCCCCAGAAGTGGGAGCAGATACCTGGATTTGAGAGGTAATCGCTCCCCCTGAAAGGTGGCAAATGTGGCAGCGGAGGGGCGGGGGGGTCTGATCTGTGGAGGTTCCATTTCTGGGTGGAACTCCGCTTTAAGTAGTGTCCGTGTCTGCCTCCATTAACTTCAAACCACAAATTGAGATCCTTTGTATATGCTCCCATTCAAGTTAAGAAGAGGTAAGTAACAAGAGACGGGGGTAGTTAGCCCAATTTAGATTAAGGGGGGTGGGGAGGGATTTAGCAATTGCTGTAATTAAAGTGCACCTGTCCTTTGAAGAAGGAACCTAATTATTTTTTATGACCAGGTATTTTCAGTCTATATGTGATGCTGCCTTCTGTAGAAGGAGCCATCAAGACATTCATATTGTGATGTCATCATGGCCATAACCTGATGACATCATAGTGTGGCACTCACACCGATGTCACTTTAGTAACAGGTGCCTTTTAAGTAAAGTTAATAAAAAGGATATTTGCACTGCGCTATCTCTCATTATTCACAGTTCTAAGCAGCATCTAAAATGTTATTACATTTATCTACTCTGCAGTTTTAGCAAAAAAGCAACACCATTTTTATGATAAATGATTCCGGCAAACAATTCTATAGCTCATTTCTAATACAAATATTGCAATAAAGTCTTCTACAAATGGGAAATATAATTCTAATGCCAAATGTAATAATCAATATGGAGCTGGTATTAGGTCCCATTTTCCGCAGCACATTGGCAATATTTCATCATTTCTCTTTCACGATAATGCAGTCATTATTTTCCACAAGCAAAAGACTTCCAACAGCTCTATGTTCTTCAGTCAGTGAAAGAGATCACGCCCTCCCACATACAAGTAGTGAATTGTAATGGAGAGACAAAGATAAAATCGAGTTGAATTATTTTAACGCATCGCAGTGATATGTAAATACATACTGCACATATTTATTAGGCTGCCGAGCTTTTGCTTGGAGATCATAACCCTTGGGAATAAATGCAAGAGACAAATGCTTTGTAAAACGTATAAATGTTACATACAAATTCCATTGACTGTTGTTAGTTGTGAATAGAAACCATCTGAAGTTTCTGAGTTAGACAAGTGGACCTGTCATTATGGCAACTTGAAGTAGTTGCAATTGAAAAAAAAAAAATGCCAAGCCTTTTTTAAAAAAAACAAAAAACGCTCAGATGTGAACAGGGGCCATTTAAATGAATGGGATTTTGCTTGTTGGGCGTTTTGAAACTTTTGAGATGAGCGTTTTATGAGCTGAAAATGCTCAGGTGTGAATAGGCCCTTACACTGGCTATGACTGTACATAGCAGAAACCAAGTGGAACATGCAACATTAACTGCTTGCCGACCGTATACTGTATATATACCGCCGTCCGTATACTGTATATATACCGCCGACCATATATCGTATATATACCGCCAACTGTATACTGTACATATACCGCAGACTGTATACTGTATATATACCGCAGACTGTATACTGTATATATACCGCAAACCGTATACTGTATATATACTGTCGACCGTATATTATATATATACTGCCAACCGTATACTGTACATTAACCGCAGACTGTATACTGTAAATATACCACCGAAGCGTATACTGTACATATACCGCCGACCATATACTGTATATATAAATATATACCGACGACCGTATACTCTATATATACCGCCGACCATATACTGTGTATATAAATATATACCGACGACCGTATACTCTATATATACCGCCGACCATATACTGTATATATAAATATATACCGACGACCGTATACTCTATATATACCGCCGACCATATACTGTGTATATACCGCCGACCATATACCGTGTATATACTGCCAACCGTATACCGTATATATAACCCTGACCGTATACTGTGTATGTAACGCCGACCATATACTGTATACATACCGCCGTCCGCATACTGTATATATAACGCCGACCGTATACAGTATATATACCTCTGTCCGCATACTGTATATATAACGCTGACCATATACTGTATATATACTGCCGACCGTATACTGTATATATACCTCTGTCCGCATACTGTATATATAACGCTGACCATATACTGTATATATACTGCCGACCGTATACTGTATATATAACCCTGACCGTATACTGTGTATATAACGCCGACCGTATACTGTATATATACCTCCAACCGTATACTGTATATATACCGCAGACCGTATACTGTATATATACAGCAGCAAGGCGGATCCCCTGTGCAGAATTATGTGCATGCACTTCCGGGTCTAGGGCACGCACGCGCGGCGCCCCGCTTCCACTGTGATTGGACACAGCGGGAGCCAATCAGCGGGTCCTGATGTCCGCCGGGACCTGCCGATCGTTCCCGAGAGAAGCAGAAGAGCGATCTGTAAACAAGGCAGATCGCCGTTCTGTGAGAAGGGGAGGCAGTGATCCTGTATTTCTGTTAAGCAGCAACACAGATCTCTGCCTTCTCCCAGTAAAAGCACCTTCCCCACAGTTAGTAACCACTCCCTAGGAACACAGTTAACCCCTTGATCGCCCCTGATGTTAACCCTTCTCTGCCTGTGTCATTAGTACAGCGACAGTGCATATTTATCACTGATCACTGTATTAGTGTCACTGGTCCCCATAAAAGTGTCAGTTAGGTGTCCAATCGCAGTCCTGCTATAAATCACTGATCGCCGCCATTATTAAATTTGTTTTTTCGATTTTTTTTTAAATGGATTTGTTTTATAGCAGAATGTAAGAAATATTGTTTTTTTTTGTTTGTTTTTTTTTTTCAAAATTGTCAGTGCTTTTTTGTTTATAGTGCAAAAAATTTGTAGGGGTGATCGAATGCCACCAAAAGAAAGCTCTATTTGTGGGGAAAAAAGGGCAAAAACCTATATTTCAGAAGACTGAGGGGCTAATTTGTAAACAATAACATATTTCATATGAAACATAGTATACTTCCACAGTATTGCGGTACTAAAGGGTTAAACATCTTGATTTTAAAAATTACAGTTATTTTGTAATCCAGAGTTTTGTAAATGTGACATTTCGATACAACTGTGCTGGTGTACCGATGTGAAATGTCATGGATTTGGTCCTTTGAAGCATGTTTTTCTTTGTGTTTTTTTTAACGCCAGAAATGTCATCTTTTGAAAAGAAGTTAGAATACGATGACTGATAGGAATCAGTTTACTGTATATGACATGGCGGTTTCACGAGATTCCAATTTTAAAACAGAATAAAATTAAGTCTTCATTATGACTGCTTAACTCCCATACATACCATCATCTATAGCAACCAATCAGGCTCTCCCTTATATTCTCTTAGTTGCACTAGAAGAATGAAAGCCAACTGGTTGTAAAGAGCACCACAGACAGTGCTTACTATTGAATTGTGGGGGATGTTAGCGACTTGCTATGGGGGCACTCAGAAAAGAGGAGGAGCCAAGAGATTGGGGACCCGAAATGAGGAAGATCGGGGCTGCTCTGTGAAAAACCATTGCACAGAGCAGGTAAGTATAATATGTTTGTTATTATTGTTATCTTTATGACTAAGCTCCATTGGTGGAGTGAAACGTGTCGGGGGCGTGGCCTGGCGGGAGCCCAGGCTGCGGTTGTCTCTCTCATACCTACCACAGGATTCTGTAAATGTGTGGTAGTAAACGTCATGAAGAAAAAACAATTTCCTTCTGTAAGGCAATGTCACAATGTGAAACTTACCTTAACTACTTGCCGCACGCGATATAGCCGAAAGACGGCTACAGTGCGGGCCTTAATTGTCGGGAGGGTGTCCGGGGACTTCCTCCCGAGCAAGCGCTGTCTGCATGTCCCTGCGGGTCGCGCGCGGTGCGCTCTGTGATTACAGAGTCTATGAGACTTGGCTGATCACAGATCCAAGTAAGGGGTCGATCCCGGCCCCTTACCATGTGATCAGCTGTCAGCCAATGACGGCTGATCACATGATGTAAACATAAGCTCGATAATCGGTATTTTGTTTCCTCACGCTTTCAGCGTGAAGGGAAAAAAAAGCCGATCACCGGCTTATGCTCAAGGGACATCAGTCCCTCACACAGAACGCTGCAGCTGCATTTTCTATGCCCGCCAGTGTCAGCTGCCAGTGCCCACTGTGTCACCAACGGTGCCACCTATCAGTACCCACCAGTACCACCTACCGGTGCCCACAGTGTCACCTACCAGTGCCCACAGTGCCACCCATCAATCCCCAGTAGTGCTGCCAATCAATGCCCATTAGTGTCTCATAATCAGTGCTGCCTATCAGTGTCACCTACCAGTGCCTACCAGTGTCCATCAGTGCCACTCATCAGTGATCATCAGTGTCCATCAGTGCCACCTATCAGTGCCCTTCAGTGCCACCTATCAGTGCCCTTCAATGCCACCCATCAGTGCCAACTATCAGTGCCCATCAGTGCCAACCATCAGTGCCACCAATCAGTGCCACCTATCAGTGCTGCCTCGCCATTGCTTATCAGCGCCACCTATCAGTGCCCATTAGTGCCACCTTATCATTGCCCATCAGTGCCGCCTATTAGTGCCCATCAGCGAAGCCCATCAGTGCCCATCAGTGCACATCAGTGAAGAAAAATTACCTATTTTCAAAATTTTATAACAAACTATGAAACAATTTTGGTTTTTTTTTCAAAATTTTCTTTCCTTTTTTGTTTAATTTAGCAAAAAATAAAAAACCCAGCAGCAATTAAATACCACCAAAAGAAAGCTCTATCTGTGTGAAAAAAATGATAAAAATTTCATTTGGGTACACTGTAGCATGACCGCGCAATTGTCATTCCAAGAGTGACAAAGCTGAAAGCTGAAAATTGGTTTGGGCAGGAAGGGTGTTTAAGTGCCCAGTAAGCACGTGGTTAAAACAAAGTCCTCCAGCTGCGCGCTAACAGGACTTTCCTCTTCACCCAGTCTTCCTTCTGGGTTGGTGAGCTCAGGTCCTTTGATTGGATGAGCCTCGATGACATCACTCGGGGCTCGGAAGGAACGGCACAGGTATGCCATTTCTTCAGAGCGCATGCGACGTCACCAGCCCATTCACAAGTAAATATCTCTTAAACGGTGCACTGTTGGGAGTGAAGGAAATACCTTCTGGATATGGAGAAGCACATTGCTCATTCTATGTGAGCGTTGCTCCAATTATAAGCACCGGTGTTGTCACATGGGGCAAGCCTATGCCCGGCATCAACAAAGTACAGCTTTACTTTGAAGCTAAGTGAGAGCCTATAAAACATAAACTGAAGTCTCAAGCTCCACTCTTCAACTCAAAAGAAGAATGCAGATCATCAATACGATGTTTTACATGTACCTGGCAAAATAAAAATAAAAAATAATTAAATTTTTTTTTCAGTCCCTGATCATCCTTTGAGGATCAAGCATGAAGAAAAAGATACAGCATGTCAGTAGACTATATCCATTCCAGGACAATTCTAAAGTCTGCTGCCCTTAGTTGTCTATATAGAACCTGCAGGCACATTAGTCTTGTAATCTATTGAAGACAATTAGACATTTACTTTAATTTTCTGTATGAATAGCAATTAAATAGTAGCCGCGTGTCTCTCTACATATAATGGAAACTCACACTGATCAGCAAATGATGAATCCTGTGCTTAACATAATCAATCAATGTATGCTAATTCTCCCATCTGCTTCTTCCCAACTGAAAAGGTCACACAAATATTATAAAGAATTCAGCCCAAGTCACTCAATAGCCTTTAATGATGACCAATTCTTCCCTAACAATAGATGTAATAAAAGGGTTTAGCTTTTGGGATGGATATAATGGTTTAAATGAGTCTGTACAACAAATGTATCATGGTAAAGGACAAACAATTCCTACAAGCCTAACAATTAGATACGTTTTGAGGAGTCAACAGATTGTTTAAGCGATGTTAAACTGGAGACATACTGCATGCATTTGAATCACTTTGAAATATTAATCCTATTTTGTAACATCATGCAAATTTGTGATTGTGTGCAGGAACCCATATCAACCAATCACGAATCAGCCTTTAGAAAGTTGCTTTGCTTACAGGGTTCAATGAAAGCTAGCATTACTGATTGAGATATTCTGAAAAGTTTGATCAGTCGTGGTCCGAATTATCGTTTTGAAAATCATGTGCCTCAAACATGTTGAATTTCCTAACCAGAAGTGCTAGTTAATTCCATAGGAACCTAAACTAGGCTTCAAAAAGTGTGCATTAACCACTTCAGCCCCGGAAGATTTGGCTGTTCAACGACCAGAGCACTTTTTACAATTTGGCACTGCCCTGCTTTAACTGGTAATTGCGCGGTCATGCAATGCTGTACCCAAACTAAATTTGTGTCCTTTTTTTCCCACAAATAGAGCTTTCTTTTGATGGTATTTGATTGCCTCTGTGAGTTTTATAAATTCTTGAATCAATCCTCACTACCAATCACAGTTTCGAAGGCCATAAAATGTCAAGATAGCATCCCCCCCCCCCCCAAATGACCCCATTTTGAAAAATAGACACCTCAAGCTATTTGCTGAGAGGCATGTTGAGTCCATGGAATATTTTATATTTTGCCAGTTGTGGGAAAATGACAAACTTTTTTTAAAATCTTTTTTTGCACAAAGTTGTCACTAAATGATATAGTGCTCAAACATGCCATGGGCATATGTGAAATTACACCCCAAAATACATTCTGCTGCTTCTCCTGAGTATGGGGATACTACATGTGTGAGACTTTTTGGAAGCCTAGCCGGGGACAGGACCCCGAAAACCTATCACCGCCTTCAGGCTTTCTAAGGGCGTAAAATGGTGATTTCACTTCCTCACTACCTATCACAGTTTCGGAGGCCATGAAATGTCAAGATAGCACAAAACCCCCCAAATCACCCCAACACTTTTTTTGTAATTTGAATGCACTAAAACACACTATATTGCCCAAATGTTTGATGAAATAAAAAAGATAATCTTATGCCAAGGTCATGGATACCAAACACGACATGCTTTAAAATTGCGCACAAACATGCAGCAGCGACAAACTACTGTACATACATTTTTAAAAGCTTTTAAAATCCTTTACAGGTTACCACTTTAGATTTACAGAGGAGGTCTACTGCTAAAATTACTGCCCTCAATTGGACCTTCACGGTGATACCTCACATGCATGGTACAATTGCTGTTCACATATGACACCAGGCCGACGCTTGGGTTCGCCCTTGCATGTGAGCATAGGGGGACAGGGGTGCTTTTTTTTATTATTATTATTTATTTTGCTTTTTTATTTTATTTTTAAACTGTTCCTTTCATTTTTTTTATTTTTTAATATTTTTTATTGTTATCTCAGGGAATGTAAATATTCCCTATTATAGAAATAGGTAGTGACAGGTACTCTTTTAAAAAAAATAAAAAATGGGGCCTAAATCTCTCCTCTGCTCTCAAAGCATCTGACCACACCAAGATCAGTGAGATAAAATGCTTTCCCTAACCTAAGTCATGAAATGCTCGTAGCTTCCAGTTTGTTAGGCCATAGAGATGATTGGAGCCATTCTAGTCTCTGATCAACTCTATGGTCAGCTGGTGGAACCACCGGCTGCATTCTTGGGTTCCCTGTTGGGACAGGAGAGCCCGAGAAAACCATGGAAGACGGTGGGGTTCCCTCCCACTGCTTGTAAAAGCAGTCTAGAGGCTAATTAGCCGCTAGGATTGCTTTTATAAGAAAGCCAACTGCTGGCTGAAAAGAATGATGCCAAGATGATACCTAAACATGCAGGCATCATTCTGGTATAACCACCCAAAGTCCAGCAACATACCAGTATGTTGCTGGTCCTTGCTGGGCATATATTGTAATGTTCTTTTTTTCATGCAGCCTGTGGGCTGAACAAAAAAAAAGAGATTGATCAGTGGGTATGCCCACCATTAGAATACCGCCCTTCATCCACCCACTTCTAATGATGGGCATACATGCACCATTTTTTTTTTTAACTGTGGTGGTGAAATCACCTCCTAAAGCACTGGAGTCGCTGATTTACGTATCGTGAGAGCAAATGCTGTTGCTGTCAAGATAAATAAATCAGTGCTGCAATATAACTGGGGGATGACAGGTTTGTAGCTACTTCCCAAGCTTTTATGGTTGCTTTCATTGACACATTTAATGGTAAATTAGATTTCGGGCCTCTGTACAAAGCTAAGCGCAAACGCTCATAGGATCCTAACTGCGCTGCTTCTAGGACTGTGGCAGAATCCCCATTATTTGCCAACAGCCAGCGTCTAGCAAAAACCATCTGACCAGCCAGGTAGTATTTCTGCCAGTCTGTTAGCGCTAACCCCCCTGCCCCCAGGGTTCTTGTAACACCTTTATGCCTATGCGAGGTGATTGGGGAGACCACAAAAAGGACACAATAATACTGTTCAATTTGTGGAAAAATGATTTGGAAACCCACACCTGGCAGTGTCTTAAAAAATATAAAATTACTGATAGGAACTTCATTTTTAAAAGATTTATACGCCCTAGTAAGGACAGGGGCAACACTTGTGATTTTTGATTAAGCTGTGAGACTAATAGGAGAAGGTTTAGTAACATGTAATCCTGGACGTTAGCTGTAATTTTTACCTCCAAGTAGGCAATAGAGGAAACCCACTGCAGCGGAAGATTTTCATCTGCTGCACTCCGTGCCTCTGGCCCCAACGGTAATATCGAGGACTTGCCCCAATTCACCCAAAGACCCAAGAAGGAGGAAAACTGGTTGATTCTAACAAAGGGTCTCTGAGGAAAAGGAGCAAGTCATCAGCATATAGTGCAAGGCTTTCCCGTATAGTTCCTACCTGGATTGCACCCACTTCACTAGACTGACGTAGCGCTCTCGCCATAGGCTCCATCATTAAGGTAAAAAGGAAAGGGGAGAGAGGGCATCCTTGCCTAGTACCCCCAGGGCTGTCTTTTCCATTGGGCACGCTGGGCAGTTGCCCGGGGGCCCAACTTTCCTGGGGGGCCCCACCTACCCAGCAACCCCAGCTAAGCATCTATGTGTCACCTTCGCTCCAATTTTCTGTGACCCCGCGCTCCGGCTGCCATGTCCAGTCTCAGGCCGGCCCCTGGCGCCCTGTGATTGAGTGAAAGGGGTCATGTGCGGCAGGTGGGGCTGGCCTGTCCTCAATCGTGGGAGAGTGGGGCTGGCCTTCACTGGGAGCTGTGGCCGCTGTCTTCTCCTCCTCCTCTCCGGGTCACCAATCATGTCCCCGCCGGGGCATGCAGTTTGAGCCCGATGTCTTCTTCTCCTCCCTTCCGGGTCACCGATCATGCAGTCTGGCAGTGTGACAGGCGGCGGCGCAGAGGCAGAGCAGATCATGAAAGAAAAAAAGGTAAGAGACTCACTCGTGAGTTTTGTTGCTGGCCCGGGGGGGAGTAGATATGGTCTGGGGAGAGGGAGCAGCCATAAAGTCAGTGTATAGTGTAATGTGTTGTGTGTAGTGTATAGTGTATTGTGTGTGTGTAGTGTATAGTGTATTGTGTGTGTGTGTGGTGTATAGTGTATTGTATATTGTATGTAGTGTATTGTGTGCGTGTGTGTGTGTGTGTGTGTGTGTGTGTGTGGTGTATTGGTCTGTGGGTAGAGTATTGTGTAGCGGTCAGTATGTAGTGTATTGTGTAGTGGTCTGTGGATAGTGTATTGTGTAGTAATGTAGTAGTCAGTGGATAGTGTAGTTTGTGTAGTAGTAGTCAGTATAGAAATCAGGTAGGGTGGTGTGGTGTGTAGTGGTCAGTATAGGAATCAGGTAGGTTAGTGTGGTGTGTAGTGTAGTGGTCAGTGTGGTGTGTAGTTTAGTGGTCAGTCGATATAATGTAGTGTAGACAAGGCACCAGTGCACTGTATTGCCCGGGGGCCTATAATGCTCTTAAGATGGCCCTGAGTACCCCTACCAATATCAAAGGGATCAGAAACTGAGAGCCCCAACTGAATTGCCATCCGAGGGCCGCTATACAATAAAGTGACCCATCGCCGGAAATTAGGCCGAAATCCCATACTCTCCAATACTCTGTGCATATACAGCCAGAGTCAAAGGCCTTTTCTATGTCAATAGAAACTATGACTTTTTCAAGGACTTCTGGAGTATCTAGTTGTAAATGAGTGAATAATCTTCGTAAGTTAGTATCTGTGGACTTCCCGTGCATAAATCCCGTCTGGTCAATATCCACCAATGAAGGAATGACCTTGTTCAGGCGCGATGCTAACACCTTAGTTAGGATCTTTAGATCCGTATTAAGTAATGCTATGGGGCGATAGAAGATACACGCTTGTGGATCCTTACCCGGTTTCAATAGGAGCATCATATATGCCTCCAGCATTAACGGTGGGAGGACCTAATTTTCTAGGCAATGACCAAAAAGCATACTGAGTCTCAGGGCTAGTTGTTCCATGTATTGTTTATAGAAGTCTGCTGGAAATCCATCCAGGCCCGGGGATTTATTGGACAGAAAAGTTAATATCGGCGCTTCTATTTCTAGAGCTGAAATATCAGCATCTAGAAGAGTAACGTCTGAGTCTGATAATTTAGGGAGGTAAAGTTCATTCAACATCCATCTAGCTCATTGATGTCATATGATGGTATAGGGGAATAGAGAGCAGTGTAGTAAAGCACAAATTCCTCCAAAATACCGGCAGGGTCTGTGACCAGAGTCCCCCCAGTGTTTTTAATAACAGGGATACTGACAGGTATTGTTTTATCTGCCGCCAAGAGGACCAACAGTTTGCCATTTTTGTCCCCTTGAGCTAATAGGGACTCAGCCCTCTTCCCCGTTTCAGTGTGGGCCAGTTTGGAGAAGTGCACTGAAAAAAGTCACTGTGTCTCCACCAGCAGAAATGCATAGGTAGTCTCCAATGGAGAGTCGGCGTGTACACTGGCACACTCCCTTTCTTTGACTAGAAGAATATCACACTCTGCGTCATGATCTTTCCTAGCCGCTTTAATTGCAGAAATACATTCTCACCTCGCCACAGCTTTAAATGCATCCCACACCAATGCTGGCTCAGCCGTGCCAGCATTGGTAGACCAGTAAGTTGTAATAGAGCGCTGTATCTGGGAGGTCACCTGGTCATCCTGCAACCAGTCTGGCTACAACCTCCAGCTACCCCTCCTTCCCCCAACCGGGAGAGCCAGGGTGACTGATAGAGGGCAGAGGTCAGACGTTCCCCCAGCCAAATATTCAGAGTCATGAAAATACATTAACAGAAGTGGATTGCCAAACGCCAAATCAATTCTAGCAGAGGATCTATGGGTGGCAGATAAATGAGAATAAGATTTAACATTTGGGTACTTCCAGCGCCATAGCTCAGAGAGACCAGACAAAGACATCCAAGAGCAAAGGTCAGCCGAAGCTGGCCTATTAGGGTTAGAGGAGTCTAGTGTAGGGTCCAAAATGACATTGAAATCCTCCAGCATAGGCAGACTAACAAAAAGAGCCAATTTCACCATTAAATCATAAAGCACTTGTACTTGGATAGGAGGGGGTAAGTATATATTCACAATCAACATTTTACGGTGAAATACGTCCAGTACCACATCCATATATTGTCTCCCCGGGTCGGAGAACACCTGATGTATAGTACAAGGGACAGCTTTACTAATTAGGATGGAGATCCCCCTTGCATAGGTGGAGTATGTAGAGTGAAATGTTCTTTGAATCCAGGGTTTACGTAGGGACAAAATGTTACTCCCCTCTAGGTGGGTCTCCTGCAGGAAGACAACATGTGGCTTTACCCGTTTAAGATATTGGAAAACAGCCGTTCTTTTAAATTTGTTGTTCAAACCCCTCACATTCCAAGACACTACCTTGAACCTGCTATCTATCAGTGAAATTCGAAGAAAAAGAGACCACATATATACCCATTACTACCCAACAAGGCTGACAACAGATCTTCCTATGATATACAGTATGAGTTAGAGCAATAATTGGTGTAGCACATATAGAAGAATTAATGAGCTGAATGGTAACCCCCTCCCTGTTATACCAGAAACCAGTAAACCAAAAATAAACAAACAAAAATTGTCCAGTATGCAGCTTGTTCCCAAAAACTAAAAAAACTGGAAGGATCCAACCATTGGTATCGAAAATTCGGCATTGCTAGATGAAAAACTTGCATCTCGAATCCTCACCAATAGGGATGAGCTTCGAACAGCGAAAAATTTGGGGTGTTCGCGGCAAATTCGAAAGCCACGGAGCACCCTTTAAAAGTCTATGGGAGAAATCAAAAGTACTAATTTTAAAGGCTTATATGCATGGTATTGTCATAAAAAGTGTTTGGGGACCCGGGTCCTGCCCCAGGGGACATGTATGCAAAAAGAAGTTTTAAAAAAGAAGTTTTAAAAAAAGGAGTTTTAAAAACGGCCGTTTTTTTGGGAGCAGTGATTTCAATAATGCTTAAAGTGAACCAATAAAAGTGTAATATTCCTTTAAATTTCATACCTGGGGGCTGTCTATAGTATGCCTGTAAAGGGGCGCATGTTTCCCGTGTTTAGAACAGTCTGACAGCAAAATGACATTTCAAAGGAAAAAAAATAATTTAAAACTACTCGCGGCTATATTGAATTGTCGGTCCGACAATACACATAAAAGTTCATTGATAAAAACGGCATGGGATTTCCCCACAGGGGAACCCCGAATCAAAATAAAAAAAATGCGTGGGGGTCCCCCTAAATTCCATACCAGGCCCTTCAGGTCTGGTATGGATATTAAGGGGAACCCCGCGCCAAAATTTTTTTAAAAAATGGCGTGGGGGTCCCCCTTTTAAGGGGAACCCCGCGCCAAAATGTAAAAATAAATAGCATGGGGTCCCCCCAATAATCCATACCAGACCCTTATCCAAGCACGCAACCTGGCAGGCCGCAGGAAAAGAGGGGGGCGAGAGAGCGCCCCCCCTCCTGAACCGTACCAGGCCACATGCCCTCAACATTGGGAGGGTGCTTTGAGGTAGCCCCCCAAAGGACCTTGTCCCTATGTTGATGGGGAGGAGGGCCTCATCCCCACAACCCTTGCCCGGTGGTTGTGGGGGTCTGCGGGCAGGGGGCTTATCGGAATCTGGAAGCCCCCTTTAACAAGGGGACCCCCAGATCCCCCCATGTGAATTGGTAATGGGGTACCAACAAGGGGACCCCAAATGTACCCCTACCATTTCACAAAAAAGTGTCAAAAATGTTAAAAAACACAAGAGACGGTTTTTGACAAGTCCTTTATTAATTTCTTCTTCTTTCGGCTTCTTCTTCCATCTTCTTTCTTCTGGTGTTTTTTCAGTGTTCTTCTTCTTCCTCCATCTTCTCCTTCATCTTCTTCATCTTCTTCTTCATCCGCTCTTCTTGTCCTGCATCTTCCTCCAGGCTTCTTCTCCGCTCCGTCCGCACGATCCGTGGGAGTCTTCAGCCATGTGACGCTTCGCTTCTTATGACACTTCTTATATAATGGAGGGCGGGGCTACCCTCCTCTGACACACGGGGAATTCACGGGACTTCCCTGTGGCTTTCCCCGTGTTGTCAGAGGGGGGCGGGGTCACCCACTGGGTCAGACTGTTCTAAACACGGGAAACATGCGCCTCTTTACAGGCATACTATAGACAAGGAATATTACACTTTTATTGTTTCACTTTAAGCATTATTAAAATCACTGTTCCCGAAAAAACTGACGTTTTTAAAACTTCTTTTTGCATTGATAAATGTCCCCTGGGGCAGGCCCCGGGTCCCCAAACACTTTTTATGACAATAACTTGCATATAAGCCTTTAAAATTATCACTTTTGATTATTCATGTTCGTGTCTCATAGACTTTAACGGTGTTCGCGCGTTTGAACAAATTTTTTGCCTGTTTGCATGTTCTGATGCGAACCAAACCAGGGGTGTTCGACTCATCCCTACTTGCCAAACAACATAAAATGGTGCAACCTTCAAACCGCAGAGAAAAGGAGTGCAAGTCAGTAACATGCAGTGCCAACCGGCACCACAATTAGTGTTGACTCAAACAGGAAAGGTGAATTCCAAGTGCAGTAAAACAGTAGAAATATAAAACAGGCCTCATCCCAGGAAAGTTGAGCACCAAGGTGATATCAGGGGTTGCTATCAAGCCAATCACAAGCATCTTGCGAAGTATCAAAGAACTTGGGTGCGCCCTTGTATTGGACCCAAAGATGACTAGGATACAATATGCTGTACTTTATTTCTTTTTCTCTGAACCTTCTCCTCACATCCATAAAGGAGCAACGTTTTCTCTGTGTTTCAGCAGAAAAGTCAGAAAAAAGCATCATGCAAGCATTTTCAAACTTTAAATCTTGATGCTTTCTTGCTTCAGCTAGAATCATGTCATGATCTCTATGATTTAAAAACCTGATTAGGTAGGGCCGTGGCAGAGAGCCTGGGGGTCTTGTACCAGTGGGAACCTCATGTGCTCTCACCATGATGTACGTGGGTGGGAGATCTTCCAGGGAAAGCAAGGTTTTAAAAAACTGTTCAGTGAATAGGACTGGTTTAGCCCCCTCTGCACCTTCAGGCAATCCCACCACTTTCACATTATTTCTCCTCTGCCTATCTTCGGCATCATCAGCTTGGTGTTGAAGCGATCTTACCATATCCCTGAGCTCAGACAACTGGGAGCCCTGGGAATGTGAAGCATCCTCCACCTCAGAGATGCGGTCCTCAGCCGTGGTGAGCCTGTCTCTGATCTTGTCCAGATTGTGCCTGATGAGATTACATTCAGACGCCAAGTAAACAATACGGGCCATGAGCTCAGCCCTGGATGCCACAATTGCTTCCAGGATTGGCTTAGTTATTGCCGCAGTATCCACCTCCGACTCAGGGGATGGCGGGGGGAAGCTCCGGGGCTCGGTGTGCTTTGCCTGTCACCCACTTCATCTTCACGCTTTGCTGACTGGCGCGCTGTGAAGACGACACAGGAACCAAGATGGTAAGGGCGAAGCTAGCATTCCCACTACGATGAGAGTGGAGCTACCTCTGATCCCATGGCGGCGGCAGGTCTCCTTATGCATTTTAAAAGTCGAGGATGGCATTTTCCAGTTCTCTGTGGTTCGGGCTAACTGCACCGGTGTAATGATTTGGGATAGGGTCAGTTTGAAGGGCTCCGAAGGAGTAATATTCAGGTGGAAAGCCAGAGCTCAGAAGAGACACATCCTCCCCCGATCACATCCGGTCCGCCCGTCTATGGGAATGTTTGACCATTCTTCCAGAAGCACATTTGTGAGGTCAGGCGCTGGTGTTAAACGAGAAGGCCTGACTCACAGTCTCTGCTGTAATTAATACCAAAGGTGTTCTATCGGGTTCAGTTCAGGACTCTGTGCAGGCCAGTCAAGTTCCTCCACCCTAAACTCGCTCATCCATGTCTTTATGGACCTTGCTTTGTGCACTGGTCCAAATCATTTGGTGGAGGAGGGATTATAATGTGGGGTTGTTTTTCAGGGTTTGGGCTTGGTCACTTAGTTCCAGTGAAGGGAACTCTTAAGGCATCAGGATACCAAGACATATTGGACAATTTCATGCTCCTAACTTTGAGAGAAGAGTTTGGGGATGGCCCCTTCCTGTTCCAACATGACTGTGCAGCGTGTAAAGGCAGGCATTCCAATACTTTTGACAATATAGTGTAAGTACAGTATGTACCATACTTGTGGTATCCCTGTGGAAGCTGGAAATCACTGTAGTAGGCAGCTGCTCTGCTGCATTATGAACACAGGAGGTCTTCCGTTTCTCACAGGCATCTTTCACAGAGCAATTGGGATTTTCTCAAAGAATGTAAAGTATTCTCTATTTGGACAAGGTGGAGATTGTGACATCACTGCCTGCCTCTCCACAATGTCCAATTAGGGAATGCCTTGCATTCATTGAGAAAATGCTAAGTATTTTCTGACTGGCACTTATGTCAAGTGAGCGACCTTCTGGTCCAAGCTAGACTATTGTAATTATGTAAAAATTACCATACCTGGAATTCAGCTTTAATGACAGGATTACTTTAAATCATATAATCCCTTTAAGACTGCTTTATTATTTTGCAATTTTAACTAAATAAGTATTGTGACTATAATCTTCTAACTCTCTATATTCCTCAATCCAGAGCAGGACTTCTCCCGAGAAACCTAAGTGTGATTCATCAGCTTTTCACTCCCTGTGTCCATTACAATGGCTTGTACAGTAACCTCTGTCTCGTATTAGTAGCAGGAAATTACAAACACCAAGCTGCTGGGACAGAGAGGTAATTTATCAAAATGAAAATTTGCCTCTTACTTTGCTTTCCCTCTCGTTATTAAACGGTTTGTTACATCTGACACTACTTGTGGAGCGGCATGGCTAGAGAAGCTCGGAGAAGCACTTTAATCCCGGGAGACACTTAGAAGGGAATTGAAAAGTATTACACAGCAATGGTTTAAGTGAAAGCCTCAGAGATGCATCCTGCAAGGGGGAGAATGGGAATAAGCAATGAATGGGATATTCTGATACCAGTTCCCTTACCAGATGCTGATTGCAACACGTAGCCAACAGCATCAACTGATTTATAGAACTCCTTATAGGATCTGTTGACTTCTCTTTTACAGGCTTGCAGTAAATCAAAAAATTACCAATTCTGGGGATTGCTACAGATTGCTGGGATTCTCATATAATATGACATTGTGTGCTCTGTTCAGTGCAGGGACCATAAAATTCTATCCCATATGTGCATTAGGTCGTAGAATTGATTTTGGTTTTACCACCCGCATTAGAAATTATACTCTAACTTTGAACCTCAAGCACTCTCTTTAAGGGACATAAAAACATAGAAACACATGTAAGAGGACAACTCGATATTAGGTAGACCCCTCTCCACTTTAGTTAAGTATGTGAATGTATAATTTCAAGTAGACCTAAACCTTTAACTTGATGGCATTAAGTTTGCTAATGCAGGGTGTACAATAAAAAGTTGCAAATTTGCATCTTATTAAAATACTTGCATCTCAGTGCTGCTGATCTCCTCCAACCTCTTATAATCTCCTTTGTCTACATCCACTCGCTCCAGCATTAGCTGCACATCATTGTTCTTCACCGTCTTCCTGATAGTGACAAAGGTATACCATAGCTGCACAATGCGTATCATTTTTAAGCTACTCCAAGGGTGCATGTGGCAGGTTGACAAGGTAGGAGAATATTTGGAGGATAGTGGTCACCCATTAACAGAAAATCATTGAACTAGAACCTTAAAATGGAACTACAGGTACACAGAAATTATATATAAGGATCAATCTGTCAATATAAATAAACAGCAGCCCCCTTGTTTATTTTTTTTCATGGGTCAGATGGTAAATGCACCAACAAGAAACAATGCATTACTAGACCTACTGATCACTAACAATACAGACCTGATCACAGATGTGGAAATACGGGGCAATTTAGGAAACAGGGAAACAGCGATCACAGATCAATTCGTTTTAGTATATATCACACAAATAGGAAACATAAGAGGAATACATTGGTACTAGCTGATTGGAGAAAAGCCAATGTAACATCAATATTTAAAAAAGGACCAAGATATATCCCTGGGAACTACAGACCAGTTAGCCTAACATCAATAGTATGCAAGCTCTTGGAGGGGATAATAAGGGACTATATACACATTAGCAAAAATCAGCATTGATTCATGAAAAATTATTCTTGCCAACCAATCTATTAACCTTCTATGAGGAGGTGAGCTGCCATCTAGATAAAGGAAGGCCTGTAGACGTGGTGTATCTGGACTTTGCAAAGGCATTTGATACGGTTCCCCATAAATGTTTACTGTACAAGCTAAGGTCTGTCGGCATGGACCAAAGGGTGAGTACATGGATTGAAAACTGGCTACAGGGGCGAGTTTAGAGGGAGGTGATAAATGGGGAGCACTCGGAATGGTTCGGTGTGGAAAGTGGCTTCCCCCCAGGGTTCTGTCCTGGGACCAATCCTATTTAATTTATTCATAAATGATCTGGTATATGTAGGCGGGGCCTGGAGAGACCCTGGAAAAAAAGCTGTGGTGAGACCCCTCCCCCCCTTTTGGAAGCTGAGGATAACCTGACGATTCATCTTGCCAGACCTGGTGGTCATTAAGCTTTCTTAGACTTGTAAGACGTATGTCTTTTCAAGTCATCTAATTCTGGTAAGCCTCTTTTGATGCTCCGGTGATGGTCCTGCCACTTACTTAGATCCTCCACCCATTTGTGATTTCTTACCTATTCATCTGACAGAAGTGAACAATTCTGTTTATGAGGAAACCCTGGGAGTTTTTTCATTTTTTAAGCACTTAACTCTTATGGACTTTTTCGTGGTGGTTTTCTATTCCACTATTCATCACCAATATAATTGTCAATTTTTTATGGACTATATTATTTGATTTGCCACATATGTATGTTTTTTAAACTCATTGTTTAATTTCATGTTATTGATTCACGTCATTTACTCACTATAGTCACTTCCTAATGTTAATTTGCATCACCTAGTGTTTCAATACTGTTTTTTTGTCCTGTAAAGGAAGAACGGATTCACTGCTTACATATACACATAGCGCTACACTACATTTTTTTACTATTTTTTGCCTTTGCCTGTGTCTAGAGGTGTGTCAGCTGCTAACTGTATACTACATTTTTTTTCTTTTTTAATATTGTTTGGTGCAGCGCTGTACTTATTTCCATAAATGATCTGGAGGATAGGATAAACAGCTAAATCTCAGTATTTGCGGACGTTACTAAGTTAAGCAGGGCAATAGCTTCTCCGCAGGATGTGGAAACCTTGCAAGAAGATCTGAACAAATTAATGTGGTGGGTAACTACATGGAAAATGAGGTTCAATGTAGAAAAATGTAAAATAATGTATTTGGGTGGCAAAAACATGAATGCAATCTACTCACTAGGGGGGAGAGCCTCTGGGGGAATCTAGGATAGAAATGGACCTGGGGGTCCTAGTAGATGATAGGCTCAGCAATGGCATGCAATGCCAAGCTGCTGCAAGCAAAGCCAATAGAATATTGGCATGCATTGGGAAGGGGATTCACTCCAGAGATAAAGTGATAATTCTCCCGCTCTACAAGACTCTGGTCCGGCCGCACCTGAAGTGTGCCATCCAGTTCTGGGCACCAGTCCTCAGGAAGGATGTGCTGGAACTGGAGAGAGTACAGAGAGGGGCAACAGAGCTAATAAAGGGACTGGTGGATCTTAGTTATGAGGAAAGATTACAAGCACTGAACTTATTCTCTCTGGAGAGGAGATGCTTGAGAGTGGATATGATTTCAATGTACAAATACTGTACTGGTGACCCCACATTAGGGATAAAACTTTTCTGTGAAAGGGCATTTAAAAAGACTCGCGGCCATTCACTAAAATTAGAAGAAAAGAGGTTTAACCTTAAATTGTGTAGAGGGTTCTTTACTGTAAGAGCGGTAAGGATGTGTAATTCTCTTCCACAGGCAGTGGTTTCAGCAGGGAGCATAGATCATTTAAAAATACTATTAGATAGGCACCTAAATGACCACAACATACAGGTATCTACAATGTAATATTGACATAAAAGCACACGCACAGGTTGGACTTGATGGACTTGTGTCTTTTTTCAACCTCATTAACTATATAACTATGTAACTATGGGAATGTTTAACCATTCTTCCAGAAGCACATTTATGAAGTTAGGCAATGATGTTGGATGACAAAGGTCATCCATCAGGTTGAGGTCAGGAATCTGTGCAGGCCAGTCAAGTTCCTCCACCCCAAACTCGCTCATCCATGTCTTTATGGACTATGCTTTGTGCGCTAAAAAGTATAGATCTATGTTTTCCCAAGCATGTTTGAAGCCATTTAGTGTTGAATGTCTACCTCTGCTGGAAGTTTGTTCCAAGCATCAACTACACTTTCAGTAAAATAATACTTTCTAAGGTTAGTTATGAACTTTCCTCCAGTTAGTTTGAGGTCATGTCCCCGTGTTCCTGATTTTGGTTTCATATTGAAAAACCTGCCCTCCTGAACCTTATTCACACTCTTGATGTATTTAAAGGTAAGATGCATGTGCATTCCTAATTAAATCTTTGTGTATTTGAAATGCACTTTGTGTATTTCAGATCTGTGCAGTAACACAGCGTGAAACTTTGCCAATGTGCTTCAGCTTTCTGTAATTTTTTTTTAATAACAAACATGTTATACTTACCTCCTCGGTGCAGTTGGTTTTGCACAGAGTAGCCCAAATCCTCCTCTTCTCAGGTCCCTCTTTACTGTTCCTAGCTCCTCCCTCCTTTGAGTGCCCCTCAGCCAGCAGCTTGCTACAGGGGGGCACCCAAGCAGAGTCAGAGCTCCGTGTATCCATTCAGACACAGAGCCTGACCTGGCCCCACCCCCTTTCTCCCCTGATTGGCTGACTGACTTCGATTGACAGCCGCGGGAGCCAATGGTGCCACTGCCCTGTCTCAGCCAATCAGGAGGAGTGTCTTGGATGGTTGAGGCTATTGTGGACATCGCTGGAGAGAGAAGGGGCTCAGGTAGGTAATTGGGGGGTGCTGGGGGGGCTGCTACACACAGAAGGTTTTTTTATCTTAATCCATAGAATGCCCTTACAACTTTTTTAAGACCTGTGAATGTTGTTCTCTCTTCTTGGGAAGAATGACTGGTCTTGCCTCCCCCTACTCCTGTAGTTCTCTGACTGTAGAGGGTGGGGCTTGCTGGGCACCTCTAACAGATCTCTGCACAAGCTATACAAATCGCAGCCAAACTTGGCGTTTTGAATCATTTTAAGTGCAAAGGAGGGATTTGGGGTTTTAAAGACCCTATATCCCTCCAAAACATACCTGACATGTGACTATTGCTGTCACAAGGGATGTTTACATTCCTTGTGACAGCAATAAAAGTGATAAAGTGATAAAAGCATCCCTCCATGCTGGTGCACAGAAGCAAGCGCATATGTAAGTTGCGCCCCCAAATGTAAACAGTGTTCAAACCACACATGTAAGGTATCGCTGCGATCGTTAGAGCAAGAGCAATACGTCAAGCACAAGACCTCCTCTGTAACTCCAAACTGGTAACCGTTAAAAATTTGGAAAGCATAGCCTATGGAGATTTTTAAGTACCGTAGTTTGTCGCCATTCCAGGAGTGTGCACAATGTTAAAGCATGACATGTTAGGTATCTATTAACATAATCCTTCACATTACACAAAACACTGGGCTAACTTTACTGTTTTTTTTTAATTTATGAAAGTGTATTTTTTCCCAAAAAATTGAGTTTGAAAGACCGCTGCACAATTACAGTGTGACATAAAATATTGCAACGACCGCCATTTTATTTTCTAGGGTCTCTGCTAAAATATATCTATATATATATATATATATATATATATATATATAGATATATATAGATATAGATATATATATATATAACTATATGTATATATATACTATTTGGGAGGTTCTAAGTAATTTTCTAGCAAAAAATACTGATTTTAACTTGTAAGCCACAAGTGTCTGAAAAAGCCCTGGTCCTTAGGTGAAAGCGTTTGTGCCCGAGTTCAGCTTTAAGCAGCGAGGCACTGCAGGCTTCACAATGAGACCCACATTTTAAGAATAGGCCATAAAATTTACAACAATTTACACTCTGATAATAAACAACAAAGCTAAATCACATTACAACAAAGCAACATTTTAAAGCAATATCCTGCTTTTCTATAAGGCCAAATGTTTTATTTAAAGAATATCCTGTGCTTGGTTAACCATGCCAGTGCCATCTACTTGAAAAATGATACGGCGCGTAGCAGTGATGGACACGTACAAGGAAAGTATTGACCGGGCAGTCGGTCTAGGGATGATAACATCAATCACTACCATCTAACGTGTGAAAGAGAGGTGATGTTGTAGTGGTATGCAAAGGCACCTTTGTGGGCCCATCACAAGTGACAGTAACAGTTGCAGCTCCAGAATTCTAACTACATGTGCTGTGTTTTTAGAGACGACATGTCCCTTCTCTGCAATGTGCTGGCAGAAGATCAGGGCATGCTTCAAAATGTCTCCAGCAAAGATAGAAGGGCCGTCACATGTAAGAGAATCAATTTTTTCACAGGCTTTTTTTTTTTTTTTTTTGGTTTACAAAATAGTAAATAGCGTTCTTAGATAACACAGAAATCTAAATAAAAACGGTGTCTAATATTTGCATTTAACATTTGCCGATATGTGGGAATGCCATTTTCCTGTATCAAGGCTCTCTGTACAGTGTCGTCCAAATCAAATTCATAAATCCTTCTTCACACTGTGTTGGATAAACTATGTAGGCAGGTAGTGATTGATGCTACCTCGGTTGGGAAGGCTGGGGTTAATTGTGTTTCCCAGATCTTTCTTGGTGGGTTCTCTTTGGTCCGATCGTCCTGGTAATGTGTATTATAAAAAGCCCAGAGGCTTGGATCCTGGGGGGACTTACTAAAGAGCTGTTATTAAGAAGAGAGACTGAGCCTTGCTCACCACCGTTGCTGCAGTCTGCATTTCCAGTGCCATGCTGAAGTCGAAATTTCCGCTACCTAGGGGGACTGCTGGGACTTGCAGTCTTCCCTGAAGAAACCAACCATGGACATGAAGTTAGAAACTAAGGATGTTAGAAAAAGACTGCACTTTATTCCAGACTATTGTGTGTGTATGTCATCATGTTAATTTATTCAAGTAAAACATTTGAAACTTTGTCCTTGCCTGGTCTAAAGTTGCTAAAGGGGTGTCATGCATGTAACTGGCATATATCGTCTACAGCTCGAGTCACTAAACACGTTGGGGTATGCAGATAACTGTACAAGCATTATTAACGTGTGAAGATACAGTGGTTACTTAGGGTACCAAAGGTTTTTCTAGTGGCCTATCGTAAGTGTGTACATGTGGTGGGTAAGATATAGTAATTCAGAAAAGTGAGTACACCCCTCACATTTTTGTAAATATTTTATTCTATCTTTTCATGTGACAACACTGAAGAAATGACACTCCTAAGTGAAAATGGTCAATTGGGCCCAAAGTGTCAATATTTTGTGTGGCCACCATTATTTTCCAGCACTGCCTTAACCCTCTTGGGTATGGAGTTCACCAGAGCTTCACAGGTTGCCACTGAAGTCCTCTTCCACTCCTCCATGATAACATCACGGAGCTGGTGGATGTTAGAGACCTTGCGCTCCTCCACCTTCAGTTTGAGGATGCCCCACGATCGGGTTTAGGTCTGGAGACATGCTTGGCTAGTTCATCACCATTACCCTCAGCTTCTTTAGCAAGGCAGTGGTCAACTTGGAGGTGTGTTTGGGGTCGTTATCATGTTGGAATACTGCCCTTCGGCCCAGTCTCTGAAGGGAAAGGATCATGCTCTGCTTCAGTATGTCGCAGTACATGTTGGCATTCATGGTACTCACTTTTGTGAGATACTGCATATATTTAAAATGGGTATTTAATGTTTGCTTGCAGTTTCACTTTAAAATGGAACTTTACTTCCCCTTTACACTATTTTAACATTCTTACCTATACCAGTGGATTGTTCACAAAAAACATACTCACCTGTTCATTGAATCCAGCGATTATCCATCCTTCATCTAAGACCACTGGGTCGCAGCAACATTTTTGTAAATATTTTATTCTATCTTTTCATGTGACAACACTGAAGAAATGACACTTTGCTACAATGTGAAGTAGTGAGTGTACAGCTTGTATAACAGTGTAAATTTTGCTGTTTAACTCAGCACACAGCCATTAATGTCTAAACCGCTGGAAGCAAAAGTTAGTACACCCCTAAGTGAAAATGTCCAAATTGGGCCCAATTAGCCATTTTCCCTCCCCAGTGTCATGTGACTTATTAGTGTTACAAGGTCTCAGGTGTGAATGGGGAGCAGGTGTGTTAAATTTGGTGTTATCACTCTCACTCTCTCATACTGGTCACTGGAAGTTCAACATGGCACCTCATGGCAAAGAACTCTTTAAAGATCTGAAAAAAAAAGAATTGTTGCTCTTGCCAAGACCCTGAAACTGAGCTGCAGCACGGTGGCCAAGACCATACAGAGGTTTAACAGGACAGGTTCCACTCAGAACAGGCCTCACCATGGTCGACCAAAGAAGTGCTCAGGGTCATATCAAGAGGTTGTCTTTGGGAAACTATATGGACTAATAGGCAGTTAGTGCCCAAAGGTTGCAGATAGTGTTTAGAATTCTACAAAACTCCCCACGAAGTAAGAACGAACACTGCTGACCTCTTGAACATCCTTTCATCCATTACCTGTCTGCATACACCTCAGCCTCAGGTTCCATGTTGGTGACATCATGTGCAATATGCATTACCACAGCAGGTTGCAGTATCCATTGGGAGAGCATGTGACACTGTGACAGAGTGCTGTCACCTCATAACAGGAATGTATAACATTACAGTGCAGCACTACCTAATAAATAATAAATGATACTACTATATTCAATCTCATGCTCTGCATCAAAATGTCTAATATAAATGAGTGTATATGTGTTTTTGCATTACTCTTTTAGATTCATATAGCACCTTATTTATGAGATATATGCCCCTTCCCCTTTTTGCCCATGCCAGGTGATCCCAGCGCAACCCCTTTGATTGATCCTGAAGGCTGGGGAGGCCTTTCTGTCTTTTTCCTTTGCTTCACATACTCACCACCTCTCATTGACTGACTTCCACCGCTTTCACTGTTTTTGTCTCCCTGTTGGCTGTGTGTTTTCAATTTTCATCAAGGCATTGTAAGTACCCTTATCTTTGTCCCACCTGGACCATGTCATACATATGTGAAAGATGATGAATGCTCTAATGTATGTTTTGTTTTATAGACCATATGTTAAAACCTTCACAAAAGAAGGAGGTTTAAGGACTCTGAAATGCATTGGCGATTGGTTTACATACAACATTTGTGCTCATATTTAGTGTTTTTTTTGCCTTGTGGCCACAGACCACATTTATCATGTCTTTTGTATGTATGCTTTATACTGTTTATTTTTTTTAAATACTTTTTTTATACTAATAAATACAATATATTTAATACTACTATTCCTGACCTTTGCACATTAGTTGAGCCTAAAAAGTCCAAATTTTTATGAGGGGAGATTTCTTTCTCTCTCCAATATAAATGTGTGTAGCACTGTCCCCGTAGGGCTTGCTGTGTGTTGACTTCCTAGGCCTTCCTCTGCCAGTTGCTAGGGGTTTTCACTTATCCCCCTTACTCCCGCTTGCTCGTTACTCAATAAACAGTCCAGGGTATTTGTGGTTTTGATATTTATTGTGGATTTTGGATGGGAGAAGGGAATAGTGGGATACTCCAACTTGAACTATTCACAGTAGATAAGGTAAGGAAAACTCTCACTTGGCCTTACTAGAAGATTTGTGGAAGCAGACATGCTGCTTTTACCATACTACCACATTTATGGAAGAATTAAGTCTTCTTGCTCACTCTAGCAGCAGACTTGATAAAACTACTTTATCTTCAGGACACTCTCTAGCATCCCCTTGACTGATACCCCTCCACTGACTCTTCTAGCTGAAGGGGTGGCCCTCACAGGACAGGCCCAAAGACACAGATCTGTTCTCACTGTAGGCAGAATCAGATCCTTGCTGGTGTCCCCCTTCCAGTCAGCTCTGCAGGACCTCTGGGTTCAGCTCCTCTCTGACTTCAGGCCCTTAGGTCGACTACTCAAGGCTGCATAACAACTTCTACAGAGAAGGAGCAGCCTCCCCCTCCTTCCGGGACCTCCGGGACCCCGCTCTCCAGCTGAAAGACCCAGAGCACATGTGCCCTTTGCATTTATACAGTATCCCAGCATGCATTGAGGCACAAGCCAGGGCTGTAACAACCCCTGTGCCCTCACTTGCCAGGTCCCCTCCCACTATCCAATGTGCCTCCCTATTACATACTGGTGACCCCACAATAGGGATAAAACTTTTTTGCGAAAGGGAGTTTAACAAGATTTGAAGCCACTCATTAAAATGAGAAGAAAAGAGGTTTAACCTTAAACTACATAGAGGGTTCTCTACTGTAAGAGTGGCAAGGATGTGGAATTCCCTAACACAGGTGGTGGTCTCAGCGGGGAGCATCGATAGTTTCAAGAAACTATTAGATAAGCACCTGAACCACAGCAACATACAGGGATATACAATGTAATACTGACATATAATCACACACATAGGTTGGACTTGATGGTCTTTTTTCGACCTCACCTGCTATGTAACTATATTGGACCAGTGTGGGACATTCAGTCAAGCGGAGCTGCACCTGAGCACAATGAGCAGACCTTACCAATAGATCCTGCTCCTTGGTAGACAGAGAGCACTCTAAGTTTTTCCTGACAATCTTCCTGGTAAGCAGAAAGACCAAAAACAATACTCTCTTCTAGCACCCATCTAGGAGGGTGCTACATGTGAAAATTGGAAAAAAAAATTAAAATTTTGTGATGAGATACCACAAATCCATCCTACTGTGTATACAACAGTGAAATCAAATGACATATACAACTGATCATGTCTCACACAATAAATACAACAGTGATCTTTCCAAATATGCTGTGATGTGCACAACTCTTCACTCAGTGATACTTCAGCCTGCTCACCTCTATAACAAGATCTCTGCAATGACAGTCAATAAGGCTTCTCAAGGGATTAATGCTTGGGTCTGGTCTCCTCTTTAGTTCCTCCAGAAACATCAGTACTTGAATATGCTCACATAAATCACTACATGAGAAAAAAGGAAGCCTCATAGTGCACACCAACTGAGGAAGTCCTGCTACTGGATGGAATGCATGTGGGGGCAGAGCTTGTTTCTGATGACATCATCCCATTATTAACATTGTTACTACCATCGCTGCTACGGATCCCCTGTGGTGAGTGACTTCTGTGCACATATTAGTAAGTCTAGATTTTTTTTTACCGACTACCAATATAAAGAGGGGTTTCAGCACTGGCCACCAATTTAATAGAAGCGTTCACAGTAACCACCAATGTAAGGAGGGGGACCTTCACACTGGCCACTAGTGTGAATAAAAGGATTGTACATCAAGCCCCAATGCAATGAGAAGATTTACAATGACCACCAATGTAAAGGGGATTTACACTGACCACTAATGTAATAGGAGCATTCACAGTAACCACTAATGTAAAGAGGGATTTACACTGACCACTAATGTAAGGGGGGCCTTCACACTGGCCACTAGTGTGAATGAAAGGATTCTACACCGATCACAATTGTAATGAGAAGATTTACACTGACCAATGTATCTGAAACATTTAGCCTGCATTAACATTTGTGTGTCGGGAACGCATGCAAAATCACTTTCCTGACACCACAGAAAGGTGCTGCCCTTTAGCAGATACACATCAATTGCCCTTAATTGTTAATGACACCCTCACGCATCTGCTGACATGTGACGTGTGATTTTGAAAAAGGGTTAGGGACTTTCTTCCACATTTGTAGCGCATAGAGCATCCCATTGAAATAATTGTGCTGCCCTACACATGACCTACATCGTTATCCACCCTGCCAGTACACCTTTTCATCCTAAAACCCCTGCTAACCTCTGCACCCCAAACTTCCCCCATCCTCTCCACTCCAACCCTCCAAACCTTTAACTCTACCTACCTCCTCTGTTCATCTTGGCACCCACCTTCCTTACCTCTATACATCCCCTCCTTGCTCACCTGTGCACCCAAACTGTAATTGCTTCTCTACCTACCTCCGCACACCCCACACTACCCTCCCCCCCACCAATTTGCTTGCCTTTGCAGAACAGGCAGATGTTAGGCCGAATGATCACCATTGCAGGCAGGACTTTCAAGCATGCCTCTTCATCTCCCCAGTGGGCAGCATTCAGTAGAGGTGATGGTGGATATGACCTCAGGGGGGTATGATATACATATGAATGTCGCCTCTATCTACATATGAATGCCTCAGATCCATGACTATTTACAAATCAATGCTGGTTATTTACATGTAAACACAGGGTCTGCAGGTGGGTCATCTGTACACACTAGGGCAGAGCTGGGCAGCATTAGTAGCAGCACTTCACACTGAGATATCAGGACACAGCACGGGACAAGGGAATTTAAACCAGGATAGTTGGCAAGTATGAGATATCTGCTTTGGGCCCCAAAATAATGACAGGGCCCAGGGCAGCTGCCCCTTTTGCTCTGCCTTAAAGATGGCCCTGCCACTCTTTATCAAGCCAAACAAATATAAAGGCGCTGTGCTGATGTGTCTTCTCCCACTCTGAGAACACTCCATTGTCTCACAAACTGTTCTGTCCCCTCCCCAACATGTGTTGATACCGAGAAATGTCGTATCTTCCTCAGGAGGAATTCCCCCTGAGGAAGATACGACATTTCCCAGTCTAAGGTGAGCGCATACACCAAAGGGGAGCATACACCAAAGGGGAGCACAAGAGTGGACACGAGCACTTTACTGTTATATCATCTGTTTTATCATCTGCAATGAGTATCAGAAGAATGAAGTAGTTATGAACGGACTTTATGCTGCAATTTTATGGTCACAGATTAATGCATGAATTTGGCACAAGAGCACTTTAAACATGGTTTTCTATATTGATTATTGTATATTGATGCACTTTTATATAGATTGATGTAAATTACAGGTTGTCACTGCAATTATCACAGTGCCGCAATTATCGCACAGGGTTGCAAATTCCTCTATTGCATATGAATGCTACATGTGTATATAGAGGTGTGCATGCTATACAGGTTGTCATTGGGAGGATCACACAGGATTGCAATTTTTAATTGTTCATGATCGCAACTTATAATCGCTTAAGATTGCGTTATTAGATTCACTAGATTTTTTTTATATAGGATTAGAATATCTCGCCATCACTATTTAACTGCAACCAGTAATATTATGATTTAGTACGGTTACCGTATGATTATATTTGTATAGCGCAGCATTATATTGGTATATAACACATATTAGTAAGATTTGATTCTATGGGAAGGATTCTTATTTTGCGCTGTAGTCATTCTTTTATAGTAAGTGTTTTGAACCTTTGAGTTCATTTAATAAAAAATTCAGTGAACAACGTGAGCCTTCCTCTTTTTCATGTGGCGATTCATGTAAGCATATTCAAGTTGTGCTGACTTTTCCTATCTGGAAACGTCTGAAAATGTTAGCAGGTCAGGATAGGGCACCCACATACCTGTCTTTTAGGCGTAACTCTGCCATCATTGCCACCATCCCCAGTTCTCCTCTTTGGGCTCTCGACAGACAGGCTCAACCCTACAGTCCTTGTTGTAACTTTGGTGCCAACTCCTCCACACATACAGAACCAGGTCCAGAGACCCAAGATGAACCACCTCTGGCTGCTACAGGAAATCTTTCACGCCTCCGACTGCCACCCACATCACTTCCTTCCTCCAGATTGCTTACAGGGAGACTTATTGACAGGGAGTATCTCATGGAGGATTTCTCCACAGTTCCCACAACAGGTCCAGGCCACCATCTTGGCTGTCAGCTCTTCACACTCTGGGCAAAAAGGTAGAAGCTTCTTGCTAACCCCCATTCAACACACAGCAAAGCCTTTTTTGGTGTTACCTGCAGCCCTGTGTCTACAGTCACTTCCTTGTGATGTGGGGAGGTAAACTACACCTGAGCCACCCTTGCCATTGCATACCGCACAGCCTGCAAGTTTACACTTGCCCAGCCACCAGATGATTTGCCAAAACATGCAGCTGGTTACAAGACATGCTCTCCTACTTTTCTCTACCCCATGGTAACGGCTCCAACCTTAAGACGCTGACAACTTTGCAGGCAGTGCGGTGCCCCATCCTGCCGGCTATGTCAAATGTAAGGGAGTTGTAATGGACAGCAGCTTCCGCCACACTGGCCCAGGTCCACTTCTTTTCCAGATAGGTCACCCACGTATCTGTCTTCTAGAAGCGACTCCACTATTTTGGGTTACTGATACTCCTGGCCCTCCTTAATTGTTGTACTACTATTTGCACTTTTCAGCCTGAGGCCCGCTTCTCAGAATATAGAATGTCCACATACAGAGTGCTTATCAATGCTTTACTGAAGAAAATTCTTGGCACAGCATATCACATCTTCCTCATTTACATTAGTTAAATTCCAGAACACTTCAGTGTCATAAACACAGAACAATAGAGTCTAACTATCTCCTTCAGTAAACTCTCATAAATACCCAGCAGTGGGTTCTCACGCAGGATGTCTCTTAAAGCCCAGGTCCAGAAGGCCTCCTACACATAAGGCTACAGACCTGCAGGATGTAGGTCAGGGGTAGCATTTATTTTTTCCTTCTCTTTTGTGAGTCCTTCTAATATGAGTCCTCAACTCTCGCCCTCAGGGGACCATCTCTCTGGTACAGATCACAGACCTACATAATGTCGGTCAGGGGTAACCTCTTCCCATGCTCCCTATGCCTCACCAACAGCTGATAAATAAAAGGGAACATACCCACAATATCACCAGGGGGGGATCTCTAAAAGTGCACTACACTCTACACTACACTTGGTAACACTTCCACCAACCCCAGCGTGGCTACAAGACAGGGTTTCTATACTTTACACTAGTGGTTGTCAACTTATGTGGTACAGAGGACCTCATACCAGTGGAAATGAGGGTTAGAAATTGTGAACATGCTACAGGTGTGGTTGGAGACTGGGGAAATGCTGCAGAAGACAGAAGAAGATTGGCAACATGTTGCATAAGGATAATAATGATCACTGCTATAACCTCTTTACAAAACAATCCTTCTACTCCTGCTACAGATTGCTGGGTCCAATCTCCCCACAACAAGTATGAAAGGACCACAGGTGGGTACCAGGGTTCTGAAAGTTTCTGAAAGGACTTCAGATGGAGTTGATGGCAAGAAATATAGGTATTTGCCAGAACATTGGTTGTTTAAACTTTAATTTTTGTGACACAGTGACCGGTAGTATGCTGACTGCAGTGCTCTAAAATAGTTATAGTTCACTTGTGTTGTCCTGTTTAAATGGCCATGTCCATTTTCTTGTAGGATCTCTGACCTTATTGTACATATATTTTTCTGCTCTATCAGTTCTGAGCATTAACTTAATTCATGTACATAAACACCAGTTCAATTTTGTTCCTACTGCGTTCTATCAATTGTGCTTCTGTGTGCTAGCTGCTCGTTACAAGGCCATCCGTGCTTGCAATCATTAATAACCATTTAACTAAATGACTATTAACAACCCTTAATGGATATCGCCATGCAGTCAATAACCTGCTTTATCTCTCTCTTGCGCCCTTCAGCAGTGTTTTCTATGTCCCAATAAACCAGCAGATGTTGAGAGCAACAAGGCAAAAACGTGGGCTTAGCAGATCATGACATATTTGTTGCAGCAATAAGCCTTTTCAGCAAGCAATGCCTTTAGTCTGCGACTAAAACATATTTCCATTACATGGTATGATAAGAAAACAGCATAGAAACATGACAAAGGAAAAACAGAGTGTACATTGAGGCAATATGTGATGGACTGGGGTCCATATCCACTGGGACAGTCCAGGAGAAGACAAAGTACCAAGTTGTGTGGAGACTGCTGAGGAGGATGCCCACAACACATTAGAGACACAGGGTTATACTGGTTACACAGAGGTGGCAGTGACACCAGAACTCTGGGGAATGCTCAGGTAATATGAAGTGACTCCAGATGCTGAGGAGACACAGAGAGAAGCCAAATGCTTTGGAGACAAAGAGTCACACTGACTGCTGAGGAGACACGGAGTGTCACTAGATGCTGAGGAGTGAGGAGAAATGAAGTGACACCGGATTCTCAGAAGATTTGTCTGGGTGTCTGCACATATACCAAAGGTGTAGGCCACAAGAAGGGCTGAGGCGCAGGATCTAAGGTACTGCCTTGTGTTCACCAGAGCATCCCACAAGGGATGATGGACTTTGCTTGATAGCACCCAGGGTGTAGCCCTTGGACACACCCATGCAAGCACTAGCAGAGTTAGGTACACCAGATACTCCGGTGTCACTGGGTGAGATAGGAACACAGCCACAGGAGAACAGGAATACTCAGGACTGGTGCAAGAATTTTTGATACCCTAGGCGAGAACTCATTTTTCCGCCCCCTTGGCTCCACCCTTGACTCCACCTACTTTGCCCTGCCCATGTAACACATGTGACCTGCCTGCTCCCTACACTAACCTACCTGACACATACACTGGCCTACCTGACCACTACACTGACCTACCTGACACCTACACTGACCTACCTGACCACTACACTGACCTACCTGACCACTACACTGACCTACCTGATACCTACACTGACCTACCTGACACATACACTGACCTACCTGATTCATACTTCCTGCACTACTCACACTCCCCCCATCCCCCCCCACACACAGCTCGATGTAGATCGGATGTAGATCGGAGGATCCATCCTCCTCCTTACCTTTTTATCATCCATGTCATCAGAACTCTCCTCAGCATCAGGCAGGCAGTATTGTAGGAGTCCCGGCCAGCACCATCCAGCTGCTGCTTGGTGTCCCCCGCCAGCGCCATACAGCAGCTCCTTGGTGTCCCCTGCCGTTCGGGAGGTCAGTTTATAGCCACTGCACCTCTCCCAATGCTCCCACGATCTCCACTGAGCCCTGCCTCGTCCCTTCTGCTATACTCACACACAGGCCGCACTAGAAAGGGACAGGCTGGAGCAAAGGAATCCTGGGGCAGGGCTGTTCTAGTATTACTGGAGGAGGAGATGTGACAGTGGGTAGCTCAGTGGGACACATCGGGGGATTGGTGGCATGTGCAGTGGATGTGTTCCTGGGACAGCCGAACGGGGCTCACAGCGACTGGGAGAGGAGAGCCAAGCTCACCAATGCCTAGGGTGCTCAGAGGGTACACTGGGGTCACCGAAGTGAACAAGGATTCAAGAGCTATTGGTAGCACTGGGGTTAAGGGGGTCACTTTAGACACAGCAGGGGTCACTGTTTGCTCAGGAGTTATGGAAATGTACAGGCGTCACAGAGTATACTGGGGACCAGGAATGTTGGATTCACTGGAAGTGCACAGGGGACTCAAAGGTTGGCTGGGTTATATAGGAGCGTGGAGACAGTCTCAACAGCTAGCAAAAGGGCTCAGTGTAGTGACATGTTGGCTTAACGCAACATGACTGTTAGTCCTTTAAAATAGCATCTGGAGACAGATTGGCTGCAGAACTTTGAGGTCGGTGGCCATGCATGGAGAAGAAGACCTGGTGTTGGAACAGGGCACAGGTAAGTGTGACACGTATGGTATTAAGCCCTCACACACACATTTAGACTTAACCTACTCATGTTATAGAGACAATGTTGTCACGTTCGGTTCTCTTTCTGGGACAGGAAGTGAAACAAAATTTTCCCAACTGGACACAGACAACAAAAAAACAATATTTACCTGACTAAAAAGAAAATAAAAGAATTATTTAGAGTCAATTTTTGATTTTATGGATATAAAATATTAAATTTCTTAGGTAGCTTAGCAAAAGGTCAAATTAGTAGGTAATCATATTTGCTACGCATCCTAAATTCAAATTTACTTTGTGTTCTTGTACCAGAGTTCAGATCCCCAGTCACTATTATTTTCATAATAATATAACTATTATTAACTGTTTAAAAAACACATGCACATTTTTTGCATGCTATGGATGCATATACACTTTCTGTAATTTATGCACCTACTTGTAAGTAAGCATATACTGATATATACACTGATGCAAAAAAATATAGCATGTATGTTCATATTTACTGTACATTGGTGTGACTGGCACCAAGTAACAGAGATAGTGACAACTGCATTAGTGGTCTTTAAAGTAGATATATACCCTAACTGAATGACATTTACTTTGCCAAAGCATTGCATATGGCAATTGCCTTGTTTTCAATTCTCCAAATTCAGTGTTGAAAATTCCTTGAAGCCTAATTTCAGACGCTTTCAAAGCCTGATATGCTTGCCTAATCCTCCGTATATGACAACCACATTACTGGATGATATGCATATACTAACATACAAATATTGGCAGAAACATTTGTATTTACTGTACGTTTTAGCAAAGAATACATGGCAGGAATACATAACAAGCAGGGAACTGATAAGGCCATCCCATAGTAAGCCAAATGCATTAAATCAATCTTATTTGAACCTAATTAGCTTTTTTTTTTTTTTATGAAAAGTGCTGAGGATCCAAAAAGAGTGAGGAAAATACCTTTAAGGACATGTGACAGCCAGAGACCAGAAGATCAATATTCCTGATTTCCCTTTTCTTCATTTGCATTGAAGTCACCTTTCCATGGTGCCTAAACAATCCGGATGTCATTGAATGTGCAGCTCAGACTGATGATTACACCGAGAAGAATAAAATCAGCTATATTTTGATTATAGCTAAAACTGCTGTGTAAATATATTAATAAAAGTTGGATAATAAATGTTTAACTTGGAAATTGTTGGCTAGATTGGAATGACAACACTAATGTCTTTGGATGGCAGGCAGTACAAGACTTGGCTGATTTTTGTAGTGGGAATTATAAGATCGTACGTTTTGGCTGTCATTTCTCTTGAGGAAAGGTGATGTCCACATTTTCTCCTTAACATACTGTTAGCATGCACAATATACCAGGGAGGGATCAGTATGTTTGATAATATACTGTAGTAGCCACTAAAGTTTGAAAAACTGGAGGGGAGGAAAGGTTGGATTTTGCATTCATGTCTGACTACCTTAAAGCGTATCTAAACCTACAAACAAAAACATGATATATTGCAGGTTGACTAGTGCTTTGATGTGGTAGCTGAGTTTTCATTTTTCAAGCTAAGAACATTTCAGCAAGTACAGAAATGACCTGTTGTTGGCAGAAATGCAGCGTCCTTGTCACTTCCTATGAGTTTAAAGAAAACACTAGTGAGGCTTGTCTTCTTTATTGTGTAAACTGCTAGCCCTATCAGACCACCATCCAATGGATGTCAAGGACGGTAGACATGTTTTTTTTTTGTTTTTTTTATTTTAACATACTGTATTTCTACTGTATTTAATACTGTATTTCACCTAGGTTGGATTCTTATGGTATCTCTGTAGGCTGTGCTTCTTCCTCAAGTGAAAGGTGAAGGCAAAAGAAGGACTTGATTGATCAAAAGGCAAATGGCTTAGACGAAAGCTTAACCTTCCACTGAAAACATGCAGTCACTGTCATCTAGCCATATGACGACCCAGTGAAGGAGTAACTTGTTGTTTTTTTTTCAGTTAATAAGTAAAATAGCATATGTTAAAGGGCTAGTCCAGTAACCCTATGGTGGTCAAGGGCAGAGAGTGATGGTCAGTAGCACATCTTCTATCTCAGAGTGTGTAGCAAAAATTTAGTTGAATTCCTATGAGCAGTTGCTCCCCATTCATGTTAGTTGGTACAGTATAAAGACAGAGTTTTGAGGATTTCCAATGTCCAGCTACCTATTGTGGGGAGAAACTGGATGTTTCCATTTAATATGTAATGTATTTCTCTCCTGGCATAGTGTTCTGTATAAAAAATCAATAGTTTTGTATGGTAGGGGATAGTTAACATAATCTAACATGTGTAGTCAGTAACCCTGCTTATTACTTCAACTAAACTCATCCAGAACATGTAGGTACAAGGACAGGTCCATAAATTGTGAATGAAGGAGCCTACATCTGACTTGCATGTTGACTCATTCTTGAGGTATACTGTGGCCTGTGTAGAGGTTTAAGTGGTCAAACAATCTTATCTTTATCAGAGATGATGAGGGAAATATATTTTCATGGGTTTTTAGACCTTGAAAACTCATTTATTCAGGGAAGCCTATCCCACACCCACATAACTGTCCCTGAGCCACCCCCATCAAATCATTCTTTGCAGCTATTACCTTTTGTACCACCACCCCCTCCCTTTTAGAATGTAAGCTCTACGAGCAGGGCCCTCCTGTACCTTTTGTATTGTACTGTAATTGTGTTGTCCCCCTTATACATTGTAAAGCGCTGAGTAAACTGTTGGCGCTATATAAATCTCGTATAATAATAATAATAATAATAATAGTCCAGTTACGATAGTTGGAATACTTGTTTGAGTCAATGGGAGAGAGAAGCTGGTAGTAGGGATCAAAGAGGTTTGAGTATTCTGTCCATAATCTCAAAAACATCTAGATTTGGAGGTCAAAGATAGCTTTAAGTGTGTCGAATGTTAATAGGGTGCCTTTCAGCATTCTCTTTCGCAGTGATTTAATGTCATATCGAGTCCATTCTTGGGGATCTGGCATTCTTTGAAGATGGGGGGGCGAGGGTTTTTCTATAAAGTGTGGGGGAGAATTAGTCCGGTTTATTCTGCAGTATGTGTGTCACGCTTTAGTCCAAACTTTAAATTGGTTGTTATGGACAACAGAGATCCCTAATGCTAAATTTGTCCCTTTACATGGGATGGTTGTCATGTGTAATTTTTGGAAATTATGGAAATATTTACTAATAATTTATGACTGCATAGGCAAAATGTAAAATGTTACGGGGTGTATTCACCATATCTCTCGTAGGCCAGAAATATAAAGGGAGCAGCACCTACCATTAAAATCTACAGATTATGATCGTTTATTTCTTATTTTGTTTTCCTCTTCTGGCCACTTTTAAACATGTATAGCTAAATTCAATAAAGAAACAGTAGAGGGAAGGGCTTGCCAAGGACATTGAGATGAGTCAGACGACTAACTATAGTTCAAGAGACTTGAAACCATTGCACATTTCTTTTGCTTGGATGTTCCTACATTTTAAAAGTAGATGTAAATATAAAGCACAAAACAGATTAGAGCGCACACATTCAAGAATGACATTTATTATTATTATTATCATCATACAGGATTTATATAGTGCTGACAGTTTACGCAGCGCCTTACATTAGAGCAGACAGTACAAGTACAATACAATTCAATACAGGAGGAATCAGAGGGCCCTGCTCGTTAGAGCTTACAATCTAGGAGGGAGGGTCAAGTTATACAAAAGGGTAATAGCTGTGGGGGATTAGCTAATGGAGAAAATAGCGTAGTTGTTAGATGGAGGCAGGATAGGCTTCTCTGAAGAGGAAAGTTTTCAGGGATCGCCTAAAAGTGGATAAATTTGGAGACAGTCTGACAGATTGGGATAGGGAATTCCAGAGGATGGGCGAGGCTCAGGAGAAGTCCTGGAGGTGGATATGGGAGGAGGTTATGAGGGAGCTAGAAAGCAGGAGGTCTTGGGAGGAACGTGAGGGCGATTAGGTTGGTATTTTAAGAATAGGATAGTGATGTAGCTGGGGGCAGAGTTGTGGATGGCTTTGTAACTTATTGTTAGAATTTTGAATTAAATTAGTTGGGCGAGTGGCAGCCAATGGAGGGATTGGCAGAGAGGGGTAGCAGACACTGAGCGGTTTGTAAGGTGGATAAGTCTGGCAGCAGCATTCATGATGGACTGAAGGGGGGATAGTCTATTTAAAGGTTAGCCAATGAGGAGTGAGTTGCAGTAATCAAGGCGAGAGATAACCAGGGAGTGAATCAGGAGCTTTGTGGTTTCATTGGTTAGAAAGAGACGTAGTTTAGAGATGTTGCGGAGGTTGAGGCGGCAAGCTTTGGAAAGTGATTGGATGTGGGACCGAAAGGAGATTTCAGAGTCCAGGATAACACCTAGTACCCTGACATGTGGGGGGGGGGGGGGTGGATGGTTGTGCCATTGCTCAACAGAGAAGTCAGGGGAAGAGGCACGTGGTGCAGGAAATATTATAAGACATATTTATCCTGCAAGGCTAGTTAAAAACTAACCCACTTACTGCGTCAAAGTACCCGCAGTAAATGGGCTTAGCACTATATGACCATATAGTGTGCCCAAACCCCCATATTTTTTAATATGTTCAGGTGTTTTTAACTAGCCTTGCAGGATAAATATCATTCTTGAATGTGTGCGCTATAATCTGTTTTGTACTGTTTGTTGGTCTTATAGCAGCACCATCATGAATTTAAATGCATTTTACGGTGTGCCCCCCAAATATGTTTTTGTTTTTTGTAAATATAAAGCAGACAGCATGCTTCCTCCAATAAAATATTATACAATTTTATACTAAAATAATTTCAAGATGCAATGTTTGCTGCTTGCTCAATAAGGTGTCATTATTTAGTGTGTCTAGGGTAGCATGCTGTCTAAATACAGGCCTGAACTTGTCAACTCCACTGGAAGCCTGCCTGAACAATGATGGTCCATGAGTCTGACCTAAGGTCATATAGGCAATCAGTGGCTACCATTACCTGTCTAAGGCAGTTACAAGTGGTTTTACAGAATGGAAAGGCTTAATTAATCCATTGCTTTTTAATTAATGGTGAAGATGGTTCAGCTTTGGTTTCGTAGCAACTCTATAGAAAGAGAAGGGGTTGCCTCTTGGCTTCTATAATAAGACCAGCTGAGCAGCTGGACATAATGCCCCCAGAAGAATCATTAAGTTATATCTTCTGCTGTAACCAGCTGTGCGATCTCCACCAGTGACAGTATAAAGATTGTAAGCTTTGATGTCAAAGGAACAAGAAATAAAAGGAATTAATTTCCTGCTTAATGCGTCCTAGATTGTGAATGATGTCAGTCAATAATGGGGTTCAATATAAACTCTGTAGGGAACCTTTTAAAGGGAACCTGTTATGAAGGAAGTGTGTAAGCTGTCATTGTTGATCTCTCGCTCTAAAAAACCTGGTTGCCTGGCTGTCTTGCTGATCCAAATGCTTTAGGGCCAATTTACATCTACTGTATGTGTTTTGGCAAAACGTGCATTACATGCATTGCATTGTGGTGACAGTCATTTTGAATAGCACCCCAACACACTAAGGCAGCACACATGCCTTGCAATGCATTATAATGCACTATAGTGCATTGCAGTGCATTGTTGCAAAAATGTTGTGACATGTCTCATAATTGTGCATCATTTTTTTGTATCAGAAGCCTGTTGATTTCAATATACTGCCTTAATGCAACATTTGAACCATGGCTGGCCCCCTCTGTTCCCTCCTACCCGACATCCTTTAATCTGGAGCTGGCCAGAAAATTGTCGGCCAGAGAGTAGCTACAGCCAATCAGCTGCAGCCACTGTTTGGGTATTCTGACAGTTGTGTGTAGGCAGGTGTAAGTTCCTCTTCATCCAGCAGGTGGTGCCTTGTCACTGTGCAGAGGGAGTGGAGATTCAAAGGAATATTGTTCCTCTGCAGACTCCATAGGCATCACAGGGAGTGCAGCTGTCTGATTGGATGCTGTGATCCCTGGTGACCTTTGGCAACCATCTTTAGTGGTGTAGCCCTTTTAGAAACCTGCAGGTGTTTAAAGTGCTTTTGTGAAGTGAACAGGATAGGGACAAGTACCCCGCTTGCCAGGGAGAGAGATAGAGTTAGGGAGAACGAGGAGAGACAGCACATAGACAACGCTGCTTGGTATCTCTGTTCATCAGTTCCAGAGCTGCTGCTACAACCTTCTGGTTATTTCTGTAGAGCCGCTAGCTGAGTCCTTTCGGTCCACCAGTCAGCCACCCCTCCAGCAAATGTCTTTCTGGAAAAAGTAGGCCTTGGCTAAATAATGTGTTACTGTAAGCCTTGAGAGAATTGCCACTGTATGCCATACAGGAACAAGATAGTGATTTCATGCTTGCCTGTTACTGCCATTAACAGCAGGGCTGTCACACTGGAACTGTGTTGGAGTGGGGTAATAATCACTACCAGTGTTACTACAAGTGTTACTACAAGTGTTACTACAAGTGTTACCACAAGTGTTTTACCAGTGCTACCATAAGGCCCCTTTCACACTGGGGTGGTTTGCAGGCGTTATTGCGCTAAAAATACCGCCTGAAAACCGTGGTGAAGGAGCGGTGTGTTCACCGCTCCTTCACCGCTCCTGCCCATTGAAATCAATGGGACAGTGCGGCTATACCGCGGTAATACCGCGGCTATAGCCGCGCTGTACGAGCGGGTTTAACCCTTTTTCGGCCGCCAGCGGGGGTTAAAACCGCACCCCTAGCGGCCGAATACAGCCGCAAAAACGACGGTAAAACAGTGCTAAAAATAGCGCTGTTTTACCGCCGACGCCCCCACCGCCCCAGTGTGAAAGGGGTCTTAGTGTTACTAAATTGCTCCTGTAATTTGTTGGCATACTACTTTATTTAAATCCAAAAACTTAAACCTTTACTTGGTCTCCGTGTGATTGCTTTCCCTCTATTGGGTACCTCAGCTCCTGGTCCTGCCACACACACGGGTGCCAGCTGTCAGACTACAATAGCAGGAAGAGAGACATTCAGCCATCAATGCTGTAAAGTAGAATCCTTCAGAGCAACTGACTGGCTCCCTGTGCTGCTTCTCCCCCTCCCAATCTTAGCTCTGGTGCAGGGCTATTTTTTAGCGGGAACGCAGGGGAACACACTTCTGGTACCTCTAGCACTGAATGTATGTAATGGCAAGGAGTGCTGGGTTGTGCAATAGTGTCCATTGATACTGGCTCCTGGGGAATCTATTGTTGCTGAAGGGAATCTACTTTTGTGTGTGTGGGATAGTGTTACTGAGCAGGTCTATTGTTGCTTCTGGGGGATCTATTGTCTCTGGAAGCGATCTATTTTTGCAAGGGTGGGGGGGTCTTTTGTTGCTTTTGGGGGATCTGTTGTGGGATGGGTCTTATGTTGCAGGGTGGTCAGTTGTTGCTGAGAGGCATCTACTGTTGAGGGAGCAGTCTATTGTAGCTGGCTGCTGGAGGGTCCATTGATGCTGCCTGCAGGAAGATTTTTTATGCTGCCAGGGTCTATTGTTGCTGAGGGGTATTTTGTTGGAGCTGCTCCATTATTGCTAGGGGTCTATTTTACTGCTTTTCCTGTTATCATGAACATATTCCACCTTATTACCACATATGTTACTTGGTGTTGTATTTGCTAAATTCTTATTTTTTAAGAATAGTTAGAGTTAGCTCTTTTTCTTCATTCTAAGTAGCTTTGAACCCTATTTATTTCTAATTTAGCTGTATTTAATTATTTCAACTTTTTTTTATTCTCTTTTGCACCCGATGATGGTGATCTCATGTAGCTTTTTTGAAGCTACGTTCTGGTTACATGCACTCAAGCAATGGCTGCATTTCCTTTCTAGGGATGGGTTCACTGATGGTGACAACAGTGGGCCATGCTTCCACAATTTAAGTTTAAACAGCTAATTGTAGTTTCCATTGGAAACCCAAATGGCAAGGTGACAACACAGATTTACATTTGGGAGACAGGAATTACCTAAACAAGTACCAGAACAAGGACCTCCATGGCAGGATCACCAAGAATTATTTTAATGAAAGCTGCGGAATAAAAATATTAGAAACAATTTTATTACATCAATATGGTAAGCCTTCTGTTATTTGTCGGTGATTAGGTTACATACTGTATACATGAGTTCTCCACATTGGGAATGATTCCTTGCAATGGGGGTGCTTTATCATAGTGCTTTTTTTTTTAAATATTATTTTAGGACAACTGCAGAGTTATCATTTGTTCTCAAGAGTTGAAAGCTCCAAACTAAAAAACGATCAGTTCCAGGGATTGGGTGATGAGTGCAAATGTTTTGTACCTGAGAAGTAGACTATATTACCAGAAGTATTGGGATGCCTGCCCTTACACGCACATGAACTTTAATGGCATCCCAGTCTTAGTCCGTAGGGTTTAATATTGGGTTGGCCCACCCTTTTCAGCTATAACAGCCTCAACTCTTATGGGAAGGCTGTCCACAAGGTTTAGGAGTGTGTCTATGGGAATGTTTGACCATTCTTCCAGAAGTGCATTTGGGAGGTCAGACACTGATGTTGGCCAAAAAGGCCTCGCTCACAGTCTCCACAGACCAGTCAAGTTTCTCCACCCCAAACTCGCTCATCCATGTCTTTATGGACCTTGCTTTGTGCACTGGTTTACATCATTTGGTGGAGGGGGGATTATGGTGTGGGGTTGTTTTTCAGTGGTTAGGCTTGGCCCTTTAGTTTTTAGTTCCAGTGAAGGGAACTCTTAAGGCGTCAGCATATCAAGAGCTTTTAGACAATTTAATGCTCCCAACTTTATGGGAACAGTTTGGGGATGGCCCCTTCCTGCTCCAACATGACTGCGCACCAGTGCATGGATGAGCGAGTTTGGGATGGAGGAACTTGACTGGCCTGCACCTCCTGACGTCCAACCGATAGAACACCTTTGAGATGAATTAGAGCAGAGACTGCAAGCCAGGCCTTCTCGTCCACATCAGTGCCTGACCTGACCTGGAAGAATGGTCAAGCATTCCCATGCACACTCCTAAACCTTGTGGACAGCCTCCTAGAAGAGTTGAAGCTGTTATAGCTGAAAAGGGTGGGCTAACTCAATATTGAACCCTATGGACTAATACTGGGATGCCATTAAAGTTCATGTGCGAGTAAAGGCAGGTGTCCCAAAACTTTTGATAATATAGGGTATTTAGGTTCCAGTATAACTGATATTTTGTGGTTCTCCATGCATGAGCCCAATTCTAGATGCTTTGAAAGGGCCCAAAGTCACTATCCCCTGTCTCAACTGCAAATCTTCACGATTGGATCCAAATTTAGGGCCCACTTACACTTCTCTTTTGTGGTAAGACCTGCATTAGCACATATTGCTATAACACATGTAACATGCATTGTGGTGCCATTCATTTTTAATGGCCCCCCAATGCACTAATGCAATGTGTGTGTTATAGCATTGTGGTGTAATGCATTTAAAAAGAGGGTAATGTGCTTTTTTTAAGCACTCTAGGGTTTATTGGCATCACAAAAATGTAAATGGGCCCCCAATGTTTTGCCGTCTTTCAAGCTGAGTTGGACATTTTGTAGATAGGCAACTCCTACCCTCATATTGATTAGTGGTTCCAAATTAATAATAACCACTGCAGTAGGGAACAGACACAAAAGATAGGTACCTTTTTATAAAGCTGTATAAATATACCCCATCGCTCTTGATATGCTAAGCCAAAGCTGACATGCCATGCTGGGACTTGGTGTTCCCCTTGCCTATTTTAAAATTTATATCACTTAAAACTCAGCTGGTTTAATGACAGACACAAGAGACTTCGAAAACAAGCAAAGCAAAATCTTCTTTACGTCTGACTACTTTGCGGGCCGCGGATTAAAAAACCCAGAGATCCATGGGGGAAATCATTATGAAAGCAATCTACAAACGAGCAAATGTATTAATTAGCGTTGCATATATTTTTTTTTTTTAATCTTGCATAAATACATATTTTTCATTGTTAGCAAACCAGCCTTGAAGTTATAAAAATATTAATTACTTCTGTTTTCACTTCAGTTAGATGTAAAATGATCATCAGACACAAATCTGTTATTTATTCAAGGAAAACAAATTAAAACCACATCAAATCTGCACTTTAGGTATTTAAACTTTTTAGTGCATAAATATACCAGCTGTTAATGTGTGCTACATTGATCTAATGCTTTACTAATGTATTTAGAAACTAAGCAAATTAATGTATGTTCTTTATTAGGCAAATAGGTTTTGAGGGAAGTATTTCATTTGTAAAGAAAACTTGGAATTTGTGAAATCTTCTTGAAAATCGCTAAACTCAAGATGAAATAAAAAAGTTGAATGACTATAAGAAACACTATCATAATGCCACCAATTCTACAACCGCAATTTAAATTGAACTGATTCATGGTATGTAGTATGTAACATGGGTCTTTCTCATTAAGAACCTGAATGATTGCACAGTACGGTGGACAGTGAAACTGCATAGCACAGTAAACTGTATATAAGTAAAATATACGAGTTAGGATGAAAAATGATCCTCAGAATCATGAGGTTTTTGAAAAGTAGTTAAAGAAATATAAAACCCAAAAGCAAACATGTAATACATTCCAGCTTACCAATTCTTCTTCTTTTTTTTTAATCAGATTTTTTTTTTTTTCTTTAACTCTGAGATAATACAAACCCAAATTGGTAGAGAATAACAAAGATGGCGCAACTGTCCATACACAGACATCTTGCAACAATTCCACATCCAATTCGGTATATGTTCAACAGGCTTCCCATGGCACATGGGAACGGGATAAGACAGCTCAGAGGTACACATAATAAAAAAAAGAATTTACACTAAGAAAAAAAAAAAAAAGAGACAGAAAAAATACAACAGAAAACTTGCAATGTTGAGTAAGCCCGTTATCCAGTAAAATAAGATATACAGAGCTGTAGTGAGAAAAGAGTTAAACCATAATGACATTCCTAATATGGTTTGCCACCTTGGACATTACTATAGGAAAGGGAAAAAAGTTTGACTTTCCCTGGGATACTTATCCCTCACACCTGCAGGAGCCTATTCAGAACCAATTGCGGAGGGGCTAACTCTGGTATATCTAGCCACATTTGCCAAATAGAAAATTATTTTCTGGTTAGCTTTTCTATGCTGATATGTCGATTTTTCCCTTATCAAGAGAGAGTTAACTTGGTCTATCCATTAGTCACAAAACAGTGCAGCGCTCTCCTTCAATAAAGTGCATTCAAATTATAGTGCATTCATAAAAATCTGAAAACAGTGTAGAAATCATCTATATATAATAAATTTACACGAGTCCATATTTTCTTTTAAATACAATATCTCACAAAAGTGAGTACACCCCTCACATTTTTCTAAATATTTTATTCTATCTTTTCATGTAACAACACTGAAGAAATGACACTTTGCTACAATGTAAAATAGTAAGTGTACAGCTTGTAAATTTGCTGTCCCCTCAAAATAACTCAACACACAGCCATTAATGTCTAAACTGCTGGTAATAAAAGTGAGTACACCCCTAAGTGAAAATGTCAAAATTGGGCCCAATTAGCCATTTTCCCTCCCCAGTGTCATGTGACTCGTGAGTGTTACAAGGTCTCACGTGTGAATGGGGAGCAGGTGTGTTAAATTTGGTGTTATCGCTCTCACTCTCTCATACTGGTCACTGGAAGTTCAACATGGCACCCCCATGGCAAAGAACTCTCTGAGGATCTGAAAAAAAGAAGTGTTGCTCTACATAAAGATGGCCTAGGCTAAAAGAAGATTGCCAAGACCCTGAAACTGAGCTGCAGCATGGTGGCCAAGACCATACAGCCATTTAACATGACAGTTTCCACTCAGAACAGGCCTCGCCATGGTCGACCAAAGCAGTTGAGTGGATGTGCTCAGCGTCATATCCAGAGGTTGTCTTTGGGAAATAGACGTATGAGTGCTGCCAGCATTGCTGCAGAGGTTGAAGGGGTGGGGGGGTCAGCCTGTCAGTGCTCAGACCATACGCCGCACACTGCATAAAATTGGACTGCATGGCTGTTGTTGCAGAAGGAAGCCTCTTCTAAAGATGATGCACAAGAAAGCCCGCAAACAGTTTGCTGAAGACAAGCACACTAAGGACATGGATTACTGGAACCATGTCCTGTGGTCTGATGAGACCAAAATAAACTTATTTGGTTCAGATGGTGTCAAGCGTGTGTGGTGGCAACCAGGTGAAGAGTACAAAGACAAGTGTGTCTTGCCTATAGTCAAGCGGTGGTGGGAGTGTCATGGTCTGGGGCTGTACGAGTGCTGCCAGCACTGAGGAGCTACAGTATATTGAGGGGACCATAAATGCCAACATGTGCTGTGATATACTGAAGCAAGGCATGGTCCCCTCCCTACGGAGACGACCCCAAACACCTCCAAGACGACAGAAAATTTACACTGTTATACTAGCTGTACACTCACTACTTTACGTTGTAGCAAAGTGTAATTTCTTTATTGTTGTCACATGAAAAGATATAATAAAATAATTACAGAAATGTGAGGGGCGTACTCACTTTTGTGAGATACTGTAGATACCTATACATACAGTATTGCTTATATAATGCAAAAATCTATAAATCAAGTCCTATAGATCAAAAGGATTTTCTATATATAACTGCTTTAATAGGCTGATATAAGTGACTCACTGCTGAAGAAAAGCATAAAGCAGATTAAATAAACAGACACAGAGCAATGTGCTTCAGACAATGTCTGATTTATAATCTTATCCTAACCCAAAGCAGAAATCTAAGTCATTAAGTACCATCTCTGTCTACATGAATGCCCATCCCTTGTTTTATAACCTTTTCCTTTCTTTCTTCGAACTTGGATTTGAATTGGCTCCAGTTTTTCATCTTTGCGCCACACATTATGAAAGCAATAAATAAGCACTGTTAAAATTGCCAGCCAATCAAAAACTGGAGCCAGGAAATGTCAAAGTAGTACATCAAGTCTGTACCCTGCGAGGGGTAGACATATCTTTGGGTGACTTATGCGGTTGAGGCAGCACAAATTATATTTAATCAGGTAGAGAAAAATGGATACTAACCTTTGCTTTGCGATTAGAAAATACCAACGGCAGACTTCCAAAAGTGTCCACAGAGCTGTAGACTGTAAATATAAGTAATGACCTGAAAAATGACCTTGTTAGAGTTTATAGGGCTTTTTGCTTCAAAATCTATTAGTGAACTTTTTTTTTTTTTAAATTTTGGTTGTCATTGCTGACCTTTTCTTCCAAATATGCTAGCTGGTTGGGCTTTAAAACTGATCCTCTGTCTTCAAGATTTTTTGAGTCGCTAACACTCAAACAAGTGTGCAGATTGGTTTAGACTGCAACCTGCATGCTTGTTCAGGTTCAGTGATTCAAAAAAATTCAAAGGCAGACATAGTCAGAAAAGTGACATTTTTAGATGTCGGTAAGCAATAGTAGCCCCTTATTTCCTTTTAAGCAGAACTCTTTATGCCTGGAGGAAAGGAGAACCCTCAAGAGCTGGTTCTGCCCAGCTTAGTAAATTGCTTTAAATGTACATAATATAACTGGAGACTAACATTTAATGGTGGCCACTCCATAAGGTGGCTGTCCCCCCCATCCATGCTTCCGGCCTCCTGATGTACATGCGGGGGGGGGGGAGCCTGTAACCTTTTCTTCCACTTCCTCTGTGGCCACTGATCCCAGCACTACTTCCTCAGGCAATGCTAGCCCACTTGGCTACAGCTGCCTCTTTTACCAGCCCTCCTGGCTGTCTCTCTACACCAGTCCGCCCGAATGACTCTTCACTAGCCCACCTGGCTGATTCTCTGGAGATCTCTCAGGGAAAAGTTAGAAGACTTAAGCCCACTGCTATCTTCAAGGGAGACTAGCTACATGTGGCGATCTTCCCTTTGTTAGTTCCCACCAGTGTTGCACTGCTCACTCTGTCCTCTCTCTTTCTCCTGTGCCTCCAGGAAATCTTCCTCCTTTGTGTCTTTGGCAGAATCCTTCCAGCATACAAGCTCCGGCCCAAGGCAGGACACCCCACTCCCCCCTCAGACTAGAGGCGGCACATATAGGGCGGCACAGTGGTGTAGTGGGTAGTATTCTCACCTAGCAGTAAAAAGGGTCGCTGGTTCGAATCCCAACCATGACCCTACCTGCCTAGAGTTTGCATGTTCTCCCTGTGCCTGCGTGGGTTTCCTCTGGGTACTCCGGTTTCCTCCCACACTCCAAAGACCTGCTGGCAGGTTAATTGGCTTCTGTCCAAAATTAGCCCTAGTATATGAATGTGAGTTGGGGACCTTGGATTGTGGGCTCCTTGAGGGTAGGGGCCAATGTGAGTATGCGATGTATGTGTGGAGCCCTGTGTAAATTGACGGTGCTATATGGCTACCTTAAATAAATAATAATATATAATAGATGAGCTTCCTAATGAGACACAATGTACAGGGATAGGGACAATTGTAGACACTCACTCAGGTTGAACTGGATGGACTGGTGTCTTTATTCAATCTTACCAACTATGTAACTATGTAACCCTCAGGGCCACTGACAGCTTCCTCAACACTGTATCTCGATCTTCTGCCCTTCTGGCTTGAATTAATTAGGAAGGTCTGCGCTTAGGACGTGTATGAAGGTTGCAGCCTCCCTAAAAAGACCCCCGCATTTGGGCTCTAGAATATTGTCTTTTTAGGGGGTAGTTCCGGCCCCCTGCCAGCCTACTTCTGGGGATTGGACGTGGCCCCACAAATTTTCATGGCAGATAGATTTAGACCCCATTCACATCTCAAGATTTGGGATCATGGGAAGAATCTCTGCAATTCACTGCGTGTGTTTGGGTGGAATTATCCTTTAATAACACCCCAAACGCAATGCAATTCTGCTGCAAATGTCACGTGGCAATCGCGTTAAATAGCGCCTTCACAAATCACGTAAAACTTGTCGCTCGAAAAGGAACAGGAGCTTTCAAGTAAATAGGCTGCCCTATGCGACATACAGAATCGGAGTGAAAATCATGTTGGCATAATCATGTAGCAGGAACAAACGTGGTGTGAGCGGAGCCCCAAGCTACCCGTGAAACATGGACATGTGACTCAAAACACACACCAAAAAAGCTACTGCCACACATTTTTGATGTGTTTTCTATTCATTTCAATAGAAAGCGCACTAAAAATGAAGCAAGCACCACTTCTGTAAATGTAACTGACTGGTGTGAAGAGTTCCATAGGATTTAAAAGGATGCCTTTTTTCTTCCGCTTTAAAAAAAAAAAATTATTGATAAACTGATCAAAAATGGATCAGTGTGAAAGGACTATTATTTTATTATTATTCTCTACTGAAGCAATAAAGGTTCTGGGAGTCACAGCCCCCTACACCTACAGGCACAAATTACCGCAGCTCTGTAGTCATTAACACATCATTATAAACAGCCATAGGTGTGTGCAGGCTATTGCATTAGGGTGTGCATTAGGGTGTGCCTTGCGGCTTCACTGTCCGTTTCCTCCTGCACATGCGCGAGTCGCGCGACGCTTTGTGAATGGCCGGCTGTGTTCTGGAACACACACAGTTCCCAGAACACAGTGCGCCCCATTCCCCAGAAGACAACGCGAGGAGGAAAAGAATGAAGATCACCACGGAGTAGGAAGTGGCAGATTAGGACGATCTGCCTAGCAACAGCCATTTCTGGTAAATAAAAACATTTTTTTTTCAATTTTTTTTCAGATTTTTAGGAGCATTTTTATGTATTTTTTTTTTTTTTTTAGGGTGGACCTCCGTTTTAAATTCAGTTGATTTGTTCAATTCATATTCAGGATTCGTATTCAGAAATTTTCTTTTTTTCGATTCAAACCGCTCGGTCGCAACAAAAATTTTAAATTTTTTTTTTCGATTTGACTGCGGCAAAGTGAACAAACAAAAAAAAAATATTAATCAAATGATTACAATGACTCTTTAAATCACCTTTAGCTTAACAAAAACATGATTTATTCGAAATGGTACTCTGATAAAGAGAAAGTAAACCCTGATGGGTTTTACTTCCTCTTTGTTCCCCTGCAAAGTAAAAGCATAATGGGCTAGTATGCATCGCATACTAGCCCATTTTGTGGCACTTACCTAAAATCGAAGCCCGCGATGTCCCCGCCCAAGGAAGCATCCATCTTCGCCCCTCTTCCTTCCGGCCCCGCAGACTCCGGCCCTGTGACTGTCCGGAGCCGCGTGACGTCACTCCAGCGCATGCACGTGGGAGCCACCAGTCACGGCACACACTGGGGAAGAAAAGGCTCTAAGAGCCGTTTCTTCACTGCGCTATCGTTGATGACCTCATCTGCGCACTACAAGGTAAATATCTCCTAAAAGACGCACATTTAGAAGATATTTTCAGTACATATAGGTAAGCCTTATTATAGGCTTACCTTACCTAGGGGGGGTTAGGGGGGGTTTACAACCACTTTAACACACACACAGTCTTTGATTTCAGAAATATGTTTGAATTCAAATGGAATTCGATGTAAAATTCGATTCGAATTTCAGTTTGAATTACGGACAAATTTTGTTTTGTTATTCGGAGCATTCAGTATATAATTAGTTTATAATGTAATTTGGTTATTTGAGTATATCCGAACCTCCGAATAACGAACATTTGTCTAAATATTAATTTGTAACTAAACAAATACATATCTATGTGCTGCAATTGTGCCGCAAACTTGTGAACCTGGCAAGTCTAGCCATAGCTTAGCAAGTCATTTTCAAACTTGCAGCTCAGATGCTTGCTATCTGGGATATTATTTTTTAATAGGGTATTTTTCTACTACTTTTTTTTTTTTTTTGTCTGACATTTTGCTTTTTAAAAAAGTAAAAAATAACGAAGAAAAAAAAACAGCAAGTTCCCATTTTATTGGTGATGGTAAACTTAAAAAGTACGCTGATGCCTAAAAGTATTTTGTATTTCGTTCGAAACAATCAATGCTTCTTCCCTGCGGTTTCAAACAGACATGGAATATGTTTTCTATGTCTGCGAAAACAGAGAAAGCAATGCAATTTCACCAACAGGGACATTGTTAACAGAATGTAGGAAATAATTCTACATTTTGCCAGTACAGCTTAATTACAACAACAAGAAGTACAGTGTGGGTACGAGGATTTGGTGGCTAAAGGTGTCGCTGTAAAGTCAATTACAGTCTGAGTGACTGGCAGACTGGCAAGGAAAGTGATTAATAATGAAAGGCTTCCAAGGAGCTAAACCTGGAGGGGAATATAATGTCCAGATAAGCAGCATTAACCTTTTCTCTTGAATAGAAAAACTCTACTAAAGCTACAGAAAGACAGCATGCTGCACATAAATTCAGAGTAAAATATACAGAATAGTGAAACAATAAAGCTGCAACATAGAAACCAATCCGATCTTTGCTTTATTGTTTTATTAACCAAACGCCATTTGCATACCTCCCAACTTTCTGAGATGGGAACGAGGGACACCTATCAGCAAAAGTATGTAGGGAGAGGACACACCCCTTGCCACGCCCCCTCAATGGAGAATTCTACAAAAAAAAAACGATTAGTCAAACCCACAAGTGCTTTTTTACCACTACTATTCCTTTATATTTGCTTTTGAAATTTACAAATGCAGCAATTTAAAATTCAGATGAAAGGTTTAGCACTGTGAAACACTTTTTGAGAGATAAATAGTGCATTTTATATACTATATGTATCAGACCAAAATGAGGGACATTGGGACTTTGTTCCTAATCCGTGACAGTCCCTCGAAATTCGGGACAGTTGGGAGCTATGCATTAGTTTCTATGGGATGCAGTACTGCTTTCCTGTAGAACAGGGACTTTCTTTCTATTTCAATCCATCCTTCTTTGCATACCAGCTAACATGTCATACTGAGAGTTGAAGTGTCTTCACTGCTGAGAGAGGAGTCCTGGAGCTTGAGCGGGTGATTACTTTGGTGTCTGACCTTTTCATTGCTGAAGCAAATTTAAAAGAGGCTTTCAATAAAACCATTTTTCTCTTTCTATGTTTTTCTTTTTTGTTCTTTCTGCTGATTTAAAGCAAAAGAACAGATAGTCCATTACAAAATATAAACATTTTATTCAAGAGCTGTTCTCCCCTGCAGTACTTCTTTTTGGCCATTAGATGTCCCCATACATACAGGTTGAATGTCCAGTATCACCCACTTCTTCTGGAATCACCCCAGCCTGTGCTTGGACAGTGAAAGGCAAAGCAGCACAGTGATGCGCTCATCTGTCTGTCGCTTTCCCCTTCAATCATGTCAGGGCTGGGCTCAGCCCTTCCTTCTCTGAGCTGGCTACTCAGCTGTCCGCGAATTGGCAGCTCCTATCTCTCCACAGGGACTCGCCTGTTGATGATCTCCTGCTCGTCAGTCCTGCCTACTTAAGCTGTCCAGCCCAGATGATTTCTGCCTTCACCTTGGTCACATCTCTTGAGACTCTCTCCTGTGTTCCTGTTAAAGACTTACTTGGCTGACATTCCTTCCAGCTCCAGATCCTGCTTGTTGTTCTAATACGCTTATCTCTGGCTCCCTGACGTTCTGGCTTGTCTGACTATCCATTCCGGTTCCTGAACTCTGGCGATTTTTTGACTACATTTACTCTGTTTACCTTTTTTATTTTTATTAAACAAGTGAGATTTAACTGTACTTCTGTCTCAGTCTGATTCATGGCTTCTGACAGATCAGCATACTCTTTGACATGAAACCATTTGGCTTTTTATGCTACTCATTCCTTTTCTAGCCTGTGCTCTGCTGTACAGGGACTGAGACTAATACAAGGTCAAATTCTGGTACTTACATCATTGCCCCATCTTTATACCTTCTCCAATCAGAAAATGCTTTGCATTTATTAAGAGAGTGCAAAGCATTCTCTGAATGGCGCCTATATCAAGCTGCTGCTCTGCTTCATTCTGAACAGAAGAGGTTGGCTGCTCAGCATGGATATCCCCCCCTTTCCTGACCTGCTAGGCTGCATGTTTGGATAAGGGTATGGTATGGATTTTAGGGGGGACCCCACGCCAATCAGAAATAGCTAATCAAAAATCAAAATTCGAATAGTTTTCTAATCAAATTCAAATTTCCGAAGAGAATAAAATAGAACGGAAAATAAAGGAATAGAATAGAAAAGAATTGAATAGAATATAATAGAAAATAAAAGAATAGAATAGAATAGATTAAAACAGAACAGAATACAAAATAAAAGAATAGAAAAAAATAGAATAAAAAAGGGACAGAATAGAAAATAAAAGAATAGCGTAAAACAGAACAAAAAGAATAGAGAATAAAAGAACAGAATAAAAATAGAAAATAAAGGAATAGAATAGAATAGAATAGAATAGAATAGAACCATCTTCTGATATTCAAATTTCGAATAGAATGAATTTGAATGTAAATAGAATAGAAAAGAATAGAATATAATAGAAAAGAATAGAATAGAAAATAAAATAGAATAGAGAAGAATGGAATAGAATGGAATAGAATAGAATAAACAATATAAAAGGCTAGAATATAATACAAAGATTATAACAATATAACCGTTTTCCGAAATTCGAATTTCGAATAGAATAAATTTGAATAGAACAGAAAAGAATAGAATATAATAGAAAACAAAAGAACAGAATAGAAAATAAAAAAATAGAATAGAAAAAAACAATAGAATTGAATGAAATAGAAAGAATTTAACCATCTTCCAAAATTCGAATTTCGACTAAAATAAATTTTATTTTGAATGCAATTTGTTTCAAATGCAATTAGAATGGAATTCAAATCGATTCGAATTTGATGAAACAAAACGAATTCCAAAAATGAATTAAACGAATTAAACAAATTTAACTAAACAAGTTTATGTAGATAATGAATTGAAACAAAACTAATTGCCTTACAGGTGTTTTTTTTTTGTTTTTGGTTTTATTTTTGGTTTTAAAGGAGGAGCGCCGGGCTCTACCGAAAAAAAATTAAAAGTCAGTAGCTACAAATGCGACTGACTTTTAATATAAGGACACTTACCTGTCCGGGGATCCAGGGATATCCTCACCCAAGCCAATTCTTTTTTCGGCTTCGGGTGCAGGCGCTGGCATCTTAAACAAGGAAAACGGGTAGTGAAGCCTTGCAGCTACACATCCGGCTTACTGCACATGTGCGAAGTGTGCTGTGCTTTGTGAATGGTCCCGCAGTCTTCCAGGACCCGTGATGTGTGCCAGAAGGCCGTGGGGAAAGGAGGGGTGGCCGAACTTTTTCTATTACAAGGGATGTTTACATTCCTTGTAATAGGAATAAAAGTGACACCATTTTTTTTAAAAGGACAGTGTAAAAATAAAAAAATAAAAGGTAAAATAAATAAGAAAAAAAAAATGTAAACGCGCCCCGTCCCACCGAGCTCGCGTGCAGAAGTGAACACATACGTGAGTAGCGCCTGCATATGAAAACGGTGTTCAAACCACACATGTGAGGTATCGCCGCAATCGGTAGAGTGAGAGCAATAATTCTAGACCTAGACCTCCTCTGTAACTCAAAGAATTCAACCTGTAGAATTTTTTAAACGTCATCTATGGAGATTTTTAAGGGTAAAAGTTTGTCGCGCAAATACGGTGTGACAGAAAGTATTGCAACGACTGCCATTTTATTCTCTAGTGTGTTAGAAAAAAATGTATAATGTTTGGGGGTTCTAACTTCTAATGCCCCGTACACACGGTCGGACACTGATCAGACATTCCGACAACAAAATCCTAGGATTTTTTCAGACGGATGTTGGCTCAAACTTGTCTTGCATACACACGGTCACACAAAGTTGTCGGAAAATCCGATCATTCCTGAACGCGGTGACGTAAAACACGTACGTCGGGACTATAAATGAGGCAGTAGCCAATAGCTTTCATCTCTTTATTTATTCTGAGTATGCGTGGCACTTTGTGCGTCGGATTTGTGTACACACGATTTTGTTGTCGGAAAATTTTATAGCCTGCTCTCAAACTTTGTGTGTCGGAAAATCCAATGGAAAATGTGTGATGGAGCCCACACACGGTCGGAATTTCCGACAACAAGGTCCTATCACACATTTTCCGTTGGAAAATCCAAACGTGTGTACGGGGCATAGGTAATTTTCTAGCAAAAATAACCTGTTTTTAACTTGTAAACAACAAATGTCAAAAAGAGGCTCGGTCCCTAAGTGGTCAAAGTTGATGTAAACCCTCACATATACCCAGTGAACAGATGACACACAGAGATGAAACAAATCTCCCTACATACATTTTATTTGTATTTGTTTGTATATATGCTGTCTTCAGCTTTATATACGGTTTAGAAAGAGCACATCCTGTTAGAATTTTCTCTTCCTGTTCCAGCAGGGGGAGGGGAGTCTTGCCATACACTGTGAGACAGCTGATTGAAGGAAAGGCACACACCCCCCTCTCCTCATAGGCAGAGACTTGCAGAGCTGTGCTGTGACTGGACCAGCTCTTTGCTCATCTATTTTTAGCACCCGCCCTGACACAAATTTCAAGCTGGTTTTATCACAGTTGACAGAGAACTTTTCAGAAGTTATCAGGCTGATAACAGAGGAACTGAGCAGGAGAAAGCCATGGGACTTAGTGCTTTAAAGAGAGATAAGAAAACACTGCAGATATATGTGCCCAGCTCAGATTTCATGAATCGGGTTTACATCCACTTTAAGGACAGCAACCCTGAAGAGGAACTTCAATGCGCCACTTGCAGCAATAATCTCATTCCTTCTTTATCTATAGCATGTTCATATAAAAAGGAGAATGGAAAGTGACGTGTGCACTGCCAACTTATCAGTCTGATACTTCCTCTCTTACTCCTCATGATGAACAAGATCCCGAACCTTTTTAAGCTCTTACAGCTTTCCTTTGCTTTAAAGAGCTCTAAATGCGTTTTACAATATCTGTTGTATGAGTTTTTTGTGAGCATGAAAGCCTTAGAAAAACATGTTCTAGTTAACTGATTTAAAAGACACAGGCTTGCCAGACACCCCACTGGCTTATTAAGAAGCTTTGGTTAAAGAAAAAAAAATAAATAAAACTGAGAAAAAAGAATTTGAAAAGTGCTGCTTAGCAGTTTGTTAATCGCTATTCCTGCATGAATGTGTATTCTAATTGCAACGGTATCAACCTGGGAGTCATGAAATCAGTGTGTTTCTTTTTTTTTTTCAAAAACATGATGGATTCAAGGTGGTTATCTATGCTTCTTAATCACTTCAATACCGGGCACATTTACCCCCTTCCTGCCCAGGCCAATTTTCAGCTTTCAGCGCTGTCACACTTTGAATGACAATTGCACGTTCATGCAACGCTGTAACTACATTTTTTTATCATTTTGTTCACACAAATAGAGCTTTCTTTTGGTGATATTTAATCACCACTGGGTTTTTTATTTTTTACTAAACAAACAAAAAAGACTGAAAATTTAGAAAAAAAAAAGTTTTTGTTTGTTTCTGTTATAAAATGTTGTAAATTAGAAAGTTTTTTCTTTCACTGATGAGGCTGCACTGACAGGCACTGATGAGTTGGCACTAATATGCAGCACTGATTGGCACTGAGAGGTGGCACTGATAGGCATTACTGATGGGCAGCCTTTATGGGCACTGATAGGTGGCAATGATGGGCACTGATAGGCGGCACCGATGTGCACTGATAGGCGACACTAATGGGCAGCATTGATAGTCAATGATGGGCATTGATGGGCGGCACTGATAGGCGACACTGATGAGGAGGAACTGACAGGCATCACTAATGGGCACTTAAAGGCATCACTGATGGGCACTGAAAGGTCTCACTGATGGGCACTGAAAGGCATAGTGAGGCTGCAATGGTGGGCACAGTGAAGCTGCAATGGTGGGCACAGTGAGGCTGCAATAGTGGGCAGTGGGCACAGTGAGCTGCAATAGTGGGCACAGTGTGGCTGCAATAGTGGGCAGTGGGCACAGTGTGGCTGCAAAGGTGGGCACAGTGTGTCTGCAATGGTGGGCACAGTGAGGCTGCAATGATGGGTACAGTGTGGCTACACTGGTGGGTACAGTGTGGCTGCAATGGTGGGCACAGCGTGGCTGCAATGGTGAGCACAGCGAGACTGCAATGGGCACAGTAAGTCTGCAATGGTGGGCAAAGTGTGGCTACAATGGTGGGCACAGTGAGGCTGCAATGGTGGGCACAGTGAGGCTGCAATGGTGGGAACAGTGTGGCTGCAATGGGGGGCACAGTGAGGCTGCAATAATGGGTACAGTGTGGCTGCACTGGTGGGCACAGTGTGGTTGCAATGATGGGCACAGTGAGGCTGAAATGGTGGGCACTGGTGAGGCTGCATTGATGGGCACAGGTGAGGCTGCAATGGTGGGCACAGGTGAGGCTGCAATGGTGGGCACAGGTGAGGCTGTGCTGAGGGGTACTGATAAAGTTGTTAATATTTATTTTTGTAACTTAATTCTGCATAAAACATTTAAGTGTCTTTTCATGTGATAATTTATGAGAGCGTGTTTAATGGTGGAATTAGGGGTGGGGCAGGGTAGGGGTTGGGTGGGGCAACTGGTGGCGAGTAACCCTTGAGGCCTGGCTAGTAGCTTAGCCTTGTTAGGGGGTGCTGATGGGGACACTCTGATGTAACGGGGTGCTATTGGGGACACTCTGATGTAAGGGGGACGCTGTTGGAGACACTCTGATGTAAGGGGGGTGCTGATAGGGACACTTAAAATTAAAGTTGGCAGGTCTGGATGTAGTCCAGCGCCACATTTTTGTCCCAGTCCAGCCCTGGTATATGCAGTAAAGCATGCTTGCCATACTCCCTTTTTAACCCAAGGGGTTCATCCTCCACATTGTGTAAAAAGACTTTTTGATCCTGTCTTCTCTGATCCTCCCCTCCTTCCACTGTCCCCTAATAATTTCTTGATAACACAGAGTCTATGGAGTCAGGCTGCACATGCTCAGTTTGGTGTGTCTTGCTAGAGAGGTTTTTTCTTTCTTGGGAGGATGGATGTGATCAGCACATGGCCAATAAGCACTGTCCAGAGAGAGGGCCAGGGGGTCATGCAGTCTCATAGGATAGTCAGAAAACTCCTCCTACAAGCTTTAACCAGTGCACTGATAGATGTCACAAGACTGCTATATACTGCTGATGAGAAAAGCTATTTAGCAGTTTATATATTTTAAAATAATTGCATTTCCATGTTCTGTGTACTCTGGGAGACCAGATATAGTGAATGCAGGCTCCTGGGTTTAGTAACACTTTAATTTAGTTCAGATATAAGTACAGATTAAGTTTTTTTAGAGGTGAAAAGCTTGTTGTTCCTATGTAGTTTACTAAAAAATGTTTTGTCAAACTGTTTTTATCACAAAAATTGGCAATTTCCAATTAGAGTTCCCAGCAGTTGCTCTTAGGATGGGACGGATACAACAAAGCCGGGTACTGACAGGTGTTATTGTTGAGAGTGCCTGCATTAGTGATTCTCAACAAGTGAAACTTCTTGTTGACTACAAAAATAATGTGTCACTCTGTGCTTACATCTGTAATTAAATGCTGTGCTTTAATTATGTTTGCGAATGAGTGATAGCCCCTCAGGGTATATCATTCACAGCACAGTTAGAAAGTCATTGAATGTAATCTGCTTGCTGTCTTCATAATTTTTGATTTTAGTTTCCTGCTATCTGTTTTCTTAAGGAGCAAAAACAGCTACAACTGTTCAGATTCATTTCTAATTGAAAGTACTCCTATGGTACCATTAAAACTGAGCTCTAGGCAATCCGATAAATACACAGGTGGAATCTAGGTACCCCTGTCGGATGGTACAGCCAGATCCTCCACTATACTACTATTTACTATGCCCTGTGAGTATGTACTGCTGTGTCACACATTTCACAGAGCCTGCCTTCTGAACTACAGAGGAGTTGAGAGGAGGAGTTTCAGGAGGCGCAATAGTACAGGAATCACTGCTTGTAGGCAGCAAGGTACCATGGGATATGTAGTCCTTAGCAATGGAAAGTAAACAAGAAACAAACAATATTCTCAGTGCTACCCTTCTCTGTGAAAATGCCAATAATTCACAGGTATTGTCCATAAAATATTATGGAGCACTGTCCAGGATATTAGATGAAAGAAAGTAGCCTGGAAAAAGTGTTTAAAACAGGTAACTGTACTCCAAGTGGGAGGCAAGGCTGCTTGTGTCCAAAAAGCTGGGAGACCCGCACTGCAAAAGAAGAGGGAAAAGGGAAAGAAGCGCCAATCCAACTCTAGGTGTAGTACAGTTTTAATTATAAATAAATAAAATACAGTAAATGTTTTGCTTGTGTCTATCTAGCAGGGTTACTTTGTGGTATAAGCAAGGAAGCTGAGACCTCTGCAGTGTGTAAATGTGCTTTTTCTATACAAAAATGCTGTACATACAAAACTATTACAATATTAGGAATACAAATCAAGACTGACAGATATCTATAACAAGCAAAATGCTTAGCAAATAAACAGCCTATGGTCTGTAACAGAAGAAATACACTTAAAAGTTACTTAACTCCGGTTTCTGTGTGTTCATGATCTCCGTTGCTCCTGGAGGCCAGGCACCTTCTTCTTGGCTGGAACAGATTTGAGTGTCCTTGGTTCTAATGCATGGTGAAGTGGCTGCTGTTTAACGCATCATCAGTCCTTTTATATGTCAGCTTGTTCACAATGGTTACAAACTCGATTACTTTAACAACCAACAAACCTACATCTTGGTAACTTCAGTTTGAAAGGCACTCTCTTACCTGTTTACTGTATCTATAGAGACAATAGACTGTTCTCAAACTGCCAACAATGTTATCTATATTACCATTGTATCCAACAACATATGTTTGAGAAATTCTGTGTCTGTGAAACCAGAATGCTATGAGTCTTATAGAAAAATTATATTTTCTATTAAACGTAACATAGTAAAACCTTGGATTGCGAGCATAATTCGTTCCAGAAACATGCTTGTAATACAAAGCACTTGTATATCAAAGCAAATTTCCCCATAAGAAATAATGACAACTCAAATGATTCGTTCCACAACCATTTATTCATAGGTCTTTCAGTTTATAGTCCATATAAAAAGATTACAGCAATGTGACCAGGTTGTGCAACCATATAATGTCCATCCACAAATAGAAGCCTCCACAAGGGGATTAGAACCAAAATCCAGCAGGAGCTACAGAGTATAAAAGAGAAGAGAGGTGCCTCTAAGTGTAGCAATATGTTGCTTAATGTTGTACCTTCATTAAATGTAACCATATTGCTACACTTAGAGGTGCCTCTCTTCTATTTTATACTCAGTTGTGACATGACGCTACTTGTATATCAAGACATCGCTTGTATATCAAGTCAAACATTTTTTAAAAAACCTTGATTGTCATGTAAAATGCTCTCAAACCAAGTTACTCTCAAACCAAAGTTTTACTGTACATTAAATATTGGTGCAAAAGCGGGTATATCTATGAACCACATAATAATCAAAGAGGACTTGAATATTAAGTAATCAATAAAGTTACCATGCAAAAAAAAGGAATAGGTATGTAAAAATACACCAATAAAAATGGTTGTATAAAAATTACAACACATACAGTATATGGCATCAGCAACCACTAAAGTGCTAGATAAAGTTCATGTGCATATAAAAAAACTTGATTTCATGTGTGTGAAAAAAATACATAAAATTAAAAAAACGTCCAACTTATATAAAGTGACATAAAGTGCTTAGTGCATAAAATTTCAAAGTTCATAGGGTTAATGTGTATAGATGTAGAGGGCTCCAGACCCAAAGTGACAGTTCATCAGATGGATAGAGGGGTGTCTCCAAAGTAAAGCTAGAGAGTATCCAAATTCCCAAGGTGGAAGAAGTAGAGTCACGGGATCCTAGTGTGGTAAAAAGGGAGGCTTTCCAGATATTTTTGACCACAAGGAAGGGATCAATGTATGCCTCAATATAATACACAGCTCCAATCCTGGTCTCTCATCAGGCACAAGGCAATCTCTCAGCTAGAAAAACACAGTTTCCAGACCAATCCATATAGCTCAACCACTCCTATGTATAGAGACAGTAGAAAGAAGCCAACCATATTGAAGTCCTGCATATAAAAGAGGTATTTATTAAAAAATATTGCACTTACAAAACACTTACATAAAACACGCCAGTACTGGGCTTCGCATGTAGATAAAACATCCAACTGCCACATTCCAAGATGCACAGTGTCCTGATGCGTCGTACGTCCTAGGTCCACCCTACGTGTTTCATCATAAATTACGTCATCAGGTGCCTTGATGTCAGTCTATAGCTCCACAGGCAGGAGGCTTCTGTACAGAGCCTTCTCAGGTCTCACTTGTATTGTTTACCTTTTGTGAGTGGAACATTTTAATGTATTTTATTTATTTATAATTAAAACTGTACTACACCAAGAGTTCTATTCCCTTTCGCTCTTCTTATGGAATGTAAACAGCAGAGGAGAAACTGCAAAGCATGCAGGTTATCCAGGAAGGTGTGGAAAGAGATGACCAGCAGACAGGCAGAACTCCAAAAACATGACAGGATATTTTTCAAGAAAGCTCATATTTTATTGCCAAAATATGTTACACAATAAAAGTGTATGCTGTAACTATAGATCTCCTTTATTACACGGTAAAGGATTCTCAGAGTACTATGGATTAGCTAATGATACAGTTCAGCAGTGGTTTGCTGCCTTGTGGTTATGTTTGCCTGACTGAAACTTCAGATTTGTGATAAACTAAAGGTCCATACCCAAGATCGGACTTTTTGACAATAATGGTCCGACTGACCTGTTTTATCAGACAATCCAACCGTGTGTATGCTCCATCAGACAATTGTTTTTTGTTTTTCAACAGGCAAATGTTCCCTGTGCATGCTCTCAAACTTTCCAGCAACAAATGTCCGATGGAGGATAATCTGATCGTGTGTACACAAGTCCATAGGGCTAAAGTCCAAAGTACAAACACGCGTGCTCAGAACCAATGGTAAAGATCAGACAACAATAGCAGAAGTTGCCCAAAGGATGGCAGCAAAGAGCTGAAAAACCACATGATTTGGGTAATGTTGGCTGAAAAAGTTCTGCTGTGTGTATGCAGAACAAGTTCATGGCCAACGCCCCTTCGGACAAAAATCCACGGAAAAGTCAGATGGAAGTCCAATCGTGTGTACGAGGCTTTAGACTAACAGGAAGTTTTTAACTGACCGTAAATAGATAAGCATACATATGTGATAAGGAGCATTCAGCTCCATCTGCTCACTCAAAAAAAAAGTCCAAAAATTAGTATGCAATATGTCATATTTACCTGGCTTTAAATTTTATTTTTTTAATCCACCTTATAACAAATAATGAAATACAGCATGTACAAAACCACTGCACATTCTCTTTTATAGTAACTTTTCATCCTGGACAGAATTAGCATTTTACCCATTGATTTTACACTATGCCTGGGGTTGATCTCTAAGTCCTTTTACGTCAGGTAACTATTTTGTAGTATTTTTGTCTTTTGTAAAACGCGTAAGTAAACTCTGCACGCACTACTGAGCTATAATTTCAAAAGGCTTTACAGCGACAAGTGTTTTTCAGAGGCAATAAATGTACCAATAAAAATGATTCAAACACAGGAGGGTTTAAGCACAAAAACTGGCTAACAAATAGCGCACAGAAGGACAACAAAATTAATTTTCTTTTTGATGGTCATAGGCAAGCACTTTTAAAATTTACATTAAATCTCTTACCATAAACACTTACATTTTCATAGACGGCATTACACATTTTGGAAACATCATTAGGGTCCACTGAATGTAAACATAGTTGCATTTTTTTTTTTTAATGTTGAATAGGGTCTATTCTTGTTTGCAGAAAGAATATGGCTACTGCATCAAATGTATTGATTTATGGTGCATCTAAGCCATAGCCTTTGGTAGTGTTTATAAAGACATAAAACATATATAGGGATCCTTAGAAATGAGGGTAGTTACTTGTGGAGGTATACCAGGAACGTGTATTTACAGCAATTGTAAAATGAGGTGCCAGTGAGCATGCTACCTTACCTTCATAGGCAAAAGACATAACACAGCTCATTTTCCTGTGCAGACCAGAATAAGTAAATTAAATAAAATAAATATATGTGTATCTATAGATATCTATCTATATATATATATATCTATATATACATACAGAGTGTATATATATATATATATATATATATATATATATATATATATATATATATAGTGGGGACAGAAAGTATTCAGACCCCCTTAAATTTTTCACTCTGTTATATTGCAGCCATTTGCTAAAATCATTTAAGTTCATTTTTTTTTCCACATGAATGTACACACAGCACCCCATATTGACAGAAAAACACAGAATTGTTGACATTTTTGCAGATTTATTAAAAAAGAAAAACTGAAATATCACATGGTCCTAAGTATTTAGACCCTTTGCTCAGTATTTAGTAGAAGCACCATTTTGATCTAATACAGCCATGAGTCTTTTTGGGAAAGATGCAACAAGTTTTTCACACCTGGATTTGGGGATCCTCTGCCATTCCCCCTTGCAGGATCTCCTGTCTGTCAGGTTGGATGGTTAACGTTGGTGGACAGCCATTTTTAGGTCTCTCCAGAGATGCTCAATTGGGTTTAAGTCAGGGCTCAGGCTGGGCCATTCAAGAACAGTCACAGAATTGTTGTGAAGCCACTCCTTTGTTATTTTAGCTGTGTGCTTAGGGTCATTGTCTTGTTGGAAGGTAAACAGTATATATATATATATATATATATATATATATATATATATATATATATATATATATATATATAAATATATATATATATATATATATATATATATATATATATATATATATATATATATATATATATACATACTGTGTGTGTGTATGTATATATATATATATATATATATATATATATATATATATATATATATACTGTATATATATAATATTACCAAAATATTGGGTTGCCTGCCTTTACATACACGTCAACTTTAATGGCATCCCAGTCTTAGTCCATAGAGTTCAATATTCAGTTGGCTAACCCTTTGCATCTATAAGAGGTTCAACTCTTCTGGGAAGGTGTCCATGGGAATTTTTGATGATTCTTCCAGAAGTGAATTTGTGAGGTCAGGCACTGATGTTGGACAAGAAGGCCTGCCATGCCATGTCCATGTCTTTATGGACCTTGATTGTACACTGGTGCGCAGTCATGTTGGAACAGGAAGGGGCCATCCCCAAACTGTTACCACAAAGTTGTGAGCATGAAATTATCCAAAATGTCTTGGTATGCTGATGCCTCAAGAGTTCCCTTTACTGGAACTAAGAGGCCAAGCCCAACCCCTGAAAAACAACCCCACACCATAATCCCCCCCTCCACCAAATGATTTGGACCAGTGCACAAAGCAAGGTCCATAAAGACATGGATGAGCGAGTTTGCTGTGGAGGAACTTGACTGGCCTGCACAGAGTCCTGACTTCAACCGATATCACACCTTTGGGATGAATTAGAGTGGAGACTGTGAGCCAGGTTTTCTTGTCCTACATCAGCGCCTGACATTACAAATGCGCTTCTGGAAGAATGGTCAAACATTCCCATAGACACACTCCTAAACCTTGTGGACAGCCTTCCCAGAAGGGTTGAAGCTGTTATGACTGCAAATGGTGGGCCAACTTATTATATGGCAGCACAGTGGTGTAGTGGTTAGCACAATTGCCTAGCAGCAAAAGGGTCACTGCTGGATCAAATCCCAACCTTGACACTACCTGCCTGGAGTCTGCATGTTCTCCCTGTGTCTGTGTGAGTTTCCTCTGGGTACTCCAGTTTACTCCCACACTACATGTAGTAGGTTAATTGGATCCTGTCTAAATTGGCCCTAGTATGTGAGTTAGGGACTAGCGATGAGCTGAACACTCCCCCCCGGTTCGTTTTGCGGCAGAACAAGCAAAAAAATCACGCAAACACCGTTAAAGTCTATGGGATTCGAATGTGAAAACTATAAAGTGCTAATTTAAAGGCTTATATGCAAGTTATTGTCCAAAAAAATGTTTAGGGGACCCGTGTCCTGCCCCAGTGGACATGTATTAATGCAAAAAAAAGTTTTAAAAGCTTACGCTTTTTTCAGGAGCAGAGATTTTAATAATGCTTAAAGTGAAACAATAAAAGTGAAATATTCCTTTAAATATCGTGCCGGGGGGGGTGGCTATAGTATGCCTGTAAAGTGGCAAATTTTTCCAGTGTTTAGAACAGTCCCTGCACAAAATGATATTTCTAAAGGAATAAAAGTCTTTTAAAACTGCTTGCGGCTGTAATGTAATGTTGCCCCCCAGCCCATCATCAGGCCCTTTGGGACTGGTATGGATATTAAGGGGAACCCCGCACCCAAATTAAAAAAAAAAATTTCACTTCACTTTCTGTCCCAATGACAATTGGATTTAGAAAATTTTGGGTTATTAGGGAAACAAGGATTGGTGATAAAGCATCAGTGGAGACACCTTTTTCCCATATTAACTCTTACAGGAGAGAATTTCCCTTCCCAGGGGTAGATTTCCTCTCACTTCCTGTTGTCTCCCTCCGTTTGTAAGTCGGATGTTTGAAAATAGGGGACCGCCCCTATATACTATACGGCCTGCCCTATACACTCTGCGGAAAATTGGGCCTTAGGTGTTGGTGGTATTAGAACACAGTAAGCCCTCACAGTTACTCTTGGTGGGCGCTGGAACGGGCCCTGCTGTGAAATATTATATTAAGAATTGTAATTACGTGCCCCTGTTAAACAGGGGCATAAAAATTGGGCCTTAGGCGGTGCTGGTGGTGGTGGCACACCACTGTAAAGCCTCACAGATACTTTTGTTGCGCACAGGAACAGGCCCTGCTGTGAAATATTAGATCAAAAATTGTAATTACGTGCCTCTTTTAAACAGGGGCATAAAAATTGGGCCTTAGGCGGTGGTGGTGGTGGCGGCACAACACTGTAAAGCCTCACAGATACTTTTGCTGAGCGCAGGAACAGGCCCTGTTGTGAAATATTAGATCAAAAATTGTAATTACGTACCCCTGTCAAACAGGTGGTGCCCTGAACCAAAACTAATCCTAGAAGCTATCATCATGAAGATTGAGGAGGAATAGGATAGTCACTAACCATAATAGGATAGTCACTCAGCATATGCAGTCTTCAAGGGATCCCACATCCATAGAAAATCAATCGGTTACATCAGCATCAGGTGCTTGGTAGCTGGTGATCCAAGACTTCATTTTTATAAATGTAAGCCGATCAACAGAGTGTGTGGACAGGCGCACTCTGTGATTGGTTACAAAGCCTCCAGCAGCACTGAATGTGCATTCAGAAAGAACATTGGATGCAGGACAGGCCAGAAGCTCAATTGCATATTGAGCAAGCTCTTGGCAGTGGTCCATCCTCCAGATCCAGTAACCCAGTGGATGTTCTGGTGGAAAGGTCTCCAAGTCTGATCTTGCCCCTAGATATTCCTGCACCATGTAATTCAGATGCTGGCGATGGTTGCTGGAACCAATCAGACCTGGGCGCTGAGGTCTGAAGGCATCGGTCAGCCGGCCACCTTCTCCACCACTCTTTCTGTGACTGAATGAAGCCTCAGCAATACATTGTCCAGCACCAGGAAATTGTAACCTCCCAGGCTCTGGAAACACATTTCACAAACCTTTCTGCAAGGCCTCCTGAAGATGTTTCATCCTCTGCTTCCTCTGCGAAGGCTGGATAAGTTCTGCAACCATACCCTTGTAATGTGGATCAAGAAGGGTTGCCAGCCAGTAATGATCCCTCTCCTTGATACCACGAATCCCAGGGTCCTTTCGCAGGCTTTGCAGGATAAGGGAGGCCATGCAACGTAAGTTTGCAGAGGCATTCGACCCTGAGTCCTCTGGGTCACTAAGGATCACATGATTCTCGACCACCTCCTCACAGCCACGTACAACTCCATGGGTTTCTGGGGACTGCAAACGATCCCTTGAAGACTGCTGCTGATGCTGAGTGTTATCCTCCATCTCCATGCTGACACAATCCTCCTCCTCCTCTTCTTCTTCCTGTGTGATCAGCAGGCCTGCAGGAATACTAGCATCTGGATAAAGGGGGCATTGAGAGGTAAGGAAGTCCTCCTCTTCCTACCACTGTTCTGCCTCAAGTGCCCTGTCCATTATTCCACGAAGCGTGTGTTATAGGCTTTACATAATACCAGGTGGGAGGACAAAGGGGGAACCATGAAGGCCAACCCCACAGGGCAAGAGTTACAAATGGAGTATCAACAACGGAATTGAATTTGATAGTGTAGACTTTATTGTACACAATTACCAAAAATTTAAACAAAATATTGGCAGGCACAATGGCACCAATTAAAAAGGTTAAGGACAACATTGTCAATAATGCTAAGCACAACAGGACACCACTCACATATGCAGGCATACCACAATAAACCTACATATACTTCCTAGTATCTAAGCCTTAGAGGTCTAGGTAGGGGGTCATTGGGTGCCAAGCAATACTTGCCCTTGGCAGGGCTGGTTGTAAGCTACTGGCACTACTGACTCTTCTGTTGCTTTTGACAGTTCCATGGAATCACGGCTCTCGGCTTAATGATACATTGTAGGAAGAAAATCACAGTGTATTATGCAGTTCATATGCTGCAGCCTAGCATAAAACCTTTAGTGCTAATTAACTTCTCCAGAAAGTCCCAGGTATACCCCCTAGGGGGTTGATGTGTAGATGAACACGGAGTATGGAATTTATTCACGGATGTGTGTCAAGCCAAGTCGGGATGATATTGTGAATTTAATCCTCAAATCCCATGCATATGATACTCATAGTCCTGTATCAGGTATTCAAAAATTTCCCAGAGTATTGGAACATATACTGAGGATGTGAATATCATTCAATAGTCATTCCTTGTGACAGGTTGAAAGTGGCAGCACATCTAAATGACTCCATGCCAGTTGGGAACCGGTGGATAGCTAGACTGAAACTAGCTTCAGGGAGATGGACTGTCACATAAACAGCTTCAGGTGTGAAACGCTTTCTCATATGGAGAGACCCAACACAGACATCATGTTGACAGCAAAGTTTACACTGTGTCAGTTTATACTGCATATGCCGCCTTGGTGGAAGATGGATAGGGGAGGAAACAAACCAACTGCCAGGAGGCTCTCACCACTCCATGGTGCTGGTGCTGGTGTCCTATATCCAACTAGTCCTATCATTCCCCGACTGGCGGTAGTGTTGCTTCAAAGACTGGGATTCCTCCAGAGAGGGCTGGCTGATTACCAGCTGCCTCGTATTTGACACTGTGTTATGTGTACAGTCCCGCCTAGTGACGGCATGCAGCAGTTGTGGTAGGCTAGGACCATGTATCAAACAACGCTGGTCTGATGGAACGCATAGTGAAGCTTGGCATCCTGTTGCGCTGGTTACGTCAATGCATGTCACATACTCCTACATATGCTTCATAAGGCCATTTGCAGCACCCGAGAGCTGATCGGAAAATTGGCTGGGTTGCCGACATTGCGGGATCCATGGACAGGTAAGTGTCCTAATATTAAATATCAGCAGCTACAGTACAGGTGGGGGAAGGGGGGGGCAAATCTCCTCTTTAACATGTAGGTTAGGTATATACTATAAACACCTCATATATTAGTAGTGGTGAGAGTGGTGAGAGTGGAGGAACATCAGGAATCCCACACCTTGTCATATTTATTCGGGCAAAAATAATTTTTTCATAAGGAGCTATCTGGTTCACCATCTGAATCTATTGGTAGGTAGATGGAGGAGCACATTGATTCCAATTAAGTGCGATAGCCCTGCGGGCCAGAAACAGTGTTTCCCTCACAATATTCTAGTATATTTTGACCATTGTTCCTCGTCTAACATACCCAGTAAACATATCCGTGGCGTACATGGCACAGTCCTATTCTTAATAGTCAAGGATCCCCATCACCATAGCTATAGTGGCCTTTGATGGAAAAATAGTATACTGTCTTGATAAGATACTGTCTATGATAATAATGAAGATTTTGGGGTTGAGGTTAAACTCCACCTCCTGTGCCAATTAAACTAATCACCATACTAATTAAGCTCTAATCCGTAAAATCTCACCACCATATTAATATGCAATTAGTATGGGCGCACACGGGAATAATGAAGGGCTTTTTACTTTACTGTGCCTTATCTTCCTTATTTGTGTAGAAATTGTCCATTAACTGTCCTACAACAAGGATTTCCCTATAAAATCCATACAAATGGGGAAGACAGAATTTCTCCAAATTATGTGATATTATAATACTTGTTACATTAAAATGTATGTAGAAATCTATTTACAAATATTATTATGCAGAGTATCACTCCTTAGACTTCATGCACACTGGATGTTCATACAGCTGCTGTTTTTGGCTTCAGGTATATTTTTTTGCAGCCAGTAAACTTCCAAGCATGTTATCCTATGTGTCCATGCACACATAGGCTTTTATCAGCGTTTATTATCGTTAATTTGGCAGGTGCGTTTTCTGGTTGGAAAAAAACCCCAGCACTAGTAGGCTTGAAAATGTTGAAAAACTTGGCTGTTTGGCGTTCATGAGCGTTTTTGAGCCATAAGCTTTTTTTTTTTTTTGGGGAGTAAAGTTATGCTACAAAAAGCTAAAAAAAACAACGCAAATGATAAAAAACATACAGTGGGCATAAGGCCTTAAAGTGGAAATAAAGGCAAAACCTAACTAAGGCTGGCCATACATTATGTAATTTTCTTGTACAATTTTCCGTTTGAATTACCAAAACCATATAATATTATTATAAACGTAAACACTTTCAATTTGAATGCAACCAGGCAGGCCCTTACACTACATAGTTGAAGGTAAATCTAAAGGAATTTGAATAAGAAAATTGTATAATCTTTGGCCAGCCCAAGTCTAAACCTACTCCCACCCCCATTCTAAGCCTAATCAATCTAGCCCTGTAAAGAAAAGCTTGCTATACTTAGCTATTCTGAAGCTGCCAGAAGAAGCTTCAGTGTGTAAAAAAGGCAGCCAACAATTGGAGCCTCATAGTAAGTCTATGGGTGACGTCATTTCCCAGGCATTTCCCAGCCTTGTCCACTTTCTCCTGCACACTGAAGGCGCTGCTGGAGAGCGAACCGGAGCAACTTCAGAATAGGTCAGTATAGAGATCTTTTCTTTACAAGGTTAGATAGATTCGGCTTAGAATGAAGGTGGGAGTAGGTATAGAATTAGTTAGATTGTGCCTTTACTTCCACTTTACCCACTTAAGGACCAGCGGCCGCATTTATGTTGCGGCAGGTTGGCTCCCCTGGGCAAATTGCCGTAGCTGTACATTGGCTGCTTTAAGAACACTAGGGGATGACGCAGCCAATGCGCGTGCCCGGCGGCCATGATGTCCACCGGGCACCCACGATCGCTCCTGAGAGAGACAGAGCAGAGATCTGTCAATGTAAACAGACAGATCTCTGTTCTGTCAGGGGAGAGGAGACAAATCTGCTGTTCATACTGATTATGAACAGCGATCGGTCTCCTCCTCCAGGCAGTCCCAACTCCCCCACAGTTAGAAACACTCCCTAGGACACACATTTAACCCGTTGATCGCCCCCTAGTGTTAACCCCTTCCCTGCCGATGACATTTATACAGTAATCAGTGGCTATTTTTAGCTCTGATCGCTGTATAATTGTCAATGGTCCCAAAAAAGTGCCAAAAGTGTCCGCCGCAATGTCACAGTCCCACTAAAAATCGCTGATCACCGCCATTACTAGTAAAAAAAAAAAAATGATAATAAAAATGCCATAAATCTATCCCCTATTTTATAGACGCTATAACTTTTGCGCAAACCAATCAATATATGCTTAATGCAGTTTTTCTTTACTAAAAATATGTAGAAGAATACATATCGGCCTAAACTGAGGAAGAAATTTGTTTTTTTCTATTTATTTTTTGGATATTTATTATAGCAAAAATTAAAAAATGTTGGTTTTTTTTTTCAAAATTCACTGCCTTTTTTTGTTTATAGTGCAAAAAATAAAAACCACAGAGGTGATCAAATACCACCAAAAGAAAGCTCTATTTGTGGGAAAAAAAGAACATAAATTTAGTTTGGGTACAACGTTGCACGACCGTGCAAATGTCAGTTAAAGCGGCCCAGTGCCGCATCGCAAAAAATGGCCTGGTCATTAAGGGGGCAAATCCTTCAGGTCCTTAAGTGGTTAAAGTGTTTGTAACCTTTGTAATAAAAATGTCACTGCCAGCCCCTCTCTTTTATGCAGCCATAATGCACAGTGTAAGTTTTTGCTGAAAACGAACCATGTAAATAACCTTTTTCAGATCTCTTCAGGCCGGTCATGTGACTCGCCGCGCTGTATGACTATCTTCATATTGGAGATAACTGTGAAGTTCAACGTGATGTCTATTGAGTACAGCAATAAAAGGCGCCATGTATTAGAAATAAAATATCAATGAATGAAAATTAGAGGCTTTCGGTAGTTTAATATCTATACCATGAATACCAAATATATATATATATATATATATATATATATATATATATATATATATGTTATATATGTTATATATGTATGAGAATTGATCTGATAATGGCATGATAATATTAGTGTAAGGTAATTTGTAACTTGTAATGAACTAAGGTGGTTCCTTGTTGTCACCAATAGGCCATAGAAGACTGTCACAGAAGTAGACATGCAAAATTTCCAGAAATTTTGAAGCCATGGGAAAAATAGAAATTTTCTGAAAAATGTAAAAAAAATTCAGTGTGGAGTACCGGTAAATTTAAATTCAATTTGTAATATGCTTAAAATAAAAGTTATTCAGTAAATAAACAAAACTTGCCTTTTAAAAATGTATTTTTTATTACAAATGGAATAACAAGGACTGTATATGGTAAGAACATTTTAACTATACATGAGAACGGGTAACCACCCCCCTTTCCCTCATAATAATGTAAAAGCTGTCTGCCAATATGCATTTTTCAGTTATAAACAATGCTGATTTAGAAGCATGTATTGCTCTTGTAAGGGTGTGACAGACTCAACCACGACAGGGACTTTTGGAGGGGACTGCAGGCTAGCCTCTTGCCTACTGACTATAGGCCCTGGCCTTTAAGGGAGCACTACTCTTTGGGAGGTGGGTGCCTGGGGGTCCCTTGAAGTAATGTTACTTTGGATTCAAATCCATGTCTCCCCAAAACACACAGACTCTGGGAGCTGGGGGACCCATGTACCTGACTATGGGCCCTGGCAATCGAGGGAACTAAAAGCATTTAGGAAGATGTCCTGGTTTACAGTCAGGTCCATAAATATTGGGATATCGACACAATTCTAATCTTTTTGGCTCTGTACACCACCACAATGGATTTGAAATGAAACGAACAAGATTTGCTTTAACTGCAGACTTTCAGCTTTCATTTGAGGGTAATTACATCCAAATCAGGTGAACGATGTAGGAATATGTGCCTCCCACTTTTTAAGGGACCAAAATAATTGGACAGATTAACAATCATCCATCAAACTTTCACTTTTTAATACTTGGTTGCAAATCCTTTGCAGTCAATTACAGCCTGAAGTCTGGAACGTATAGACATCACCAGACGCTGGGTTTCATCCCTGGTGATGCTCTGCCAGGCCTCTACTGCAACTGTCTTCAGTTCCTGCTTGTTCTTGTGGCATTTTCCCTTCAGTTTTGTCTTTAGCAAGTGAAATGCATGCTCAATCGGATTCAGGTCAGGTGATTGACTTGGCCATTACATAACATTCCACTTCTTTCCGTTAAAAAAACTCTTTAATTGCTTTCGCAGTATGCTTCGGGTCATTGTCCATCTGCACTACGAAGCGCCGTCCAATGTGTTCTGAAGCATTTTGATGAATATGAGCAGATAATATTGCCTGAAACAATTTAGAATTCATCCTGCTGCTTTTGTCAGCAGTCACATCATCAATAAATACAAGAGAACCAGTTCCATTGGCAGCCATACATGCCCACGCCATGACACTACCACCACCATGCTTCACTGATGAGGTGGTATGCTTTGGATCATGAGCAGTTCCTGTCCTTCTCCATACTCTTCTCTTCCCATCACTGGGGTACAAGTTGATCTTGGTCTCATCTGTCCATAGGATGTTGTTCCAGAACTGTGAAGGCTTTTTTAGGTGTTGTTTGGCAAACTCTAATCTGGCCTTCCTGTTTTTGAGGCTCACCAATGGTTTACATCTTATGGTGAACCCTCTGTATTCACTCTGGTGAAATCTTCTCTTTATTGTTGTCTTTGACACACATACACCTACCTCCTGGAGAGTGTTCTTGATCTGGCCAACTGTTGTGAAGGGTGTTTTCTTCACCAGGGAAAGAATTCTTCGGTCATCCACCACAGTTTTCTGTGGTCTTCTGGGTCTTTTGGTATTGCTGAGCTCACCGGTGCATTCTTTATTTTTAAGGATGTTCCAAACAGTTGATTTGGCCACACCAAATGTTTTTGCTATCTCTCTGATGGGTTTGTTTTGTTTTTTCAGCCTAATGATGGCTTGCTTCACTGATAGTGACAGCTCTTTGGATCTCATATTGAGAGTTGACAGCAACAGATTCCAAATGCAAATAGCACACTTGAAATTAACTCTGGACCTTTTATCTGCTCCTTGTAAATGGGATAATAAGGGAATAACACAAACCTGGCCATGGAACAGCTGAATAGCCAATTGTCCCATTACATTTGGTCCCTTAAAAAGTGGGAGGCAAATATACAAACTGTTGTAATTCCTACACCGTTCACCTGATTTGGATGTAAATACCCTTAAATTAAAGCTGAAAGTCTGCAGTTAAAGCACATTTTGTTTGTTTCATTTCAAATCCATTGTGGTGGTGTATAGAGCCAAAAAGAATTGTGTTGATGTCCCAATATTTATGGACCTGACTGTATAATGCAAAAGGACATTATTACATTTAACAGTCAAGGAAGGCATGATGGTCTGTGCCAACTTAAAACTCAGTAAGCAGATGTATGTGAAAAGAAAGCTTGAATACCAGATAGTCTGAGGTGGGGTGATATCACTGTTTGTTATGTGTTTATTGTTAAGTAGATCTCTCCCATTGTTAATTGAGTAACCTATTGTTTCTGTCAGTTGACTAACTTGGCCAACCCTTGGAGGTATCTATAATGAGATTAGCCTTGTGTCAGCTCTACCCCATTATCCAAACCATTGTGTGATGTTTTGGGTTAAAGTGGTTGTAAACCCACATTGAAAAAAAAACAAAAACACTAACACCTGCAAGACAAAGGTATAATGAGCTAGTATGCATAGCATTATGTAATACTCACCTGAGATCGAAGCCCTTGCTGCAATGCCCATTTACAGCACCGGCCAGCAACATCACTCCCGGGAATTACTTCCGGGTATCGCGGCTCACGCATGGTAATGGCACACTCACTGAAGCAACGGCCCATACGTGCCATTGCTTCAGTTTGTGTGAGTGCGCATGTGCCGATGACGTCGGCACATGCAAATACAGGGGATATCTCCTAAACTGTGCAGGTTTAGGAAATATCCTGGGTAGCTACAGGTAAGCCTTATTATAGGCTTACCTGAAGCACAAAGTGGTCTGTAAGGGTTTAGTTTGCTTTTGGTGTTCATGAGGTGACTGACCTACTTTTCAAGTGTATAAAAAGCCTGTATTTCTGTTCAATAAACAGTCATTCCTTTGGTTCTATCCCCACATCTTGTCTGTGTACAACAATGATTGGGGTAAAAAAGGATGGTATTAGCTCTCGGTCTGCTGAATGGTTTGGAGGGCAGGAGGCACTGTTTGGCAGAAGGAAGCACCTAGTCAGGGTTCCGTCACAGAGGGCTTGATCAATTTTCTCCTGATTTTCAGGAGTCATTTTATCTAGAAATGAAGGGATTATGTATGTTGTGAGGTGGTGGTTTACAGCACTTCCTTACTTGAAGATGCTGCTGGTAAAGAAACACTTTGTGATGATCCAGAAGCAGCAGAAAGAATGTTCCTGGAATGAGAACTCTGGAGGGAAAAGCTACTTTTACTTTCATTATGATCCTCATCATTTCAATTTTTTTAAGGCTCCATGAACACTATTATTGTGAGCATTTTTTTTCTGCTCTTAGAAACTAATAGTGTTATTCTATGTGTCCATACACACTATTTTATGCTAGATGCATTTTCGAAGCTTCAGCATTTAGGAGCAGAAAAAAAATTGTTTCTGTGGAGTTTTTTCCCAGCAGAAAAAAAGCTAATTGCTCCTAAATGCTTGTAAACGCTACTAAAATGCTCCCAAAACAGCTTTTTTTGAGCTTTTTTTTTTTCTCTTCATGTAGTGTAAAGAATGCTGTAAGAAAATGCTCTGCTGACTTTCATCATCCAATCACATGCAAGCAAAAATTCTGTTTTTATTTCCTTGCACGTGGTTGGGTGAAGCTTTACACCATTTACTAAGCTCTGGAACAACTGCACTTGCTGAGTCTATTTACCTTTAGTAAATCAATCCCATAATGTCTTTAGGGCACCTCTGACAAGCAAGGATGTGCTTTGCCATCCTTGTAGCATTTGGAAAAGAATTTGCCTTCTATCAATGGGGTTGGTTTATTAAAACCAGCGAGTGCAAAGTTTGGTGCAGCTTTGCATAGAAACCAGATTCAGATCAAATTCCAGATTTTATTTTCAAAGCTTAACTGAACAAACTGAAGGTAGAAGCTGATTGGCTGCCATGCACAGCTGCACCAGATTCTGAGTGCACCGATTTTAGTAAATCTCCCCTAATATTTTCAAATTGCAGCTTTACTCTCAGCAGAAATTGCCCTGTGGAAAGCTTTCCAAGCTCTAGATGTTGGTCTCAGCAGTTTACTGAGACCATTATGCTGCGGGGCTGGAGTATATCAATAGGATTAATTTAAAGATTATAAAGATAAACTAATTTGTCAGCCAAATTTAACCTCTTACCTGTCAATTAAGGCCCGAGAAGACAGAAATTGTTATCTGCTGTGTCCCAACAATCACTCAACTGTAGGAGGTACAAAATTGAGCCCACAAGCAAACTAAACTGGAGCCTTTCCCTTGCAGTGCCCCCTAGTGGCAGAAATGCATTTTTCTCTTGCTTAAGAACTGCATCAGGAAGTACAGTGTTACTTGAATTGTATTCCAGGATTTGCTTGTCTCCAGCTGAGAGAACTTGCAATCATTTAAGACTTTACATAAAGTCTCAGAAATCTTTCATTAAGGACTTCTTGTTATATAGTTTGAATACAATGTCATAAATATATTACTTATCATTGTAAAAGAACATATTTCATACTTCCTTTTTTTCCAATTTTGCACTGCTTTGAAAAAAACAGAAAAACCCCTCTTTTTCCCTAATTTTTCAGTTTTTTTCCAGGTCATCCCATCTCTACATAATGGTACATGCTCTTGCAGTTTTTGATCTTCTTCACTGGTAGTGTGAATTAAGATGCAGAAAAACACCAAAGTGCTAAAGTTTGGATTGCCTAGGGTGACAGCTGATAGTTAAGGTAGGACCAAAATAAGGTGCTTAATCATGAAGCAGAAATGAGCTCAGGAGGTCAGGATTTATGTTGACAAGCTTAAAACCAAAACAGTCAAAAAGTAGCCAGAGGCAACCAGAAGTGACTTCCGTGGATGAGTCATAAAGAGGAAATTAAATATGAATACACAGTAGCAGCCTGCCAGGTCAAGAAGCAAACATTTTTGATCAAGTACTGACCAAGTGCCCAGATTTCAATTTAAAAGGTAACTCCACTTTCGTGGGAAAAAAATAGCAAACAAAACAAAAAAATATATATATATCATATACAATTGCGGCGCAAGTCATATTGTAATTGAATGTTATTAAAAATTACCTTTCCCTTTCAATCTGCAGCGCTGTCATTTTCTGTAAAATGCAGTGCAATATGGCAACCTGGAGGCCTTCTGTACTGTACACAGATGGTGTACAAGACACCCCTTGAAAATGTGATTTCCTGCTTGGTGTTTAGAGGTTTAGAGGCTTGTGGCAGGATGGGGCGGTGTTTTAGCATCTTTTCGCCCATTTCTTTCCCTTCCTGCCCTACCTGGAAGTGCCTTCAGTGGTCGACACTGCCCTTATATGTTTGCCCAGGCATTTTACCCTGCCTCTTGACAATGGGGTAACCTTAAGGGTGTGATAGATAGACAGATGGACTTAGATCTTGAAAAGATCTTTATGCTGGCTAAGAAAGTGTGGATTCAAAAGTCTGAGGTAGAGGTGAAGAATGATCTGGGCAAAGCCAAGAGCTTATCTTCTTTTGCCAATTTGAAGCAAACAGCTTCCTTTATGGCAGGGGCATCAATTGATTTAATTAAATCTCGGGCCAAAATTATGTAAAGTGCAGTAAAAAGCAAAGGAGCACTATGGCTGAGTCTTTGGGTTGCAGATCCCACATCTAAACAAGGCTGGTGCAGGATTCCCTTCGAGGGACAGTCCTATTTAGATGTCGTAATAGCTAAGGCCACAGGTGGCAAATCAGGATTAATCTGCAAGGATTGGAGACTGCTCCATCAAAAAGACTCTCCTTATAGAGTTCCAGCAAAAGCCAGAGGCAGAGAAGTTAAGACCTACAGGCCAGGCAGAGAATTTCAATGACAGCGGGTGAACTCTTCAACGGGCCATAAGTCAAAGAGATCTACTTATTTCTTAGCACAAAAGCCCCAAAAATCCTTGAGTGCCAGATTGTTCAAGTGCAGGCATAAAAAATTAAGAGACATGGATGTTGTCAACAATACGATATAGGCACACTTCCACAAATGGCCTTGCCAGCAATTTATACTGACAAAAATGCCTCTGTCTAGTGAAAAGAGGGACGTGCTCTTGACAGATGTTGAAACTCTGCTGTTCCTAAACACACACATTTTTCTGGGGCCTTTTCTCCCCTTTTCTTGTTTTGAAAGAAGTCGGGTTCATGGAGACCCGTGATAGATTTGAGAGAACTGAATAAACATGCTTGAAGGTCATACAGCCAAAAAATTGGCTTCTGTCAATAGATTTAAAGGATGCATACTTTCATATTCTGGTGGCTCCCTTCTTTCAAAGATTTCTACAATTTGTGATAAGACAGTTTCATTACCAAATTGTATGCTTGTCCTATGGTCTGACCACGTCGCCCAGGGTAGTTACAAAAGTTTGAGGCTCAGAGGAAGATGATAATCCTTCGAAACGCGTCAGTAAAAAGTGGCCCTGTTATCCTCTCTATCACCATCTGGAGACAGTTGGTTTCAGAACTGATCGCCACAATTAGGTGGCTTTTATAAGCGAGATTTCTTCATGTTTGTGAGTAATTTTTAATTTGTTTCTATCAATACATTTGCTTGGGATAATGCACAAGGCCGGTGTGCCCTATTTTCCTAAATCTCTCTATTTATAAAAGTTCTTCTGGCTCTAGTGGTGTACCTGCAGTCCCAAGGAAATTGCATATACCATTATGTGGACAATGTCCTGCTCTTAAATCAGGACATTGACACATTGTTTTCTCACAAAAAGATAACAATCTGGAGAAGTCCTTTTGGTTAACCAAAGATTCCTATCATCCCAAAGACAATGGCAGCTGCTTGGAGACACACTCAGCTTCTAGCAGCGGAATGCTTGCATCTTCTAAATGTCATGACTTCGACCATTTTGATGGTCAGGTGGGCCCCATGGAATTCTTGTCCCTTTAAGTGAAGTTTCTGGATAAGTGGTGGTCACAGGACCTTGGCAGAAGATGTAAATCACATCCCGCATAAGAGTGAGCCTAGACTGGTGATCAGAAAGGCAGAATCTGCTGAGATGTCGCTCCCTTTTGGCAACCCAGTGGCTAGTTGTACAGTTGGATGCCAGTGAGAGGGGTTAGTTCGCTCTAATTCAAAACCAATGGGCTCAGGGCCAATGGCCTTCTCAAGGCTCCAGGGTAGTTTCCAACATCCTGGAGTTGAAAGCAGCATTTCAGGCTCTCCTAGACTTCAAACATCTACTCTAATACCGCAGGTGTTTTGGGATCTAATAGCGTGGTCATTCCTGCAGAAGGTGGGCTTTTTCAGCTACCCACTCAACACCAAGTTTCCACAGTTCTGTTCCTGGTCCACTGACCACGAAATGGCCCTTCAAGACAGACTCTGCTTTTCCACCTGTCCCGCTGTTTATCAGATTTCTGCGAAGGAGAATGATGATTTTGGCAGTCATTCAAGATTGGCCAAAGAGGCCCTGGTACCCTCTGCTCTGGTTGAGTTGAACCGCTCTCTCTGCTAGTGAGGTTGGATCTGTTGTTTCAAGGTCTCATTCATCATCCAGCACCGGAAAGACTCAGGCTGTTGGCCTGGGTCCTGAAAAGCAGAGGCTAATGGATCTCCGATGTTCTGAAAATGTCCCTAATATCCTCAGGAAGGCAGGGAAAGACAGTACCAATAGTGCTTATAGCAGAGTATGACTTAAATTCACCGAATTTTTGGCTACCTAATTCCTGACAAGGCTATCACGTTTTGGAGTTCCTGCAGATGGGGCTTGAGTTAGGCCTAATCGTAAGCATGCTGAAGGCCCATGTTTCATCTATCTCTGCCTTTGCACCCAGTGGGCAACTAATGCCTTGATCATGCAATTTTTCAAAGCTGCAATTCATCTGAAACCTCCCGTTGGTGCTGGTCCTTTTGGCATCAGATATCTTCAATCAGTGTGACTGCCTATGGGACCTCTTGTTGAAGACAGGTTTCCTGGTGGTTATTATCAAATCAGCTAGAAGAGTGTAAGAGCCCTGTGTCACATCTTTCCTGAACAGGGTTAGTCTCAGACCAATGTTCGACTTTGTACCTAAAGTGGCCTCCAGATTCCATATCACACAAGGAGTTGTCCTTCCTACATTCCTCTCAGGGAGTACCCAAAAGGTTATCCTGTTTGACGTGGGCCAAGCTCTATGATCCTGTATGGAGACGACAGATTACATCAGGAAGGAGGAACACCTGTTTGTCATTCCGAGTGGAACAAGCTTTTTACCCTGGCCTACAAGTCGAAAGGGAGCCACAGGGAACTCCACTAGGAGTGTATCAACCTCATGGTAGCAGGTCGAGTGTCTCCAGAGACAATCTGCAAGGTGGCTACATAGGCCTCAATACATACGCTCATTTCTCATTACTGTATAGAGCTGACAGCCTTGACAACAGCTAAATTTGGCAAGGGCATTCTGGCTTTTGCTTCTAGCCAAAATTAAAGACTGTATAGCATTATCCCTCCCTTGTGTGGCTAGTTATTTCCCGGGTGTGCTGACATGGAGCCATCAGGGAAAATGAAAGATTGAACGGCAGATACCGCAATTTTTCTTTCCTGACCAGCTCAATGGCAGCATAGCTCCCACCCAGCTTAGTGGGACTAGTTCCAGAAGGCTGAGGTTCAGGTGGGTCACAAAATGTATTAGCCACAGTCCTGATGGTGTGGTGGGGTGGGGCCCTACCAGGTGTGCTGCCATGGAGCTTGCCTGGAAAGGAAAACTGCGGTAAGTATCTGTCATTCAATTTTCCATTATCTTACATATCTATTAATTTTTAAAAAAAAGTTTATAACTCATTCGGTGACTTTCTTAAATAACCCGAAGTACCTGAATTTCAGCTTTAATATCAAGGTCTTTTGTTGGTCCCTGCTGCCTCTATGGTTTTCTGGATGCTGTAATTGATTTGGTCTCCATAATGGCCACCACGGTGAATGAGGTATACCGCATCATTGTAGCTTGTAAGGTAATTCTGCAATCATCCTTTCACATATCCAGGCATCAAGCTTGAAATGAGAAATGCGATTCCTTGGTCGTACTAAATAATGTAACAGCTTTGCAAATGCAAATTACATTCACAAACAATAATTAGGAATGCCTTTTTTCCCCTCCACCACCTTTGTTATTCATTCAGTGCTCCTGGCAAACAATCTGAGTTTCATGTGAAGGTTCAAAGCTCTGTAACAATTTCTCATTAAACAATGCCAACAGTTTGAAGTGCCTAGCAATTTGTATCAGAACATTCTTTTCGCTTGTGGGAGAGGAACATTTCATTCAGTGTAATATAGATGAAAAAAATAAAAAATTCCCATAAAATATGTACCTCATTTGGTCAGGTAACATGTCATTTATACCTGTTCCTTCTTGCTGAGATATTATTTAAGAAGAGGCAGAAGAAAACAGGCTCTAGCAGCTACAGTAAGCCATTTTTTAAAGCTGAACAGACAAAAATCTAAATACATTGTCATATACTGTGTGTGAGTTGTTTTAACTGCCAAGGAATTAGTAATTTTGTACAGGCAGCTTTGTGATCTAGGCATCTCTGCCAGACACAACAGTACACATGTATAAAATCCAAGCAAAAGGTCTGAGAGTCCAAACTCTTTGAATATTGATATTTGTTCACAAGGAGACAAAGAACAACCAATGCATTTTGGGGACTCAAACAGCTTCTCTTCTTCTGGGCTTGAATTTAATGGAGAATTTGGAGGACTCCAATGTGGTAAAATCAGGGTTTGTTTGCTGAATGTAAAAATCAGATGTGACAAAGATCAACAAATCAATGGATCGGTATGGATCAATTTGGTACGACAACTATCCATACAGTGCATCTGGAAAGTATTTACGGCGCTCCACATTTTGTTTTGTTACAGCCTTATTTCAAAATGTATTAAACTCATTCTTTTACTCCAAATTCTACAAACAATACCCCATAATGACAACGTGAAAGAAGTTTGTATGAAATCTTTGTAAATGTATTAAAAATAGAAAACCAAAAAAAAAAAAATCACATGTACATAAGTATTTACAGCCTTTGCTCAATACTTTGTTGAAGCACCTTTGGCACCAATTACAGCCTTAAGTCTTTTTGAGTATGATGCTACAAGCTACAACCTATTTTCGGGCTGTTTCTCCCATTCTTATTTGCAGGACTTCTCATGCTCCATCAGGTTGGATGGGGAGAATAGGTGCGCAGCCATTTTCAGATCTCTGCAGAGATGTTCAATTGGGTGCAAGTCTGGGCTCTGGCTGAGCCACTCAAGGACATTTACAGACTTAGGAAGGGAGTTTTATGTTGATTTTTTTATCTCAATCATTGGCTGTATCCTTCACATGCTTGTATTCCATTTACTGTATTATGGTGTATGACTCACTATGTATGATGTCTTGTTGACAAGGTTACTGTCTTCTTTTGGATAAATAAAGTATTTGAAAAAGTATAATTACAGAGTTGTCCCATAGCCCCTCCTTTGTTATCTTGGCTGTGTTCTTGGGTCATTGTCCTGTTGGAAGATGAACCTTCATCCCAGTCTGAGGTCCAGAGAGCTCTGGAGAAGGTTTTCATCAAGGGTGTCTCTTTACTTTGCTTTACTTTCTACCAGTTCCTGCCGCTAAAAAATATCCCCACAGCATTATGCTGCCACCACCATGCTTCACTGTAAGGATGGTATTGGCCAGGTGATGAGCGGTGCCTGGTTACCTCCAGACATGACGCTTGCCATTCAGGCCAAATAGTTCAATCTATGTTTCATTAGACCAGAGAATTTTGTTTCTTATGGTCTGAGTCCTTCAGGTGCTTTTTGACAAACTTCAGCTGTCATGTGCCCTTTACTGAGGAGTGGCTTCTGTCTGGCCAGACTACCATACAGGTCTGATTGGTGGAGTGCTGCAGAGATGGTTGTTCTGGAAGGTTATTCTCTCTACACAGCGTAAATGCTGGAGCTGTCAGAGTGACCATCAGGTTCTTGGTCAGCTCCCTGACTAAGGCCCCTCTCCCCATATACATTATTTCCTATTTATTTGACAAGAAGAAAATATATTTAACTCATTTCAATACATCTTTTTTTTTAGTTTTGATCCTATAAAAAACAAAACAAAGAAAAAATATACAAAACCACTGCAGTCCCTTTAAAATATTTGGGTTTTAATGTCTGTCTGTAAAGCTTTGAATTGTTTTTCTTAGATCACAAAATGCTAAGCATCACAGAATACACAGTCTCTATAGCAATTCTATAAAAACTGTCAGCAAACGTACACTATGGATTTTTATTTTTAATCCCACAGAAAAAAAAGGCTTTGTCTTGTCATATTTGTTCACTTTAAAGTCTCTGAGCACTTTGAAAAAATAATGATTGTTGGGTAAAAAGACAGCTGAATCAATGAACATGAAAACTTACTAAAAAGAATTTTATTTTATTTTCTAAAACAAAAAGTTAAATAATAAATTATTTATTAAAACATCAAATGCTTTTAGACGACACTTAAAAAGAGATTAAAAAAAAAACAAGTCTTTCCTGTTTCTTATAAAAATAGAATCATCTTTATATTAGAAAGTCAAAAAAGAGGGAAAAATGTTTTTTTTTTTTTTCACAATTAACCAATTTCAAAACCAGTGAAACATTTTTGTTGCCATTTTACCTTTTAACTTGTGCTGATTTTTCTGTGTCCATTGTATGTTGATAGCACAAAGGGGGGCTTCACCATGTCAGATCAGTGTGTAGTTGCCACATCCCTAGTATTCTATCAAGATAAAGGAATCCCCATCATTGGGACTTTGTAGGCAACAAAGACACATATAATTTCAGAAAATATAATTTATCGAATGTACATAAAATCATTTGATCATTCGACAAACAAAGATCCTCATTGGTTAGCCTCTCCCCGCTCAGCAGAGCGGGGAGAGGCTAACCAGTGAGGATCTTCTTTGTTAACATGGAGGTCTAATATGCATATGATTTGGGAAGTGTTGCTGTTACACACAGACCTGGAGCCACATTTAAGGCTTTGGATAGCGCTTTTACCCCAAATAAATCTACAGACCTTGTTTGGCAATTTGCCATATCTGACTCCCTGTGATCTCCAGGCAAATTGAATTAGGTAAACTCCTGTTCTCATAAAATTATCGTGTAACATTGATGCCGAGGGCTGGCATCTACCAGCACCCCCGCTGGCAGTGCTTCATCCATTTTGTTATATGGTGGAACTTTTCACATGTAAACACAAAATTATGACCACATATACTCTTACTTAATACCCCTGACGAAGGTGCTTGAACCAGAAACTCGTCGTATACCGGGGATCACTATATACCGGAGAGTAACAATTTTTTTTGTCATATATACCATGAAACTTGTTGTTTTTTGTTTTATATGCTGTTTTGCATACTTGTGCAGTATTTTTTGATGTCCTTTTAACACCGGTCATCACATGATCAAAAAATTTTATATGTGTGTTTGTTGCCTACAAAGTCCCAATGAAGGGGGATTCCTTTTTCTTGATTGCATGTTGATAAGCATTAGGGATGACCAAAATGGAAAGGTTTTATTTCTTGAACTTTAAGCAAAATGCGCCAAAATTAGGGAGGTATTTAAGGGTGCACAGGACTTTAAATGAGGATCACAGGAGCTCTTTTCAGCTATCCTAGACATGTTCTTGTGTGAGAAAATGTGAGATTTAGTGGTTTCTGGTTGCTTCCCAATTACCCCACTGTGTCTCCCGGAAGAGGAGTTGTTTCTAACCTCGCTATTAGGGTGCATGCACGCGGAAATTGTAGTCAATTGTGAATGTGAACTTAAAGAAGAATGTATTTAAATAACAAACATCTATACTCGGACTGATGCTGCAGCTGTACACCATCAGCTCTAAGCCTGAGAACTGATCAATAACATGACCACTGATCATTTAGTTTTCTGTCTTCTTGGAGCAAAGATCGCTTACTGTCAGCCGCTGCTCTCTGCTCTGCTCCTTCAGCACTCACTGGGCTGGAGAGGGGGCAGGCACAGCTTGCTTCAGCTCTCAACCGCACACTGTCAGCCAGGCAGCTGGGTGATCCTGAAAATATGGTCAGGATTCTCCCAGATCTGTGATCTCTGTGATGTCAGCTGATTTAGTGCATCACATGGCTCCCTTTTTTTTGTGTACAAACTTCATGTAAAGTGTACAAAGCGTACACTTTATTCATAGCAATGTACAGCAGCGCAAAATAATTTGGCACACTGTACTGCGATAAAATGCAACATGTCTGCATTTTATTGCAGCACGCTGCAGTGCAGCTCCAGGCTGCATTGCAATGTGAATGGGATACACAGGAAACAGTTGTTTTCTGTGTTTCCTTGTGGTGACAGACATTTTACGGTGCAGTAAAATGCATGTCACCGCACACAGTGTAAATTCAGCTTTAAGGTGGTTTTCAAGGGTGCAGTTGGTCCTAAATGGTTACAGGAGGTTACATGGTTACAGGGACTCCAATTAATTAACTTAGACCTTTTCTAGTGCCATAAAATGGACCTCATTAGCTTTATTAGTGAGTTTCTTTATGTTTGATATTTTGCAGTTCTTTGTTTCTACTCCATTGTACCCTAGTGACTCAGAACACCAAGTACCTGCTGGCTGACATCTGGTGTGCCCTGTAGTATTTAGGGTGCGAGCATGTTTCACCATTTTTGTCTGTATAATATGGAGATAGGAAATGGAGTAGCTCTTATGTTGTTGGGCCCAGAACCAGACCACACACACACTTAGAAGTTGGATGGTGAGAACGCTGAACAAGTATAGGTCACTTATTAAGGCTTATTTAGAACATTAGAAAGCAGTTGTTGAAAATAAAGAAAATTGTAATATAATAAATATACAATACTAAGTGGAAAGCGACCTCACAACCAGATTCAAACAGTGTTTTCTATTGTTCAGTTGCTACTTCAATGTTACTGCTTCATTCGTTCATTTCTAGGTACCATTTACCTGCTAATTGGTCTTCTCCTTTTAGCTGGAGATCTCAGTGGAGACATTTTAAACATATTACACCCAGAAGTCCGTTGTTGATGTTTATGACATACTATAATTAGTCATTATTGACTCAGCCCCTATATATTGGCTGCCACATTGATATATGCTCATTGGAACCACTGAAACACAAAAATAGAGTAGCTTTAACTTCGATTTAGACCCTTTATGTTTATGGGTGACTATTTTCACTTTAGATGACAAGAACTGTACCCCACAATCCTATATCATAATGGATGTGTACCTCTGCCCTTCCCCTTTATCTGTAGGCATGTGTTGGATGTGCCTGCACGTTTGGCCCCAGGGAGACCCTCTACTGTGGCTTATTTCACTTAGACAATTACAGCCATCGTTTTAGTAAGTTGTGTGCGACACATTAATATATTGACTTGCTTATATTTTTTTTTGAACTCATGATTATCATGTATATTGTGATATGGCTATTTAAATCTCTCTATTATATGTTTATTTAGATATTTGATTGCCCCATCTCCTACCCTCCTAAAGAAGCCTTTTGTTCCGTGAAACATGTTGAGGAATTCTGGAGCCTCCATTTTGATACCAGGAATTAATTTAAATTAGCCCTTGGCCCTAGTGAATCAAGGATGGTATTTATTGCCATTTATCAATGACTGTCCCATAATGGAGGTGATTTATGTCTTTGTTTTCTATACATCATTAACACTCATCAACATCATTATATGCATCATCCTGCAATAATGGTATCCTTGTGTTATTTGGTATCAATAAACAATGAAAAAAATAAATATATTTTTTAAAAAGTTAATTTACTGTATGACTCCACTAATTTCTCTATACAGATTTTTTTGGACCTTCCTCTTGTTGAATTCCACTCACACATTCCTTTACTAAGCCACTGAAACACTTGTAATAATAAGGTAACTTGTGCCTCTACCATAACTGGCTCATGTTGCTATTTTATATTATGGAACACTTATAAGCCAGGTACTGTGCTAAGATCTTCTGAATGTAGTTCATGGTTACATCACACTTGGCCATTTAGTTAATGGACAAACTCTACTGGCTTTTCCCAGTTAAGCTCCAGGCAATAAACCCTCATATAAATAAATACTTACAGTATATACTGTGCACAATATTCTCAAAAGTAATGGAACACCTGCCTTTAATGCAAATTAACTTTAATTGCATCACAGTCTCAGTCTGTAGGGTTCAATATTGAGTTGGCCCACCCTTTGCAGCTTTAACAGCTTCAACTCCTCTGGGAAGGCTGTCCACAAGGTTTAGGAGTGTGTCTATGGGAATGTTTGACCATTCTTACAGAAGCACATTTGTGAGGTCAGGCACTGATGTTGGACAAGAAGGCCTGGCTTGCATTCCCCTCTCTAATTCATCCCAAAGGTGTCCTATCGGGTTGAGGTCAGGACTCTGTACAGGCCACTCATGTTTCTCCACCCCAAACTCGCTCATCCATGTCTTTATGGACCTTGCTTTGTACACTTGTCCAAATCATTTGGTGGGGGGGCTATGGTGTAGGGTTGCTTTTCAGGGGTTGGGCTTGGCCCCTTAGTTCCAGTGAAGGGATCTCTTAAGGCGTCGGCATACCAAGACATTTTGGACAAATTCATGCTCCCAACTTTGTGGGAACAGTTTGGGGATGACCCCTTACTGTTCCAACATGACTGCACACCAGTGCACAAAGCAAGGTCCATAAAGAGATAAAGACAAGAGTCTCAAGTATGGACATTGATTAGCCAACACAGGTAATGCCCTTGATTTTATCTGCACAATTTTTTAATACTACCAGAATATAGTTGCACATAAAGTGCATTTACAGTATTAAAGTGAAAGGTTTGAAGCAGCATTTTATGAATTTCATAAACTGAAAATTACACTGGGTTTCCCTAGTTGGAACCTTCCTGGAGACTGTGTAAGTATAATGCTTAAGCACGCCGATGTGAGACACTGAACTTGTCTGGCGCGGTCTCAGCTAATCCAACAGCATCTATTAAACAGCAAAACCAAGGCTGCATATATTAACACGTGGCTGCTGCAAGGAAGCTTCCCAAGAATAAATTGTCCATTCATTATGGAGTATAATCAATAGAGGCTGATTTATAGTATTGGTTGGTAAACTATAGTGAGAATACAATAGTGATAAAAGCTATAGAACAAACAGAGTGCAACGGTCAAATGCTAATGAAATAGGATTAATAGTAAAGGGAATTTTTACTGTCTGAATATTAAAATGCTCCTTAGGGCAGGAACATCTGTCTGCTTTCCGTGTTTCATAATAAAACTAACAACCTTTCTTATTCCATTCCCACTGCAGGTTAACAAAAAAAAATCCTTTGCATGCTAATTTGCTTCATTTTTTAAAACACAAAATGAAGTTTAGATATTAATTTATTTCCTTTGTTACTAACATGTTTATTGTTAGATCTTTTTAGTTAAACATAAATAAATTTGCCCATTAAAAAGGAAACTTGTTTTACTTTTTTTCTGAATCAGTAGAAGCTTGATGGTACCATTGTCGGCATTTGATACGTGCCAAAATAATTCCCCTTGGGTAATCTGTAAATATTGGAAGGATTTTAGGCAGGCAAATTAATTTAATTACAAAATTATACCATTTGTAAATTGGCTTATGTAGTTCTTATATAGTTTATTCTGTATCTAAGTTTTTGGAGAAAGTGGAGTTGTTCAGTTTTATTTATTTATTTTTTTTAATAATTCATCCTTTATTAAACATTTTTCTCTTATTACAATTAACATTTACATGGCATATCTGCATAAGGAAAAGGAAAATACCAAATATCATAACTTATATATACATACCAATAACAGAGAGTGGCTCCCTCAACACCACCCATCTACATCCTTCTCCTTTCTCTTCCTCCCCCTCCTCTTCCCCTTCCTTCCTCCACCACCCTTCCCTCTCCTTCCCCTTCCTTTCCTCTCCCCTTAAAGTGTGATAAATAAATAAATAACTTGAATTAAATTTCTTAGTGCTTGTGTACTGTGCATATTATTTACCTAATACTAAGAAAAGAAAAAGTGCCATAAAAATAAATAATTTTAAATCTTCAAGTGCTTGTGCTCTATGTATGTTGTTACCTAATACGTGTGAAGAAAAAAAAAGGGGGAAGATTATTGTAAAGGTGCAATAAAAAAAAAAAAGTTAAATCTTCAAGTGCTTGTGCTCTATGTAATGCCACGTACACACGGTTGGATTTTCCGACGGAAAATGTGTGATAGGACCTTGTTGTCGGAAATTCCGACCGTGTGGGGGCTCCATCACACATTTTCCATCGGATTTTCCAACACACAAAGTTTGAGAGCAGGATATAAAATTTTCCGACAACAAAATCCGTTGTCGGAAATTCCGATCGTGTGTACACAAATCCGACGTGCCACGCATGCTCAGAATAAATAAAGAGATGAAAGCTATTGGCCACTGCTATGTTTATAGTCCCGACGTACGTGTTTTACGTCACCGCGTTCAGAATGATCGGATTTTCCGAAAACTTTGTGTGACCGTGTGTATGCAAGACAAGTTTGAGCCAACATCAGTCGGAAAAAATCCTAGGATTTTGTTGTCGGAATGTCCGAACAAAGTCCGACCGTGTGTACGCCCTATAAGTGTGTGTGGTCTGGTTCTGGGCCCAACAACGTAAGAGCTACTCTATTTCCTATCTCCATTTTATGCAGACAAAAATGGTGAAACATAAAGGGTCTAAATCAAAGTTAAAGCTACTCTATTTTTGTGTTTCAGTGGTTCCAATGACCATATATCAATGTGACAGCCAATATATAGGGGCTGAGTCAATAATGACTAATTATAGTAGGTCATAAACATCAACAACGGACTTCTGGGTGTAATATGTTTAAAATTTCTCCACTGAGATCTCCAGCTAAAAGGAGAAGACCAATTAGCAGGTAAATGGTACCTAGAAATGAACGAATTAAGCAGTAACATTGAAGTAGCAACTGAACAATAGAAAACACTGTTTGAATCTGGTTGTGAGGTCGCTTTACACTTAGTATTGTATATTTATTATATTTCCATTTTTTTACTTTCAACAACTGCTTTCTAATGTTCTAAATAAGCCTTGATAAGTGACCTATACTTGTTCAGCGTTCTCACCATCCAACCTCTAATGCCCCGTACACACGGTCGGATTTTCCGACAGAAAATGTGTGATAGGACCTTGTTGTCGGAAATTCCGACCGTGTGTAAGCACCATCACACATTTTCCATCTGATTTTCCGACACACAAAATTTGAGAGCAGGATATAAAATTTTCCGACAACAAAATCCGTTGTCGGAAATTCCGATCGTGTGTACACAAATCCGAAGCACAAAGTGCCACGCATGCTCAGAATAAATAAAGAGATGAAAGCTATTGGCCACTGCCTCGTTTATAGTCCCGACGTACGTGTTTTATCAGAATGATCAGATTTTCCGACAACTTTGTGTGACCGTGTGTATGCAAGACAAGTTTGAGCCAACATCCGTCGGAAAAAATCCTAGGATTTTGTTGTCGGAATGTCCGATCAATGTCCGACCGTGTGTACGGGGCATAAGTGTTACCTAGTATGTGTGAGAGGAAAAAAAAAAATATGAACGTGCAATAAAAATAAATAATTTTAAATCTTCAAGTGCTTGTGCTCTATGTAGGTTATTAACCTAATATGTGTGTAAAAAAAAAAAGAGGAAAAAAAGGAAGGGGAAAGGGAAAGGAAAAGGAGGAGAAAAATTGTTGTAAAAGTGCAAATAAAAATAATTAAATCTTCAAGTGCATGTGCTCTATGTATGTTGTTACCTAATACGTGTGGAAAAAAAAAGGGGGGAGAAAAAAGACCCCCATTTCCTTTCAGTCTTATACACTCTCTCTTCAGGCACAGTCCACACTGCCTTGGAAGCCCTTTGGTTCATGGGAGCTGCCAGCCCTAACATTTCTTCAATTTATAACACATCAAGTGAGAATATGAAAAACCTTGGAAATCCAGTGCCATCTATCCATCCCCTCAAGTATTACTTCAATGACACTTCTTGTCAGTATCTAGTATCTTCTCTGCAAAAGGAGATCAAAGGTATCATCTATTCATGTTGCTCTAACCACTTGCAGAGTTATTATGGATATGAATGGTCAGCACTCAGCAGGTGCAGATTTCAGTAGCCCCTACAGTCATGTTTGGACAAAAAAGGAACTTTTGGCTCAAATTCATCAAGTTGCAAAAACACTTAAAGCCCAACTAGAGGCAAAACCTTTTTAGACGAAGGATAGAATTTCTATCAAGTTATAAATGCGGTCTGTAAGATTTCCTATCACTTTTTGTTGTCTCACATCTGTTAACTGGACTGATGTAAGAGAAAATCACACCAAGGGTGAGACAAAAACAATTAAATCCTTACAGAAGTTTTTACACTTTCCCATGCAAAAAATTGTATCGCTATATGTGTTGGGAAGATTCCCACTCAACACCTGTCAAATATGAAGTGCAAAGAAACCTCCCCTCGTGTTGACACAGGCTGCAATAAAGTCTAGACAGAGGCTTTACCGCTGACCCACTCTGTCTAAGACTAGTAGACATGTGCAATTCATTTTGTTCCAAATTCATTTTTTGAACAAATTTTGACAAATTAGTTGAATCGGAAATGTCTGAATTAACGCAAACACGTTTAACGAGTCTTGAAAATTCGTAAATTCATAAATTCTATATTTGAAAATCCGAAAACCCGAAAATTTGAAAATCTGAAATAATATAACTTAACTATTACTAACTATTAAATTATAGGCATTGGAATTTCCTTTCAAATTTGGCTGTTAGTGAACGTAATGTATACAAATTTATTTGAAGTTACGAATTATCCGAAATGGCGAATGCCGTATCTAAAGAACGGAACGTAATGAACTAATAATAATAGATAACAATAATAATAAAAACTTTTCATTATTATTATTTATGATTAATTTGTTCCGTTACATTTTTTTAGATGCGGCATTCGTTATTTGGGATAATTCGTAACTTCGGATAAATTTGTATTTATTACGTTCACTAACAGCCAAATTTGAAAGGAAATTGCAATACCTATAATTTAATAGTTATTATTAGTTAGTTATTCTTTAGAATTTTCGGATTTTCTTTGTGCCTGGAATTGAGCCTAGGTCATGCTGTCCTTGGGCTGCGGCTCTGTTCCCTCTGCCACTGGGGAACCTGAGTCATGCAGTATACACCTTCCTTAGTACCTCTGCTCCTTATACTCTCCAGCCCCACCTGCCTTCCAGCTCTATAATCAGATCAGCTTAAATTGCAGTACTTCCTGTGGACTATGCCCATTTGTTTCCCTGGGTGTGTGACATACTGCTGAGTTAAGAACTTCTGGACTTTGATCTTTGCCTGTTTCCTGGATTATCCTCTTTGCCTGACGATTCTACATTACTCTGCCAGCCTGTGTATGCCCCTGCCTGTTCCCGACCACACTTTTGGATTCTGACTCTGTACCCTGCTGCCAAGACTTGTGGCTGACCCAGCCTGCCTGACTTCACTAACGCCTTAACCCTCAACCAAAGCTCAACTCTTGACTAAACCTTCCAACGGGTACCTTACAGTAAGATATCACTTCTACACTGATGAGCAACGTTAGAGGTCACTTCTACACTAACAACTAAAGTATGGGGTATTTTTTACATTGACCGCACATGTAAGGGGTCACTGTCACACTGACCACCAATGTAAGATGTCACGTCTATACTAACCACCAAAGTAAGGGTTCACTTTTACACTGACAAACAAAGTAAGAGGGCACTTCTACACTGATCACAATGGTAAGGGGCAGGCCTTTATTGAAAAAAAGTTGGTTCAGGATCTTTTAGCAGTGGTGTGGTACTTCAATTTGCATTTTTGTTACATTACACTACAAGTACAAGGAGAGCGTGGAGATCCTGTGGGGTGGAGAAGACACTTGCCTTGGAACCAGATCGCCTACATCAACCTCAATACCCAAGATAAGATAAGATAGCAATAACAATAATATAACTTTACTTTCCTTACCTAACACAAATGTAAGGGGTCACTTCTACACTAACCACTAATGTAAGGGGTCACTTCTACACTTACCACTCCATGTAAAACATCAATTCTATACTGACTGCCAATGTACGAGGTCACTACAATTTTAATCTATGTTTCTTTTCTAGCCATCATTATTATTTGTTTCATGTCATGGTTCTTACTAAAGATAATAAAGTGTGGGAGAGTTTTTTAAGATGCATCTGCTAAAAACCAACTGATCAGGTAATGTGCCATGAGCTGTAGGTAAAGTTATCGCAAGGGTTCTTCCATTGTAGAAAGGATGAGGAAGGCTGAACTAATGTCTTTTCTAAGAGACAACTGTTGATCAGGAGGCAAGAGAAACCATTTAAAACTCAATCTTCACCTCGACTCACAATAGTAAAATCCCTCCTTCTGTAAGTGTAAATAAGCTAAAATGCATTTTCGAAAGTGGTTTACGCTGATTGATGTGATACCTGATTGAGCGGATTATGTATTCCCCGTTGATACAGTTACCAGTATTTGCCTGCTGGTCCCATTGTATAAAGCAAACAGGACAGCTGGTAAGTGCTGTAAAATAGTCAGATAAGGATTTATTCCCATGTTTACAAGCGAAAGGGTTTTCCTTTTTAGCAAATGGTCCTCCATTCTAATGAATACTTTATTTCTAACTGAATTTTAATGTATCTTCACCATCTCAAAACTCAGTTTTTGATATAAATCCATGTTTTTCAAAAATCTGTGTTTTTTTATTAATTATATCGTTTATCCCCCAAAAAAAGATGGAGGCTTTCTTCCTTGTAGAAGGTGTAATGTGAAACTTTACACCAAAACTATCCTTTTGTTTAATTTTGTTTCAAATAATCCCCAATAATCATTGGGGATTATTTGAAAGGGTGTTTATGTCCTGGTGACTCCCACTGAAGTCTATGGGAGCTGAATCTTGTTATTTTTCTGGTCTTTTTGAAGGCCAATATGCAAAAATAAATACATAAATGCCATTTAGTGGGGAGAGGAGAGGGTCTTTTAATGTGGTTTAAAACAAAAAAAATTACAAAAAAATGCTTTAAATAACATGTATAGGCAACGCCCTCAACCTAAACTAACTAAACTAACAATGCCCTAAACCTAAACCTAAAGCTGATAATTTGATGTTTAGTGGCGGTATCTCTACCACCTCTAAATGACAGATCCCTGCTGGCAGGTTTGTAAACAAATGGGTTGGGGAACCTGGGTGATGTAATTGACCAAATGACTATATTTGGCCAATGATGTCACTTAGGATCCCCAGCAGCTTGTTTGCAATTTAAAACAGAAGCCTACAAGGATCAGTCATTTAGAGGTGGTAAAGGTACCACCCCTAAACTTCATATTTCCAGCTTAATCAGCTTTAGGTTCAGGCAGGTGGGTGAACTATGGGCAGTGTGTTAGCCTGTTAACTGAACTGGCCAACAGAGTGGGTTTGGGTCAAGATCGTGTTCAACCCAACCCTGATACTCATCCCAACAGGTAATAAAAAGAAGTGAGAGGAATTTCATACACCCACCCACCAAAGTGAAAGGAAAACTCCCTAACAGGAACACAGTTACAGATGTCTAATATGGTGTGTGGAAAACTAACAGGTGGGATTATGAATGCAAGACACAGAAAGCAAAAGATGTGGCTTATCTAAACTGCACTTGTCAAACCAGACAGCATTTGACCAAAACAAGACTATGCAAACTCCTTTGCCCTGGTCCTGTTGGTAATCAATGGAGACTTTGATATGTTTAAGTCCTTAGGACCTTAGGAGTCGGCTTTTCCTACCAGGGCTGGGACAAGGGATGAGCAGGAGGGACGGCTGCCCCGGGCACTGTGTTTTCATGTAAGGTTTGGGGTGGAGGCGCTGCAAGAAAATTTGTGTTTTAGAGGGAACATTTGGGAAGGCAGCAGGTGGTAAGAATTGCTAGGAATGGTGATTTAGAGATTTGTGTTCGGAGGGGTGATGAGGGAAGGGGATTTGTGCTGGGAGGGGGGATTTGGGGGGTTGTGCTAGAAGAGGTGATATGGTGAAGAGGGGAGGAGAATCGTGCTAGGAAAGGAAATTTTTGTTTGGAGGTGGATTTGCGCTAGGAGGGGGGATTTAGAGTGGGGGGGGATGTGTACTTGGAGGGGAAATTTGATGGGTAGAAGATTTGTGCTAGGAGGGGTGAATTTTTTGGGGGATGGGTCATTTGTGTTGGGGGGATTTGGGGAATGGGGGGGCAAAGATTTGAGCTGGGAGGGCGATTTGCAGGAGGGCACATTTGTACTGGGGGAATTTATGCTTAGGGGGTAAACATGCAGATTAGTTCTCAATTCTTTTGGGGGGGGAATTTTTGCTGACACATAATGCTTATACATCTTGAGGGGAGTAGCCCTCAGTTTGGCATGTTCGCCCAGAGCTCTAGATGACCTTGCCCCAGCACTGTTTCTATACCCAGCCTGACACATCCTGTTCCCATACCATAGCCCTTGACCTAGCCACAAAAATAAGTGATATCCTCACAACCCCCGATTCTGACAAGCAGTTCATAAAATATTTGTTCCACGATAGGAAAAATGCCTAAACTGTGAACAATGCATAAACTCAAGGAAATATCTTCCTCATTTATACCTCTGTTTTATAGGTATGCCTATATAATGCAAGTACCGTATTTATCGGCGTATAACACGCACCGGCGTATAACACGCACCCCAATTTAGGAGGGAATTTTAAGGAAAAAAAAACTTTTAGGAGGGAAGTTGAAGGGAAAAAAACTTACATTTAAATGCTCTTCATTGCAGCCTTGTCAGTGCAGCCTTGTCAGTGCAGCCTTCCCCAGTGCAGCCTTGTCAGTGCAGCCTTGTCAGTGCAGCCTTCCCCAGTGCAGCCTTCCCCTGTGCAGCCTTCCCCTGTGCAGCCTTCCCCTGTGCAGCCTTGCCCCAGTGCAGCCTTGCCCCAGTGCAGCCTGGGATCCCCTGTCCCTGCTTCCAGGGCTTCAAGGCCGATCCCGAGCTGTCCAAATGTCAAAATCGCGGTCCGCGATTTGAAAATGGCGCCGCCGGCACCGAAGTACACAGAGCCGGTCCTCGGCTCTTTCCGGCGGCTCTCGTTTACTTTCGGCTCCACTCGTAGTCCCGAGCGGAGCTATCCGAGTAGGTTCGGATAGCTCCGCTCGGGACTACGAGTGGAGCCGAAAGTAAACGAGAGCCGCCGGAAAGAGCCAGTCCTCGGCTCTTTCCGGCGGCTCTCGTTTAATTTCGGCTCCACTCGTAGTCCCGAGCGGAGCTATCCGAGTAGGTTCGGATAGCTCCGCTCGGGACTACGAGTGGAGCCGAAAGTAAACGAGAGCCGCCGGAAAGAGCCGAGGACCGGCTCTGTGTACTTCGGGGCCGGCGGCGCCATTTTCAAATCGCGGTCCGCGATTTTGACATTTTGACAGCTCGGCATCTGCGGGGATCGGCGTATAACACGCACCTGCGACTTTCCCCTGATTTTAAGGGGAAAAAAGTGCGTGTTATACGCCGATAAATACGGTACTTTGTTTGGCTGTACCCTGATGTAATTATTACTTTAATTAATCTAAAATTATACCTCCATACTCTATTCTCCTCCTTTTCTTCCCTTCTTTTCCTCTTACCTGTTGTTTACCATGCTGTTCAACTGTTGAAATACTTGAATACAGATATATTCCTTCTCAAATTGCACTTGCCCAAAAACACATGGCGGCAACAGCATAAACACATTTGGAATGCACTGTCTGGGTATCACAGACACATAGTTTCTGGCTCCTTAAAATACCTAAGTGTGGTTCAGTATTGAGCCCGCCTTCTAGCCAATAGGAAGGCACACAGGATGTGGACTGCAAGGATTGTGGGAGGTATAGTTATAGCAGACATTCCCCACCTAGCTTGTTGAGCTGAATGGAGTAAACTGAAAATCCTACAAGGTACTGAGACGAAGAGGAGAGGTGGTTCCCTGTTGTTTTCCTAGGCTGTTTAGAAGAAATGTGGACATTGTTTCTGAGAGGACTGTGTGCATATTTGGCTGCTGGCAGATTGCTTACTGCTGTACCTAAGAAGGAGAGATGCACAACAACAGACATCTGAGGACATTAGGGGAAAGGACACTGCAGACACAGACCAGCTGTGTTTCACCCAGTATACAGAGGAAGGCCACCTGCTAACACAAGAACTTGGTGGGAGGCCACTGGCAAAATCTACATTAGACTCTGAAAAAGGAGTGTTGCCTGCAATTATCATAGAGCCACTAACTTTATCAGAGCTTAAAGGGACCATATTCAGTGTCATCATCGGTGCTTAAAGCAGAAGTAAACCCATCCATAAAACAGTTTCATTACCGGCACGTGCCGCAAATGTAACACTCCCATTGGTTAGCAGATGGATAAGTAAAATACCGCGCCAATCCAATGAGTCAGAGCAGCAGCCAACACTACAATAAGACCAAAACTGTGCAAAATACCTAAATATTAAAAGTGTAGCGCTAAAGTGGAAAAATTTATGTGAAAAGGTTTAAGACAGGGGGAGGTCAATCCACGTTTTAAGTGGCAAGTAACCCCATCCAATCCCAAAACTAAAGGATTTAAACAAATTAGTATAGTGAATATAGGTGTATAATCTAATATCACAACCTATATAGAAAAGTGTAACGCTCTTTCTTTGGTAATAGGAAAAGCATAAACAATCAAAAATCATGAAATCAAATGAATAGTGAAATATATCAACAAAATATTGATTTAAATGTCCACACTTCGTAGCAGTGAAAAAATATATAAATAGTGTCAAAAGTGTCCACAATACTGGTGAGGGGTATAACCCCCAAGTAAACCATAGGAACTTAATAGACTAGTCCACATGATGCATAGTGTAGTTGAACCAAATTGAATCCAAGGCAGGTAACATCACAATAAAAATCCAAATCAGAGTAAGGGATAGAGTACTCTTACCGACTTTGGTGGACTCACAGGCCGTTGGCGGTGAGTCAAATGGGCTTGTACTGTCTTAAGATGGATGACAGTATAGGGATGGTCTGTACACTGGAAGACTTCCTCCTCAGATGGGGGGCCAGGAACCTGCCCAGATGGTCTGCGCGATCACCGTCTTTGTCAGCATGTATGAACCATGTATAAAGAAAAGACAAGGAGCCTCCACATGGTGTAAATCCAAAAAAATATATTTTTCAATTGGCATTTATTTGATCAATCAAGATCATCAAGCAATCCATAAAAAGCTTAAAATAGTAGAATCGATTCCAACAATAAAAACAGAACAAAAAAAGTAAGCGTGGTGTGGGTGGCTGGGTACAGCAAGGAGACCCGACGCGTTTCGTCTGAAAAGACTTCGGCTGGGGTATATGCCATCCCGCCACCACCACGCTTTTATGCATACATTAAAATGATCACCCATGAACAGCTGTTACAGCCTCATGCGCGCTGACTTCCTGGATTAGTAGCGTGTGTTCCATTCAAGGTCACGTGTTTCCTAAATTTACCAATAGGATGACGAGTAGTAGATCCGCCTCTATCAGCCAAGCCTCGGTGTGGATGCCGTATCCAGGTGCGTACTCATTGGATGGGAGAGTGCGCTCCTCAATTAATCACCCAATGTAAGTCATCGCCGTATTTGACGTACACGTGACCAGCATCACGTGATAGCGTCTGACGTGACATTAGGTGTACATCATTGCGTCAACCCGGAAATGGAAACACATCACTAAGACTGTTGGAGTGCAACTGCGTTCCAAGCGGGTCATCGAGGAAGGAAGTACTTACAATACAATCCTAAACCAAGTACGGCAATCATTAAAATCCGCCGTAATGTTAAGTGTATGGACCAAAATTGGATTTAATCATATAACCTAATTATTCACACTAGGATGTCAAATCAGGAAGTCAGTATGCATCACAGCTACATCACAATTATTAGAAAAGGAAAAAGGACTAAAATAAAAGATATATACCAAATGGCCATCCTTGTTCTTAAATATAAATATAAGGCAGGGAATAATGGTATCCCTCTAAATTCACGTCAGATCACAACGCGTATGGGGCCAATGTACCATAGAAGAACAAGGAACCATGCTGAAATGCACAAGTATCAGCATTTCCAAAATTTATTTGATATATAAAAGAAGAGGAAAACAAAATTTTACTAAAAACTAAAAAATATAAAAAATATAAAAAATATCTAGAACCAGGACCTAATATTGAGCAAAATGGTGAATGTAGAACTACTCCATATATATTGGAAGCCACCTTAACCATATTAACTATAGAAGAGGCCCAGATATGTCCTCAAACAGGTTGGGCTTGCTTTTATCACATATATTATAAATATGGCTGGGGACGAAATTAGCAGGAGAAGAAGAGGGGCTATAATTAAGATTGATTAATAAATGAATTGATGTCCCACTCCACATTAAGTCCATGTGGCGTGAAACATCTTAATTGGTGTATCCAAAAAGTTTCAAGCCTTGATACTGCTCTTATACATGACTCTCCTCTCCAATGGGGGGTGAATTTGTCTATTATTTGGAACCTAGTGCCGGTGGGGTCTCGATTATGACATGTTAGATAGTGGTTGGGTACACTATGATTCGTACGTCCCTTTTTTATATCCATCTCCAACAGTCTTAGTGATGTGTTTCCATTTCCGGGTTGACGCAATGATGTACACCTAATGTCACGTCAGACGCTATCACGTGATGCCGGTCACGTGTACGTCAAATACGGCGATGACTTACATTGGGTGATTAACTGAGGAGCGCACTCTCCCATCCATTGAGTACGCACCTGGATACGGCATCCACACTGAGGCTTGGCTGATAGAGGCGGATCTACTACTCGTCATCCTATTGGTAAATTTAGGAAACACGTGACCTTGAGTGGAACGCACGCTACTAATCCAGGAAGTCAGCGCGAATGAGGCTGTAACAGCTGTTCATGGGTGATCATTTTAATGTATGTATAAAAGCGTGGTGGTGGCGGGATGGCATATACCCCAGCCGTAGTCTCTTCAGACGAAACGCGTCGGGTCTCCTTGCTGTACCCAGCCACCCACACCACGCTTACTTTTTTTGTTCTGTTTTTATTGTTGGAATCGATTCTACTATTTTTAGCTTTTTATGGATTGCTTGATGATCTTGATTGATCAATTAAACGCCAATTGAAAACTATATTTTTTTGGATTTACACCATGTGGAGGCTCCTTGTCTTTTCTTTATACATGGTTCATACATGCTGACAAAGACGGTGATCGCGCAGACCATCCGGGCAGGTTCCTGGCCCCCCATCTGAGGAGGAAGTCTTCCAGTGTACAGACCATCCCTATACTGTCATCCATCTTAAGACAGTACAAGCCCATTTGACTCACCGCCAACGGCCTGTGAGTCCACCAAAGTCGGTAAGAGTACTCTATCCCTTACTCCGATTTGGATTTTTATTGTGATGTTACCTGCCTTGGATTCAATTTGGTTCAACTACACTATGCATCATGTGGACTAGTCTATTAAGTTCCTATGGTTTACTTGGGGGTTATACCCCTCACCAGTATTGTGGACACTTTTGACACTATTTATATATTTTTTCACTGCTACGAAGTGTGGACATTTAAATCAATATTTTGTTGATATATTTCACTATTCATTTGATTTCATGATTTTTGATTGTTTATGCTTTTCCTATTACCAAAGAAAGAGCGTTACACTTTTCTATATAGGTTGTGATATTAGATTATACACCTATATTCACTATACTAATTTGTTTAAATCCCATTGGTTGTGCTCTCAACCAAACTGTCAAACCATCCAATGGCTGGTGTCATAACTGATCACAAAAAAAGGAAGATTAAGGTCTGGTGTGACCCCTCTGACACCTCCATCCCTAATAGTGCACAAAAAAACAAGAAAAATAGCCCTGGGACTTTAGATGAGGTGAGAGAGGTTTAGCCAATGTCCACAATGAACACTGAGACAAAATCAATTTATTCACTTCAAAATGTTATGTAACTGAGCGGTAACAACAATGATTGTGAGTTACCAGGCATAATAGCCAATGTACACAACACAAATGAACGTAAATATACAAAGATTTATTACAAATGTTATACATCAATGAGCAACAATAAAACTTGAAAATTGCTGGGTCAGTAAGTACACATACAAAATAAAATGATAAAATGTACATACATGTGGACAGGGAAGTATGTAAACATAATGCAGACATCAATAATACCCAGCATGTACCGGCATAAAATAAGCATCAATAAAGCCCTATGCATTTCGCGAGACCCTGCTCGCTCTTCAGGGGCGGATGCATGAATGTGGTATCTGCAATGTAAGTAATAAGATCAATGAATGTATGTGGTTGGTAAATAACTGATCATATGTGCAGCATCATGGCAGTTGTAGATTAAAGGGAGGCAAACATGGCAGCTTCCTTCGCTGAAAACGATAGGAGGGTTTACTTACACTTTAAAGGAACCAGAATCAATGTAATCATCAGTGCCTAAAGGGACTTTTTTCGGAGTGCTCCAACGTAACAATTGGGCCCCAACAAGCTGGCTAGCAGAAGACAGTATATTGCAGACTTCGGAACTGTGACGTAATTCTCCTTAGATAGGATTTCCCCAGTATAGGGTTTAGGAGAAGTTGCTCTCTACACCCATTGCTTGTTTTACAGTATACAGTATTTCTTTCAACTCTTCACCTATTTTCAATATATCCCTTGCTATAATTTAACGGTTTGCTGTATCATTGTTTTTTTTTTCACATCTCTTTTGTCACCCGTGTACTGCAAATACATCTCCAATAAATATTCCCCACTCAGCCAGGTGGGTCAGAGTGTGTGGTATTATTTGCAGAGTTGTGGGCACAGGAACAGAGGACCCAATATATCCAGCTGCTCCTTCTTGGGTATGCACTACACAGGAAACCTTTTTATTTTCTTATTGTGGTAATAGTGTTGCTTTAGCTTAAAGATATACATTATATGACACATATTCATGCATATCTATTAAACATCATTAAATGTATTTTTTAACGTGAGCAGTGTGAGTACCTGAATTCTGCTTGGTGCCAGCCCCTTTCAATCCCTGTAGAGCAGCAGTCCCCAACCTTTTTTGGCACCAGGGACCGGTTTAACAGGAGCCAATTTTCCCAGAGACGGGGGTGGGGGATCTATCCAATGAGTCTGTCCTCAGCCCGCCTTTACAACACAACCCCTCCATTATATCTGTGTCCTCAGTTGCCCTTCACATTACGTTACAGTGCAGTCCCCTTTACATCACAGTGCCCCTTTACATTATTGTAATGGGGACTGCTCTGTAAAGGGGACATGGTAATGTAGAGGGGGCACGGTAATGTAAAGCGGGACTGTGATGTAAAGGGGACTGCATTGTAAAGGGGGCACTGTGATATAAAGGGAACTGCACTGTAATGATTACAGTGCAGTCCACTTTATATTACAGTGCCGCTAGCAACCACAGTGTCCTTCAACACAATGCCCTTGCAGTCTGCCCCTCCTCCTTCCCCTCTACCATGACACTTCCCAATTCTAATGTCTACCCCCCCTGCACAGGACTCCATACCTTTGGCAGGGCAGAGGCTGTGATCATTCCTTGTGTCCTCTCCCTGCGCATCCTATCAGCAGGGCAGGGGGCGGGAGGAGCTCTCCATTCTGATCTGCAGCTCCTCCTGCCCCCTGCCCTGCTGATTGGATGACATTCTCAGCCAGGTGGGTGGAGGAGCCGGGAGAGGACAAACAGGCATGGCCACAGAGCAGAAGAGGCAGAAGAGGAGCGATGACCGTCTGTGACAGCCATGTGCGGACCACAGTCGCTCATCTCCTGCTCTGCAGCCCGGTCCTCAACAAGCCATGGATTGGTCCGCAGCCTGGGGATTGGGGACCCTGCTGTAGAGCACAATTTAAACTGTGAAGGAGAAGTACAAGGAGCTAATCCACTGAAGCACACAAAGCATGCAAATAGCATCAGTGCACTGCTTCCCCTTTCACTGTACAGTCACAGGCTGGGAGACCTGTAAGTGTTACCAAACCGCAAAAGAGAAAGTCACGTGATGGGGCTGTACTGTGTGGCAAACCTGTGTAAATCTCAGTGGCGAATGGACAGAAATACCAATCTTTTGGCAGGTAAAACATCTCTCTTGAATAAATGTATCTGTGTATTTAGCTTGACATGTAAAGGACCTAACCCTCAGTCACTTAAACCATGCGTTAAACATAAAATCTAACCCCTCCAAATCCCCCCACAAATGACGTGACAAGATTTTGGAGTAAATGGCCTTGACGGCCTTTTTATTAACAATTACCATAAAATTAAATACATAACATTTTAAATAACTCTTAACCAACTTTTTTATGTACTTTTTGCGGTCTTCGAGGGGAACACACACCACTGGTCACTGCGACAAACTTCTTTTAACTTTAGGCCTCCAGTCGCAAGCCCCCTGACTCAGAGACGGTACTCAACCTTCGCAGTGACCTACCTTTTAACCCTTCCTGGTTAACCCCTCGTTAACCGGAAGGTACCTGATAACCCCATACCACAGATGGGTACCAACCATGTTATATACATATAACATCCATCTTCTCCTCCAAAGACCCAACCACTGCACGGGCTGTCCTTACAGCCCCCATTTTAATTAACCATAACTCAGGAAGGAGGGTGGGTGGGAATCTTTTCCTCCACCGCTGACTAGTGACGTCACTCCCCTTCCTCCTAGTATACTGACCCGAGCGCCTCCCCTGCTCCTGCCACTCCCCTTTCTTAAAGGGCACAAATTATTCTTTTACAAAAGCATGACTGTGCTGTCCTCATGCCATGCCGTCCCTAAGCTAATCCTTTCCTCTCCTTCTACTCCGGGACTCTGTGTGTGTGGAGTTCGCATAACTTCCTCTTTCTCCAAATAAATAGTGGAGGGGTTTGGCATGGACATAAAATATGTAAAGGTAACTTAAAGAGGTTGTAAACCTCCCAAAAAAAAAATCCCCCCAAAACTAATAAAACCTACAAGACAAAAGGTATAATGAGCTAGTATGCATCGCTTACTAGCTCATTATGAAACATTTCCCTTAGAACGATGCCCTGAATCGTCGCCGACACACCACTGACAGGGCCCACTTCTTTTCCGGAGTTACAGTACTTCTGGGTTCGCGGGCTCTGGCGCTGTGATTGGCCATAACCGCGGTCACGGCACAGGCCCTGAAGAAACGGCACGAGCGGGCCGTTCCTTCAGTGCGCATGTGCTGATGACGTCGGCGGCAGGGTATATAGTAAATATCTCCTAAACGGTGCACGTTTAAGGTAAGCCTTATTATAGGCTTACCTGTAGGAACAATTAAAGAGGAAGACTTTACTTCCTCTTTAAAGCGGAGTTCCACCCAGAAATGGAACTTCCGCTGATTGGATTCCTACCCCTTCGGTGCCAAATTTGGCACTTTTCAGGGGGGAGGGGGGAACAGATACCTGTCAAATACACCTGCTAATATTATTGAGTGAAAGACCAATGTAACTTATGCAGTGCTAGATCATCACACACATATTTGTGCACATGTGCGAATCCGTGCGCGATAGCAAATTCGGGCTCAAGCATGTGTACGTGATCAAACCAATTAGCACTTGGCACCCAGTGGCCTATTCAAACGAATCCATCTCTTTGAGCAGTTGTTGAATGGTCTTCAGCTTGTTCCTGTGTTCCCAAGACCTGATCTGTTGTACCTGCTTACTCGTGTATGATCCGGCTTGCCTTTGGACTCTCTGCTCTTGCTCTGTTACCTACTATTCTGACCTTGGCTTGTTTACTGGATCTGACCTGCCTGCTAACTCTGTACCGTGTTGCCTGGCTGGTAAAGACCTTGGCCTATCCCCTGGACTTGCCTTGCCTGCTGATTCGGTGCTTCCCCACCCAGTTGCCACTGACTGCTGCTCGTCTCCTGGTTTTGCCTCTGTCCCAAGCTCTGGTGCCAAGCTGCTCCTGCATCCTGTTCCGAGGACTGCGACTACCAGCTCTACTCAGAGTGGACAAAGTCATAGCTCCCAACTGTCCCTGATTTTGAGAGACTGTCCCTGATTTCAAGCAATGTCCCTTTTTCCTTCTCATTTGTCCCTGATTTTGGTCTGATCTATATAGTATATAAAATGCACTTTTTATCTTTCAAAAAGTGTTTCCCAGTGCTAAACCTTTCATCCAAAATCTAAATTGCTGCATTTGTAAATTTCAAAAGCCAATATAAAGGAATAGCAGTGGTAAAAAAAAGCCCTTGAGGGTTTAACTAATTTTATTTTTTAGGTTAATTCTCCTTTAAGGGGGCGTGGCAGAGGGCATGGCCTATGCCTAAATGCTTTTGCTAGTAGGTGTCCCTCATTCCCATCTCAAAAAGTTGGGAGGTATGCAGAGTGGACATCACCAGCTGGCTGCTACGGCACTGGTGCCACTTCTTGCCTTTACACTTTCCGTCTCCACCTTCAGGCGGGAGGTGCAAGAGAGGTCTCCACAACATTCCAGTACCACACCAGGTACATGATAATGGGCATCTTAACGATCACAACATACAGGGATATATACGATTTACTATTGAAATAAATACATACACACACACCCACACAGGTTGAACTGGATGGACTGGTGTCTTTTTTTAAACCTTACTGACTGAATGTAATTGCGTTACAAGTGTTAAGTGTTTTGGGCCCCAGTAGACTCCAAAAAACATGCAAAACGACACGTTGCTCATTTCTTTTCACTCGTAACTAGCTTTACATACTTTATATAAAAACCATTTTGAAAAAAAAAATGCTCACAGAAATTCCTATACAAACGCTCAAGAAAAGCTTTCAAAACAACCAAAGACGCTCAGCCCAAGTGTGAATGCCTTAATCTAAAGTTCATTAATATAATATGAAAATGATCATTTCATTATAGGACTTGGTGTACGTGTGATGACAAGGCATTCAGATCACACTGGCGCTGTACGCTTAGAAGGTAAAGAAGACTTGAATTCTTGAGTATGATAAAACAAGGGATTTTCTCAGTGCTGAGCTGAAACGCTTCACTTATCCTGGGGTTTAATAGGTCACATTGATAGGAGCTGAAGAAACTGATCTGCTCTTGCTGCCTGTCAGTTTTGCAGCATGTGAAATGGTTTTCAGTATGCCTTTGATCTCTTATTACATTTGTTCCATAAAACATGATGTCATATATTTAGCTCATGTCCTGCAATGGGTTTCAGCTTTACTGTCATGCAGAAATAAATAGACTGCTCTCTCTCACTTGTCAAAGACTCCAAATACAGGGGAAATGAAATAAACTGTATTTTGTGCAGAATATTTTGCTATATTAGTTCCTACTATTATATTTTTCGAGTTAAAGTGATGAAGAGAAGAAGAGAGAAAAAAAAAGAAACTGAAGGTAAAGTGAATTAAAAGGGTAAGGACTTTTGTTTATTGCCTGCTCTTGAAAAAGGAGTGGATGGGAATGAAGGACATGGTTGTCAAGTACCACCAGGGCCGGAACTATCGATAGACGAGGTAGGCGCTGGCCTGGAGCCCACATCAGTCAGGGGCGCCACCTGTAAACAGTCCGGTGCAACCCGCACCAAGTGCAGGCTCAGTGAATGTGGGCTGCCTGACACGGCGATGTCCCGCACAGCCGCGACACCCGACGCTTTCAGGACATTGTAATGTACAGGATGTTCGGTCATTGCACTGTTTTGTGATAGAACTCCCTCACTATCACTTCACCCTCCGCGCCTTCTCCTATTACACCACCAGGTGGCAGCACTGTGCGGAAGTAGACAGAGGCGAGCCCCTCACATGTTGCCGGTCCTCTGACGCCTCCCTGGCTGTGCCCAGTGTTCCCGGTGGTGGTGGTCGGTGTTGGCACAGACAGGCTAAAGGAGGACAGGGCGGAGCAGAAGGACACAGGGCTGTAACAGGCTGCTGAGGAATGGGACAAGATGAGCCTCCTCCTCCCTGTACAGTACATGACAACCTTCCTTCAATCCATTTCCATCACCATGCTGGGGTGACCATGGCTGACAATGTCATAGCAGCCCGGGCATGCTGGGATCTGTAGTCCTGGGAGCTCTTCTCTTCACACTGTGTACTGCTGCAACCTATCTGGGTTTATATGCATTTTTTTGCTCGTTAACATGCGTTGCGTGATGTCAGGTCGCTACCTCTACCGTATACATGGGTGAAACAAAAGGGGTGGGGTCAGGGGCAGAGCCAAGGTGGGGGCGGCAAAATGAAGATTTGCCTAGGGCGTCAAAAATCCTTACACCAGCAATGAGTACCTGTCGGGGCTGGGCTCAGCCCATCCTTCTCTGAGCTGGCCGCTCAGTTGTCAGCTAATTTCCAGCTCCTATCTCTCCACAGTTACTCAGCTGTTGATGATATCCTGCTCGTCAGTCCTGCCTACTTAAGCCATCCAGCCCAGAGGATCTCAGCCTTCACTTTAGTCCACATCACAGAGATGCTCTCCTGCATTCTTGTTAAGACTTGCTTGGCTGACATCCCTTCTGGCTTCAGATCCAGCTTGCTGTTTTACTACGCTCATCTCCGGCTACCTGACGATTGGCTTGTCTGACTATCCGTTCCGGGTCCTGAACTCTGGCTATGTTTTAACTACGTTTGTTCTATTTACTGTTATTATTAAACAAGTGTGATTTAAGTGTACTTCTGTCTCGGTCTGATTTCATGGTTACTGGCAGTACTCAGTATCACTATTTTTGCAGGACAGCCCCCCCCCCCCCCCCCCCATTTAGCAAACTGTGCCAAAAGCTTCATTTTCATGGTCCAACAAGCAGTGAGTATTGCATAAGCTGTCAAATCACACAATAATTTTTTCCTTTTGCAAGAAAGTATACCAAGATGGAAAGGAGAGGAGATAAGAGGGGAGAAGGGTATCAGGGAGGTAAACAGAGAGGAAAGAGGAGATAGGACAGGAGATGAGAGAAAATGGGGGAACAGAGAGGAGGGGGGGCAGAGAGGAAAGAAAAATAAAGATATTTAAAAGTAGAGGAGAGGAATTGGTATCAGAAAGGGGAGTGGTGGATAGAGAGAAGAGTTATAAAAGTATAGGAGAGTAAAGGAGGGAACAGAGAGGAGAGGGGAGGGCAGAGAGAGGAGGAGAGGTAAACGGAGATGTAAGAGTGGAGCATAGGAAAGGGGGAGGAAAAGGGGAGAGGAGGAAAGTAAAGAAGAGATGTAAAAGGAGAGAAGCGTGAAGTTGAAGTTGGGAGCAGAGAGGAGAAGGAAGGGGTAGAGAGAAGAGGGGAGGAAAGAGGAGATATAAAAGTAGAGAAGAGGAAAGGAGGAAACAAAGAGGAGTAGGGAGGGCAGAGAGAAAAGGATAGTAAAGAAGAGATGTAAAAGGAGACAAGAGGAAAGGGGGAGCATAGCGGAGAGGGAAGAGCAGAGAGAAAAGGAGAGGAAAGGGGGGTAAAAAAATTAGAGGACAGTAAAGGAGGGAACAGAGAGGAGAGTGGAGGGCAGAGAGAGGAGGAGAGGTAAGAGGAAATGTATTAGTGGGGAAAGAAAAGGAGAGAAGAGGAAAGTAAAGAAGAGATGTAAAAGGAGAAGAGAGGAAAGGGGATCAGAGAGGGGAGGGGAAGAGAGAAAGAATAGCAGAGGGAAGAGGAGATGTAAAAGTTGAGGACAGGAAAGGGGAGAGGGGAGCAAAGTAAAGAAGAGATGTAAAAGGAGAGGGGAGAAAATGAGAACAGAGCAGAGGTGAAAGAAAGAGAGGGGAGGGAAGAAAGCGTAAGAAAGGGGGGAAGAGGGAAAAGAGGGAATGCAAAAGTAGAAGAGAGGAAATGGGGAAAGAAAGAGGAGAAGGGAGAAGAGAGCAGAGAAAAAAAAAAGAGAAAACAGTGAAGAGAGGAGATAAGAGAGCAGATGAGATGAGAGGAGAAGGAAAGGAACTGGAAGAGTAGAGAATGGAATGGAAATAACTAGTAAGAAAAAACACTTCTGATTGCATTGTAAGGGTTACAATGATTTACACAAGGCTCTATAACTGTGTCTTAAAAACCCAACAAATATTTCCATATTTCTATTCATATGACCTGCCTCCATACAATGCATTACCTGATGACTATTCTTTAACTTTTTCAAGGAATGTCTACAGCAGTAAAGAATGTCATCATCTCTTCAGTGAATATATTAATTATTTATGATTGTATGCTTCAGTGGAAAAAATGCAAGATCCTACGACACATACCAAGAATTGACTTCATGGCCAAGCAAGCAATCTCCCTGCTGGTGAGTAGAATGTACTATTAAGATGAATCTCAACAACTCCTGATGCATTGTGAATCAGAATCACCTAATCTGAAAACAATATGTTTCACAAGCAATTTTAGTATGTGTTATTATTTTGTTTAAGGCTCAGGAAAAAAAGAGTATGAGCATCACACAGTGTAAGTTTAGAATATAAGCTTCAGAAATAGTACACTCGGAATGATCCGAAGTACATAATTTGAAATTTAGCAAACATTGCAGTTAACAATTAAAGAAAATATCAGTCTAATTAAGAAAAAAAAAACAAAAAAAACACCAACAATACAAAGAACTTGGACATCCATGGAACGCTCAGAAACAGAGGTTCTAGCATTTCCTCACTTTGTCCAAAGCTTAAAGTGATTGTAAACCCTTACATATACCCAATGAAGTGACTGGCCTCTGTTTATACACAGAGATTAAACCAACCCTCCTACATAAGCTGTACCTGTTTATCTGCAGTCTTCTCTACATTTATTCAAAGTCCTGAATTTATAAAGCTTGTCTGAGCTGTCAGAAAACAGGGGCGGAGAGCTGAAATTACATACTGCAGAGCTCAGTGAGAAGAGCTCTGAGCCCTGATTGGAGGGAAGGGACAGACCTTCCTTCACATAGCACACAAGAACAGAGCTGAGGCTGTCAATCACAGGCTGTGTGTTGGAGGTCTTCCCCTGTCACCTTGTTTTTCTTGGTGTCAGAAAATTTTGTCAGAAGTGATGCATGCAGATAGCAGAGGAACGGGGTAGCAGACAGAATTGACACCTATTGGATTGACTGGATTGAGAAAAGTATACTCTATAGACATATTTCGTGTCTACGTTTTACAACCACTTAAAAGTGACATGACGGGATCCCTACAACAGAAAAGGTAACATTTTCACCTCTCTGATGGCATGTCTCCTACAGCCGTTCTGTTCTAGTGCCACAGGCTCCACCAATCTCTGACATTTGACACTTCAAGGGGTGTCAGATGCCTGTGTATCCCTCAACATGCTGTGGATCCATCCTAGGATCGCTACATTACTACAGGACTCCACAGGATGATGAAACCACGGAGTGCCACAAAAGACATAGGCATTTACCACTCCCAGAAGTGTCTGATGATAAAGAGACTAGCAGAGGCTTCAGTTCTGGAATGGAGGAGAGTTGGCAGACATGGGTCCCCAAACAGGTCAATATAATACCTCTTTTTTTGCAGGGAATTTCCAGCTGTTTTTTTTTTTTTTAAACCTGATAGGGTGACTTTAAAAAAAACTGTTTCGGCTGTAATTTAACTTTAAGCCTATGTTCATGCTGCATGGGAGACATAAGAGCATCCAAAGCTAGTGTTCTTTAAAAAATGTTTTGCCTGTGATTGGAACACCTGGAAAGAAGGCCGGGTGGAAAATACAGGGAAGGCAATAGGCAGGTATGGCCAAAATGCTGCACCAAATTACAATATTGTCTTACCAAAACCAACCAAGACCCTCAATATGTATTCCAATCCCTTCAGCTGAGTGCCCACTTTTACACACGCTATTTGAAGGGAAGTTACCATACACTATATTACCAAAAACATTGGGACGCCTTCCTTTACACGCACATGAACTTTAATGGCATCCCAGTCTTAGTCAGTAGGGTTCAATGTTGAGTTGGCCCACGCTTTGCAGCTATAACAGCTTCAACTCTTCTGGTAAGGCTGTCCACAAGGAATAGGAGTGTGTCTATGGGAATGTTTGAGCATTCTTCCAAAAGCACATTTGTGAGGTCAGGCACTGATGCTGGATGAAGCTCGCAGTCTCTGTTCTAATTCATTCCAAAGGTGTTCTATCGGGTTGAAGTCAGGACACTGGTGCGCAGTTCAATATTCAGTTGGCTAACCCTTTGCATCTATAAGAGGTTCAACTCTTCTGGGAAGGTGTCTACGGGAATTTTTGATGATTCTTCCAGAAGTGAATTTGTGAGGTCAGGCACTGATGTTGGACAAGAAGGCCTGCCATGCCATGTCCATGTTTTTATGGACCTTGATTGTACACTGGTGCGCAGTCATGTTGGAACAGGAAGGGGCCATCTCTAAACTGTTGCCACAAATTTGGGAGCATGAAATTCTCCAAAATGTCTTGGTATGCTGACGCCTTAAGAGTTCCCTTCACTGGAACTAAAGGGCCAAGCCTAACCCCTGAAAAACAACCCCACACCATAATCCCCCCTCCACCAAATGATTTGAATCAGTGCACAAAGCAAGGTCCATAAAGACATGGATGAGCGAGTTTGGGGTGGAGGAACTTGACTGGCCTGCACAAGAACACAAGAACACCTTGGGGATGAAGCAGAACAAAGACTGCGAGCTGGGCCTTCTTGTTCAACATCAGTGCCTGACCTCACAAATGCACTTCTGGAAGAATGGTCAAACACTCCCACAGACACACTCCTAAACCTTGTGGACAACTTTCCCAGAAGAGTTGAAGCTGTTATAGCTGTAAAAGGTGGGCCAACTCAATATTGAACCCTACAGACTAAGACTGGGATGCCATTAAAGTTCCTGTGCGCGTAAAGTCAGGCATCTCAATACTTTTGGTAATATAGTGTAGGTCATAATCATCTGAAAAAACAACAACATTTCTACTATAGTATGAAACAATCCATACAGGAGGGGAAAAAAATCTTATATCATCAAATACCTTTTTCCAAAGGGTTATAGATGATGTGAAGTTTATTCCCAGTCTGCTGTGCATGTTATTATTACCCAAAGGTAGGCTTGAAGTGACTTACTGTACAGCCAGAGAGCTGAAGAAAATGCATATAGACATAGTCACTCTAGTAATGCTGGTTTCCCGTAATGCTCATTGAACAGAAAAGGAGACCAGATCCCTCATGAATATAATCCGGAGATGTTTAGGACATCTGTGTGACTTACATTTCTGCACACATATGTTTCAATCCTTAGAACTCATTCTTTTAAATGTAAATCCTCATTATATGCACCAGCTGCTGCTTGTACTTTCTACTATATACTGTAGATACACACACGCATCTGCCTATATAGTACCCTGTGCCTACAAAGATAAAATAAGAAAGGGGTAAGCTGAAGAAGATCCCTCAATCAGCCTTTGCAGTAATCCTCACTAGCAGGGAGTCAGCCGGGTCCGCATTATCTTTGCCATGAAAGGGACATGATTTCTTAGAAGGATTTTGATTTTGACGTTCATAATAAAGGAAAATTATCTTGTTCCCCTTAGCAAGCAATATGGTTTTCTTTTTTCTTTTTTTTTTCATTGACAATACAGCCACAGGACATTGATGATGAACTGTACACTATGTACTTAAAGGTATTGTTCTTTAGTTACCAGAGGAAGTTCCCCAAACAAAAAAACATGGTAGAGTTAAAGTGTATGTTGATTCAAAACTTTTGTTTTTACCCTTGTGGGCTTTTACAGCTATCTTGGGGTCTGTTAAAGAGATTTCCCCCTCATTGACTGTTACGTGACATAGGCTTGACCAGACAGGAAATAAGGGAAAATTGCAACAAGGACAAAGACAGCAAAAACACTGACAGTGATTCTAGTCTTCCTAATTTTCCTAGTTTTGGATAGAGTAGGAAAGAATTTGTTGGGTTTTTAACGCTATTTGGATTTCCATTAGGCTTCATTCACACTTTAGCCTTTTGTAGCTTAAAGTTCAAAGCCCCAAAACTCCCAATAAACAAAATATCATGTAATTAAATGGTCCTAACATGGGCTACCTTTTTGGCCTCAGGTGTTTTCTTCCAGCATATTTCAGGCATTCTTTAGCCTGTAGGAATTGTCTCCCTTGTAATTCCATTGGTTAACTGCTCCCATACCGGGTCAATTCCGGCATTCCTCGCCTACATGTAAAAATCATCATTTTTTTGCTTGAAAATTATTCAGAACCCTCAAATATTTTATATATATATGGATATATATATATAGATATATATCTATATATATATATCTATATATATATATTTTGTTTTTTTGTTTTTGTTTTACGCCGAGTAAACAGATACCTAAAATGTCACACTTTGAAATTGCACACACTCATGGAATGGCGCCAAACTTCAGTACTTAAAAATCTCCATAGGCTTCAATTTAAATTTTTTTACAGGTTACCAGTTTAGGGTTACAGAGGAGGTCTTGCACTAGAATTTTCACTCTTGCTCTAACGTTGGTGGCTATACTTGTGTGGTCTGAACATTATTTACTAGGGTTGTCCTGATACCGATACTAGTATTTGCGCAGGTACTTGTACTCGCACATATGCTCCCGATGCCTAATCCGATACCTTGGAGAGGCGGGCGGAGTCAGAGGATGCACACAACCGGAAGTGAGTGGGTGGGGTCAGTGGGCGGGGTCAGAGGCTGTGCGCAACTGGAGGTCAGCGGGCAGAGAGGGCGGTGGCAGAGAGGTGAAGCAGAGAGCGAGTCCTCAGCAGTGGAACTATGTAAGCTGGCAGGGGTGCAGGGGGCAGCTGCATTTTTCATCAGGATCTATGACTGGAGCCGTCACCGTCAGCAGTTGAACATATCGACAACTGCTGGTGGCGATCGAATGTGACTCAGCCGCAGTAAGCCAGCAGTGGACATCTTGTTACACCCAGGTCATATAGTTCGGGCTGGGTGTAACAAGATGCCCGCTGCTGCTTACTGCGGCCGAGTGCAAGGTGTACCAATATGGGCATCGCAGCCTAGCATTGCAAAATAAATCCTTACCTCTCATGTCATTCATTGCTGCATTTCAGTGCCTGCCCATCAGTGTCCATGAGTGCCACCTATCAGTGCCATCTATCAGTGCCAGCCATCAGTTCCAGCCACCTGTCAGTGTCACCTATCAGTGCCCATAAGTGCTGCCTATCAGTGCCAGCCACCTATCAGTGCCCATAAGTGCCACCTATCAGTGCCTCCTATCAGTGCCAGCCATCAGTCAAACTGTCACGTGACATTAAAAAAAAGGTAATCCGTATCGGCGAGTACTTGAAAAAAGTATCGGTACTTGTACTCAATCTCAAAAAAGTGGTATCGGGACAACCCTATCGTTTGCACATGTGGATGCGACCTACATACGCATTCGCTTCTGCATATGAGCACGAGGGGACAGGGGCGCTTTCATTTTTTTTATTATTTTATATTAATTTTTAAAAATGTACAGTATTTTTACATTTTTCCTTGAAATTTTATTTTTTTTTAATCACTTTTATTCCTATTACAAGGGATATAAATGATCTCAGGCTTTCCAGCCGAACACACGGCAGTTTTTATAACTGCCGGGGACAGACAAGACGTCATCACGATAGAGTCATAGAAATGACCGGGGACCATCTGGTCCTTGGTCAGCTCTATGGTAAACTTCCGGCACTGACTGATTCCTTCTCTGGTTTGCCGATCGCACGGACGAGCTGATAGAAACAATGGAGGCCAGTGGGAGGGGGGAAGTCCCCTCCCGCCGCCTGTAAAACAATCAAGCGACTGTACTGCCGCTATGATTGTTTTTACTGAGCAGGGAATCGCCATCAGAAAAAAAAAATATCGGAATGATGCCTCTAGATGCAGGCATCATTCAGATGTCTCCACTGAAAGCCCAGGATGTCATATGACTTTCAGTGGTATGGAATTGATTTAACATGCCTAAAGCTTGACTACACATGTAAAATGCCAGCAGAGGTATGTAATAGAATGTATGAATGTATGTTATCTAGTCAAGCAGCCTAACTCTTGATAAGAAAGTACTGAGTGTAAGTTTTGTAAAACCCTTAGACACATATTTTTACTTGTATATAAACCATTGTCTTCCTCATTAAAGTCAAAGATCTTATGAACACACTCCAGCTTGTTTCCCGTGTCTCATGTGGTCTCTCACAGACCGAGGGTCCCGGTAGTCTGCCTGCATAAACTAGGGTGGTCGTCAAGGTGTACAATTCCTTTTAATGGGGGCTCACCCCGAATAAAGCAATCATCCGTGGTACTGGTAAGTAAACTTTTGTCTTATTTGACAAATTATTTTTCTTGCCTCGGCTCTGATAAAGCTTTAGTCCTTTAAAATTGATATAGAAAGGAGACGGACCACGCCTTAAAGGTCTTTGGGAGACCTGAGTCCTAGAGAGAGGATTCATTAACATTGTGAAAGGTCTTTGGGAGACCTGAGTCCTAGAGAGAGGATTCATTAATATTAGACAAAACAGTACTGTAACTCCTTTTGGGAAGGAGAAAAAAGAGGTAATGAGGTAATTACCACCGTGACCCAAACCTCTGTTTGCTTTGTCTTTCTGTCGCATAGAAGTATATGATAATGTGTTGTGTGGAAGAAGCCTCTCGTTCACTGTAATATGGGTCAAGAACATGGTAAAGAGGCTCCGCTTCCCCATAACCCTGGGGATATTTGTAAGGATTATGTTGCTAGGGTTTGTGGTTCTGATTATGAATTTATCAATCCTTGGGTGTGAAATTTAGCAGGGTGGACTGAAACTATGCATAGTAGTGATCCCTTCCCCTGAGATGGATATGATGATGAATTTTATATGGATATGGTGAAAGGTTTATGTCTTGGTGACATGAAGGCTTTCACATGGTTTTTAGGAGACCCTCAGTGGGATATGAAATACATGAAAGAGGGAGGGGAAAATTGGCTTAAGTTTGCCCCATACTGGTTTCAGAGGGATAATAAGAAACAGAAGAAAGCAAAGAATTGTTTAACTAAGGAAGAGTATGACCTTAAACATAAGAAGGAATCTGAGGTCAAGAGACCCGATCCCACGGCTCCACCATTGCCTTTCTCTCATGTATCCCCACCACCTTACACCAGTCAGAGCTATCTTAGCCTCAGCAAGGACAAGATAGATCTTCTTGCTGGATATCATGCCACCTACCAAAGACCCCCTCCACCAAGTGCCCCACAGCCCACAGGCTCTGCCACAACAAGCACTTCCACAGACACAACAGCTAGCGGTACAAACCACACAGGCACCCGCCAACCCACAAAGATAAGCATCACAAGATTCTAAGGATAGTGATAGCACCTTTAGAAGGAGCAACAGATCAACTACCCAATCCCCTCAATCCCCCCTACTGTTATAGAATTAAAGAAAGATGAGGAAGATGATTTTAAAATGCTAGAAACTAAAAAGAAAATTGGGGCTGCTATTTTAAATGCATTAAGTCCTGATAGAACAAGGAGTAGAAAGAAATATTGGATGGATGCAGATGTACAGGGTGTCAGCATGCAGGCTCCTTTTATGACTATAGGTAATGATATGCTTAAAAAGGTGATAGACATTGAGGGCATATCCATCCACGCCTTTTTACACATTTACAGGTTGACTTCACCCAGCCTAAGTTAGGTAAAAGACAGGAATATTTACTTGTGATAGTAGACATGTTCTCAAGATGGACAGAAGCATTTGTAACCACAAAAGAAGATGTACAAACAGTTGTAAAAATCCTCATGCAGGAAATTATCCCTAGATGGGGATGCCCGCTCCAAATAAATTCTGACAATGGTCCTGCCTTTATTTCAAAAGTGTGCCAAAATTTAGTGAAAGCACTTAAAATTGATTGGAAATTTCATATACCTTACCACCTGTGGAGTTCAGGTATTGTTCAGAGAATGAACAGAACCATTAAAGATAAAATAAGAAAAGCAACAGGAGGCACATATAATAAGTATCAGAAAGTCCTACCAACAGTTTTGGCCGAAATAAGAATGACCTCCTCTAAGAAAACAGGATACTCTCCATTTGAGGTCCTTATGGGTAGGCCTTTTCCTACCCCGTGGGCCAGACAACCACTTATGTTGGAAAGAGGGGACCTAGAAGTAATACAGGGAAAGTATATTAGGAAACTCATTGAAACTCTGGACAGATTTGAAAGAATTGTTGCTTGCACCTCTCCTTTCTCTTCACAGGAACCTACACACCCTTTTCAGGAAGGAGACGTAGTGGTGGTCCAACAGCTGAATCATACTAAGAAGCAAGAGTACCCGTTCGGACCCTCGACCACTGTGATCGCAGTCACATGTACCGCAATCCTTACCGAGGGACAACAGTCCTGGATTCATTCCAGTCGTGTGAAGAAGGTGAACCAAACACTTAAGAAGCAAGCCAAGGATAAAGGAGGTGAAATAAATCCTCAAAAAGTGAGTGAAGCAGGTGAAAAAGTCTCTGAACAAGATGACCTCGCTTATTGCACCACAGACTTCTGGGAAGGCATTTTGCCCCCTGTTCCTAATCTCTCTGATAGTGTTCCTACCTACATGGATCATAACTAATTTTATTTATCATCCTGAGGACTCGGGAGCCCTTAAAGGAATATGTGGGTCACCCAATAGCACCATCGATAATACATATACCAGACACAAGAGAGATACACAATCAGATAATAAAGGAGTTATAACTGTTCAGACAAAATGTTTCTACCGAAATTCAAATATAATTAAGCCCAGAAATCAGGGTATGAGAAATGTTGGATATGTAGTAAACTGCATCCTAGTACAGCCCATATTCCCCTTATGGCTGTACCTTTAAATATCACCCTTTTTTTAAATGGAACTCCTCCCGTTGTTTTAACCAACATATCAAGTTTATATTTAAGCAACATTGTTACTTTTCCAACAATGGGTAGAAGTCATTCCCCTGACTGGTGTTTTAAGTAAGTCATGTTCATGACTTAAGAGAGGATTGTAATAGAATGTAAAAACAACTGACTCCATCTTAGATTCCTTTCCACTTTACATAAAGTATAAATTAACTTTTTGTGTGCGGAAGTTTTGCCATGGTCAGCTTGACTAGCAGTTTGCATAGAACCACACTCTATGAGATACTGTGGTTAAGCCGAATCTGTCAGCAAGTCATCAGCTATTTCTTGTTATCTAGTCAAGCAATCTAACTATTGATAAGAAAGTACTGAATGTAAGATTTGTAAAACCCTTAGACACGTATTGTTACTTGTATATAAACCATTGTCTTCCTCATTAAAGTCAGAGATCTTATGAACACACGCCAGCTTGTTTCCCGTGTCTCATGTGGTTTCTCACGGATCCCAGGGTCCCGGTGGTCTGCCTGCATAAACCAGGGTGGACGTCAAGGTGTACAATTTCTTTCAAGGTAGTCTACACGGATGCCCATATTTCTTGGTGTGCTTCACCACAAGCTCTGTTGACTCATCAGGCATATGCCATTTGATTCCAAGTCCTCCGGCAAGCCTTCATCCAATTGATGGTGGAATATCTACTTGCAACTTTTCGTCATACCTTTTTTTACCTGGTGATGTCATAATGATGCCATGCTAATCCATTCATGGATCTGGACTCATTCACACGTTTGATCTTCTCTTTTTCTGTGGACATCACGCTCATTTTATGTACAAAATATATTTGTATTGTTGACTTACGTGTTAAGTGTTAGGTTCCTTCACGGGTTCCATTACATACATTGTTTCATTTCATGATCAAAATTTTTTCTCACATGTTGATTATATTTTTTCCACTTGATCACTATTTAATTTCAGTTCATTCTGAAATTGTATATTAGCGCTGGACTTATATTTGTTTCTTCTGTTTGCAATTGTTCTTAGGCTGTGCTGGCTGCTGTTCATCATTTAAAGGGACAGCGCAATATTTTTTCACGTTCTCTACATGTAAAATGCTTGAAATATGCTTCTAAAATGCTCATATACGCTTGCAAAAACTATCAAATAAAAATGCCTGAAAATCACTCTGCTCAGGTATGAATGCAGCCCTATAAAAAATGTTCCCCTCATTAACTGTCCCCTACTTCCAGACGGGAAGTAGGGGAAAATGTGGAACAGGGACACAACAAAAAAAGCTGATAGGGGTTCTAGACTTCATTTTTCAGGTTTTGCACAGAGCGGGAAGGGATTAGAGCCCCTGTTTTTTTGTTTTTTTTTTTTAACCCAAGAAAATATTTATTAAAGACATATAAATACACAGGTGACATGAAGCACACTTTACTCTATTACTCTATTGAAGCACAATAGAGGAAGCTGTAGCTTGCTCACATGTTGTGAAAGATACTATAAAGTGCTCATGGTTTACTGTAGAGTGTAATACAAGATATACATGTACAGTAAATATCGAACCATACACTTGTGTTGTCATCTTTTATAAAAGGTTCTGATAAACATACAGTCAATTTACTGTGCTTGTAAGTACAGCACATTTTAGGCTCCACTCTGTCCAATGAAAAACCTAATTTCCTTGTTGCTCAGATACCAAGAGGACACATTTCTACAGGTCATTACATCAAAGAGGAATATTATCCTCACGAAAGGGACAACGGTGGACGAGTTGGCCTGCCGGGTGTTCCTAGCTATGGGAATGTGGGAAACACAAACAATTATTAGGCCCTTGCTGGGATTTTACTGCTATTTGGGCTTCTGTTGGACAGATTTACCTTCACACCCTGTCTCAGTGATAATGGTTTGGTTTTGAGGAGAAAGTGAGGGAAAATCTACAACAGCAAAAAATAGTAATACATTTATTTAGTTAATATTTTTCTTTTTGTTAGAATAGGGGAAGGCTAGATCCCTCTTCAGCGTTCTTTCACTGTTTGTGTAAGATTTGTCACTGTGACAGTCAATGAGGGATAATCTTTCCAAAGTAGCCCTGGATAAGAGAAAAAAGCATGTATATACAGCACAATGAGAGTGCCAAACAAACGTCCAAGAGTCCAACATTATTGATAAAAATTGTTTCATAGCAGATAAGTCCAACACATGTCAGGAGCCAAACAGACTTCTCCTGGAACCAATGCTAGGAACCATTTTGTTCAATAAGAACTTTGCACTCTTGGATGTTTGTTTGGAGCTCTCATTCGACTGTATAAACATGGATTCTCATATCGGGTCTTTTCCTCTGGTTTAAGGGGTGTCTGGGATTAGTTGAGTGCTGATGATAACTTAACCACTGCCAGCTGCTCATCAAATGCCCATGCTAACAACTTTAGGCAATTGTTATAACTGTAAATCACTATTCATACCGCTGCCCCATCATACTGCCACAAACACAATTTATACTTCAAATGGACAAAAAGTAAATACTTTGTGCAAAAAAAACCACAGAACAAATGTCCCAATGCAGTCCAAGAAAATTAAACACACACAAAAAAATATAAGGATAATTATATACAGTATCTGTCTTGCATAGTGTCATAATGTACTCCAAGAAATGACTTCATAAGGTGATCCAATATAAAGTGCTTCTGTGCTACTATTCCTGCTTCACAGTGCTGCATGCATTGCTCTGTGCTCAGTGTCACTCACCAGATTCTTTTGACTTTGTGCTTTTCAGCAACCAACTCCTCATGCCACATCCACCATGTATAGGAATATTTAAAGATAAAAACATGCCGTAAAACCAGGAAACGTTCCACAAACCAGAAATTATGTCACCATGTAGCCCCGCCAAACATGTTTCGCCAGTCAATCAGGTGTCTTCAGGGTTTTGGGATTAGTAGAGTGTTGCCAATGTGTGGAGTGCTCCCAATTTGTCGAGTGTTGCCAAACTGGAGCTAGTGTGCCTAGTGATAATCCGACTGAGTGATTGAAAATCTGTATCTCAGTTTTACTTTTATTTGAACAGTAAAATGCTGACAAGGGTTCTAATTCTTACCCACTCTATCCAAACCTGGAAAACGTTTTGACTGGAACTCCACTTTGAATAAAATATATTTATTTGCAAGCCTATCAGCAGAGCACAAGTTGCAGGAAAGCATCAATTTGCAGAATTAAATTAGTACAAAACCCCCCCACTGTACTACTTCCTATAGCTAACAATAAAAGAATATACAGGAGCTACTCCCACTAAAAAAATGTGCTACCACAACACATCAATCAACCTTTGAGAAAGTCAAGAGGGACAACATGCGTTAGGGGCAAGGAGCTTGTTAATGTCATCACATCAGGTGGATCTTCTGCTGTGACTGAATATTCTATGGCTGTGAACTAACTGCAGATGAGATGTTAAAGTGGTTGCAAACCACAGACATTAAATTTACAACAAGGTATATCCTTCTACAGTGTGATGTCTCAGTTAAGAGCAATAAGCGTCATTTCTGTCTGCTGCTTTGTTCTTCTTCTTCTGCTGTCTGCATTAACCATTTCTGACAAGTTTTCCTGACACCAAGAGAAAAATTGTGACTGAGGAGTTCTCCAGTTGATTGACAGCCTCCACTCTGTTCCTGTGTGCCATGTGATGGGGGCTGTGTTCCTTCCCTCCAAACAGCTCTCAGAGCTCTCCTCACTGAGCTCTACAGAGTGTAACTTCAGCCCTCCACCCCCTTTTTTCTGAACTCCCAAACAACCTTATAAATTCTTGACTTTGTTGGGCTGTAGAGAAGAGAAGACTGCAGACAAACAGGTTCAACTTATGTAGGAGGTTTAATTTCATCTCTGTGTATTACCTGAGGATAGTCACTTCACTGGGTATCTGTAAGGGTTTACAGCTACTTTAAGAGATACATAATCCTATGTACACTTGTCAGTGAGATTTTAACGTATCCTTTTAATAAATGTGTGATGGCTTTATACTATGGAGTTTCTTCTGAATTTTATGAGATTTATTCCCTGAAGAAATAGTTTGATTTGGGATACTGGTGGATTGAGCCAGCCTCGTAAAGGGACAGCAAACCTCTGTGTGTAGTGGAAGAATTCATCACAGGAATCATCACAGAATCATCAGAATTAATCACAGGAATCACTATATCTGTAAAGTAGGAATCTGTTTGGGGATACCTACCTGGGATAATTACTGTACCTCCTAAAGTGATATTTGACCACCTGTTTTATTGGTGAGGTCCATCATAGGAGGTGAGAGTACAGCCATTAGACCAGTGGGGTGGTGGATGTAGAATCACTGGAAAGCAATGCTATGAGCACGGTGGAGATTTTATATTACAGTGGATATATTACGAATGATATGTATTTATTTTTTTATATCTTTATTTCAGGAGAGAAAATTATACAATTCAACAATACAACATGACAGTTATCTGTTTCTGTTAGTAGTTTTTCACACATAAAATATAAGAAATTCAAGTATACATTGGTTGAACAGCAGGCCTGGTTCCATTAAAATGTGCTATTGAGGCAGGAAGTCCTAGGCTAACGGTTCCGGCACCAACAATGCAATGTAACTAACTATCTGACTTCCCGAGGGGTAATATCAGTCTATCCTTATTGGCCAGCGCTCTGCTATCTTATGGTGAATTCATTTTATGTATTGCATTATATAAAAACTATGGTTCTCAATCCTATGGACATAGGAGTGGTACCAAAATGGGACACTGCAATCCGGGGTTTTTTTTTTGTTTTTTGTTTTCCCCCTCTTAACAATGGGGGAAAAAGATAAGGGACACTAGTGGTGTCAAAGGAGGTAGAAAGGGATAGAGATAAGGAGGAACAGAAATGAGAGAGTAAGAAGGAAGGGGGGGTGGGTATAGGGCTCCGGTGAGGCCGACGACCCGCGCCTCCGAAGCTTCTAGGGACTGGATACCTATGTATAAGAGTTGTATTCGTCTGAAAAGCGAAACAGATCCCAATGTGTTCAACAGGTGCCATGTTCCTCCTATTTTTCCCTGAGGGCAGCTGTAAGGCGTTCCATTCACTGAATATCACAGACCCTGCTAAACCATTGTGTCACTGTCGGAGGTGACTGCTGCTTCCACATGCTGGGGACACACGCCCACGCCCTAGACATCGGAGTCAGATTCAGGAGTACTGTCGCTGGATTGTTCTGGAGAGCAACATCAGTGAGTTTGTGAATGATTCTCAAAACCTGTCTCCAGAAAGGAGTCAAGACCGGGCAATCCCAGAAGATGTGAATTAATGTGCCGTTCTGTGAGCCACATCTCCAACATAGGGGGCTGTGCTCCGGAAATATGGATGCCAGCACCGAGGGTGTTCTGTACCAACGCGTCAGAATTTTGTAGGTAACTTCTTGGTATTTGCTACATAAAGATGATTTATGTGCAAAGAAGAGGAAGTATTTATTAATTTGTGTATGGGACTTGATTGATTATGTGATTGAACTTTATCACACTTATTGCATGAGAATTTTTGGTTTGGTAGGGTTTTGCAAGACAAGCAAAATGTTTTAATACATTTTGACTTGATACACAAGCGATGTCTTGATATACAAGTAGCGTCACGTCACAACTGAATATAAAAGAGAAGAGAGGCACCTATAAGTGTAGCAATTCAGTAACATTTAATGAAGGTACAACATTTAGAAACTCACATGGTTGATGATTAAAACAGGCACATCTAAGTATGCAGGCATCCGGAGTAAAGCTGTCCACATAGACCATCCTCCTCACTACCATTGGCGTCGTCCCTTCCACACTGCGCTCCATGAGCACTTCAACCCTTACTTTCGGATTGCTCTACTGCAGGGTAGTCTTCCCAGTCACCACTGCAGACTGACAGCGGTGAGAGCCGTGTTGCAGAGGACGGTCTATGTGGACAGCTTTACCCCAGATGCCTGCATACTTAGATGTGCCTGTTTTATTCATAAACCATGTGAGTTGCTAAATGTTGTATTCTCATTAATTGTAACCATATTGCTACGCTTAGAGGCGCCTCTCTTCTCTTTTATACTCTGTAGCTCCTGATGGATTTTGCTTCTAATCCCCTTGTGGAGGCTTCCAATTGTGGATGGACATTTTATGGTTACACAACCTATCACATTGCTATAATCTTTTTATATGGACTATAAACTGAAGGACCTATGAATAAATGGTTGTGGAATGAATCATCTGAGTTTCCATTATTTCTTATAGGGAAATTCCCTTTGATATACAAGTGCTTTGGATTACAAGCATGCTTCTGGAACAAATTATGCTTGAAATCCAAGGTTTTACTGTATTATTTTATGGGATTTTGTGTTCAGTCATATCACATTTATTTGTACACTTGACTATATACTGTATGTGTTATACTTGATTCAGATTTTCACAGTCTTTTTGTGGAGGCTCAAATTGTAGATATATTTGTCTTTAGTAGTAGTTCTAATAGGTGGAGTGCTACACTATTTCTGCACGTAATAATTTGCAGAATTGATTAATGCACATTGTTCTATAATGATATATTTTTTTTAAAAGACACAGCTGATTATAAATCACAATTTCTGCAAAGTCCTTGATAGAACCTCTTTCCATTTAAAGCTGATCTTGGAGTTTGATGAAATCATATAGCATGTAGAGTGTGGATAGTGCTATTAAGTGCATTAAGCAGCCTATGTACTGAGAAACCATAGAACGTTTGTTCAGAGCAACAGCGATCACACTGCAGTGTTTATTCATCATGTGTGCAGCACACGGATGAGTCTCAATGGTACACTTCAAGAGTTACTGTAAAACTTATGGATATAACAGGACACATTTTCTCATAAGCTTGTTCAGGTGAAAAGGAAGAGACGTGTATGCTTCATCTGTTATCTAAGGTCATGTTGTAGTCACCCTTTATATAAGAATAAATCCAATCAGCGCAAACAATTAAGTGATCAATATTAACCAATGTAGCACCCCCTAGTGTGGCTAGAGTGCTAAGGTTAGCATTTTTGTTTGTTTATGTAAATTCAAGCTTGGCTGGCAGCCAAGCCTGTGTGTTAATCTGGGTCAGGGTTTGAGTGACTCAGGTAGGCTGGATGACAGCAGCATCTCTGGTGACTCCCCCTGCTTGCTGGAAACTTGGAGAAGTTTCCAGAAGCAGTTGGGAGGAGTCTAGGAGGAGCTGTCTGGAGTGTTCTGAGGGCCCTGACCAATCCCCAACAGATAGGGTGGCAGGGGACAGGCCCCCTCAAATGCTCAGGATCAGCCCAACTGGGGTAGTGGAGTTCAGGTGGAAGATGGAGAAGGAGTGTTAGGCTGTCGGAGACTCTTGAGAGTAACCCCCTGACTGAGAGGCATGTCTAAAGGGACTGGGTGCAACCAGTCTGGGATGGATGCAGAGTCAGTTTGGGAGGACTGTGGATAAGTGGCCAGGAGGGCTAGTGAAAGGGGCAGCTGCAGCTGCTCCAGGTGGGCTGGCAGTGCCTGAAGAGATGTTACTGGGAGCAGTAGACACAGGAATAGGACAGCTAGCACCAAAGACTTCTCTTTTTACACTAACAAAGGGCTCCATGGTCCCTGCCTGCAAAGGGCATTCACTTGAATCTAACTGAGACTGTGTTGGATCAGTTTGTCAGTGCTGGTCCTAGGAGTTGTACTTCTACATTAAATTCTGTGCTGGAGGTAGAAGAGGAAAAGTGTGCATATACTGGATGTATATAGTCTGTGTCCCTGAAGAATTTTTTGCTGATCAAGTGGGCATCCCATAAGAACCCCTTCCCCATACAAGTTTAATCCCCCTAAATAAAAACCCACAACAAAACAAAGTTGCAAAAGACTGCTTCTTGTCTCCAGAGTGATTGGAAAATTGGTGTGCGTGGCCATGCAGGGTGGGCGATAACAATTTTAATCAGCGGTTCATACGGGGGTAGCGCTACACCAAAAACGTGTTGCTCAGCCAAACACTGTCTAGTGTTTTCACACCACCAAAATGTTAATCTAACATAAATACAGTGTAGAGCAACATAAATCAACACATAAATTATATAAGTACCAAAAATTGTTGAAAATATTCCAACAATGTGAATGAGTCCACTTGTTTTAAAAAAAAAAAAAAAAGTTCAGTGAAAATCATAACTTGATGAACAAACATGAAAAATCATATAAAACACCCAGTGTCTTCACTCTTCATGCACAAGTGCAACTCATCCACCAGACAAAGTGCCTTCTTACCTCAATGCATGAAATAACTCCCTCAACATAGTCCCAGCCAGATAAATCGTGTCTCCTCTCCTCTTCTCAATGACCCAGTCCTCTGCCCAAGCGACTTCTCCTGTTCAGCTCATATATAGGGCAAAAAGGAACATAGACATAGTGTACTTTATATAACAACTTTATTAAAATACCACTCTAAAATGCACTTACAAGATCATAAAAACAATAGTGCTTTGAAATCTCCCCAGCCGGCTCACCACTAAGTGCGGTGCGATCCCGGTGACGTCACAGACTTGACTCCTCCCTAGACACGTTGCACCCGGTAATTTGGCTTGTTCAGTAGGCCTGTTGTAGTAGTTGTAGTCTGAAGTGTGAAGAATTAGGCCGGACATACATGGCTCAAATCTGAGCCGGTTCAGCAGGAACTGGACTAGATTCGAACCATTAATGGGCAGAATGTACCAAGTTGATCGATCAATCAACTTGGGTGCAGCCAGCCTGCTGGTTTCTCTTGCGATTATCGACAGTGGCTGCTATAACCTAATCACCGTCTTCTCCTGGCGGGGACAGCTTCCCTCCCCCCTGCCGAGAGCAGTCAATTGCTCGGCAGGAGGAATTCCCCTGTCAACACTGTCTGTGATGGAGGAATCATGCAAAAATTGCACAATTCCCCCATCAACGCAGACAGTGCTGACAGGGGAATCCCTCCTGCCGAGCAATTGTCTGCTATCGGTAGGGGGAGGGAAGCCTTCCACTCCGGGGGAAGACAGTGATTATCGCAAGAGAATTTCAGCAGGCTGGTTGTACCCAAGTTGATCGATCTATAAACTTGGTACATTAGCCTGCCCATTAACGGTTTTATCTTGGCCAGTTTATGTTGAATCGGCCTTAGTCTCCAGTTTACATGTTGGCCTCTTTTTACTTAGTTCTTCTGCTATAAAATTCCCATTGCTTAGGGAGCTCAGTAGCTCAAGCTGAAATTTACACAAAAGTGAATGAGTCAGAGCAGCGACTTATCTCCTGGCTGATCTGTCTGAATTTTATTTTATAAACAGTCAGTCTGAAACGGGTCAGCTACTCATGTGCTCTTTCTTTAGAAAAGCCTGGGAATCCTATGTTTTCCATTTTTGAAACAACAAAGAATGTGTTGTGTGTGTGTGTGTGCATATTTTGACGAGGATCAGAGGAAAAATTAACCAATATAATGTAATATATCATTTTAAATACATACACACACTATGAGGTTGATTTACTAAGGCTGTAGAGTGCAGAATCTGGTGCAGCTGTGCATGGTAGCCAATCAGATTCTAACTTCAGCTTGTTCAATTAAGCTTTGACAAAGAAAAAAAAAATCCTGTAAGTTGATTGGTTTCTATGAAGAGCTGCACCAGATTTTGCACTCTTCCGTTTAGTAAATCAACCCCTACACAAATAGTATAGGTGAGCAAACAAGTAGCACAGTTCTCCTGGTCCAACCTGCAGTAGTGTGTATATATGTGGCAGCCTCAGCTTGCACTGCTCCACAACCCCTCTGACGCGTTTCACCCCACCCATTGGAGCTTAGTTATAGAGGTTTCCACTTGCTCTCTTCTGAAAATTCCAAAACTGAAAAATCCTAATTAGTTTCCCTTTCTATGTAATGTTATATATGGGGGCTGTGGAGTTATGTTTATCATTATAAACCTTGTCTAGAGTGTGCTGGCAGATCTTCATAATTAGTTGTAAATGTCTGCCCTGACAAAGAGTTAAATATCTGAAGGCATGGGCAGTGCATTGTATGTTAATTTATATTTAAATCATTCTGTCTCTCCAGTGTCCCTAAAACCACATTGGAAGTTATTCTAAACAAAACAATGACAACAATCTATGTATAATCCTGTTTCAAAGAAAATTTGAAAGGTAAGAATTTTTTTTTAAAATTGTGTAGGTATACTGTGTGAATAGGAACATATACTAAACATATAGTAGGGGGTTCTCGAATGTGGCTGCAAAGGTGGAAAAACATTTTAAATGTGTTTTTCGGATACAACTAGTTTAGTGAGTTTGACTTGGTATGAGCCATTTGCAGTGGGTGATATTCAGATGTATGGAGGGAGAAGCAGCAAAATAACCAACCAGGTATGCTGCAGTGCAAGGAGCATGCTGATAGAAAGAGGAAGCAGAGTGAAGCTGATAGAAGGAAATAGCAGAGTGAGAGAGAGACAAGCTGGTCACTTTGAGCCTTCAAACAAAACCAAAGAAAATTCCCAGCTCAACTCACCAGCCTGCAACCAACCGAATTATAAGGGTTTCGTTTTCACACATTTGCAAAAACATACATAAGCTGCAGAGCCACTTTGCGGCACCCCAGTATTTTCTGCAGTCCTAACTTTACATTTATGAGAGCCTCCATAGTAGAAGCACATGCATTATAATGGATAGGCAGAGGGCAGGTGAGCCTGGAGGGAGCCCACCCCTTCTTAAAGGCACAGAGGTGCACTGGACACCCAGCATATAGTGCAATGGCAACAAAAGTGCCCAGTGCGTCCCCTTACCAGTATTCCAACAGTACAAACAAACAGCCACTGCCCCCACCTATAACTGCCCTTTGCAGCAAGGAGCACATGGAAAGGCAACGCATGTCAAACAAAACCAAAGAAAATTCCCAGATCAACTTACCAACCAGCCTGCATCCAACCAAATTATCCCGTCTAACAGTATGCGTTAAAAAAGCGGTCTAGTTTGTACACATTTGCAAATACATGTGTAAGCTGCAGAGCCACTTCACGGCACCCCAGTATTATCTGCAGTACTAACTCTAAATTTTGACAGCCTCCATAGTAGAAGCATATGCATTATAATGGATAGGCAAAGGGATGCTGGCTGGTTGGTAAGTGCCTTAAGACATAACGTGTACGGGAGGAGGAGCCACGGCTTGTGACCTCACCCGATGCTATCCTGACGAGCCAACTTGTCTTAAGGGAAAGGGGGCTGCTATAGGTGAAGCACACAGTAGCTAGCTATAGTGTCTGACCACCTGCATTGAGGTAGACGTGACATTATCACAATCCTTTAACAAAATTTTCTGTCAAGGTTGACTCTGCACAGGCACATTTATTTGCAAACTGACACGCCAAGTCCAGGAGCTGTCTGTGCATGGAGCCAGAGCCTAAAGTTAGCCCGCCTGACCGTTTTTTTGGTGACGCCCCATGTGTTTTCTAACTTTAAAAATGTTTGTAAGCTATACTTTAAGCTCAAGCCACACTCCTGGTTGTGAAGCACAGCGGGACAGCCTGATTATTACATGGTTGCAGGGGGATCCCCAGTCTTGGGCTTTTAGTCTCTCCACAGATGACCCAGCCAGAGAGTCGGTTGAAGAATTTTTCAAGGCTCTGGGGTTACTCTATGATGATCCTGATCGTGCCCACTCAGCAGAAGCTAATCTCAGGTCATTACATCAGGATAAAAGCACCGCCGAGCAATACTGTTCTGATTTCCGCCGCTGGACTCAGGGAAGGACCCCGCTCTAAGAAGCCAATTCAGGTTAGGCTTATCAGACTCTATCAAGGACTCCTTAGTTCCCTACCCTGAACCAAAGTCTTTGAATGAAGCCATGCAAGGAGCCATCTGTATAGACAGGCGTTTACGGGAAAGGTGTACAGAGAGGTTTGTTTCTTTGCCCCCTAGTACGCTGCCCACCTTTTCTTCTTTTCCTGAGCCCTCTCAGCCTCCCCAGGAGGATGAGCCCATGCAAATTGGCCCTACCCATTTATACTCTGGGGGAAAAGGCTAGAAGGAGATCTCAGGGTCTCTGCTTATATTGTGGCAACCACGGCTACTTTGTCGCTAGCTGTCCTCATAAGCCGAGAAACACCAAGAGTCTAGTGCGGGTGAGGGCCTGCTTCTATAGACCATACTGTGTCTGTTTCCCTCAGAGATGGCTTATTTGTTCCTGCACAACTTAGTTCTGCCAAGTTTTCTCACCACCTCTCTGCTTTCATTGATTCTGGTGCTACTAGCAATTTCATTGATAGGGACCTAGCACACAGTCTACAGATTCCGGTGACTAAAGTGCACAGACCCTTCTTAGTCGTAGCCATTGATAATTCCCCCTTGTCCATGGGTCTTGTGACCTTGTGTATGGTACCTATTACCCTGACCATTGGGGAATTTCACAGGGAGACAATCAGCTTCTACCTGATCTCTTCTCCTGCTTATCCCCTTATCTTGGGGTATCCCTTGCATAAACTTCACAACCCGCACATAGACTGGGCTGCAGAGGAGATTGGGTCCTGGTCCCAAACCAGCATCCAGAATTGCATTAAAACCGCTGACCAGTTGCCCATGTATAATTCTTGTGTGGACAGTACCAGCCACGTGCCTTTATTCCAGTCCTATTCAGATCCTGATCATGACAACGCTTCCAAAGGTGACTACAGTTTACATAACCATGTACCTTTATATGACTCTGTTATAACAAAAGACGCTGACAAGTCTATTGAATTCTCTACAGGCCGCCTCTCCAGCAAATGCCATAGCCTGAATCCTCTCCTCCTAAAAACGGAGCTTATCCATTGTCTCGTAGTCTTTAGCCCTGTTTGGAAACTTCCTCTAAATCCTCAGAAGTCAAGCCCCCTGGATTACCCCCACCTTTGCCTGTCGCTAAACTCCCATGGACGCACAGCCAGGCTAACTTGTCCGCAAGTTCCAAAGTCGCTACACATGGTGATGCGATTCAGATAGTCACTACGCCTGGTGATGCGATTCAGACCGTCGCTACACCCGGTAATGTGATTCAGACAGTTGCTGCGCCTCGTGCTGCGATTCAGACAGTCGCTACACCTGTCGATGCAGCCCAGTCGGCCACTGCATCAGTTATGCCAGTCCAGCCCATGCCCATTGAACTTTCTGTTTTTTCTTATGCAGGACTTTTTGGTAAAATGATTCAGACAGTCGGTGTGCTTGGCGATGCAGCTCGGTCAGCCACTGCATCAATTGTACCATTCCGGCCCATGCCCATTGCGCCTCCTGCCTTTTCTTATTCAGGGCTTTCTGTAACCTGGCCTCATCCTACTTCTCTAGCCGGTCTAAGAGGTTTAATCCACCCTTTGGATAAACTGCCTCATTCAGCCAGGTGGGGCTTTCAATCAGGGCTCTCTGTATTCCGCTTGTGATTCAGCTGTCCAGCTTGACCCCTGTGACACGGCCCCTGCTAACCAGCCTGACCTCATGGATCCATGGACGTCTGTCCAGTCTGATGATCCTGTGCTGAATGTCCAACTGGTCTTTGAGGGTCCGGGGGCCCCTCCTCAGAGGGGGTATAATGTCATGATCACGTAGTGCCCCTGTTCCGCACTCCAGCACTCGGGTGTTGGCTGTTGCTTTTCCCGTCTGTGTTCACGTGTGTAGCAGAATCTCTGACTTCTTCCAGCCTAATGAGAACCTTCAAGGCCAAAGATAGCTGACATCCTGCAATATGTTGTGGGTTGTGAGGCATAGTGGGTGCAAAGGTGGTAAAAGTCATTGGGCACCAGACAATTCTTGGATGTAAAAGAGGATTTATTTCTTTGACAGTCCTTTTTTATATTTTGCAAGGGAAAGAGGGTTAGGGGCAAGACACCCTTAAGCAGTTGCAATTTGTAATGGCAGATTCTGAGACTTCAACAGGGAAAGGCCCCAGCAAGGTGCCCCTTCTGTATGTGCAGGATTGCTATCTCCTATGGTAACATTACTTAAACAGTTCACAACTCAAAGTAACAGTTTTCTCAGCTGTACTACAACCTACAACATATTCTTGCAGGTCTTCAGCCCCTTGTGCTCCTGGTCTCTAACTAGACCCTCTGATTCACTGACTCTGAATCCTGTGATTTCCTCAAGGCCTTTGCAGTGGTATCTCCCTCAAGCGTCACCCACACTTCCCTGCTGGGTCCCTAGCTTCACACTTCGGATACCTTCAAGCTTCACCCCTGCTGACTGGCTCAGTCCCTAGCTTGGCACACAAGGCTGCTCTGCAAGGATCACCTCCGCTGGTTGGGTCCCTGACTTGGTCACCGCCTGAAGTTTCCTGATTCTCAACCGTGCCCGTTCGGTGCGAATACTGCTCCAGTACTTGCTTCAGTTACTCACTGTGGTCTTAGTGGCGACAGCTTCCCTTCTACCTCCAACTACAAGAGGTTTTCTGGCCGGCAGAACTGTCACTTTTGGTTGGACTGCAAGCCGCAGTCCCAACCCTACGCTGCCCTCTTATTTCTGGATAGGCCCTCACACAGCTTTGAAGCCAGATGCCCCCGGGATAGACCCAATCTCCGGCCTAGCAGCCCAGGGCAGATGACACCCGTCAACCCAGACAGCGGTCCGGGTGGCACACAAGAACCTGGATCACCTGACCTCACCCGAATATATAGGCTCTCCCAGCAGGTCAAGGGATTCAACAAAATCCCTGCCCATTGGCTGAGATACCCCATATACCCATTAACTGACCTTGAATTGTCCTTCTCAATCTAATACCTCCAAGTGCCCAGCCACCTGGTGGTAGAAGAGGAAAGTACAACCAGGCCAAACTTAGGGAGAAGTCAATGGATCCCTAATAATTAACTACAGTAGCTACTTCTGACAAGGAATTTTGTGAGGAGCTCCCTGACTAAAGCCCAGGGCGCTATACCTGCAAGATGATTGATCTGATCAGTCACCTGATAAAAACCAACTGACACTCTATCCTTTGCTTGTGATAGAGACAGTTACCTGTATTGTTCCTGTTCAAGCCTCCTGTTTGTCTGCCTTGCGTTGCTGTCGGATTCCCCTGTGTATGACCCGAATCGGATATTGGACTATTCCCTGAACTCAGCCTGCCTTAAAACCTAGGCTTTCATTGGATCGAATATTGCACTATTCCCTGAACTCAGCCTGCCTTATTACCTGGACTTATTACCCATCTTAGAACCACGCTATCTGTCTGCTAAACTGCAAGTAGTCTGTTGTTTGCTCTGTTAGCGTCTGCCCTAGTGTGGTGGCCAAGCACTATACCATTGTGTATAAGTCCTGGGGGCAACCAAGTACCGGCAGGCCTGCCTGTCTTAAGGAAAAGGGGGCTGGTATAGATGAAGCACACAGTAACTAGCTATAGTGTCTGACTACCTGCATTGAGGTAGATGTGACATTCGTGACAGGCTGGGAGTAGGTTTTGCCTTAGTTAGAGTTTGATTAAATGTCAACGTTAATGTACCGATATAAATACAAAATTATATTTAGGGACCATGTTTTAGAACATTACCATGTGATGAGAAAAAATGTGTTTCACCCTGTGCAACGCAGATTGCCCAGGTGAATGCCACCACCCCCATGGTAGCTGAGGCTACAGAGAAAGGAACTGGGGAATCTCTGTCCTTAGTGCTTTTGGCCCTTTCGTTTTTGCGCATTCCGCTTGCTCAGCTGGGATCAATCCGTTGATCTCCGCTGAGCAAGCGGATGACAGGTCTGTCTCTGCTCACCGTCTAGAGATGGACCTGTCAGAGCCCCACTCTCCTCTATGAGAGATCGGATGAAAACGGATCCGCCTGTCCATTTTCATCTGATTTTATTCGATCCGCCAGACGGATGGAAAATAGGGTTTCCATCCGTCTGGATTTGGTGGACCAGTTGGGATCGGATATCGGCGGATGTTAGCGGACATGTCACAGCTGACATCCATCGCTCCATAGAGGTAAAAAAAACAGGCGGACTGATTGGGCACCATGTGTGAAAGGAGTCTTAATGGGGTTCCTAACAAATTGTAAAAAAAATAAAAAATAAAATATTATATAAAAATATTAAAAAAAAAACATTGTAAAAAATAATAACAAAATAGAATAATAAAAAACAAAAAACTACTGACACCAATCTCATCTCTACTGACACCATCCACTGCGTGTGTTTGAGCTTTGGGGTGCAAATCCTAATGAAATAGGCTGTGCACACCTATGCCAGTAAACAAATACAAAAATATGGTAAAAAATATATCCCTGCATTTTTTTTAAAATTTCTGACCATATATTCTAGCCCTCTTACTCTTCAATTAATCTGAACAATATTGGAAAGAACTGCAACCAAAAACTGAAACAAAGGGCACAAAAAAATATGAAGGAAGTGTACTGGATTGGGGGCCAGAAAATATATTTTAAAGAATAATTTATTGTACAGAGCCCCGAATCACATAAATATAATAGCATATTTGATTAAAGAATAATATTGCCAGAATACTGTGGAGTTCAGGCCTAATCCCATTGTGGATTCTGAAACCTGTTCCATGTTCATGTTTTATGCAGAGATGCAAAGAAACCTGTGGAGACAGCCCCGGGCATTAGTAATTAAAATATAACCAGGCACCATTTGACCTCCAGGCATATTACTGATACAACCCTTCACCTTCCAAATTGTTGAAATATTGGCACTGCTTTTATAAACCAATGATGAAAAAGGGCAAAAAATATACAGTGTATACAGAAAAAAAGAAAAGATTTTTATAATGGTCTAAAACAAGTAAAGTCTCCTTTGTATCGTTGTATAGTGCTTTAGTTATTTGTATTGTTAAACGCATACATAATAAATGTGGAAAGAAACATTTAAGGAAATTCTAACCAATAATAGATTATTTTTCTGTTTTTTAATATTATGTTAAAGGAAAGCATTTTTCTTTTCTAGGACTGCTAGTTGAGAAGGTGTTATTAAAGACATCAGTCTGTGATTGGGCTCATGTAAGAATTTGAATGTTCATTTTTAGATAATTGTAATTGTGCGTACTCGGTATCGGATAGCAGAACCCAATAACTGTTTACAGTCATCATTGTGGGTCCCTGGTGAATTTGCATGAGTGAATAAACAGGTTTGTTATGTATGTTTTAGTGCTTTTGAACCTTTCCTTAATCTGATAGTCAATCCTACCAGTACTCCTTTAACATGTCTTGGTCATCCACCATCAGCACTAAAATGACTGGTGTTGGTGACCTGGGGGATTGGTGATGTCACTCCTTGGCATGTAACAGTGCTTATTTACAATGTAATGATGGGGGTAGCATGGGGGGAGGTCCTGTGTATTGATGGGGGTAGTGTTGCTTGTATTTGGGATGTTGGGGTGGAGAGCAAAGTTGCATGGGGGGGGGGGGGGATGTTTTTCCAGAGTCCAGTTACTATTAAAGATGGTCCTGGATATATGTTATGCCCCGTACACATGGTCGGACTTTTTTCGGACAATCCGACAACAAAATCCTAGGATTTTTTCCGACGGATGTTGGCTCAAACTTGTCTTGCATACACACAGTCACACAAAGTTGTCGGAAAATCCGATCGTTCTAAACGTGGTGACGTAAAACACGTACATCGGGACTATAAACGGGGCAGTGGCCAATAGCTTTCATCTCTTTATTTATTCTGAGCATGCGTGGCACTTTGACCGTCGGATTTGTGTACACACGATCGGAATTTCCGACAACAGACAGAAAATTTTATAGCAAGCTCTCAAACTTTGTGTGTTGGAAAATCCAATGGAAAATGTGTGATGGAGCCTACACTCGGTCGGAATTTCCGACAACAAGGTCCTATCACACATTTTCCGTCGGAAAATCCGACCGTGTGTACGGGGCATAAGGGTTTGCATATATCAACTTTAAGACTGGAAGTGCTGGGTATTGTCCCTGGCAGCTGGAGAAGGATGAAGGGGCAGGGGAGCACTAGTATAGGGAGTACAGGGGGCAGGGAGGAGCCCATTGCAGAGACACTGTCACTTTGTTCTGCATAGGCAAGGTGGTAGCGTCTCTTTAAAAACAAGCTCTTTTTGACCTCTATAGTTGCAGGCACTATGAAGAAATGATTATTAAAATTCACAATAGTGGTGCTGACAACACAGCTCTTCACCCTTTATTTTTACTGGCAGCCTGGTAGCTATTATCAGCAAAGAGTAAGTGGCATAAGATAATGGACACAGACTAAATCCCAAATACAGGGTTTTTGTTGTGATCCTTGAGGAACAACTTCTGCTCAATAGCTGCACCTACAGAGGTCAGTGAGAGTTTGTTTTAAAGCTTCTTTTCTGTTTGTTAAAATGTAACTACAATCACCATAGGTTGTGCACAGGTGCACTTTAAAGTGTTATAAAACCCAGCACCCTGCATTCACTATATCTGGTCTCCCACAGTACACAGAACATGGAAATGAAATAGTTTTCGTAAATATAAATAAATACCTTTTCTCATTAGCAGTATATAGCAGTTTTGTGACTTCTATCAGTGTCTGGTTAAAGCTTGTAAAAGGAGTTTTCATTCTGCTCTGACTGTACTATGAGGCTGCAGGACCCCTGACCCTCTGTCTGTAGAATGCTGATTGGCCCTGTGCTGATCACATACGCTCTCCCAAGAATAAAAAAAAAACTCTCTAGCAATACACACCAAACTGAGCATGTACAGTTTGTCCCCTAGTCTTTGTTCTATCAGAAGATAGGTTGAGGACAGTGGAAGAAGGGGGGGATGAGAGAAGACATGATTAAACAGCCTTTTTACAAAATGCAGAAGTTTAACCCCTTAGGTTCCACAGTGAGTATAACAAGTACGGTATGTTTTACTGCATATACAGACTGATTTTACTGTTGTGGGTTTAGTAACACTTTAAAGCTGAAATGTAATTTGCTTATATTTTGCCTTTACTGATTCCTCCTTTCCAACCTCATTAACTTGCTAATGACATTTTTTAAATACAACGTTTTCCTTTTTATTGCATATCTTATTTTAGATGCAATAATGTTATTACTAGGTCCATAGTTGCCAAAATTATCAAATAATTTATAGGGAAACCTTTTTGTCTATAGGCAGAGTCTTATTATAATTATAGGGCAGGGCATTCATTTGTAGGCATGGTGTAGCGTGATTTAAACTAATTATTGCGCATGGCTTAAAGGGGGTGTGGTTAGAGTCTGAGATGAACGAGGGATGGAGAGGGAAGAAAGAAAGAGAGAAAGGGAGAAAGAGAGAGAGAGAGAGGGAGAGAAAGATAGAAAGAAAGAGGGAAGGAGGGACAATGAAAGCGGCTGCCAATAGAAATGAAGCTGCCGCCAACCCACCGCCCCACGGCCTGGCCCACAACAGGTCACGGACCGGCTGCAGGCCACGGGGCAGGGGGTTGCCGGCAGCTCCATTTCTATTTAGCAGCTGCTTTCATTGCCATCCGGGCTCCGCCTCTTGTTTCTTCCCTTTGGCCTCCACGAGAGCTGGTCTTCTCTAAAATGGCGGTGGAGACCAAATCACCAGTGTGGGGAAAAAATCACAAGTGCCAACCCCGAGCCTCTAGCGGTGGCTCTGGCGATACACAGAACACCAGGACAAAGCCAATTTCCTGTGATTTTTCCCGGGACACGGTAAGACCGGGATTTGGGTCTGAATACTGTAAATGTCCCAGGAAAATCAGGACTGTTGGCAACTATGCTAGTTCTCTAATATTATCAATGCAAATCAGGCAGAGCATGACTGGTGGGAGAGGCCATCAGGATGCAGTACATAAATTCTTGAAAATGGCAGAGCACCCTGCTTCAGTAACCTTTTCAAGAGCCCTCAGCCCTATTGCAAGCAGTGGCTGGTTGGGTGTCAGTCTGGAGGAGTGGGGATTCCTAGACAAGCTGATTTTGCTTGCAGACTTTTCTAGGCAGGGCTTTTTTTTTCAGAAAAAAGGTACAGGAACTCAACCACGACCCCCAACCCACCCCCCCACCCCCAACACACACACACAACCTCCAAACCGCATCAAATAGTGGGTGGGGTCAAATTTCACTAGCAGTGGGAGGGTCTTAAAGGGGCATGAAATACTAGGAGTGCAGTATGTACAGAGTGCAGAGTTCAGGGGGGTTACACACAGAGTGCAGAGTTTAGGGAGTTACACACAGAGTGCAGAGTTCAGGGGGGTTACACACAGAGTGCAGAGTTCAGGGGGGTTACACACAGAGTGCAGAGTTCAGGGGGGTTACACACAGAGTGCAGAGTTCAGGGGGGTTACACACAGAGTGCAGAGTTCAGGGGGGGTACACACAGAGTGCAGAGTTCAGGGGGGTTACACACAGAGTGCAGAGTTCAGGGGGGTTACACACAGAGTGCAGAGTTCAGGGGGGTTACACACAGAGTGCAGAGTTCAGGGGGGTTACACACAGAGTGCAGAGTTCAGGGGAGTTACACAGAGAGTACAGAGTTCAGGGGGGTTACACACAGAGTGCAGAGTTCAGGGGGGTTACACACAGAGTGCAGAGTTTGTGGGTGCGCTGCATACAGGGTGCAGAGTTCAGCCTTCTTTCACACCTACTTACTTCTGCATCTCCCATCCACATCTCACTTTAAACCCTCTTGAAGTAGAATAGTAAAGTATCGAACCAGGCAGAACTTCAGCAATGCAGGTTTATTAACAGCTGATAACATACAGGTTTATGTTCAAATTATTACAATATACAGGTCTAATTTATACAGTTTCTTACAATGCATGCATATTAGATATAAGTATTCTTATCCTCTAACTAAATTGAAACAATTGTGAAGTGTTCTCACCTTGAACCAGAATGGGTCTTTACTGCCAATTCTTGGGAACCTGTCACCTGATAGGGACCAGCCAATTGGCCGGTGGTCTGGTCTCCTCACAGAGTTCTGGGTTCCAGCTCGACCAAGTTCTTGAGGGAAATTCACCTGAGACCACATTCTGGAACAAGTCAAGAAGTCTTCTATGACTCGTACGAGGAGACAAGTTATGGACAGATACTTGCCCATTGGTTCTGACCTCTATGACCCGTGCAATAGGGCAGCATACACAGAGTTCAGCCTTATGAGCTCCTATCTGACTTGTCCGAGGGGACAAGTTAGGACAGATACTTGCCCATTGGTTCTGACCTCTATGACCCGTGCAATAGGGCAGCATACACAGAGTTCAGCCTTATGAGCTCCTATCTGACTTGTCCGAGGGGACAAGTTAGGACAGATACTTGCCCATTGGTTCTGACCTCTATGACCCGTGCAATAGGGCAGCATACATAGAGTTCAGCCTTATGAGCTCCTATCTGACTTGTCTGTCTAACAATTGCAGAGCTTGCATTTATATACACTTTTACAAGTCTTATCTTAACATATCTCTTACATGTGATTGGTCGCTAAGATCTTCGTCAAAGTAACTAACCATAAATCTGACACTTGTTCTACAACCAGATAAACTTAATTATTCCCAAAATTCCTATATGTTCATTAAAGTGATTTATAACTGGTTTTGTCCAATTAAAAACACCTGTATAGAGACAGTCTGGCACCCAGCTGTGTTATCAGACTCTCCTTATCTTGATACTAGCTTCAAGGATTTGCAGATTTACAACTTTGAGACAATTAACTTTCAATAACCCCACCAGATGTTTTATATGTTTCACTATATGCATGTATTTTAACAGTTTTAATGAGGGCACAAGCAGACATTTGTTTGACCCTGTCAAACTTAATTAATGTTCTGTACATAACTTTCCTGTATTCCACCTAATTATTTTAACCACCTGTTTTCTTATCTGTCTGAGATAATTCTTCATAACTTGAATCTATTCTAATGAACTTTCATCCAGTAGACTATCTTAATACATTTTCGAGAACACCTGTTTACAAGTACTTGTCATAAAGCAGAGGTCATTTAAAGTTCAACACTTAAAAATGAAGACTTTCTAAATCTGGAAAACACAGTATACATTATTAAAGATTAACAATTGTTGCTTTACTTATTGAATAATAATATTGATAAAACCACTACTATATAATAATATAAATAATAATAATTATCAATAAATATATGCAAATCAATATATACAATATGAAATACATTGGCTAATATGAGATTCCACAACATTTCCCCCCTGTTGAGGCTTCACACAAGCCTCACAGCAATTACAATACAGATCACCCACCATGTCCTTCAGAGACCCCATACACCCGACACTTATCACAAATTGTCCAAAAAATAAAAACAAATCAGTCCAAAAAAATAAAAATAAATAAATAAATCAGTCCAAAAAATAAAAATAAATAAATAAATCAGTCCAAAAAATAAAAATAAATAAATAAATCAGTCCAAAAAATAAAAAATAAATAAATAAATCAGTCCAAAAAATAAAAATAAATAAATAATTCAGTCCAATCAAAAACACTGCATCTTCTTCTGTAGCTGCAAAGTCCTTCTCCATATGTGGCACGGAAAACATAGTTGTCAGTCTCAGTGGCATTGTGATCATTCTTGCCACAAACTTCTTGCAACAGGCAACAGTTACTCAGCAACATCACATCAAGGATAACAGGGAAGAGGAACAATCCGTTCAGTTAGTGAATGAAAGCCAAGTATGTGGTCCCAAGGAGCATTCAGCAGACTCGGTCCCATAAGGCTCTGCCTTTTCCTGCATAGGTCTTTTCAGCTTAGCCAAGTACTTGATGTGTCTGGAGAGATCTCCTTCATCATCATTTGCTGGTCCAGTATCATAGCACAAGCTGCTTTGGATGCTGTAAGACACAAGTTCAGTGCATACCTGTTCTGCAAGGGTACAAGTCTCAGATGTTCCTTTATTGCATGAAATCCTTCCTTTGTAGCAATTAACACTTGTAACAAGTTGCATCATGTCTTCTGCGATCACCCGATATTTGTCTGGATATAAAATACACTTCAAAAATATAGTTATAAAAAATAAAAATAAAAATAAAGTCAGCGTCAGGATACAATAGGTCTCTGCAAACATTTCAGGGCAACCTACAAAGCAATGGCTCCTACACTCTTATTTTATTTAATAACTTAATTTAGTGTGTTCCTTTTATTTCTACAACATCCGCTAAAATAATATACATGTATCTATATAGTTTTATCACAATACAATACTCTTACAATATTAATAATATTTATTATTATAAATCCCTTGAAGTACATGTTTTCACTACAAAGTATTTTATATAGACTATTCTTTTTACATTTCCCAACCTATACTATTTCCCATACAATAATTGTAAAATTCTTATAATTTCTTAATCTTGACTCCAACTATCAGTCACTATTACCCTGGTCATGTCATACTGTCAATATAGTCAGTCCAGAAATTTCATTAGTTTTAATTTTGTAGTCTTCCCACAAAGTTTGCTAAACCCAAAACCATTTCACTTTTTGTCCATTTCTGCACATACTATACTGCAGAATATTATACAATAACAGTCAACATGGGTCCCTTCTGTCAGTCACTGCTATACTGTCTAAGTCAGTAGCCTACCTCTCCTATGTCTTAAAACATGAATTATAAAACAATATCAAGACAAATATGATAACATATCCTATAAAGCATCAATAGCATACAGTCTTTAGCGATAATGTCATACTCATTACATTACACCTCTCCACTTTTTTTTTTTTTTTTAAGCAAAAAATGATAAAACTATTTGTTTATAATGATTGAACATTTACTCAAAGTGGAACTCTGCTCACAAAAATGTGATAAAACAAGGTTTATTACCAAGAAAAATACATTCCACATTAATTATTATGCTACCATTTTACTGAAACCCATAACCTTTGAGCAGCAGTAGAATTTCAGGCTGTCAGCAGACTGGCCTCTAGATTTTAATCAGTGCAAAAAATAGAGCACAACTGAGCCTGTGTAGAGCAGGGTGGAACAGTGGATTTTAAACAGTATAGACACTTATTTTTTACTGTGTTTCATAGCTACACCTGCAAAAGGGGTCAGCCTCAAGTAACCCAGCAGGAATTAATTTTCTAAACCAAAGTTCCACTTTAAGGTGTTCACAATAATAATACTTACAACATATATAACAAACAAAACAACAGTAAGTCTCTACATACAAAGTATCACATATAATTAATTAGAATTGTCCATTACTGAAATACTTCCAATGTCTTTGTCTGCAACAGTCTCTTGTATGTATTCCACTTGCACTTATGTGAATAACATTCATGATAATCTCACTCAGACTTTGACTACTATAGAACCTGAAAATGTCACTGTCACAAATGTGGATCTAAATGGACACTTGAATTGTGAATTCTTCCACTTCCTTTTATGATCTTTAATGTACTTGCAGTCATCAAGAGTTACTGACATACATTCCTTTAGTGGCTTTGACTGGAACAAGAGATCACATCTAAAACAAGGATCTGTTTAGAAACAAAACTACACCAATTTGGTTAATTATTTTAAACACATGAACATTTTATCTCCCACTGTACAACATGAAGTCTAAGCAACTATGATTTGCCTCTAGAACTCCTAAACTTAGTCACAAATCTATCCAAAGTTTCATATGGCCCAGCAAATTGTATTTAATTTGGTCTACAACAGCCCATACAACCTATCCACCAATGAATATGAGTGTGGACACAAGGTTCTATTGTCTATGTCAAGCATAGAGCAAAATGGAACTGATTTTTCATAAAAATGGGTACAATTATCTGATATCAGTGCTGTATATAAATTTCCCACATCAGACACTTAGCTGTTGTCTTGTACATTTGCACGACCATATGAAAAACTGTGATTTACTTTAAAAAGGAGCAGACATTTATTAAAGTATATCTATATCTACAGCTTTGTTCTTTCATTGCAATAAAGTCTATATACAGGCACACAAAATAGACTTTGAAGAACTACATTTTGTGAAACTACATTGTGATTGTTCATAATTAAAAAGAAATCAAAATAAAATGACATTGTCACTTGCACAGTCTGTTAAATCTAAAGAGGTCAAGAAAATGTGCATTACTATGTCCCTTCCTTAAGAATAATTATATGCAAATTTTATTGTTAATTAGATCATATTAATGCAGAGTGACCCTAATCAAAAAACTGACTTTGCCACCTGTAGTAGCATAACTAGGAACTTGAATAATAAAAAATCAAAAGGAGTGAAATTTTACAAAGTATAACTTTACATATGAAAACGTGCTGGCTGCTCCTGGAATAAAGAAACAAATTATTTATTTAGGCAAACTAATAATCAACCTGATAATTACTAAATATTGTAATCAAGTAGGACAAAATAAGTTCTAGCCAATACCAATAAGGGACCTTGCTCACCAGAGCTTACAAGCTAAAAATTAAGACTCTAATTATCTAATTCACCCCCCTGTATGTGCTACATATAGCACATATAATAAGATGGTAGCACTGTTGTTACCATGCATCACTCTTCACTATTCTTTTTTGAAAATAAGAAACAAATATAAATTTGGAGTTCCCTTGTACCAAATAAATAAATCCCATTACTATCTTTGTGATTACTACTAAGTAGGCAAATATATAAAGATGACAGTATACATAATACTGTACAATAAGATAGGGACATGACAAAATAAACAACAAAAGCTACAAGGGAGAATAAGCACCCTACTTACAAGAGTGATATACTAAAAATAAAATGCACCTTTCACTACTACAGATCATAATATAAAAGACAAAATACCTATTATAATCTAGAGTGTATAATCTAATAAAAAAATCAACAAATGTATAAGAATAAGAACGTATTCTGAGATTTTATTTTATTTATTTTATGGTCAGCTCATCCAGTGTCTGTCTAAAGGCACCAGACATAACTCCCCTAAATGTGCCTCTTTCATCTTTGTGACAGGTCATCTTAATACTCTGTACTAAGATGATTTAATGTAGTTGTTGCACGTACGTGCAGACAGCTATTTCTAAAATGGTGACTATACTTTTCTGCTCTCCTACACTCATACTGAAAGAAATACATTATCTTGCTTAACATGTAAAACCTACAACTGTAAAATGTTTTTAAGCATGACATTAATTACATTAGCAACATTGAATTTATCTACAGATATTTTCCTTCCAGAAGCAGTATGCTGGATACAAAAAAAAAAAAAATATGGGAGAACTTTGTGTCATAAATTACTTAAAACAAACAACTTTTTTTTTTTTCTACAGTTTAAATAACTTCTAACTCCCTCAGCTCATTAATGGTGCTAACTAGCTGAGGTACATATTCAAAAGAATATAAAAAATAAATAGAAAATAAAAAATGAATCGTGCCTTCCACACACACACTCACTGCTACTAACATTTAGAAATTTGACGCTAAAGTCAATCAGTCACCATAGATTTATCAATCCCTAGCCTCTCAACGAAAGACATACAATCATTCACATAGGGATTCATTTTACACCTTATACAAAAAAAAAAATACAAAAAAATAAATAAATAAAAAAATAAAACACACACACACACACACACACACATTTAACTCATATAAATATAAATCCTCCTATCAAATACTAATAACAAGTGTCACGAAATCAAATATATGACACAGAAAGTTCTAATTGCATTTGTATGGAGGATACATACCATTTCCCTATTCATCATACACTATGCAGAATTCAGCATCAATTACATACTTCTTACAATTCACTCATAGAACTAACACACAGGGTCCTTTCACACCAATGTTTTTACAACCACTACAGAATTATTCCAACCTAATTTGGGAGTTGATCAGTCTCCCTCACACATACAATATTCCCTAACAGTCTACAAACATTACAAATAAATTAACTTACATTTGTGAACATTCATTAACAAAATGTCATTATCTTCTGTTGTCTATATAGCAATACACAGGTCACTCCACCTAGCAGAGTATGCATACGTATGAACACAAATTCCTGACTATATATAAATATACAAATATTCACAGAATTATTAAAACTGACAGGATAGTTAGTAATTACTTATGGACAGCAGTGCTCAGAGTAAAGCCAATAGGCACCGTACGCGCATACGTCTCCTTACCAAAATGCTTGTCTTAAGACACGAAAAACCGCCAAGCCCTGCTTGCCACGGCGATCAGGAATGTCTCAACCTGATCTTAACTCAGTTAGTACACAGACCGTTATAACAGATACATATAAACACATACACTTATAGCACAAAGACGATACATACCTTTTAACTTTGTTAACAAATGAAGCTCCAAAACCTTCACCTTATTTACCTGTCAGGACTTACCTTTCCTGACATCAACCTTTTAAACTCATGAGTATTATTTTACACCACAAAGGTACCTTTTCTACTAGTAGCTACATATCAGTACTGTTTCAGTTTTTTAACTTAGGCTTTCCAGGGATCTGATAACCCCAAAGCCTTCTCCTGATTGATTACCAATCCAGGAAACCAACATGCATGTTACGCAAGTTCTCCAGGGGTCTTTAAGTCCCCAAAACCTCATCCAGACAAAATTTTGCAGTCAAGGTAAACAACATGCATGTTACGCAAGTTCTCCAGGGGTCTTTAAGTCCCCAAAACCTCATCCAGACAAAATTTAGCAGTCAAGGTAAACAACATGCATGTTACGCAAGTTCTCCAGGGGTCTTTAAGTCCCCAAAACCTCATCCAGACTTAAATTCGCAGTCCAGGGAAACAACATGCATGTTACGCCTAGGTTTACATAGAGAGTAATTAACCCTCTACAGGGGTACCCCTTCGGAAAAGAAAGAATTGAAAGAAAAGAAAAAGAGAAAAGAGAGAAAAAAAAAAAATTTTTTAAAAATAAATAAATAAAATACATTTTCTACCCAGGGTATCTCATCCTGTACAATGTACTTTAAGGCACCCACAGTTGAGAAAACCCAACCTGCCATCACAAAGATCTGCCTGGTGGACAGCGATACCCCAACAACAACCACCCGCCCCTCCTAGCGCTAGCAAAACACGGCACAACACAATGCAGAACTAATAATAGGTGTCTGCTAACCTGATATAAATTGCGCAAAATTGTGTTGAGCTCAGTGCCTCACCAGCATGGAGTTAGGCAAGATCGGAGTTGAGGTTATGCTGTCCCCGTACGGGCCACCAAATGAAGTAGAATAGTAAAGTATCGAACCAGGCAGAACTTCAGCAATGCAGGTTTATTAACAGCTGATAACATACAGGTTTATGTTCAAATTATTACAATATACAGGTCTAATTTATACAGTTTCTTACAATGCATGCATATTAGATATAAGTATTCTTATCCTCTAACTAAATTGAAACAATTGTGAAGTGTTCTCACCTTGAACCAGAATGGGTCTTTACTGCCAATTCTTGGGAACCTGTCACCTGATAGGGACCAGCCAATTGGCCGGTGGTCTGGTCTCCTCACAGAGTTCTGGGTTCCAGCTCGACCAAGTTCTTGAGGGAAATTCACCTGAGACCACATTCTGGAACAAGTCAAGAAGTCTTCTATGACTCGTACGAGGAGACAAGTTATGGACAGATACTTGCCCATTGGTTCTGACCTCTATGACCCGTGCAATAGGGCAGCATACACAGAGTTCAGCCTTATGAGCTCCTATCTGACTTGTCCGAGGGGACAAGTTAGGACAGATACTTGCCCATTGGTTCTGACCTCTATGACCCGTGCAATAGGGCAGCATACACAGAGTTCAGCCTTATGAGCTCCTATCTGACTTGTCCGAGGGGACAAGTTAGGACAGATACTTGCCCATTGGTTCTGACCTCTATGACCCGTGCAATAGGGCAGCATACATAGAGTTCAGCCTTATGAGCTCCTATCTGACTTGTCTGTCTAACAATTGCAGAGCTTGCATTTATATACACTTTTACAAGTCTTATCTTAACATATCTCTTACATGTGATTGGTCGCTAAGATCTTCGTCAAAGTAACTAACCATAAATCTGACACTTGTTCTACAACCAGATAAACTTAATTATTCCCAAAATTCCTATATGTTCATTAAAGTGATTTATAACTGGTTTTGTCCAATTAAAAACACCTGTATAGAGACAGTCTGGCACCCAGCTGTGTTATCAGACTCTCCTTATCTTGATACTAGCTTCAAGGATTTGCAGATTTACAACTTTGAGACAATTAACTTTCAATAACCCCACCAGATGTTTTATATGTTTCACTATATGCATGTATTTTAACAGTTTTAATGAGGGCACAAGCAGACATTTGTTTGACCCTGTCAAACTTAATTAATGTTCTGTACATAACTTTCCTGTATTCCACCTAATTATTTTAACCACCTGTTTTCTTATCTGTCTGAGATAATTCTTCATAACTTGAATCTATTCTAATGAACTTTCATCCAGTAGACTATCTTAATACATTTTCGAGAACACCTGTTTACAAGTACTTGTCATAAAGCAGAGGTCATTTAAAGTTCAACACTTAAAAATGAAGACTTTCTAAATCTGGAAAACACAGTATACATTATTAAAGATTAACAATTGTTGCTTTACTTATTGAATAATAATATTGATAAAACCACTACTATATAATAATATAAATAATAATAATTATCAATAAATATATGCAAATCAATATATACAATATGAAATACATTGGCTAATATGAGATTCCACAACACTCTTCAGCTCTGACCTCTGTATGCAACTCCCCCATCCTCCTGCCCCCATATCCCCCCCCCCCTTTAAAAGCTCCACCATTTTCCACATGTTTTACTTTTGTTGCTGTATTAAGCTTAAGCACCCAGTCGGCTCTAGTACCTCCCCGCACACTGTAGTTGGCTTTGCCTCTCTCATATGTTGTGAAATCATCCAGTGGGGTAGTCGGCATCTGTACTGCTCCCCAGGCACCTGCATCTCCCTTATCCCCATCCTGCACTCAGTGGAAGCCACTAAGGAGATCAGATCTGTGGGAGATGTTGGGAGACAAGCTGTCACTAGTAAACACAGAAGTCGGACTTCTGTGTTTACAAGTAGTGCCAGGGAGCAGAGGGCCTGCGCCAGAGGTGGTGGAACTGAGTTCTACCAAGTTCCAGCTGAACAATACCACTGTCTTTAGCTAATGCCCACACGTGATACTGAGCCTCTATGATTTAAAGAGTCTAATGAATGAAAGGGGCAGCCAAGGGACAGTCAGGCTGGAGACACCATCTGACTTTCTGCAGTTTCCAATGCATACTGTGAGATACAGTGTGCAGTAAAATTGAAATAAGCAATTTCAGTACAGGAGAGGAGCTTGTAACACTGTCTAAGACTGATAGAATAATGTTTAGCTCTAAGCAAGGATTTTCTTTTAAAGTTTGTGTTCCTTTAAACAAGGACATTTTTGAGCTTAGTAATCATCTAAAAATAAACATTAAGGATGAACCGAGGCACAATAAATATAAGACATAGAACTGATTTGTTTTCTGTGCACGGAGAACCAATTCTTCACCACAAACACGCATATAACATCCCACTGTCCCTGCCATGTCTCTGGCTCATACAAGTGATAGACTATTGATGGCAGGCAACATAGAAATGCTCAGCAAAAATTGATTGCAGTTAAATATTAAAGTACAAGCAAACCTGTTTAAACATGAATATTTCTTTCTAAACTTTTAGGTGATGGAGAAACAAAAATATAAAGCTTTAGATAATCAATCTGAGCCTAGCTTGTGTTGGAGCTGGTATGGTTTTAGCTTTTGTATTATGGAAAGCATATGGCAGATAGGGGATTAATATAATGTGTTTTTTTTTGTAAAAGGTTGCCAACAGTGGTCATACAGGACTAATTAAATGGATAGTGTGCATTGTTTATATATTTTTTTCAAGACTGACTACACATATTTCAGATTCATAAACCGCAAATGGGGCTCTGGGCTTCTTTTCAGTGTTTACCAGGCTAATCTTGAATGCTTTTCTGTAAAGCCTGTTATTTACACAGCTCAATAGCTGAAGCTAGACATACAGCAAAACAAATTAAGGGAGTGAGTGTTCCTATTCTGCTCTGGGTAGAGAGACAGTCTGAAAGTAAGCACCTTCTGGTGTACTATGTCTTAAAGTGGTTGTAAACCTTCAGATAAACCCAGTGAAATGACTGGCCTCAGGTAATACACAGAGATTAAACAAATCCTCCTAAATAAGTTTTACCCATTTATCTGCAGCCATCTGTTCTCTACAGCCATTCAAAGTACAGAATTTACACAGGATCTCTCAGCTCTGAAAAGCAGGAGGCCGGATGCTGAAGACACTCTGCAGATCTCAGTGAGAATATCGCTAAGAGATGATTGTAAGAAAAGGAGACACCATCTTTATACAGCACACAGGAACAGAGCTGAAGATATGAGCTATGCTGGAAGATGATGCAAGTACCACCTATCTCAGAGGGTGGTAAGAAAAAAAAAGGTTTCCCAACCCGCTCAATCGGCTGTTCTCCTAGATCAGGGGTCTCCAAACATTCTAAAGAAAATTAGCAGAAAATATCCTGGCATCAGTAACAATGCACCATCCTTTGGGTCAGGGAAATATAGTGCCCTGTCCTTTGGGTCAGTGGGAGGTATAGTGCCCCCATTTTTTGGGTCAGTTGGAGGAATAGTGCCCCATCATTGGCATCAGTGGGAGGAATAGAGCCGCATCATTCGCATCAGTTGGAGGAGTCATTGGCGTCAGTGGGAGGTGTATTGCCCCATCATTGGGGTCAGTGGGAGGAATAGTGCCCCATCAATGACGTCAGCGGGAGGAATAGTGCCCCATCATTAGCATCAGTGGGAGGAATAGTGCCCCATCATTGGCATCAGTTGGAGGAATAGTGTCCCATCATTGGCGTCAGTGGGAGGAATAGTGCCCCATCATTGGCGTCAGTGGGAGGAATAGTGCCCAATCATTGGCATCAGTAGGAGGAATAGTGCCCCATCATTAGCATCATTGGGAAAAATAGTGCCTATCATTGGCGTCAGTGGGAGGAATAGTGCCCCAAGGGCCATATAAAGGCAAGCAAAAGGCTGCATCCAGCCCTGGCGCCGCAGTTTGGAGACTACAGCCCTATATATTGATCAGTTGGTAGGATCAGAGGCCTCTCATAGACAATAAATTGCTTGATGGTAGCATTACATGACTGTAAAGGCAAAAGCAACCATTTGTATGATAGAAAATGGAATTGATATGGGAATGTGTAATCCCCCCCCCCCAGTCCCCCACCACCAATGGTTTCTTAATCCTCCTGCTGCATCATAATGACATTAGAAGGTTATCAGCTACTGTGCTGGAGTCCTGGATGGGGAAATCTTGCAACCTTGTCACCTAGAGCCCATAAGAAGACAAAGGTTATTAGTTTCAACTGTGCAATACTAGTTTTGGGTTGACTGTACTTTTAAATATTTTTTGAAATATATATAATAATATGCCCATGCTGTATTTGATTCTCTCACATATATCATATGCATTTCATTAGGATCTCTTATAATTATAGAGAAATACTTGGGCACCCCTACTGTAGGTTTTAGTTGCAGTGTAATGCTGAGAAGTCTTGTGTTTTCTCCCACTGTCCTCTGATGTTCACTGTAATCAAAATCATACCAATGGCTCACATCTGTAGGTGGTCCTCGTTAGCTACATCCCTATTTACATTACTTCCTTCAGAGGTTCATTAAGAGCTCTGTTCATTACCAACCCGAGGAGCAAACCGATAATCCTGCACTCATTAATTATAACTCAACTCAAGTAGGCATCTTTGTCTCCACATCTGCCAATCTACTATGCAAATTGCATTAAAATTGCAATATGGCACATTGATTCTTTAATAAGCTGTTCACATACGAAAGCCTGGCGATATCAGGTGAGAATGTTCCAATGTGGAGTGGTAATTCATTAAAACACAAATTTCAGCATAGACTTCGAAAATTCCTCCTAGGGTTTTACTGAATGCAAATGGCACAAAATATTACAGCGTATTCTTTGAAATAAAGCAGACCTCAATACAACCATGAAAATCTTATAGAATTTTATTCATGTCAAACAGAAGAATGTAAACTTTAACAATGGACTTCTCTTTTTTGCTCTCTTTTGCTCTGGTAAACATACCATTGGAAGTGTTTTATTATATCTGTTTGGTAAGTACCAAAAATATTTGTTGATTCTGCCAGAAATCTAGTAAGTAGGATTGAGTGAAGCGAACGGAAGTTCAGCTCACTGGATGCTCGGCTCACCTAGTGTGGGAATCCTGAACATAGCACAAACCCCATTGACATCATTGAAAATTATCACAACTAGCATATTAAAAATATAGTGCAGCCAAACAATTATCAAAACAAAATTTACTTTTTTATAATAATTATTTGTAACAAAGGGAGCAACGATCTCCTGAACTGCTTACTAGTTTATGTGGAACAGCCAAAAAGCCTCCACAAAACAATTTTCTAAACCAAAAGTAACAATTTTTCATTTTTCCTCTCCACAGTATTAAATAAAAATAAAAACCACATTCTCATAAAAAGAATTGAAGACGGGGGAAGTGTTAAGAAGAGAGACTAAGTTTCAATGGACATTTAATCAGAATCATTTTCTGAGCTGAAATTGTCAGTATCCATCTCTGCTTCTGCAGCTACTCCTTTTTGTCTGTCATCCAATTAGGAACTTCTAAAAACTTAAGGTTTGACTGGACCGGTTCTTGTTACAATAGCAGCACAACACCTCCTAAAGGAAGAAATGCATACTGTTCTTGCATTGGAGGGTTGAGTTTGTTACCTAAGACTTGCTTGTCCTCACTCAGTGCACAGAAATTAGAATAATCTGATATCATACATTTTTTTTAGAAATGATTTGGAAAATATTTGAACACCCTGTCTAAAAATATTTTATTCATCATGTTAAAATAAGATATTCCAAAATGTTTTTTTCTTTTTTCAATTTTTCCAATTTTTTGGAAAAAAACAAAAAAGCCTTCAGGAAAAAAACAGGAAAAAAACAGAAAAAAAAAGTTTTTTTTCCCGAATGTTTCCATTTTTTCCGGGCCTTCACATCTCTAGTAAGGGCAGATGTTTCATGTAGCAGGGGAGGGTGTGCTTAACTGAGGAAGCCCCTCCTCCCCTTCTCCCCTACTAAAAAATTTTGCTGTGCCTATCCCTTTAAAAGTGCAATGTTATTGTAACCTCTTAAAATAAGGATAAAAGTAACATATTCACAATCCAAAGCTTCCTTATTATCCAAATAAGTGTAGATGCAGTAATGGGGGAAGATGGATTTGGTGCTGCTAATGTGAAGTGTTTACTAAAGTGTCACAGTAAATATCATAGAAACATACAAAATTAATAATAAAACGAATATAAAAAACAACAAAGTGCAAGTGCAAGATACATGGGTATCCATACCAAGTTACGAAGTGCAATTGATCAATCAAAGTCCTAGGGTATATAAAAAGCCTCCATTGGTGATATACATGAATATATCAAATAATAGTCCATAAATTCATATCAGATATAAAAAATAAATTCAGAATAGTGAAGTAGGTGCTGTCAAACGTGCATGCAATCGATCAGTGGCTTTGTGCACACTCGTGTCCCCCTCTTGTACTGCACTCACCAGATAACTCTACCCACCAAGGGATAACTAGCCTCCACATTACCAATGACTTTATCTGAAGTCCTCACGACTATCTCCTTGGTCTCCTCCACCTTTCCCGTTGCGTCACAAAGACGTTATCAGAAGCGTCTGCTTCTGATGACGTCTTTGTGAGGAAACGCATAAGGCAGAGCTATGGCGTAATTACGTTACATCTGGTTTTGCTCCATGGAATGCATCACAAACCAGACTTCCTGTTTGATGATATACAAATGCCTGTAAACTATTGGATTCTTGTAAGTGTTTTACAACATTTGCGCAATAAATACTGTTATACGGAGTCACGCTATGGGTACAATTATTGTCTTTCCATGAGATCACTGAGGCAGAGGAGACCAAGGAGATAGCCATGAGGACTTCAGTTACAGTCATTAGTACTGTGGAGGCCAGTTACCCCTTGGTGGGTAGAATTATCTGGTGAGTGCAGTACAAGAGGGAGGCACGAGTGTGACACAAAACCACTGCCCGATCGCATGCACGTTTGGCAGCACCTACTTCCCAAATCTGAATTCATTTTTAATATTTGATATGAATTTATGGACTTTTATTTGATGTAATCATGTATATATAATATCGCCAATGGAGGCTTGTTATATACCGTAGCACTTTGATTGATCAATTGCACTTTAGCACTTTGTTACTTGGTATGGATACCCATGTATCTTGCACTTAGCACTTTGTTGTTTTTTTATATTCTTTTTCTCATTCATTTTGTATGTTTCTATGATATTTGCTGTGACACTTTAGTATACACTTCACATTAACAGCGCCAACTCCACCTACCCCCATTACTGCATTTACATTTTTTCCACCTACCCTTTAGTAGTTGGTATAAGAGGGGACAGCAGCTACAAGTAGTACCTTCGGTCCATAGCGTGGAACTTTATAATTTTTCCTTTTATCCAAATAAGTGTACTACTGGTAGAAACAAACATATAACATTTTACAGTATTGCACTGTTCACATCCAATTCAAAGTATGCAAAATATTAATATAGAAAAATAGTAAATAATAAATGATTTGTAACTCTTCAAGTGTCCTTATTAATCCAAATGAGTGATATAGTTCATAGCATTTAAATAATTCAGACTATGTGCCGTTTTGTAATAAATTCAGTGACTCTCACCACCGTTCAATAATGCGCTCATCTCCACATTTGACATGTCATGCCCAGGTCAAATCACACTTTTTCCCACTCTGGGAAATAGGCTCCTCTGTACTCCTCTTGCTCCAATGCACTCCATAGTATCCTGGGCTGCTTCACACATTCGGGTGTATGGCCCTTTAATTCTGCGGTCCCACCACTGCATATAAACTCATGCGACAGAATGCATCCTCATGGTGTAGTAAGCAGTATAAAACATTTAATTAAAATTTTCAGCACTTACATTAAAGTTTAAAACGATCAGCTAGTAATGACAGCGGGGCTTGGAGGCACCCGCATCACTTCCGCTTTTGGCAACGTTACCTGGCTCCACACAACGTGTGTCGTCATGGTCACGTGACTTCCTCAGGGTTCTCCTGGGATGTATGACATAATTTGCCTAGGCATGGAAACCAGGAAGTAACTGAGGAAATTTTTTAAAAGTTTAAAACAAGCAAATATTACATACTTTCCTAGCTATTTACTAATACTAGCAGCATAAGGATTACAAACAGTTAGTGCTGATTGAGAAAGTGAAGCTCCGCATTAAATAGTATAAAGCAAAATGAGAAACAGTCCCCCCTTATAATTTAAACCAGACCCTTATACAAACATGGAACCTGGGTAGCCAGGAAAAGGAGGGATGGTGAATCATTGTGATTGAAGCTGGATGTATATCATTGGATGACACGATTGAAGAAGTGACCCATATACAAAGAACTGGGAGCACCGCTTAAAGCACTGTAAAGTCTCCCACTGCATTCCAAAGCCCAGAACTGGTGTTGGCATTCAAGCAAGCTCATCCAAGCTAGCAGAAGCAAATCAGAAGACAGAAAGTGGAAGCAACGCACACCGGAGCCCAAACACTATATGGAAATCTGAAAATACGGCTTCAGTCTAAGCTCCTCCTGACTATATTTCTCTGACATATTTTGCCTTAACTTTAAGTCGCTGTTTTACATGACAAGCTCTGATGTACCGTATCTGCCTATGTGTGAGTATAATACCACCTTTTTGTATATTAAAGATTACTTTTGAGGATAATGCACTAGGCCGGTGCGTCCTATGTTTTGTTTTATGTTTTTTTTTGTGAAAATGTGGAATAGACTCCTTCAAGAGCTGGTTCTAGTCAGCTCAGTAAATTGTTTTAAAAAAAGGCCTGGATTCTTTCATAATTTCACCTAATATAACTGGATACATTTATTTATAGGTAAAGGTGATCCAGGGAACATCCATTCGCCTCTTGGGGATCAGGAAAGAATTCCTGACCAGCCCACTTTGTTTCCTCCACTGCACAGTAGGTCCTATTAGTGCCCCTTCACTTAAAAAAAAAATCTCCTTAAATAAAATGAAAACTAATAGTGCTCTCCATTTAAAATGTGTATTTAGGATAAAAATATAAAAGATACAAACACATTAAAAAATTACACAAGACCTGTGCACAAAGAGAAAAACTCATCCAGGAGTGCTTCTGTCTCCTTCAGAGTTGTTGGATTTCCAGCAATGGCCAGCAGGACAAACACAGAGAATTAATCTCCCCAGGGACACAGATGGGTTGTGTAACGTTCAACACAAATACCGTAGGTTGATTTTTACTAATCCTTTGGCAGATAACACAGTTCAACCTTGTTTTTCAGATGTATCAATATCCTGAAACACCCCATCAGCTCTGATCTCCTCTTCCCCAATGTATCCTGTTATGAGTGGCAGCAAAAGATACCCGCGAGATCTGTGGGGACCCAGGGGATCGACTAGGGTTGCCGCTTTTTCTTCAAGCCAAACCCAAACACTTTAGCGGTGCACAGACATATATTTTTTTTCTTTAATATACACTATAGGATTGTAACAGACCTGGGACACCTTTGGGCTCTCCAAAGAGAATAGTAATGTGGCACGCATAGTGTCCCCTCACCGTCCCGTCAGGCACTGTCTTGAGCCACATTCCTGTCTAAATATTGTGTCTGAGTTTCAGGTGAAAAACGTACCAAATAATCCTGCGCTGCCCTAAAGACACAAACAAGCAGCTAACACAGCCAGCAGGATATATGCCAAATAGAAAGGAAACCAAATAAGTGTAGCGCTAAAAATTAGGCATCTTAAACTTTTTTAGTGCTACACTTATTTTGTTTCCTTTCTGAGTTTCAGGTGGACTGAAACCCGGACACATGATTTAAAACCCGGCCTGTCCAGGGGAATCCTGAATAGGTGGCAACCCTATGATCGACTCTCCCAGAACTGTCAGTCTCCCATCAGACTTTATTAAACAGTTACTGCTCAGTGGATCAGTGACATGGGAATTTATAGATGGGCAACTCCTATCCTCATATTGATTAGTGGTTCCAAATTTATAATAACTACTGCATTAGGGAACAGACACAAAAGATACACTCGGCGTCTTTCCAAATAACTGTTCTGCTTTTTTATGACGCAATTGAAGGTTTTTATACACATGATTACATAGGTATCACATTAATATTACAATTGTAAGTTTATGGTAACAAGGGGCGTAACATAGGCAGACTAATTTTAATCAGGACTCGAAAGAATGCAAACAAGTAATGAAAACATTATTAGTGCTGTGTGCACAGTGAGGGCAGTGTGCAATACATATAAAATAGAATACAGTTATATACAGAACTTACAAATTTCCTTTACAATCAGGGGTGTGGCAAGTGGGCAGCAGAAAAAGTAAGTAATCCTTTTATTTTCAGCAACCTGTTTTTCTGAAAGTTTCAAGGCACAACAGGGCCACTTTCAAAACAGCTGCAGTGATCTTTACTACTAAAAAAATCATAAAATAATATTGCCCAACTTATCATGGAGGTTTTGTTGAACCTCTGAAAAGTAAAAAAACAAGTCATGTTGTTTCTGTTATTGAGAACATGCTTACTGACAGTTGACTTTGGAATAAATTAGACTCTCGCTTTGGAGTCAGCAAATTTAATATTTTTTAGCCTCACAGAGAAGAGAGGAAATTGCTTTTTGTCTTTCTTTGGTTTTGACACAACTATTAGATCCGAGCCGCCTTTTATTCCTACCAACTCTATAATAATTTAATTTTGTTGGTAGAACAGAACAATCCGCCAAAGCCCCGACAGAAGTAAAATTGGTGACAATGTCTGTACTCCAATACATCCAAAGTGCTACAAATTGAAATTTGATGTGCACATCAGAGCAGACTCGAGCACTTGTCTGCTAGCTAAAAATCGTGATCAAACATCTCTTAGATGTTCTTGGATAGCTAATAATGGGTTGCATTGTATTTGTTTGTAAAGATAACCGTGTTTGATCTCCATGATTCTTTGGATTGTTAACTTTTAATTAGTCCTTTCCTCCAACTGTTCAATCCACACGATACCAAAGTCTTAAAGATGGAAACTATTTCAAGACCATGATGAAAAAAAAAAAAGTACACTGCAGGTTTTGATAGCACATTAATCATCAAGATGTTGATGATGTTTTGGCGCTACAGTCCAGATGCAGACGGTCAAATATACTTATGCCTGGTGAGATTCAAAAGGAGACATTCGGCTGGGAAAACAAAAAACTACTTTTATGACTTTCTTACAATGAACGGTACTGACAAGAATCGCACTGATGAAAGCTATTCTCTCTGGCCTTGATGGAATTTGCATATTTAACGATGCCTTCTAGAAGACAAAGCATTGTCATGTCATGATTGATTCTCATTGATATTCTGTACTATGTTTATGTAAAACGAAAAGCAGTAAATCTGATATTACACTTGGGCAAGCATAAAGCCCATGGACTAGATTTTGGGAACGTGCACATCTGTGTGTTTTCTTGCTGTATAACAAATAAGGTTTTGCACTGGTACAATAAAAAGAAAATCCCATGACTTTCTGTGCACAACATATGACCACAGTGTTGTAACAATAAATTCCCATATCGTTTTTTAGTAATGAACATTATTGGCAGCCTTAGGCATAATGGGTACATATCAAATACCCAAATTTGGTCACCCATTTTGTAATTAACCACTTACAGACTGGAAGATTTTCCCCCTTAATGACCAGGCCATTTTTTGCAATATGGTACAGTGTCACTTTAACTGACAGTTGAACAGTCGTGCAACGCTGTACTAAACAAAATTATTATTATATTATACGAGATTTATATAGCGCCAACAGTTTACGCAGCGCTTTACAATGTATAAGGGGGACAACACAATTACAGTACAGTTAAATACAAAAGGTACAGGAGGGCCCTGCTCGTAGAGCTTACATTCTAAAGGGAGGGGGTGGTGGTACAAAAGGTAATAGCTGCAAAGAATGATTTGATGGGGGTGGCTCAGGGACAGTTATGTGGGTGTGGATTGACATCCATTTTTCCCCACAAGTAGAGCTTTCTTTTGGTGGAATTTGATCACCTCTGCAGTTTTTATTTTCTGCGCTATAAACAAAAAAATACCGACAATTTTGAAAAAAAAAAAAATTTTTACTTTTTGCTATAATAAATAATCCCACATTAAAAAAAAAAAAATTTCTTCATCAGTTTATGTATTCTACATATTTTTGGTTAAAAAATTTGCAATAAGTGTATATTGGTTGGTTTACGCAAAAGTTATAGCGTCTACAATATAGGGGATAGATTTATGGCATTTTTATTATTATTATTTTTTTTACTAGTAATGGCGGAAATCTGTGAATTTTAGCGGGACTGCAGCGGACAGATCAGATACTTCTAACACTTTTTTAGGACCAATGACATTTATACAGCGATCAGTGCTATAAAAATGCACTGATTACTGTGTAAATGTCACTGGCAGGGAAGGGGTTAACACCAGGGGGTGATCAAGGGGTTAAATGTGTTCCCTGGGAGGTGTTTCTAACTGTGGGGGGATGGGACTGATTGGAGGAGGAGAGAGATCGTTGTTCCTAATCACTAGGAACAGATACTCTCTCTCCTCCCCTGTCAGAACAGGGATCTGTCTGTTTACATTGACAGATCCCCGTTCTGGCTCTCTTTCCCGCAATTGCAGGTGGCTGGCTGACATCATGGCCACCGGCCAGAGGCATTGGATCCACTGCCTGCTATGGCTCTTAAAGGAGCCAATGTACACGTACGGCGATTTGCGGGAACGAGCCGACCTGCCGCAGTAAAATGACGGCGGCTGGTTGCCAAGTGGTTGAACAAGTACAAGGAGACAGTTCATGTGCTAACTGAAAGCATGTTGATAGAAGGAGAAAGCAAACTGACAGAATGTTGATTTCATCTTTACATCCTTTTTTTCTGTCTTGGTGACAGTGATCCCCAGGACAAATATAGAAGGTGGCTTTCCCTAGTCCCCTAACATTGGGTCTAACTCTTCCCTATTCTCTCCAAAAATGGCTTTCATACACTTGAATGCACATCTGAAATTGCTGTACTAAGAGGGACTCTGAAAATAAGTCAGAACTTTGTACTCTCCCAAGTTGACAGCAACTGGCCAAAGTCTGCTTAGATGGCCCGTCTAAAGATTGACAGAATTGCTTTAAAGATAAAAGCAATGTTGAGGTATAGATGTGGTTAATGACCATAATTAATGGTTGTATTTAGTTCAGTTTAATTTTTTTCCCATGTTTCTGCAAGAAAATATAATTTGTTAAAGGGAGTAAATCCTCTGTGACAGCTTAATAGGCTTACCCAGCCTTGCATTTGCTATGAGACTGTAATATTAATAAACTATTGACCAGCAACAGATGAAAAAAAGCGAGGATGTTTCTGTGTAATGACTTCAGAGGGACAACTTAATGTGCTATGCATTTTCAGATGCAATGCATAAAATATTCCACTTTTATTTGGAAAATTAATAGTTGCGTTAATTAATCCAATAAAACTTGCTTTGTAGCTAAATTGGAGAGCATTTTATGGAAATAAATGCCATGATTTCATTTTGATTTGACATGCTTGTTTAGCGAGATGTCAGCAATAAAATAACCAAGCCATGACTTTATCATAAGCGATACAGAAAATGCTGCATATAAACTGGTAATGTTGAAAATAATGTGATCTGGAGGCATGGCGATAATGCACAGAGTGCACATACTGAGATTTAAAGGGCCTTTTGGGTGATTATGAGTGCTAATTAGATAATTTTTATACCTAACCTGCTATTTTTTTTCAGCTGGATTGAAAATCTAATATAGACCTTTGGCGGGGGAGCATGTGTTGTAGAGAGTCTATTGACCATACTAAGTTCTAATACAAAAATAAGATATAACCAACTATGGGCATATGTTTATAGCCAGATTTAGGGCTCCCAAAAAACTGCTTAGAATTTGGAAGGACTTGGGTTTGGTTTCTAAAAATCGGCTTAGTTATTTTTGGCATGGGTCTTTCACAGATCTATTTTAATTTATTAGAGAGTGCAGAAGGAAGAAGAATGCTCTAGCACTGCTTATTTGCTGGCCAACAATTCATGGTCAAGCAAGATTTTTGCTACCCAATTGGTCATTCAAGTGAAAGCAAATGACTCTCTGTAAAGGTAAACAGGAACATATTTTTTCCTCACTCTGGAGCAACTGAGGCCTCCAAAGACATTAAGACACTTTACGTATGAAAAATGTATAAATATATTGTGGTAAAGTGTTGCCCTGCCAGGGTCTAGAAAGAGGTTGTGACCCAGAATTCTCAACCAGGCCGGTTGAGGGGCTCCAGGGAGCTTGTGTCATGGAAAGGAAACTGGATTTTCAGTTTCCTCTGTGTTTTCTAAAGTCAATTTTGGAAGCTGGAGCCTGGAGATTTCTAAGAGATCCGGGTGGGATGAAATCTCCAAACCTGGGTCCAGGTATTCGGAACAGCCAGCAAACGAATTGGTCAGGTGTGTGCTGGGCTTTTAGTAATGACTTGACCATGATTCTGGGCTCCACCCCAGCAGACAGGAGGTCTGGCCCAAAATTCAGGAGAGCTCCACCTAGGAGAGAGGTGGGAGCCAGAGCAACATGGGGCTGCTAGCTGTGTGCACTGAGTTGGTGAGCAACCAGTCTGTGAGAGACAGACCAAAGGCCTAAAGGGTAAGGCCAGAGCAGGTGTACTGCAAGTACAAGCCAGAAAGGCTGAGTGACCGTTTATTTTGGAGCAAGAGAGAAATTCTGAAAAACCCTGTGAGGGAACCCTGTAATTTTGCATTTGTTGAACTTTCTTTTAATAAAAATGGGCAAGAAAAGCCCTTAAAAAGAAGAAAAGTGAGTGGTGGTGTCCTTAAAAAGCTCTACATTTGATGCTAGTTCTCACAATATTTTTTAACTAGGTAACCTTGTAACCTTGTTTGATATGGCAAGATAGATAGATATATATAGATAGATAGATAGATAGATAGATAGATAGATAGATAGATAGATAGATAGATAGATAGATAGATAGATAGATAGATAGATAGATAGATAATTTTAGAATTTTGAATTATTTCACAGGTGCCCTTGATAAAGCATGAAGAGCCAGCTGAAAAGGTTGAATGTTTTTTTCCAAGGTGAATGGGAAGTTCAAATGTTATCAGCGCCTCAAAGCTGAAGAGCTGTAATTAGGAACTCAGACATAATTGTATTTGATTGAAGTAGAAAATCTTTGATGTGCTGGAGCAGTTCAGAAAAAGTGTCTTTCAAATGTGAAATGGGATGAACTAATGACTGCAGTGAGCTGTAAATGAAATGAGATCTGTTCAATAGGAACTGGGGTGCAAAGTGCTTATCAACCACTATTAATGACATCACACACACAATAAATGTATACAGATAGGGAAACCCAAACTATGACTAATATAGTTTTGCTAATTAGGCAATGGATTGCTCCTTTCTCTGCCCCATGTAGGAGCCTCAAGTGAACTGGGATCCCCCACCCTGCACAGCCAGGCACACTGAATTTCCACAGGCACCACACTTGAGCACCTACCTTTTCCCTCCCCTGCCTGATCAGTTGTGCTTGTTTTTATGGACTTTGTTCAACAATAAAGCTGTTTTTTTGCAAGTATTGAGTGTGCAGCCATCCAATCATTTGTATACCTGAGAGGCTGTAGCAATGGCAGGACGTGCACCCCAATTACTGTGCGGTCTGAGCATTGTGGCCATTAAACATCACCTGTGAGCAGCGGTTTCTTATTGTACCTCTGAGCACTCAATTATCAGCATTCTGTGAGCAGAGAGCTGGGGACTGTCAGTCTCCAGCTCTCTGCTCTGCCCCTCCAGTGCTCATTGGAGTGCTGGGCGGTGGATGGGCGGAAAGGGATGTTTCAGATGCTCGCTGAGAGGCTGAGCCAGCTCCTGGTCCAGGTTTCTGGGTGGATCCCGACCAGTGCAGTTCCTTCTGCACTCCTGTGATCCGTTTTCAGCCGACATCTTTTCAGAGCCTGGACCGGCTCTGTGACGTTAGCCGACAGCGGGCTTCAACCTGCTGTTGACTGGTAATGAGTCAGTCAAGAGTGCAGAACGAACTCAATAGCTTTGGCTTTACTTCTCCTTTAAATAACTATAATAATGTAAACTTCCCTTCTAGGTTTTTGAAGGCACATGTGATCGAACAACAGGCTGAATCTGACACCAACTTACATATCAAGGCCCCCAGCCGCAATTACAGCTCCTCAGGGACAATTGCTTACCAATTTACCACCCGATCTAGCCCACTAACCAATACCATATTACTACCAACACTTAGTAGGGAAGGTACATTCATCCCTGAGATGGGCCCAACACATCATTATCTATAAACGTTTAACCTTCCCTGCCTTCAAAAACCCTGAGACCTCTCCCCGCTGTTATGATATCAAGAGTCTCCTCATACTATACCAGTCAGGAAAAATAAAACTACCCTTCACTGACCAAATGGCCTGGCATAGGAGGAGAGAATAAAACAAGTGAGAAAAAAGGAAAAAAAAAAACACAACAGAAAGTGTGAAGGGGAGGGAGGGCGGGAGAAGCTTGACCGATGTTTTTCCTGCTCCAACTGATCCTAGAGGCAACAACTCCCTCTATTAGACCACCAGGGTCACACCATGCCACACCCTACACTCCACCAATAAGCTAAAGCTATTTTTCTTTTAAAACAAACAAAATAAGTTAACCATTCACTAATTACTGTCTAGACTTGCAAACCCAGTCATATAGGCCTTCCACTTATGCTGTGCATATAGCTCCCAGCCTAGCACTGGAGTATGTGTGGTATTCTGAAGTCACAGTCAGTCCTTTCTCCCACCATCCTCTCATTTAATGGTAAGAGTGAAACCTATGCAGAAGTGGAATGGACTGGGGGGCAAGGGAGGGCAATTGCCTACTAGGCCAAAATAAATAATATATGTTACGTTGATAGCCATGAGTGGAAATACTTAGCCATTTAGTAGACCTCAGTCAAAGTGGGTTATGCAGGCAGTGACATCTGACAGCTTTCTACTCCCTGGTCAGATCTGTGGTCTTCCAACATTGACTTCTTTAAGGACTTGAACTAAGAAAAATAATGTATAATTAAAGGAATCCAGTACTGAAAGAATGTAAAACTGTGAAATGTATTTTGTGCATTTGTTAAAGGAAGATGAATAATAATAAAAAATGTTAATAGTAGTATTTTTTTCAGGAAATCCATATAGTTTTCACAGAGCAGCACTGATCTCGTTCAGCTCATAAAATACTTGCTTAATTAAAATGTATCCCTTACAATCATATACATATGTATGCAAAAAAGTGGTGTTACAATGAACCATATCAACACCCACCTTTCACGATTTCCATCAATCACTTTTTTCTGTGCACACATAACATGGTTAATAAAGTTTTCCTGAGCTGATGAGTCTTGTGAGTGAATCTGCAAGTCTGCTAATCATATCTGTCCAGTATATAGTATCCTTGTAAAGGGGTCCACTGGACCCTAGAACTGGTCTACTGGAACTAGACTCATTACTTAAGGAGCCAACACAGGACTGCCGAGGAAAGGTCTCAAACACACATAAAAAAGAAAGGCAGCCTACATTTCACTAGTTGTCATGTGCTAATCACCAGGGGTTTGACGAATATTGTTCAAAAATTTAGCAAACCTGAACATAGAGACATATCCTATTGAAGTCTATAGGGGAAAATCTTGGTGTTAACTTCTGGCCATTTGTAGGGTTAATAGGCAGACTACTTTAAAGAAAAGTCACCTGGGTACTGCCCCTCTTCTGGGTACTTCAGTCTTTCTATGTGTCATCAAGGGCAACATTGCACATACACAAATCCCTTAAAGTGGTTGTAAACTCAGAAGGTTTTTTTATCTGAATGCATTCTATGCATGTGTGCAGCAGCCCCCCTCGGCCCCCCTAATACTTACCTGAGGTCTCTCTCTGTCCAGCGATGTCCACGAGTGTCTCAGCCATCTGGGATTCTCCCTCCTGATTGGCTGAGACACAACAGCGTTGCCATTGGCTGCTGCTGCTGTCAATCAAAGTCAGCTAGCCAATCAGGGGGGAGAGGGGGTGGAGCCAAGTCGGGGCTCTGTGTCTGAATGAACACAGGGAGCTGTGACTCGGCTTGGGTGCCCCCATAGCAAGCTACTTGCTGTGGGCACACTGAACAGGAGGGAGGGGCCAGGAGCACAGAAGAGGGACCCGAGAAGAGGAGGATCTGGGCTGCTCTGCGCACATCCACTACAACAGAGCAGGTAAGTAGAACATGTTTGTTATTTTTATAGGAAAAAAAGACGAGAATTTGAAATCACTTTATAAATAGCATGCTTGGGGATACCTTAAAGTTGTACATAGTGTTATGAAACAGTAGGATTTTCACAGACAGTCTAAACTACAGTGTACATTGGCAGTGAAATAGATTTTTTTTCTTTTACAATTAGGTTGGATTAGATGCAGTAGCACCCCAATCTGGATTATTTTAGTTTATAAAGTAATTATTTTTTTGTTCAAATAACTTTAGCAGCAAAACATGCTTTCAATCAAATTGACTGACAAATAGAAATTGCCAGCAGTTTGCTGTGCATGTCTCAGTTCTTGCAAAATTGTTTTGGGATGAATTAGAGTGGAGACTGTGAGCCAGGACTTCTCGCCCAACATCAGTGCCTGACCTCACAAATGCGCTTCTGGAAAAATGGTCAAACATTCCCATAGACACACTCCTAAACCTTGTGGACAGCCTTCCCACAAGAGTTGAAGCTGTTATAGCTTGAAAGGGAGGGCCAACTCAATATTGAAACCTTCGGTCTAAGACTGGGATGCCATTAAAGATCATGTGTGTGTTAAGGCAGGCATCCTAATACTTTTTGTAATATAGTGTATACCCCCAAAAATACCACCCATGAAAAAAAGTCAATTTTGTTAAAAGGAAGCCTTGTATAGTGCTACCCCAAAAGAAAACTGAATTGTTTTGTGATTTCTCTGCATACCTGAAGATGACACACCTTTCTCACCCAGCACTTACTGACACAATTTGAGATATTTCAAAGATTTATTAGGTCAAGCATAGCCTAAAAGGAAGAATGCTTAGCAAGTGTACTTACACAATCAATAAGACAATAATAATATGATATGGTTAAATACCTGCAATATTCTAACAGTATTTAACAGGACTAAACTGCATTTATCCAGCAACAGTATATAAAGACAGCCCTAAATTAAAGGGGTTGTAAAGGTATACATTTTTTCACCTTAATGCATTCTATGCATTAAGGTGAAAAAACTTTTGATAATACCGCCGCCCCCAGCCCCCCCGTTTTACTTATCTGACACCTCGAAACTCGGCCGCTCGTTCCCGACCTCCAGTCAGCCGATCAGCCTGGTCGCTGATTGGCTATAGTGGATGGATTGAAAGCAGCGCAGCCATTGGCTCGCGCTGCTGTCAATCACATCCAATGACGCAGCGCGCCGGGGCCGAGTGATACAGCGAGCGGCTATAGCCGCCGGCTGTATCACGGGAGCGCGCCCGCAATAACTAACCACCATGCGAGGGAGCTCGCATTAAGGTGGTTAGTTATTGCGGGGAGGAGCTGAGACAGCCGCCGAGGGACCCCAGAAGAGCAGGTTCGGGGCCACTCTGTGCAGAACGAGCTGCACAGTGAAGGTAAGTATAACATGTTTGTTATTTTTAAAGAAAAAAAAATGTACCTTTACAACCCCTTTAAGCAGGCCATACATGGTTGAATTTCGAACAAATTTTCTTTTCAAAATCAAAAAGTTCGTTTTTTTTGTGATCCGATGATGCCACCATTGATTTTTCTAAATTCGGCCGACCAAGCCTTCAATTTCACCTCATGTTGCTACAAAAAAGAATTTTTGTGGGCGGGAATTTTCTTTTCTCTCTGTAAATTTTCTTTTCTTATTACATTTCTCGCACAATTCTGTTTATGGTTTGGACGGGTCCCAGAGCTAAACTTTTACAATTTTTACATCTACTGGATAATAACGACCTAAACCTTAAATTTACTTTCAAAATCGAGACCGAGCAAATTCCCTTCCTAGACCTACTGATCATTAAACAACCCGACGGAACGTTGGGCACCGACCTCTACAGGAAACCCACGGCTGGGAACACCTTATTGTTCGCCACCAGTGCTCACCCCAAGTCCCTGGTACGGAGCATTCCTTATGCCCAATACTTGCGGTTACGCAGGAATTGTACACATCATAGTGATTTTTTACGCCAGGCTGAAGCACTACGCGAACGCCTCTTACGACGGGGTTACTCTGCCACCAACTTGCGCAAAGCTTTTAACAAGTCCCTATCACGTCCACGGACCTCTTTACTATTCAAAAACAATAAACCTTCCCCCCCCTTAGAAACTGTAAAACTGATTACGACCTATTCTGTACACCACAGTATACTCCGTAACATCTTAAAGAAACACTGGCACCTATTGGCTGATCATCATGTATTAACCAAATACATTAGACATACACCAGAAGTGGTTTTCCGTAGAGCACGGTCACTACGTGACCAACTAACCGCCAGCCATTATAACCCTACTAGACCTACTAGGGGTGGTTCTAACGGCACCTTTCAGTGTGGAGAATGTCCCAGGTGCCCTTGGATCCTTGGAAGTAGAACTGTGGTCCTACCTAACGGCGAGACTCTGGTCCCACGGACCTTCGCCGATTGCAGTACAAAAGGGGTAGTTTACCTTATGAACTGTGTTTGTAAAGCTTTCTACGTGGGCAAAACAATTAGGGAACTGAGGCAGAGAATTGGGGACCACCTGTATGACTCAGAAAATGGCAAACTAACCACTATCGGCCGACACATCGGCCTACATCATAGATTCGACAACTCCGTGGTTAAATTCCTAGTACTGGAGGTGGTCAAACCCAATCCCAGGGGTGGCGATTGGGATCGCTCAATACTACAGAGAGAATCCCTGTGGATTGAGCGGCTCAACGCCACTATTCCCCCTGGCTTAAATGAATCAGTGTCCTATAGGGCCTTCCTATGAGGTCCCTACGTGGTCTTGGTTTACACCCTTCCCCTCCTCCCCCCCCTCCCCCTCCCCTCCCCCCTCCCTCCCCCTTTTCTTCCCTCCCCCCCTCCTCCTTTCTCCCTCTGTTTTTCCCGCCCCCCCTCCCCCGCTTCCCCCCCCTTTTCCCCGCCTTTCCCCCACCCTTTTCCCTTCCCCCCCTCCTTTCCCCCCCCACGTTTCCCCCCCCCTTTTTTCCCCACCCCCCCTTTCCCCCCCCCTCCCCCCTTCCCCCCCCCCCTTCATTCCTCAAACAACCCCCAACCACCCCAAACCCCCCAACCCCCCACCCCCCGTTTCCTGCACCACTGGGTCTCAACACGCCCTATGATACCGTTCCACTGTAAGTGAATGCCTATAGTCTGTTGTTATTGACTGTTTGTTGCCTAGATACAATATCACAAATTGTTTGTCTTGCTGTATCTACTTTTATTTTTAATTGTATTGCCTTATTATGTTTGTTGCTGTACAAGGATGAACCCCCCCCCCGTCAGGTTCCTGTGGTTTTGCTCTGCCCCGAGCCTTCTCTCTGTGGCGGACACATGCTCGCCCTGGCAGCTCTATAGCTGCTTGCGTCTCCATGTCTGGGAACTCGATTCCCTTTGACAGGAGCGCGCGCTTGCGCAGTAGCAGCTGATACTGCACCTGCGCAGTGCGGGCGAGCAGACCCGGTGACGTCAGGGACCGCCCTCTGTGCCGTCCTTGACTTCCGGGTTGGGGTGCTCTTATAGCGGCCGGTTATGGCCGCTACTTGAGCTTACAGCCCCTGGACGCTGGCGAACTGAGGACCACTGCTGTGGGTAAGTGTTGTTGCCCCCCCTTTCTCCTGCTTCTAGGCAGATTTCTTTCTGGTTTACACTCTTTGCTGAATCGTTACCCCTGCATACCGTACCTACAGCATGTCCCTTGTATGCCTATTTATGTTTTTATTCCAGTACCCACTTTATTACCTTGTCAATCTATTTGACTTTTCAGTCTGCAACTTGAACTCTAGCTGGTTGGTTTTATGACTGGTGAGTCAATACCCATATGACGCCGGTAATATGGTAATTTTATTATCATGTTTGTTACTGCTGCCATTGTAACCTCTCCCAGTGCATACCAATATCTCCAGCTTACTTGGGGGGACCTTTCCTACTACCCAACAGCAGCTGGTGGCCTCATTTCGTCTACCATATGATTTTTTGCATGTGGTCCTCATTCGAGTCCATGCATATATAAGTACTTTAGGGGTGAGTGCCAGTCCCATACCTTTGTGTGCAATTTCTTTCAACTCTTTTCCCGCACACTTAACCAGCAGGGATTCCCCTCCACTGACCTCACTGTTCCCCCCTCCTCTCCTCCTCCCCCCCACCTTGCCCCCCCCTTCCCTGTTCCCCTCCCTTCCCCCCCCCTCCCCCGTTTTCCTCCCCCTTTTCCCTCCCCCTCCTTTCCCGCTGCGCCCCCCCTCCTTTTTTCCCCCCCTTCTCCTTCCCCCCCTTTTCCCCTTCCCCCCCTTTTCCTCCCCCCTTCCCCCCCTCCCCCCCCCCTTTCCCCCCCCCTCTTTCTCTCCTTCCCCTCACTATTTTCCTATTCTCATACCCCTCTTGGTTCTTCCCTTTCCTTGCACACTGTTTCATCTTAGAGGCACACCACTGGCACCCCTTTATCTTACTCCTCTTTTTGATTGATTCCCCAGTCTATTGACCTACTTTACCTTACCATCTAAAATTTATTTATTCAGGGGCTGTTTAGTTATCCCCTGTGTTCGCCGCAGGGGGAACTACTTGGGGCCGTGTATACCCACAGGTAACTATAGAACGGGTGAGCTCATCCTTTTTCTATCCATATTGTATATAACTGTGCAACGTATTGTTTAATGTTTTTGCTGCATTGATTTGTTTTTGTGTAACCTCTGTATGTTGTATTTACCACAATTATTGTATGTTGTATCACAGATATTGCTCTCCTGAGGAAGCGGTAAAACCGCGAAACCGGTCGAGAATTCAAGCTCTATTTGTGTCTACCTCACTATGAGTTGTAATCCAAATGGTTGTATCTACTGCTTCCGTTTCTAAATTACAACTGTATGTGACATTGTTACAATCTTTTAATCATGTTCTCTATTAAAATGGAATTTTTATACTATATTATCGCTTTTTTTCTCTATCCCCTCTCATCATAAATTTTGATCATACCTGGTACCGGAATAGTCCCCCTTTCCCCCCCCTCTTTAGGGGTTATTGCTCTTGTTGCATGGGGTACTGAGATACTGGCCGACAGAGGCAGCCACCTGCGACCTCTCTCTACCTCATGCTCCTTGCTTTTGTACTAGACATTTGGGATGATGGTACTTGTACTTGGTAATTTATTTTTTTGATCTAAAACGCTCCCCTTTCCCATCGCACAATTCTCCCATCATTGATTAGAAAATCGTTTGTTTTTCAAACAATTTCCAACATTCCTCAAATTTGATTTCCACGCGAAAATCGACCGTTGTTGCAGCCCACTAATGGTGCGAAGTTCGTATGAAAATTCTTTCACACGATTTTCGAAAGGAAAATTCTTTCGAAATTCGAACCGTGTATGGCCGGCATTACTGTAATGCCCCATACACACTTTCTGCCAACAAAACCGTGGATTTTTCTTCGAAGGTTGTTGGCTCAAACTTGTCTTGCATACACATAGTCACACAAATGTTGGCCAACAATTCTGAACGCGGGAACGCGGTGACGTACAAGACGTACGACGAGCCGAGAAAAATGAAGTTCAATAGTCAGTGCGGCTCCTTCTGCTTGATTCCGAGCATGCGTGAACTTTTGTGCAACGGACTTGTGTACACACGATCGGACTTTCCGACAACAAAGTTTTGTTGGCGGAAAATTTGAGAACCTGCTAGCAAACATTTGTTGGCGAAAATGTCCGATGGCAAATGTTCGATGGAGCATACATACGGTCGAACTTTCCAACAACAAGCTTACATCCAACATTTCCCGTCGGAAAATCCGACCGTGTGTACGCGGCATTACAGCTCCAGTTTTAACCTATTGGCCAGTGATAGATGTAAAAAAAAGTTGGCTGGCAAATATAGGGCCCTTAAAAAAATCACAACAGTTTTCAGTAGACAGATTAACTTGTATGATATTAGTCTCTTACCAGGCCCTGAGCACCCCTTATCTGTGTCTCTGGACATATGATCTTATTCAGTAAAAGTACAATTCAAGTCAGATTTGGATAGAAATTGCTGAAGATCTCTCTCTTTCAATCCTGCTGAGACAGTCCCTCATTTCCTTCCTCACAAGTGGTTGGAGTGGTCTCTATTACAGTCTGCTCTCACCAGGCATCCAATTCACACCTTCCCAGGGAAAAGGGTCTCAGACTCTTTGTTTCTCTGAGTTCTGACCCAATTTTGGCCAGTTATGGCAGGGATCTGTTTATTCAGCAACAGCAGCTTAGTCTCTTTTTGACACACCCTCTTGCTTCCAAGACGTCTGCTCACATGTAGCATTGCACAGAGTATGATGGCAACAGCAATCTCTGATCAGCCCTCTATTATGGGCAGCACAACATCAGATAGCTTCAGCAAACTCTGGCAAAAAAAACAAAACACTGTTGTCCCTTCATTTCAACCTTGTGGTGCTTTCTCTCAGGTGTTCAGCACAGGAAAATGGTTGCAGTAGCACATGGTCCCCACAATGGCCTCCTCCCTGAATTATGCATGCTGGTGGCACAACAGAGCTCCCTTTCTCCAAAAGCCCAGTTCACTGTCCCCTTGCTCTGTTGCATCAGCCAATTACTGTCCTCCACACCTAGCCAAGATGGCTGCCCCCTGCACTGGAAATACTCCATAGACGAGCATTAAAAAGTGGTCTCATTAAAGGTGGCTGCTACACTTCTGCATTAATGAAAATTCAGTTTACCCTTGTCCACACTGCAGAAGGATAATACAGCAGCAAAGGAAGAAGTTCCACAGCAGTTATCAGTTACAGTTCAGGTTACAGTTACAACAAAAATAAGTTTGCTATGTAGCTAAAAGTGACCACTGACCTCAAATCAACCACATAAAATGAAAGACAAAAAGCTCTCAATAATAGTGTAGAGCATCCCCCGTAGGAGCCGCTGTTGAATAGGGATGTCCCACCCTGCACAGCCAGCCACACCATATTATCCATAGGCTCATTGAGACAGGAAACAGCCCTTGCAGCTTTGTTTCTTTTTTTTTTATTTAGGGGTTAATAACTTGGATATTGATAGGGGTATTATAGGATGCCCACTTGACTGAAGTCTTTTCAGGGACACTCAACTATATACACTTTCTATGTATACTACTCTTCCTCCAGCACTTTGCTTGCTTGCAGAAACACTCAGGCCCAGCTGGAACACTGTTTAGGTGGGATCTGACAGGGCACTCTGATAGATCCAGCAAAAGCCCATTACAGGCAGGGACCGCAGGCCCCTTTGGTGTGTAGCAAAGTCCCATTGTCCAGCCACCTTCCTGTGGCTACTGATCCCAACACTACCTCTTCAGGCACTGCCAACCCACCTGGCTGCAGCTGCCCCTTTCACTAGCTCTCCTGGCTAACCTACCACAATCTTCCAAGACTGGCTCTACAGCCATCCCAGACTGCCACTCCTCAGTCCTCTTAGGCTGCCTTTCAGTCCTCCCAGACTGTCTCACTCACCAGCCACCCGGCTGTCTTCTCCCTGGAGATCTCCTGGACATGCTTGCTGGCTCCTGCTCTCCTCACACCTGCTCCGGTGCATCTGGAGAGGATGCCTCCTTGAATTTTCAGGGGATCCCTCCAGCACCTGAGCCCCAGACCCGAGGTTACCCCCTCTAGACTAGGGGGCTACCCTCAAGGGCCTCCGACGGCCTTCTCAGCACTCCATCTCCATCTTCCACCCAAACTCCTACTGCCCCTGCTGGACTGACCCAGAGTATTTAAGAGGTCCCTCCCCCTGCCAGCCCATTTGGCTGGGGATTGGTTGGGGCCCTCATCTATACTCCAGGCAGCTCCTCTTAACCTCCCTCCCATTCGTCTGGAAGTTTCTCCAAAGTTCCAGTAAGTAAGGGTAGGTAACAGAGGTCCTGCCTGATGAGTGACCCAGCCTCTCTGAGTCACTCACCCCGACCCAGATTTAAAACACACAGGCTTGGCTGGCAGCCAAGCCTAAATAATTTATCTACACTACAGAAAAATTGGGGAGCAGCCAAGACTGGCATGTGAGAGGTTGCTTCTCCCACAGCTCCCACTGTGATCCGACAGTAATCCTCCCCCAGCCTACCTATCATTACCAAACTGGGTCATCCAGCTGGCGACCGATCCAGTGCCTGCTGTGGAACCTCCGCCGGCCCTCTGCACTAGAGGAATGACCCGTAAAGGGCAAAATGAACCATCAGGCCGGACATCCAAGATCTCGCCGCCTCATCCTTGCTGAAGGGAACTCCAAAATGAAAGGCATGGGGGCCCAAATCGCTAAAGTTCCAGTAGAATCAGGGTAAGTACCCCTCCAGAGACAAGCTATATTTTGCACAGAAGTTGTCAGGGCCACCGGGAGCAGAGCAGATGGATTCCTCTGGGATTTCTCACTACCAGCAGTTAGGGGGAGCAGGGACAGGCAGCCATCTTAGCAGCTCACCATGAGGCAGAGGGGACAGAGCACACAGACAACTAACCTCAATGCAACAAGACCCAGAGGTAGATGCTCAAGAACAGCCCACACTTGCTGATATCCTCAAGGCAGTAAATAATTGCACTGCCTCAGTGAACATATTGAAAGATCAATTTGGGGGTCTGCGGGAGGATGTGTCCCTACTAGGACAGGACCTACAGAAAATCTGTGTGAGAATTACGACTGTAGAAAGCAGGGTCAGTCATATTGGGGACCAGATACCTCCTATAGCCCGTGGCACCAAATCGGCATATTAGATGGTGAAAGAAGCGAACGACAGGGCAGAGGGCATGGAGAACTGTCTCAGACGAAACAACATTTGTATAGTGGGCTTCTCGCCAGAACATGCGGAGGGTAGAGACCCCACGGTCTTTGTGGAGAATTGGCTTGTGGAAATATTTGGCAAGAACGCTTTCTCACCCTTTTTTTCGGTGGAAAAAGCCCACAGAGTACCACCTCGTCCACCTCTACCTGGGGGGCCCCCCAGATCAGTGCTGGTGAGACTGCTTCACTATCGGGATAGAGAGGCTCTACTGCGTCAAACATGGGAATGCGCCAACATTCAATACAATGGCACCAGGATATCTTTCTATATGGACTGTTCAGTGGAAGTGCAAAGACGTAGGGCCAAATTCAATGATGTTAAGCGTTGACTGTGGCTTCTACAACTACCATATGCCATGCTGTACCCAATGAAACTCCGTATTACTGTGAGAAGCCAAACGCATTTCTTTGAATCTGCCAAGGAGGCGTCAGCCTGGATTGAACGCAATGAACAAGCCCTAAGACACCAGGAGCATGAGGCGGAAGGGGACTGACCCCTGAACTACAGTTCTGCTGCCTGGTAACAAGTTCATCTTTACTGCTTCCTATATTTGTTCCTTTTGCTATTTGTCGTTCTCTGGCTGGGGGACATAATGATGCAGATCAAGAGACGAGCTGCTCAACAATAACAGTGTATTTATCTTTGTAAAGATGATCGTGTTATGGCAATTGGATGTTGCTTTAGTTGCTTGGGCTGCCCTGTTGGCCCTCATTCTACGTTATGTTTTGTTTGAAGTTTTTGTTCAACTCCTTTTCCTATGCTGGTACATTGCCAGCAGCACCTTATTTGGAAGCGAAGAAGCTGTGTTATACGGTTACCTAGGGTTGCCTTCAGTTTATTGCACCCACCTGTACCTATTTTTTCTAGCTGATGACAGCCTCCTAAGAAGCCTAGCTGTTGAGCTACAAGTCTGGTGGCATGTGAGCCACTCATTCCTCTTTGCCCTGATTCTTCTGTTCTTATTACAGACATTTCTTCCTCAATGTCAAAGATCCCAGTAGTATCTTGGAGTATCAGGGGCATTCACTCTCCTCTTAAACGTACTATGATTTTTATATGCCTTACCAAATTTAAAGAAGTAAACCCTGATGGGTGTTACTTCCTCTTTGTTTCCCTGCAAAGGCAAAGCATAATGGGCTACTATGCATCGCATAGTAGCCCATTATGTGACACTTACCTGCAGGAGAAGCCTGCAATGTCCCCCGTCTTCCTCGCTAGTAGTGAGCATCCATTCTTCACTCCTCTTCCTTCCGGGGCCACAAACTCCGGCTCTGTGACTGGCCCGGAGTCACGTGGCGCCTTTAACAGCATGACCCGAGCAGGAAACGGCACAGCGTGCCCTTTCTAACTCCGGCGAACGCGCAGAAGAAATCGCCCTACGGCAATTTGCAAATATCTCCTAGACCGTGCAGGTCTGGGAAATATTTCAAGCACCTACAGGTAAGCCTTAATCTAGGCTTACCTGTAGGCTAAAGTGGTTGTAAAAGGTTTACAACCACTTTAACCCTGCTGTTCTTTTGTTTTCAAGAGACTCACTTGACTGTAGATACTGTGGGTTGTTTGAGACATTCCTGTGTGGGAAAGGCCTATCACTCAACGGATACATCCTACTCCTGGGGGGTTAGCGTGTTGATACATGGTGCTCTGGACTGCCAGGCGTATGATAGTAAAGTTGACTCTGAAGGCCGATAAATTTTTATCAATTGTAAGTTTGGCACTTTGAAATGTGTACTGGCTTGTGTTTATATCTCTCCACCTTTACAGTGCCGGTACTACGGCTTTTAATTTTTTATCTGGATGGAAGGCCGGACATACCATTGTTCATAGATGGTGATTTCTGTAGTTTAAATTCTGCCTTGGAGAGACACTACAGAAAAACCTATGTACATTACCTAGCACTCTACACTGGAGGGTGTCACAATAGTAAAAAAGGGCAGCAAAAGTGTTGATTGTCCAAAGAATTAGCGATCAGAAAAAAAAGTGCAACCTCTCTGTATGTAGTTTGACAGTTTCCTCTATGCTTTCTCTACAATAGCTTCCAAATTCCTGACAGTATGGCTGATCTGTGCCCCCCTTTTATAGTGAAGGGGCAGGCTTAACCAAAAACCCTCTTACTGCCCCTTCCAAGCACGCTAAAGTGTATAGTGTGATGAGCTCAGTGACTACTGGTTCCATGGATTCCACATTCCTATTGGATGTTCCACAACGCAAGCTTGTTTGACCCATCGAACGTACGTTCTTTTGGGTTCAAACGTTCCGGTAAGTCTCCCTCTTGGTGGTAGTGTTTCTTCACTTCAAGTTTATATCTGTTCACCGTCACGATCTTCATATGAAGCTTTTCATACATATGGGACTCAATATCACATATTTATCACCATTCTTTATTTGGATTTTGTTTTGAAAGTTTTACCAGTAGTCACTGAGCTCATCACACTATACACATAACCGTATGTGTTTTATTTCTTATTTTTTTCATTGTGATGATTTCATATATTAGCGCTACACTTTTTTGTTTTTAATTTTAGTGCATATATCCTATTTGCTGTGTTAGCTGCTTTCTTTTTGGGCAGAGCAGAATTATTTGTTAGAGCACCTTCCAAGCACGCTGGCTGTAGTTCAAGGGCCATGCAGTGCATTATAGTTAAAAAAAATTGTCCTGGAGAATCTACATAAATTGGCCAGGACTGTAAATCTTGACCCCCAGGATTCATCTCAAACTCATGGTAGCGCAAATCTAAACTTTATCCCTATTCACTAGACTGGCGCCTGATGCTGTCATATCTTGCTTTATAAATCCATCTTAAAGTGCTAATCAAAATGCTAAAGAAAAAAATAAAAATCCTATATAATGTATATTATTGCAATACATGTTGTAAAAAAATAAAGTCAATAGTATTCAATGGGTATCTTGTCCACCCCTGCCTTAAAATATAAGTACATTTGATTAAAACCGGGGAACTCAATTTTAAGCAATGTCTGAGGTGATAGGCATTCATATTCAGTGGAGAAGCTGTTTATTTTAAAGGGGGTTTCTTTTTGTCTTCTGCTCAGGTGTTTGCAGGCCTTGGGACTGAACATCTGTTACAGCGAAAAACATCTAACAGAAGGTCCCCCACAGCCTTCATTGTCACATTATGCAGCGTGCGAGGTGACAAGGCAAGCTGAAGTAAAGCTGAAATAAAGCTGACCTATGTCATTAGTTAACTGGGCCGAATACAACATATGCAATCCTGCGACATTCTAATTTACTGATACCATCTACGAAAATGGAAACATGGTGTGATCAGCAAGCAAATGATTTACCATGGAAACAAGCAATGGACAACAATTGTACCCTACTGCCAAACAGCTATTTATGTATAACACATAATTATATCTAAATATAGTATATAAATACACATATATTACCAAAAGTATTGGGACACCTGCCTTTAAATGCAAACTTTAACCACTTGGCGCTGAGCGTGCGCAAATATGCGGCCTCTCTGCGGCCAGGCCTTGGCACCGAGCTGCCACATATTTATGTGCAATAGCGCCGACACAGTGATCGATTAGAGGAAAACAATTAACTTTCTAATAGCAGAGCGCAGACGCCATCTAGCCGCCGGCCGAAAACAAAAACCAAAACTACGCACATGCGCAGATGCGTCCAAGCGGCTCAATGTTAATAATGACGGCCGGTCAAAAGCACAGAGCAGACTGAGCGCTGCATAATAGGATGCTGGATCCAAACCACTGAGGGTCAGACCAGCATATAAGCTAGACGGCGTCTGCGCTGTGCTGATAGAAAGTTCATTGTTTTCCTCTATTCATGCCGTCCCAGCTGTTGCAATGATGGCTACTGATTGTGAGGCTGTTATGGCGCCAATTGGACTACCTAAACCAGTGTATGTTCCTGGTCTAGTAAGTGGTGTGTTTTTGGGAGTGAGAGGCATACATGGTAAGTCCAGTCTGAATTTTCTTATACCCTCATGGTGATGTCTGGCTACTTGTTCTTATTGGAGCAGCATTATGCTTCGTTTTTACTTTTATGGACTATATTCATAGAATGTTTTCCCTTTACTTTAGTGATGTCCTTTGTGGCTGAGTTGGAGCTTATCATTTACCCTATCAAGCACATTGTATTATAAGCAGCATTGGTTTGGACCTAAAAGCGGCTAGTATCCTGTATTTTAGTGCTCACTATCCTTCCCCCTCTATCTTCTCTGTGGAGTGTATGGGCTCCCGGATTGTCCTATACAGGTAGATTGCATATATCGCTGTCTTATATCCTTCCTTATTTAAATTTGGACTCTATCCTTCTCTAATGGATTTTGTCCATTAACTAACTAGGTGCCACCTTGTAGGCTGCGGAAATGATATTTCTCATATGAGTGGGGATCTTTGATTGGTTCTGGCTATGGCTGAATGATACAAACTCTCGTGAGTATATTTTCTCCAACTATTATCCTCTATAATTATATGCTGCTGGATGTATGCTTTTATTGTTATAATTACTCATTATTCCTTCAGAGGGACCACACTGGTTGGATTCCTGCGCTCTCCTCCAGCTTACTCACTCCTCCCAATTTGGGACATATCGCTATTCATCCATAGATGAACTATCTTGGGTTCTCTAAATGTAAGTTATGTGGGTGTATGTCCCTTGATGGGCCAGTGGGCCTATAAATTTTTACCACTACATGGTTGGGGTTCTTTATGGGATATTCTAGCACATGTTCCGAACTTGTAATGATATCTTTCCCATGTCTTCCTATTTAAGGTTCTCTGAGTATATTCACACGTAAATGGTTCTGAGGAAGCAGATATGTGAAACGCGTCAACCATTTTTACGGACAACTAATTGAGAAACATGAATTTATGAACCTCAAGAGAATATCTAAATGGTTTTATACATTTTTTTTTATATGTTTAATTTTGTATAAATAAAATTATTGAAAATTACTATGTATGTACTCCTCATTGGTACCGTAATAGTCCGTTTTGTTGGTCTTGTTTCATCAATTCTATATAGGATGAGGTTCCCCCCATAGCCTTTTTACATTTTTATACATGTTTACATGTGATTGGCTGTGATTGAACACAGCCGATCACATGGGTAAAGAGCCGCGCCATCAGCTATTTACCAAGAACGGGGTTGCACCGTGTCCCGGGGACGCGGTGCGCCCCCGATGGTGCACAAGCGCGATGAGACTGGGGCAATGTCATATGACATTGTTCCAGAACGAGAGGGAATCCCATCCGCCGTCATTTGTCTATACGGGAGGTAGTTAAGGTCCTGTATTGAAAGTCTTTCATTTGCTTCAAATGTGTTTTGCATGCCGATAAGAATGAATGTAAAACCTGCTTGAAGCAGATCAAATGTAGATTGAAAGGAGATCAACTGCAGGTCAAATGCATCAATGAAATCTGAATGATGTTGGCAAAAGTCCAAAGTCTGTCCAAACAGGCCCTAGGGGGGAATGGGAAAATAGAATGATGATTTGCTGCAGTATTGCATAATTTACACTTTCATAACTAAGAAAATAAAGTTTACAAGTATCCAAATGAAAACTGCTTGCACTGCCCATAGCAAGCACCGCAAACATTCTTTTTGTTTTTTTTATTCTGCCCGAGAAACATGAAAGTTAAATACCTCCCAATTTTTCTGAGATGGGAATGAGGGACACCTATCAGCAAAAGTATGCAGGTATAGGACACACCCCTTGCCACGCCCCCTGAAAGGAGAATTGTACAAAAAAACAAGATTGGTTAAACCTACAAGTGCTTTTTTACCACTACAATTCCTTTATATTGGCTTTTGGAATTTACAAATGCAGCAATTTTGAAATCAGATGAAAGGTTTAGTGCTGGAAAACACTTTTTGATAGATAAAAAGTGCATTTTATATACAACTATATGGATCAGACCAAAATGAGGGACAAATGAGGAGGAATGAGGGACAGAGGGACATTGCTCCAAATCAGGGACAGTCCCTCGAAATCAGGGACAGTTGGAAGCTATGAAGATAGGATCTAATTGTTTAAAATGAGGGACTTCTTTCCAGGCAGATTTATCCGAGCAAAATCTTTGTCATTAAACAAGTCAAAGCATTTATGTTTCACTGTCCTCCATCTTGTCTCTGCAATGCGACATATGAAGTGATTCTTCGTCTCTCAGGTTAGGTCTCCTGTCATCCACTGCACCTTATTAGCAATTATGTTTCCCTCAGACAGGGAGCCCAGTCATAGCCCCACGCTGTGAGGAGAATGAGGGACACGGATTTGAGGAGAAATGGGAGAGGAAATTTCAGGCCACATTTATTTTACAGGTGTAGTCAACCAAACACTCCACAAAATGTAATTTTCCTAATAAGTCTCCCAGGAGATAAGTGTCTGATTTGTTTGTAAGAAGCGTGTGCTGTGAAAGAAAACAGATAATGGATTCCAATACCAACATGCTCCTTCCTACCCAAATACCTGCATATTTACATGTATTAAATGACTTGTATTAAATTCATTTTTGTTTTAGACACACCCTGTAAGGTAATTTAAATATCCAATGACTAACTAAAGTTATATACAGTATGATATATGATATAAAATATGATATAGAACGTACAATCCATTGCAATACAATGTAACATAACATAATAATGTATAATATTATATTGTATTATATTATAAAATATCACATAGCAAATACAATAAAATACAGTTCCCTTATTAAGAATGCATGATCAATACTGTTATGCCCCGTACACACTGTCGGATTTTCCGATGGAAAATGTCCGATCGGAGCGTGTTGTGGGCTCCATCGGACATTTTCCATCGGATTTTCCGACACACAAAATTGGAGAGCAGGAGATAAAATTTTCCGACAACAAAATCCGTTGTCGGAAATTCCGATCGTGTGTACACAAATCCGACAGATAAAGTGCCACGCATGCTCAGAATAAATAAAGAGATGAAAGCTATTGGCCACCGCCCCGTTTATAGTCCGACGTACGTGTTTTACGTCACCGCGTTTAGAACGATCGGATTTTCTGACAACTTTGTGCGACCGTGTGTAGACAAAACAAGTTTGAGCCAACATCCGTCGGAAAAAATCCTAGGATTTTGTTGTCGGAATGTCCGAACAAAGTCCGACCGTGTGTACGCCCTATTAGAGTTTTAAGTAGAAATAATGCATTTTATCCACATGAAGACCAGGCCTTTTCTGGTACTTTTTTACAAGTTTACAGTAAATAGGTATTTTTTTGCTAGAAAATTACTTATAACCCCCAAACATTTTATATATATTATTTAGCAGAGACCCTTGGGAATAAAATGGGGATTGTTGCAATTTTTTTATGTCATGCAATTGTTTTGTAAAATATGAAAGATGATGTTACGCCAAGTAAATAAATACCTAACAAGTCACACTTTAAAATTGCGCACGCTGGTGGAATGTTGACAAACTACGATACTTAAAAATCTCCATAGGCAACGCTTTAAAATTTTTACAGGTTACCTGTTTAGAGTTACAGAGGAGGTCCAGGAGGTGCGAACACCATTTTACATACCGTATATACTCGAGCATAAGCCGACCCGAATATAAGTCGAGGCACCTAATTTTACCACAAAAAACTGGGAAAACTTATAGACTCATGTATAAGCCTAGGGTGAGAAATGCACAGCTACTGTAAGTGGAAAAGAGGGTCAACAATGCCCATTTGCAGCCTCACTGTGCCCATTTGCAGCCTCACTGTGCCCATTTGCAGCCTCACTGTGCCCATTTGCATGCCTCACTATGCCAATTTGCAGCCATAGGTCCCCCGAACTTAAAACTCAGTAGTTAAGGATTCCTAGATGCCCCCTAGATGCAGCCAAAATTTGGGGTCTCTGGACCCAAAGGGTCTCGAAATGACAGTGCTGCAGATGGACACAGTTGACCGACTTTGGGGCCCCGTATCTCGGGGCCACTTGGTGCTAGGAACTCCAGCTTTGGATATATTGTAGTGCTAGTTCCACAACAAATTTGGGGTTCCTAGCACTAAGTGGCCCCGAGATACGGGGCCCCAAAGTCGGTTCGGAAAATGTCATTCTCTGCTGCAGAAAAGTGCTTGACTCGAGTATAAGCCGAGGGGGGTATTTTCAGCACAAGAAAATGTGCTGAAAAACTCGGCTTATATTCGAGTATATACGGTATGCCTGAGCAACCTATGTATGCTTTCGCTTCGAGCAAGAAGGGATGAGGTCCTTTTTTTTTTTTTTTTTTTTGATACCGCCCCTTTCATTATTTTTTTCACTTTTATTCAATTACAAGGAATGTAAACATCCCTTGTAATAGAAATAAGGATGACAGGTCTTCTTTATGGAGAGATCTGGTGTCAAAAAGACCTCAAATCTCTCCTTTAAAAGCAAAAGATTTTAAAAAAATGTGATTTTTTTGCCAAAAAAAAACTTGTTTACTTCCACCCTAGACAGTAAGTGATGACATGACAGAGGCTCCCCATTACCACAAAGTTCCCTCATCACATCAGAGTCCCCCTATTACAATAGAGTATCCCCTATACACGAGAGTCTCCCATCACAGAGTCCTCTCATCCAGCTCTGATCCAGGGCAAAATTAGGGGAAGGTTTACCAAAACTGGTGCACACAGAATCTGGTGCAGCTGTGCATAGTAACCAATTAGCTTCTACCTTTAGCTTGTTCAATTAAGTTTTTACAATAAAAACTAGAAGCTGATTGGCTACTATGCACAGCTGCACCAGTTTCTGTGTGATCCAGTTTTGGTAAATCCCCTTCATTGCCTCATGCTTGCAGCACCCTAGGGGAGCCCAAATTGTCAGGCCACCCTGGTTGAGAAACACTGAGGTAGAGGAATTAGCCGAATGATCAGACAGTAGCTTTAACTTAGACTTTAATAACTGCTTGGCGATCGTATACTGTATATATATGACGGCAAGGCAGCTCTACTGTGTACGGTCATGTACTGGTACGTGATTCTGCACTTATGCGTCTGGGGTGTGCACGCGCCCCACCGGCGACCCGCTTCAGCTGTGATTGCACACAGTGAGAACTGTGGGAATCAGCGGGTAAGGCAGACTCAATGTCCGCCGGGACGCGCCGATCGTTTGGGACAGAAGCAGAACGGCGATCTGCCTATGTAAACAAGGCAGATCGTCGTTCTGTCAGTAGGGAAGGTATTGATCCTGTGTTTCTGCAAAGCAGGAAAACAGATCTCTGCCTTGCCCTAGCATATTTTAGGCACACATTTAAAGCTTTGATCGTCCCTGATTTTAACCTCTTCCCAGCCAGTGTCATTAGTACAGTGATACAGAGCATATTTTTAGCACTGATCACTGTATTGGTGTCACTGGTTCCAAAAAAGTGTCAAAAGTGTCACTTAGTGTCCCATTTATCTGCTGCAATGTCGTAGTCCCGCTATAAGTGGCTGATCGTTGCCATTACTAGTATATATAAAAAAAATAATAATTAATTAAAATTCCATAAACATATCCCATAGCTTGCAGAAGTTGTAACTTTTGCGCAAACCAATCAATATACGCTTATTGGGATTTTGTTAATAGAAATATGTAGCAGAATGCATATTGGACTAAATCTATGAAGAAATTAGATTTTTAAATTTTTTTTATTGGATATATTTAAGGCCCCTTTCACACTGGGGCGGTGGGTGCGTTGGCAGAGTGTGCTTTTACCCCCCGCTAGCGGCCGAGAAAGGGTTAAAGCCACCGCAAATCGCTGCCGCAGCAGCGCTCTGCTGGCGGTATAGCCGCCCTATCCCATTGATTTCAATGGATAGGAGCCGTGTAGGAGCGGTGTATACAATGCTCCTTCACCGCTCCAAAGATGCTGCTAGCAGAACTTTTTTTAGCGTCCTGCCAGCGCACCGCTCTAGTGTGAAAGCACTCGGGGCTTTCACATTGGAGAGACAGCAGCGGCTCTTTCAGGGCGCTTTGCAGGCGCTATTTTTAGCGCTGTAGTGCCTGCAAAGCACCCCAGTGTGAAAGGGCTTCTATAGCTGAAAGTAAGAAATATTGTTTTTTTATTTCAAAATTGTCGGTCTTTTTTTGTTTATAGCACAAAAAATAAAAACGCAGAGGTGATCAAATGCCACCAAAAGAAAGCTCTATTCGTGGGGAAAAAAAGGACAATTTTATTTGGGTACAGGGTCGCACAACCATGCAGTTGTCAGTTAAAATAAGGCAGTGCCGTATCGCAAAAAATGACCTGGTCATGAACGGGGTAAACCTTCTGGGGCTGAAGTGGTTAAAAAAAATGTTGTTTACTTCCACCCTAAACCAGGAGTGACACCATGACAGAGGCTACCCATTATCACAAAGTTCCCACATCACATCAGAGTCTCCCTATTACAATAGAGTATCCCCTATACATGAGAGTCTCCCATCACATCAGTGTCCCCCCACCACAGAGTCCTCTGATCCAGCTCTGATCCAGGGCAAATTTAGGGGTAAGGTTTACTAAAACTGGTGTACACAAAATCTGGTGCAGCTGTGCATAGTAACCAATCAGCTTCTGACTTTAGCTTCTTCAATTAGGCTTTGACCATAAAATATTGAAGCTGATTGGTTACTATTCACAGCTGCACCAGATTCTATGTGCACCAGTTTTAGTAAATCCTCTTCATTGCTTCATGCTTTCAGCACCCCAGGAGAAGCCAAATTGTTCCCCATGGCACCCTGGTTGAAAAACACTGAGGTAGAGGAATTAGCCAAATGATCAGACAGGAACTTTAACTTGAACTTTATTAAACAAGTGAAGAGTAAAATTAACAATGCAGACAGGTTCAAAATAGCAAAAGGATGTTCACGTAGTACAGACTAATGTAAAACTCATTATGAAGCTATACAAAAAAGAACACATAAGCATAGGCGTGCGCAAGAGGTGTGCCAGGTGTGCCTGGGCACACCCTAATCCTGCAGTTAGCAAACCGTCAATGGCGAGCAGGTGACAGGTAAAACGCAATCCTTCCTTGCCGACCCTCAAACTGGACTGGAAAAGTGGTGGGGGTGAAATTTAGTGGAACTGATCTGTACTTTCCTCCTGCAGTAGCTGAAAGTAGGCTTCTCCTCCTCTCCCTCTCGTCGACATTCAGCTGCCACAGGAGGAAAATACAGGGGAATCGGTACCAATATATGCCACCCCCACCACCCCTCCTGTCCCTGTTACTCTTCTTTCTGTTGTCCAGGTCCCCCTGTATGCTCCCTGGCTCCCCCTTCCTCCCATTGTTTCAGGATGGAGAGTGGGGAAGAGGCCAGTAGATATGTCAAACGCATCTGTTTTGGAGCTTTGGGGTGCACACCCTTATAAAATAGGCTGCGCACACCTATGCACATAAGAGTTATGTCTCTGCGCCTAAATAAGGACAATAGCACAGCACAGTCTCTATAAAGGTTTTGTAGCCACAGATATTGGAGAACAGCAACTATTTCAGTACAGTGCATAAACAGCTACTTGTGCTTGGCATCTGCAACAGTGTCTCTCCCAGTGAAGTCCAGGGTAGGTCTGGGTTCACAGGTGAACATCTGGAGGGATCTCTGGGCTGGCACCCCAGGCTGGTAACTAGAGGAATCTCAGGGCTATTACCACAGGTAGGTGGCTAGGAACGCAGGTCCACCAAGCTGCCTACATGCTGGGACCAACAGTGGAGGACCGTACACCTGGCTGCAGACCACATGCCCATCATCTCTGTCCAGGGTCAGATTCAGCCTCTTGAATCTTGGGGTTCAGTAAAAATATCAGGGGGGGTATCCTATCAACACACTGTATCCTCATGGTCTTATGTGTTTGAACAGTTCTTATTTTGAACAGTCTTTTCTCTTTGTGTGCCACAGCCTTGAAATAATACTGGTTCTTAATATTTTAGTGCAGCATGGTAATTTCTACCACATTCTCCTGACCACTTGGTAGTGACTGGGCTATCGTATTTGCAGTAGTCTCTTCAAAGATGGTGCATTTCAGTGCTTTGTAGGATAGTGACGATAAAAGAATGATCAGAGTGAACCTGATCACTCAAACAATGTTCCTGCATATGGCTCAGCTTGCATAGCATGCACCACCGAGAAGAAGCTAATATTTAAAAAGTGTATGCATGGAAAATGGTGGCCAATCTTTTTTGTAGCAATGTCTGCACCCTACCTTTTATTCCACTCATTAAAGAAGAACCATCATAGCTCTGATTATGTTGTCAGTACTGTAACCCCAATCTAAGAGATGTTTCAGTATCTGTGTTGTGATGTACTTGGCATCCAACTGACTCTGGTCCAGCAAACCAATCACATCAGGTATTCCCCAGGAGTTGCAGACAAGCCAAATCATTATTGATAGATTCTCTATGTTGTCCCTGTCCCATGATCCATCACTCTTTAAACAGAACCCTGCTGTGTCAACTTTATCATATTTTTTATTTTATTTCATGTAACACAAGACTCACCATGTTTTCAGACTTCTCATTTTGTACATCATGGGATGTTTATTTTCCATGCTGTGGAACCCCATTTGCTATGTCTATGAGTTTGGCATCCTTTAGTAATGTTCAAATAGCTTCAGGAACAGTCCTGCAGACAAATCTTATTTCCTAAACTCCAGGCTCTTAGAGGTTCCATGGAGGGGCAACCTATTCACATCTAGGAATTTAACCACATTTCACATACTACATGTTCTTCTCAATCTGTTTTGGACCTAGCAGATGGGCCACAGTCTCATGCCGCGTACACACAAGCGGACTTTACGGCAGACTTGGTCCGGCGGACCGGAGTCCGCCGGATAATTCGATCATGTGTGGGCTCCAGCGGACTTTTTTTTCCCAAAAGTTTGACGGACCTAGAAATGAAACAGGTTTCAAATCTTTCCGAAGGACTCGAGTCCGGTCAAAAAGTCTGCCCGTCTGTATGCTAGTCCGAACGGACGAAAAACCGACGCTAGGGCAGCTATTGGCTACTGGCTATGAACTTCCTTGTTTTAGTCCGGTCGTACGTCATCACGTACAAATCCGCCGGACTTTAGTTGATCGTGTGTAGGCAAGTCCGTCCAAAAGTCCGCCAGACCTAGTCCGTCGAAAAGTCTGCCCGTGTGTACGCGGCATCACTCATTGCTTCTCTCTTCCTCACCTCAACACACAAGGAAAAAGCTTGCTCATGGATCTGGCGACATGGCTAAAAGATTTGTCAACCTCAGTCCTTCTGGTTTAAACGGCCACAGCAACCATTTTACAAAATGAAATAAATAACATCACATTAACATAAGAACAAGTAAACAATTTCGACCACACAACCAGGAGGGGGTCTTTGGGTGTCCTTAAAATCACAAATTATAACTAGCATTGCCCATGTCCTCAGGCGCACCTCAACCAGGCCGGAGACATTACAAATTCACACATTCGGTCTTTTTCCCCCAGGAGACCTAGCTCCTGGGAGAACTACCGATAACCAACCTCAAATGGGCACCCCGGTTTTGTAACAATTTAAGTATTCACTAACTCCCCAAAGACCTGCCAAGCTGCTGTGACAATTTATGTTTCATAATTAATACTTCTCCACAACTCTTGACTTGCACTGCAAGGCTTTAAAGAGGAATTGTAGTCTGCTCACATCATTTGTAATAAAAATATCTTTGCCATTCTGAGACTTCCCTCCAACCACTTTGCATAATATTTTAGGTGTACTGTGATTCTCTACTTGCCAAATATGCTGCAGAAATCTCCCTCCACTAAGTCTGGCTGCAACCATTTTAACTGTGGGCAGCTGAAGCTGCTGCCTGTTCACTTCCTGGGTTTACATAGAGGCACACCTCCAGCTCTGCAGCCCTGCAGCTCTCATTGGCTCTCTTATGACCCATCCCCCTATCCTGGTAAACTCTCACGAGAGTGAGAGAAAGAGCTGTGCATGATGTCATAAGCCTAGGCTAATGACCAGAAAAGAAACAGAAAGTGGGCTGTATAAGGTATTTACTGGCAGAAAAAAAAGTTTTACTATCCAAAGTTAAAACAACAAGGGCAGAAGATTTAATTGATGGAAAGTTGAAAAAAATGACTGAAGGTCCACTTTAACTTCCTCGGAACTTTCCAGAATGAATGCCTAGCGCCCTTCACATTATCAACCCTTGTGGCTCCGCCCTGCCCATTGGACCTTCAGTCCCTACTCCGCCAAGACCTATACCCCTTCAATATTGAACTCAAATTTTTAAAACCTTTCTTACCTGTTCATGCAGGCTTTCCATCCATTTGCTCTTCTTCAGGTCTCCTGTGCTCTGTTGTGCCACCACACCACAATTAAAGCAGATAAACCTGTGGAAGTGAGAGAAAAAAGCAGAGGCGCCTCTAAGTGTAGACTATTAAAACAATTATTTTGCAGAAGATAAAAAGCCACTCACATTGAATAGATTAAAAGTAGGCATGTATAGGTAGTTTGTAGGACAAGACAGTGCTGTGCACGCTGATATGCTGGTAACCCCCCTTCGGCTGGGTCCGGAAGCTGGCTCTGTGTGTGAAGGGATCCAAGAGAGAGGGGTGGAACTGGTCCGGTGATGTCATTGCGCCCGCCGCTGTGCTCCAAAGAGCGTTACCAGCATATTAGCATGTACAGCGTGATCATGTCCCACGGATGGTGGACTACCTATACATGCCTACTTTTAATCTACCCAATGTGAGTAGTTTTTATCTTTTGGTAAACAAATGTTTTAATAGTCTATACTTAAAGGCACCTCTGCTCTTCTCTCTTTTACATGGTCCTGGAGATGGCTTCTGCTTCTCTCAAGAGGCTTGCCCTGAGTTATGGACAGTGTTGAGCCCAAGATTCCCAGATTCATTGGACTAACTATAAGTGTCTTACTCCAAATGTGATGTTGCTTTCTAGTTACACCTTAAGGATGACAGGGATCTGTAATAACAATCACTTCGCCAATGTGTTTTGTTTTTTTAAACCTGTGGAAGTCTTTTTTGATTTTCTGTCTCTCCTGTCCCTCTCTTTTTTTCTGTCACTCCAGCTCTCCACTGGCGATGTATGAGTCGCTGACAGCCTACCACACATCATGACAAGGACGCAGGGAACCAGTATTTATTTTCACTCGGCGTGCTTCTGTACCTCGAATTACAACTCAGAATACTTCCAGGTAGTGCAGAGGTGGTGCAAGAGTGCACAGGGAATGCTAGTCCCACACGTCTTAAAGTTGATGAGTTGAAGAGTACATGTACAGTATCTCACAAAAGTGAGTACACCCCTCACATTTTTGTAAATATTTTATTATATATTTTCATGTGACAACACGGAAGAAATTACGCTTTGCTACAAGTAGTGAGTGTACAGCTTGTATAACAATGTAAATTTGCTGTCACCTCAAAATAACTCAACACACAGCCATTAATGTCTAAACCGCTGGCAACAGAAGTGAGTACACCCCTAAGTGAAAATGTCCAAATTGGGCCCAAAGTGTCAACATTTTGTGTGGCCACCATTATTTTCCAGCACTGCCTTAACCCTCTTGGGCATGGAGTTCACCAGAACTTCACAGGTTGCCATTGGAGTCCTCTTCCACTCCTCCTCACAAAGCTGGTGGATGTTAGAGACCTTCCGTTTGAGGATGCCCCAGGATAGTGTTTAGGTCTGGAGACATGCTTGGCCAGTCCTTCACCTTTACCCTCATCTTCTTTAGCAAAGCAGTGGTCGTCTTGGAGGTGTGTTTGGGGTCGCTATCATGTTGGAATCCTGCCCTGCGGCCCAGACTCTGAAAGGAGGGGATCATGCTCTGCTTCAGTATGTCACAGTACATGTTGGCATTCATGGTTCCCTCAATGAACTGTAGCTCCCCAGTGGTGGCAGCACTCATGCAGTCCCAGACCATGACACTCCCACCACCATGCTTGACTGTAGGCAAGACACACTTGTCTTTGTACTCCTTCCCTGATTGCCGCAATACACGCTTGACACCATCTTAACCAAATAAATTTATCTTGGTCTCATCAGACCACAGGATATGGTTCCAGTAATCCATGTCCTTAGTAGGGATGAGCTTTGAGTTCGAGTCGAACTCATGTTTGACTCGAACATCGGCTGTTTGCAAGTTCGCCGAACAGCGAACAATTTGGGGTGTTCGCGGCAAATTCGAATGCCACGGAACACGCTTTAAAAGTTTATGGGAGAAATCAAAAGTGCTAATTTTAAAGGCTTATATGCAAGTTATTGTCATAAAAAGTGTTTGGGGACCTGGGTCCTGCCCCAGGGGACATGGATCAATGCAAAAAAAGTTTTAAAAATGGCAGTTTTTTCGGGAGCAGTGATTTTAATAATGCTTAAAGTGAAACAATAAAAGTGTAATATCCCTTTAAATTTCGTACCTGGGGGGTGTCTATAGTATGCCTGTAAAGAGGCGCATGTTTCCCATGTTTAGAACAGTCTGACAGAAAAATGACATTTCAAAGGAAAAAAGTAATTTAAAACTACTCACGGCTATTAATGCATTGCTGGTCCGACAATACACATAGAAGTTCATTGATAGAAACGGCATGGAAATTCCCCACAGGGGAACCATAATAAAAAAAAAAAATGACGTGGGGGGTCCCCCTAATCTCCATACCAGGCCCTTCAGGTCTGGTATGGATATTAAGGGAAACCCCGGCCAAAATTTAAAAAAAAAATGTTGTGGGGGGTCCCCCTAAATTCCATACCAGACCTTTCAGGTCTGGTATGGATATTAAGGGGAACCCCGTGCCAAAATTTAAAAAAACGGCATGGGGTCTCCCCAAAAATCCATACCAGACCCTTATCCGAGCATGCAACCTGGCAGGCCGCAGGAAAAGAGGGGGGACGAGAGCGCACCCCCCCTCCTGAACCGTACCAGGCCACATGCCCTCAACATTGGGAGGGTGCTTTGTGGTAGCCCCCCAAAACACCTTGTCCCCATGTTGATGAGGACAAGGGCCTCATCCCCACAACCCTGGCCGGTGGTTGTGGGGGTCTGCGGGCGGGGGGCTTATCGGAATCTGGAAGCCCCCTTTAACAAGGGGACCCCCAGGTCCCGGCCCTCCCCCCTGTGTGAAATGGTAAGGGGGTACAAAAGTACCCCTACCATTTCACTAAAAAAGTGTCAAGAATGTTAAAAATGACAAGAGACAGTTTTTGACAATTCCTTTATTTAAATGCTTCTTCTTTCTTCTATCTTCCTTCATCTTCTTCTTCTTCTGGTTCTTCTGGCTCTTCTGGTTCTTCCTCCGGTGTTCTCGTCCAGCATCTCCTCCGCGGCGTCTTATTCCCTTCTACTCTTTGGGCCGCTCCGCATCCATGGCATGGAGGGAGGCTCCCGCTCTTCTCTTCATCTTCTTCTCTTCTTCATCTTCTTCTCTTCCTCATCTTCTTCTCTTCTTCATCTTCTTCTCCGGGCCACTCCGCATCCATGGCATCGAGGGAGGCTCCCGCTGTGTGACGCTTCTCCTCTTCTGACGTTTCTTAAATACCGGGGGCGGGGCCACCCAGTGACCCCGCCCCCCTCTGACGCATGCTGGACGAGAACACCCGAGGAAGAACCAGAAGAGCCAGAAGAACCAGAAGAAGAAGAAGATGGAGGAAGAAACCGAAGGAAGATAGAAGATAGAAGAAAGAAGAAGCATTTAAATAAAGGAATTGTCAAAAACTGTCTCTTGACATTTTTAACATCTTTGACAGTTTTTTGGTGAAATGGTTACCCCCTTACCATTTTACACAGGGGGGAGGGCCGGGATCTGGGGGTCCCCTTGTTAAAGGGGGCTTCCAGATTCCGATAAGCCCCCCGCCCGCAGACCCCCACAACCACCGGCCAGGGTTGTGGGGATGAGGCCCTTGTCCTCATCAACATGGGGACAAGGTGTTTTGGGGGCTACCCCAAAGCACCCTCCCAATGTTGAGGGCATGTGGCCTGGTAGGGTTCAGGAGGGGGGGCGCTCCCTCGTCCCCCCTCTTTTCCTGCGGCCTGCCAGGTTGCGTGCTCGGATAAGGGTCTGGTATGGAATTTAGGGGGACCCCCCACGTCATTTTTTTTTTATTTTGCCCGGGTTCCCCTTAATATCCATACCAGACCTGAAGGGCTTCTATGTGTATTGTCGGACCGGCAACGCATTAATAGCCGCGAGTAGTTTTAAATGACTTTTTTTCCTTTGAAATGTCATTTTGCTGTCAGACTGTTCTAAACACGGGAAACATGCGCCCTTTTACAGGCATACTATAGACACCCCCCCGGTACGAAATTTAAAGGGATATTACACTTTTATTGTTTCACTTTAAGCATTATTAAAATCACTGCTCCCGAAAAAACGGCCGTTTTTAAAACTTTTTTTTGCATTGATCCATGTCCCCTGGGGCAGGACCCAGGTCCCCAAACACTTTTATGACAATAACTTGCATATAAGCTTTTAAAATTAGCACTTTTGATTATTCATGTTCATGTCCCATAGACTTTAATGGTGTTCATGTGTTCGAACGAACTTTTTTCCTGTTCGCATGTTCTGGTGCGAACCGAACAGGGGGGGTGTTCGGCTCATCCCTAGTCCTTAGCCTGCTTGTCTTCAGCAAACAGTTTTTGGGCTTACTTGTGCATCATCTTTAGAAGAGGCTTCCTTCTGGGATGACAGCCATGCAGACCAATTTTAAGCAGTGTGCAGTGAATGGTCTGAGCACTGACAGGCTGGCCCCCCACCCCTTCAACTTCTGCAGCAATGCTGGCAGCACTCATACGTCTATTTTCCAAAGACAACCTCTGGATATGAGGCTGAGCACGTGCACTCAACTTCTTTGGTCGACCATGGCGAGGTCTGTTCTGAGTGGAACCTGTCCTGTTAAACCACTGTATGGTCTTGGCCACCATGCTGCAGCTCAGTTTCAGGGTCTTGGAAATCTTCTTATAGCCTAGGCCATCTTTATGTAGAGCAACAATTCTTTTTTTCAGATCCTCAGAGAGTTCTTTGTCATGAGATGCCATGTTAAACTTCCAGTGACCAGTATGAGAGAGTGAGAGCGATAACACCAAATTTAACACACCTGCTCTCCATTCACACCCGAGACCTTGTAACACTAATGAGTCACATGACACCAGGGAGGGAAAATGGCTAATTGGGCCCAATTTGGACATTTTCACTTAGGGGTGTACCAGCGGTTTAGACATTAATGGCTGTGTGTTGAGTTATTTTAAGGGGACAGCAAATTTACACTGTTATACAAGCTGTACACTCACTACTTTACATTGCAGCAAAGTGTAATTTCTTCAGTGTTGTCACTTGAAAAGATAATAAAATATTTACAAAAATGTGAGAGGTATACTCACTTTTGTGAGATACTGTATTATGCTGTCATGAGACAGCCTAATATATGCAGCTTGGTTCTGGGGAGGACACTATCCAGCCACGCCAACTCAACATTGTCAGAACTGCGCAGTGCCTACTGGTCCTTCCACTTTCTAAAGCCAAGGCCACTGGTCCTGGGGGGGGGGGTGCGAATAAAATCTGGGGGGGTTGAAGCTCCCCTTTCACAACTGAGACCTTGTAACACTAATGAGTCACATGACACCGGGGAGGAAAAATGGTTAATACTTACATTGTTCCAAGCTTGTCCAATTGAACTATGCAAAAAAAAAAAAAGTCATACCTAAACTTCAGCTTTAAATTGAGGAATTAGCTGGACACAGGGGCGTATCTACAGGGGCCGCAGGGGCTGCAATTGTAACCCAGCCCATGCTTTAATTTGATGTAAAATGTATTTTTTTTTTAAATTGTAAAAAAAAATAACAAAAAAAAAACTACTGACACCAGTGGCGAAACTACCAGGATTATAAAGGTTGCACTAGTGACCGAGCCCTGGTGTTCCACCACCAGGCCCTGAAGGTTCTAGTTACGCCACTGGCTGGACAGAAATGAAAATTGTTCGGCATGCAAAATGCATTATATAAACAGTATGTGTGTGTGTGTATTTAGTCATTAATTGCTCTTTAATGAATACATAACTGCCTAAATTAAGCTGCTATTCTTGTAGCCATATCGAAATGGCCCCAGCATGCCTGGCAAGAAAAATACCTGCTGGGATTTGTAGTTCCACAACAGTCCATAGGCTGCAGACTGCTTTTCTACATTGTAAATCATTGAAATTCTTGGTTTTTTTTGCATAGCGGTTGACTGACCACTAAATTACCATCCTAAAAGAGGATTAGCATTCCTCACAGTTGGATGCATGTTGCATTCAGATATCTAAATTCTTATCTCCATAACTCTCTCTGTATGAATACAATTTCTCACTGGACGAAATACTTAAATATGCTGTTATCAACCATCACATTTGGCTGCTATTCAAATTGACATGGACATGTTCCGTCAGTCTGCCTGCCAATCTCATTACTGTGCTAAGGACTGTGGCCCTGCATTTGGCTTTCTCCGTGCTCTCCTTGCATTCTATTCAATTAGAAAGAGATAAAAACAACACGTGAAAAAATAGTAAATAAAGAGGATTTGTGCAGAGCCTGAGAAACACTGACACCTGCGTGACATTTACACTTCGCCGTGGACACAGAATTCCATTTTTTATTTTGGTTTTATTGCAAAGAAAAAACTGAACTGGAACAAATGAGATCTGAATTTTATTATGCTTTTATAGAGTCGCCTTGCAGATAGTTAATTAGCTCATTTTAGTGCTTTTGGTACCTACCAAACGATTCCATGCAATGGTAGTTATGAAGGACGCCAAAATGTCCTTTGAAGAAATTTTTTCATAGTTACATAGTTACATGGTTAGTAAAGTTGAATAAAGACACCAGTCGATAGAGTTCAACCTGAGCGAGTGTAGGTGTGTGTCTACAATAATCCCTATTTTTTTTTTTTTTAATTTAAGGTACCCAGAGTGAGCGATCGTCCATCCGGAGGGATCACTGCTGTAGTTTTGTTGGGTCTGGTGAGAGGGCCTGTTGGCCATTATCCATTACTTATCCTAAGGACTGTAATACACCTGCAGTTTGACCATGATAACGTGATAATGACATTGTCGAAAAGGGGCGGTGCATGGGTGACCTTAAAATGATGCCCCCCCTTAAAAAAAGTTCTGAGGACGCCCATGGTAGTAGGCATCACTACTACAGTAGCTGCACTGTAGTAGTAGTGCCTACTACAATGATCATCTGCTACCCTGCTGCACAGTGATCACTCACTTGGCACAGGCATCATTCTCATCTAATCAGAAAATGCTTTGAATATATTGAGGGAATCCAAAGCATTCTCTCAAGGGCGCTATGTAGAGAAACATGGGGCAAAGTAATACATGTTTTGTCCCATGGGGATAGAACTGTAAAATAAAAATTCCAATAATAGATTTTCTTTAAGATATCATTTATTTTTATTTTTTTTTTTTCAAAGCAGTGAGTACCTGAATTTTACCTCAGAGAAGGGGAATGAAAAGCAGCACGATGAGCAGATAAGGCGTGTTGCCGTGTGAGGAACATGCTGATAAGAGGGGACAGGAAGTGGGGTCCCACAAGGATCTGTTCTGGGGCCAATTCTGTTTAATTTAAACATAAATGATATCTCAATCTCAGTGTTTGCTGATGATACAAAACTAAGAAGGGTAATAACTTCATAACAAGATGTGGAAACCTTACAAGAAGACCTAAATAAAATAATGGGGTGAGCAACTATATGGAAAATTAGGTTTAATGATGAAAAAATGTAAAGTAATGCATTTGGGTGCTAAAAACACAAATGCAGATTACTTTCTAGGGGGAGAACCGCTGAGGTAGTCCAGGATGGAGAAAGATCTGGGGGTCCTAGTAGATGACATGCTCAGCAACGGCATGCAATGCCAAACAGCAGCAAGCAAAGCCAACAGAATATTGGCATGCATCAAAAAGGGGATTTACTCCAGAGATAAAACAATAACTCTGCCACTCTACATGATTCTGGTCCAGCCGCATCTTGAGTATGCCATCCAGTTCTAGGCACCAGCCCTCAATGAGGATGTGCTGGAACTGGAGAAAGTCCACAGAAGGGCAACAAAGCTAATAAACGGAGTAGAGGACCTCAGCTATGAGGAACGTTTACTTCAAGCATTAAACTTACTTTCTCTGGAGAGGAGAAGCTTGAGAGGAGATATGATAGCGATGTGCAGATACCTTACTGGTGACCCTAGCATAGGGAAAAATCTTTTTAGTGGGAGGGAGTTTAAAAAGACATGTGACCATTCATTGAAACTGGAAGAGAAGTGGTTTAACCTTAAACTGCGTAGGGGGTTGTTTACTGTGAGAGCGGTAAGGATGTGGAATTCCCTTCCACAAGCAGTGGTGTCAGCAGGGAGGGTCATTGGTTTAACCACTTCCCGCCCGCCCTATGGCGGATTGACGTCCGGGAAGTGGTTGTGTTATCCTGACTGGGCGTCATATGATGTCCAGCAGGATAACATGCCGCAGCGCGCCCCCGGGGGCGCGCATCGCGGCGATCGGTGGAGCGGTGTGTCAGTCTGACACACCGCTACACTGATCTTGGTAAAAAGCCTCCGGCGGAGGCTCTTTACCACGTGATCAGCCGTGTCCAATCACGGCTGATCACGCTGTCAACAGGAAGAGCCGTTGATCGGCTCTTCCTCACTCGCGTCTGACAGACGCAAGTAGAGGAGAGCCGATCGGCGGCTCTCCTGGCAGGGGGGTCTGCGCTGATTGTTTATCAGCGCAGCCCCCCCGCAGATCACCACACTGGACCACCAGGGATCACCACTAGGACCACCAGGGAAGGGGCAACATGTGGATGGCCAGGTATGTACCCCATGGCCATCCACATGTGCCCAGTATGCCAAATCTGTGCCAATCAGTGCCCACAAATGGGCACTGATTGGCACAATTATGTTGCAGTGATGCCCAGCAATGCCACCCTTAGGGGCATCACTGCAAACAAGTAATGCCACCAGTGCCACCCATCAGTGTCCATTCATGCCACCTGTCAGTGCCCATCCATGCCCATCAGTGCCCATCTATCAGTGCCCATCCGTGCCCATCTGTGCCAACTATCAGTGCCACCCATAAGTAACCATCAATGCCACCTACAAGTGCCCATCAATGCCACCTATGAGTGCCCACCAGTGCCACCTATTAGTGCCCATCCGTGCCACCTATGAGTGCCCATCAGTGCCGCATACCAGTGCCACCTATCAGTGCCCATCAGTGCCACCTATCAGTGCCCATCAGTGCCCATCAGTGCCGCCTATCAGTGCCCATCATCAGTGCCCGTCAGTGCCACCTCATCAGTGCCACCTCATCGGTGCCACCTCATCGGTGCCCATCAGTGCCGCCATATCAGTGCCCGTCAGTGCAGCCATATCAGTGCCCGTCATTGAAGAAAAAAACGTACTTATTTACAAAAAGTTTTAACAGAAACAAAGAAAAACTTGTTTTTTTTCAAAATTTTCGGTCTTTTTTTATTTGTTGCGCAAAAAATAAAAACCGCAAGGGTGATCAAATACCACCAAAAGAAAGCTCTATTTGTGGGAACAAAATGATAAAAAATTTGTTTGGGTACAGTGTAGCATGACCGCGCAATTGTCATTCAAATTGCGACAGCGCTGAAAGCTGAAAATTGGGCTGGGCGGGAAGGTGTCTAAGTGCCTGGTATTGAAGTGGTTAAACAAACTACTAGATGTACACCCTAACGATTGCAACATACAGGGATAAGGGAAGTACTATTGACATAAACACACAGGCACCACAGGTTGAACTGGATGGACTATTCAACCTTACCTACTATGTAACTATGTAAGGATATACTGCTTCTCCTTCCACTGTCCAATCACAGGGTGGATTAGGGAGCAGACCTGTACAAAAAGGTGAACCTAAAGCCTAGTCCCCAACCCTACCAGGAAGGGCTGTGCTGTGTACGTCTTATGCCGTGTACACACGGCCGGACTTTTCGACCAAACTTATCCAATGGAACAAATTCGTCTGACAATTCAAACATGTGTGGTCTTCATCGGACCTTTTCTGTCGAAAATGTGACAGGCTTTAGATTTAGAACATGTTTCAAATCTTTCCGACGGATTTGAGTCCGGTCGAAAAATCCGTTTGTCTGTATGCTAGTTCCGACAGACAAAAAACGACGCTAGGGCAGCTATTGGCTAATGGAACTTCCTTATTCTAGTCCGGTCGTACGTCATCACGGTAGAATCCGTCGGACTTTGGTGTGATTGTGTGTAGACAAGTCCGATTCGACGGAAGTCTGTTGAAAGTCTGTCGAAAGTCCGTCGAAAAGTCTGACGTGATTCAGTCCGTCGAAAGTCCAGTCGTGTGTACGCGGCATTACAAATGAATGGACAGAAATGTAAATCGTGGCAGGTAAAATAGCTCCCATATATACAGTCCATCTGTGGATTAAACTGTTTACCTGGTGTTCAGATCAAACCTGTGGATCTCCTTTAGGAGGTACAGGCTCCATTATACATTTTTTTTCATCAGGCACATGTATGGTTGGCTTGGACAAGTACCGGTAAAGGAAAAAGTTCAGTAATCTCTATCCTACGTCTGCATGCGTTATATGCGATAGCCATCACATGTCTGTGAATCTTGTAGCATAACCTTAGAGGTTTAGCGAGATACCATCAGAACAAATCACTAGGCAAGTCTTAATCCGCTCCCCTGAGAGGTGGCAGTATGTGATATCTGTGCAACTTCTCCCGGAGGTTTGGCAGTCTCCATTTCACTATGGGACTATTTAGTTCAATGACATCTTCAGGAGATGGCCAATAATGAGTACAGGCAGTATGCCAATCTCTCTAAAGCTATGGAAAAGGATGTAACACCAGCCTAATATGCAGCTCTGAGCTTCCAGCTTCCAGCCCCGACATCTGTGAAGAAATAAACAGCTCAAGTGGAATTTTTTTTTTAGGCTGCCCTGTTGTGATTGTAGCAGCCTAGGTTTGAGGGGCTAACTTCTTTATTAAGTTATGATTTTATGTATTATTGTGTAAATGTGTTTGGGAGCCATTGCTCCTTGTCTCCAGGAACATGAACTGAAGTTTGACTGACAATTACTCAAACATGCAACACTATACCCAAAACCTAATTAATTTTAAATACAGAGCTTTGTTTTGGTGGTATTAATAAACATTGGGGTTTTTTTTATTTATTTTTTTTAAGTTTCCATTATTTTCTGTTATAAAACATACTGAATTTAAATTCCAAGACAATACAAACACCCCCAAAATGCCCCCTTTTTGGAAAATAGACACGCCAATTAAGAAACTTAAGGTGGATAAAGTGTGCTTAGCCTTTTAAAGTCCTCCACTGAAACCTAGTGCAATCCTCCCATTATTAGTGGAAGAAAGTTCCCTGGAGGATGAAATTGGCAAGTGTGCAATGGCTAACTAGCATGGATAAACCCAAAACACTTGAGGTCCATTCCAAATATTCCCACAATGATAGATGGACAGTGGCACTTTAACCCCCCCCCCACATAATTTTTAATTAGTGGTCAATGGCACTTCCTCTGTGAGAGGGTCTGGCGAGCTCTCCAATGTAAACAAAGTGCGTGTTTAGATTTGTAATTACAGTGATTGGCCATCACAGCAATTACAGGGCACAGAACCTTTCAGATCAACACTGTGCCTTTTTTTTTTATCTCCTCTACCGATCAGTGACGGCTGGTGTTTTTTTTTTGGGAGGGGCGACAAACAATCAAACCCGCCGCCACCCCCCGGTCTGTTGGGTCACGGACGACACACAACCCCCCTGGTCGGGCGGCCGGCCGGTTCACAGGGGTTACGGGCGGCACCCCCTGGGTTGGTCGGTCAGTAGTCGGGGCCCCTCACTTGCCCCATCCCGCAGGCAGCACTCCAGGCGGCTTCTCTCCGGGCTGTGCCTCCGAACTTCCCCTGCGTCTCCTCCCTCCTCCTCCTTGCGGCCAATCCGATTGGTTCTCCTTTTCGGCCAATCGGGTGACGGGACCCGCTTCCTGATTGGCCGGGAGGAGAATCAGTGTTACAATAGCGAATATTTATTCGCTATTGTCACACAACTGGGTGGGCTCAGAGTGCAGTGCTCTGCGCCCTGAGCCCACCCTTTTTTAAAGCCTATTGCAGACTCTGGCTCTAATTACGTGTTAAAAAAAAAAAAAGAAAAAACGATTAGAATCCATGCGTCCGGCACCCTGCATGGATAGGGGGGTGGCGCCCATGCTGCCCCTATGGACGGGCCACCACAGTGAGTTTGTTGCAATTGTTCATACACCAACTGTAACTAGAACAAAAACAACTAAGAAAAACTGACATTTTATTACTATGGGGGTTAAAGTATTTGCAAACCTAACAATGAGCTTCTCCTACTTACTTCCTTTATGTCTGGTCAATATGTTCAAAAAGGCCAAAAAAATTTTAAAAAATTTGCCAGAAGTCTTGTTAGTGGATAACATTAGTTACATTGTTCCCAGTTTTTTTCTGTGAACTTCAGAACACATGTCCTCTATGATGTGAGAAAAAATATAGGGTAGCCCTCTGCTAGGGTGAAAACATTACTCCTCCATAGATTCCATGTGAGTAGGTGTTCGGTGTCACCCACAGGAATTGTGGAAGGATCAATGGATGAAAATAAAAGAAAAAATTGAAAAAAAAAGTAAATGCAGTCACCACATCTAGACTGGTAAACTGCAATATATTACAATTTTGTTCTTGCTTTAGATGCAATTTAAATATATACAGCTTGTTAACTTTGATCTTTCAGTAGCTTTAAAAGTCTGCATGAAGAATAAATCCTACTCTGTCACAATATAAAGCAACAATATAAAAAAAACCTCTCTCCTCCTACCTTATTAAACAGTCATCCTGTTTCAGTCAGTGTCACCAGTCTGCTGCAGGCATAGGGAACATTTCCTTAACAACCAATGACTCATCAGCTGTCAGCGGGCTTCCCCACTGACAGCTGATTGTAATAACAGACAATTAAAAAAATATGAAAAAAAAAAACGGCGTTGGGTATCCCCCCCCAGTTTATACCACGCTCTTGGGGTCTGGTATGGATTTTAAGGGGAACCCCATGCCAAAATGAAAAAAAAAAATGGCATGCCTCCCCCAGAATCTATACCAGACCCTTATCTGGGTATTGAGCCCAGCAGTTTAGGAAAGGGGGGAGGGGGAGAGCGAGCACTCCCCTCTCCTAAACCATACCAGGCCACATTCCCTTAACATGGGAGGGTGGGTGCTTTGGGGCAGGGGACCTCTGCTCTCCCCTACCCCAAAGCACCTTGTTCCCATGTTGATGGGGACAATCATCCCCACAACCGTGGTCGGTGGTTGTGGGGGTCTGCAGGCAGGGGGCTAATCGGAATCTGAAAGTCCCCTGTAAGGACGCCCCCCTTCTATGTGAATGAGTATTGGGTACATTGTATGGTAATAAAAAGACACATTCCATTTTTGACAATTTTTTTATTAGATTGTAAGCTCTAACGAGCAGGGCCCTCTGATTCTTCCTGTATTGAATTGTATTGTACTGTCTTCCCTACTATTGTACAGCGCTGTGCAAACAGTCAGCGCTATATAAATCCTGTATAATAATAATAATAATAATATTAAAAAATAAAAAATAGCATCTCTCGACGTAAATCCACCATCAAGCACACCGCCTGCCGGACCCGAAAAGGAAAAAAAAAAAGACGCTCCAGTCATCGGTGAAGTCTGGTTCCAGGCTCCACCGTCTGACATTTATATAGGTAGGTGACCTGGCTACGTAGCCAGGTGGCCCTGCCCCTTACCTATATATACATAAATGTCAGACGGTGGAGCCTGCAGTAGGCAGCCAGACTTCACCGACGGGGGGATGGCCTTTTTTCTTTTTTTTTCTTTTTTGGGTCGGCGACATTGGTGGATTTATATTATTGACATTATTTTTAAATTTTTTATAAAAGATTTGTCAAAAAAACTGTGTTTCTTTTACCTTATGACAGTTTTTTGGTAAATGGGTAGGGGTACAATGTACATAATACTCATCCTTTTTAAGCCCCCTTTAAGAAGGGGGGCCAGGATCTGGGGCCCCCTTCTTAAAGGGGGCTTCCAGACTCTGATTAGCCCCCTGCCCACAGACCCCCACAACCACCAGCCATGGTTGTGGGGATGAGGCCCTTCAACATGGGGACAAGGTGCTTTGGGGTGGGGGGCACGCAAAGCACCCAACCCCCCATGTTGAGGGCAATGTGGCCCGGTATGGTTCGAGGGGGGTGGCGCTCGCTCGTCCCCCCTTTCCTGACCTGCTGGGCTAAGGGTCTCGTATGAATATTGGTGGGTACACCATCCCATTTTTCTTGTTAATTTTGGTGTGGGGTTCCCCTCCAAATCAATACCAGACCTGAAGAGCCTGGTATTGACGGGGGGGGGGGGGGCATGCTGTTTTTTTTTCCATACATTTTAATTGTCAGCTTTTTTTCTTACAAACAGCTGTCAGCAGAGAAGCCCGCTGACAGCTGATGAGTCATTGGTTGTTAAGGACGTGGCGGCCGGCTTCCTGGCCTGCTGCTTAGTAATCAGCTATTTGTCATAAGACAGGCTGTTTTTTGATAAACACTGCATGTGATACCACGAGCAAAACCCGAGTGGTAATTACCGCATACTTTTTAACGCTCTGGTCCATTTTTGAATTGTACTTAAAGTGGTGTTCCACCCAAAAAATAAAAAATACATGAGAATTCCTAAAAAAAAAATTAAAAAAAAGATTTGGAATTTTTTTTTTTAACTCACCTCTAAATGCCTGTTGCTAGGGGAGTCTGCCTCTTTCAGTACCTGGGCTGGTGACATCACTTCCCCCTCGGCACAGGAAGGACTCGGCTCTGATCCCTCCCTCTTGTCAATCACCTGGGACCCATTACAGGTCCCAGGTGACTGAGCGGCCAATCACGGCGCGCGGCGCCGCTCGCACACGCGCAGTGGGTGCCCGGCTGTGAAGCCACAGCCCGGCGCCCACAGTTGCAATGCCGGCGCCGCTGAGGGGGAGGCGAGTGGGGCTTCTATCCCCCACATCGCTGGACCCTGGGACAGGTAAGTGTCCAATTAAAAGTCATCAGCTGCAGTATTTGTAGCTGCTGACTTTTAATTTTTTTTTTTTTAATGGGCCCTCCTCTTTAAGAGCTTTTTATGCGATATTTATGTTGCAAATATGCAAGCTAAATGAAGAATATATCAGATTCTAGGTCCACTTTAAATGGTCCCTTTTAATTGCTGTGTAGATAAAACCTTGTGTTGCTTGAATCCTATAGCTCTGTGGAAGTGGCTCCCCCTGCTTGTCATTCATGGTTTTGTGCCTTATTCTCCTATCTGCTATCAACAAAGCTGGCAACCAGCCCTACTATAAAATGTCCCTTTGCTCCTCTTACATAACAAAAGAAAATCAATACTAATACAAATACAAATAAGGGGATTCCTGCATGGGAGCAAATAGGACGAAGCCTAAACTCTGCAGATACAAAATGGTATATACTTAGTGCAGATGACATTAAATAGCCTAGAGTGCATATAATGTCAGGTAAGTAAAGGCAGCTATTAGCCACACAGAAGCTTACCAGATTATATACTGAGCTTCATGCCTGGTGTGATGCTTACATCTGTGTGCTAATACCTTAACATCTCCAGGCATTATCATTTAGAGAGGAATATGAGGGATAAGTAGTGTAGACAAGAATCCGAAACAACAAAGCTTAGGAGCTGAAAATATTCTGCATTAACTCTGATATAGATTTGGCATAGGTCACATATACTGAAGCAACAAAAGGCCACAAGTCCATCGAGTTATGTAGAGGAAGGATGCTATTCTATAAATTATCAATCCAATAAAAAAGAAAACACGTATAAACTATATGTGTGTATATATATATATATATATATATATATATATACACAGTATCTCACAAAAGTGAGTACACCCCATACCAGGGGCATTGCTAGGTCTGCAAAAGATCTGGGGCTAGAGCCCATAGCAGCGGTCACGAACCTGGGGGGGGTTATGTTACGCCGGTGGTAAGCAATTTTTCGTGGGCAAAGGAAGGCTGGTGTTGGCGTTTCAATCATCATGGCACCAAGGTTGATATGGTGTCAGGGTGATCGAAGCACATTGTTTCTATTGTTACATTGTAATATATAATGAAGTGGTTCAACTCACCATAATGCAGAATCAGTGGGAGCCCTGGGTGTGTGACTTGCCATGTCACCTGCCACCATTTGCAGATTGTCACTTGCCACGTCACTTGCCACATCACTTGCCACCATTTGCAGATTGTCACTTGCCACCTTTTGCAGATTGTCACTTGCCACGTCACCTGCCACCATTTGCAGATTGTCACTTGCCACGTCACTTGCCACGTCACTTGCCACCATTTGAAGATTGTCACTTGCCACCATTTGCAGATTGTCACTTGCCACATCACTTGCCACCATTTGCAGATTGTCACTTGCCACGTCACTTGCCACCATTTGCAGCTTCTATATATATATATATATATATATATATATATATATACACACACACACACTGTATATACAATGCTATGAAAAAGTATTTGACCCCTTTCTGATTTTTTTTGCATATTTGTCACACTTAAATGACTCAGATCATCAAACAAATTTTATTATTACACAAAGATAACCCGGGTAAATACAAAATGCAGTTTTTAAATAATAATTTCATTTATTAAGACAAAAAAGCTGTCAAACCTGCCTGGCTTTATGTGAAAAAGTAATCGCCCCCTAAATATCTAATAACCGGTTGTGCCACCCTTGGCGGCAACAACTGCAATCAAGCGTTTACAATAACTGGCAATGAGTCTTTCACATTGCTGTGGAGCAATTTTTGCCCACTCTTCTTTGCAGAATTGTTTTAATCCAGCCACATTGGAGGGTTTTCCAGCATGAACGGCCTGTGTAAAGTCATGATACCGCATCTCAATTGGTTTTAAGTCCGGGCTTTGACTAGGCCACTCCAAACCTAAATTTTGCTTTGTTTCAACCATTTGGAGGGAGGGGCTCAGGTCCATCTGACGCCCACCCACCCCCTGACCGATGGAGCACCAGCCGCCACTGGTTCAAGATGAAAAAAAGCCCTGGTTTTAAGCATAATGTATTTTGTGTGCGGCTCTAATCAAAAGACAGAAACGTGAAGTGCTTGTAACCAGATGTTCTGTAGTATTTTTACCTAAACCTGAATTCACATGTTACAAATGGCAGATTATCCAGTTCTCTGTTCTCACGCTGATCCGATGATATTGTCAGCAGGCCACTAAATATACACTGTGGTTAGCATAACATCACAGCATTGGCACAACATTCATTTAAGTTCTATTCATCATTTTGTGCCAACACCCTGCTAAGATGGTCACAAATCACCACCATTCGGGAGATTTCACAAGAACGGTTTATTGAGAGTGACAATAACTGCAGACTATTGATCACTGGTAAAATACGCTCTCTCTTTCTTCCTGTAATTAAACTGCATTAATGTGTTTGTTGGTTTGCATTTGATTATGAATGTGTGCTGGTTTCCCTATATAGTATTTAAAATATACAGTAATTGAAGCATCTGAACTGAATGCAGGAAAAAGTTCCCCTCCACATTTGTGTTATACAGGATTACAAGCAAAACTGCGCATGTTCATGCAGGTGCCATGAATTCTTAAAGTGATACCAAAGTCTAATTTTTTTTGTTAAAAATAACAAACATGTTATACTTACCTGCTCTGTGCAGTTGGTTTTGCAAAACGCAGCCCAAATCCTCCTCTTCTCGGGTCCCTCGCAGGCGCTTCCCTCCCTCCCGCCGAGTGCCCCCATAGCAAGCAGCACTATTTCTGCAGGTCGACGGGCACTATCATTGATGTGGAACTCCATTGTTGGACTACACAATTGATGGTGTTTTTTTTCTTTTATTAAAGTGTCATTTAACCCACATCATCAAAAACTATCAATAACTGTAATACATGCTGTTTATACTCATTAGGTCACTATGGGATTTGTTTTCTGTATTCTGCAAAAAAAGTGATTGATCCTGCTGTCCTCTATCTCCCCCTCCTGTCTGTGTCCCCACTGCAGTTAGGGGAATTTTGCAGGGCAGTATTGGCAGCTCTGCACATTCTCAGTTTTCAGTGAGTTTCTATGCTGAGCATTTCCTCCCTATCAAAACTGAGCAGCCCATGTGACTATAGAGTCACACATGTGGGCGTGTACACAGTGGTAAATGACAGCCCACTCCCTCCCTCCTCATCCATACCCATTAACCAGCTAAAAACAAAGGCGGTGGTCCGATGGACTATTATTACATCTTGATTGATGGAGGCTTCATCTCCCTGTTATTCTAAAATACAGGCTGGAGGGGCGTGATACAGCCTGTGACTGGTCAAAATCTGCCCACACCTTGTTATTGCCAAAAGTAATAAAGATTTGATGCAAAATATATATGTGTATGATGATTTAAAACAGTTTATTGATATTAAATATTTATTTTTATTTAGAACATGTGACCAGCAGCAGAGGACTATAAGCTCCTCCTGCCACTGTTTCCTTGCAGACAGGCTGGGTAAGAGCTGGGTCATGTGACAGCTGTAAATCGATTAGGAAAGAAGATATTTAGACATTTTTTTTTTTTTACTTTCAATAAATGTTTATTGTTTTTAACAAGTGAAGATAAAAAGTACATTTGTAGCATGGTAAATCACTCCAGGGGGGAGGCCCCCGAAGTAATACAAAAACATACATACAGTCCAAGAATGCTAGTGAAAGTTTATACAACCGAAGGAAAGTATGGGTGGGCTGTCAATATGTCCCGCTTGAGGATGTTGACACATCATCAAAAGAGGGGCTAGGCCCCTGGAGGAGTGGGGTTCCCCCCACCCCCGGCACCCCTGTCGGGATCAATCTGTGCCGGAGGCAGAGTCCCCCCCCCAAGGTACCCGCCTCGGTCATGTCAAGCCTGCCTTGGGTGATGACTGGGCTATATGAGTGAGCCCAGCATCAAAAAGACAGTCCTGTGCAATTTATAAACTGTATAAACGCATAACAGAAACATGTTTGTATGAAGAGGAGAAAGAAGTAAAGAGAAGAAAGAGAGAGGGTGAAGAGAGGGAGAGATAGGGTTGGGAAGGGGATGGTGGAGATGGATGCCAACTATGGTGCCTTGGGGTGGTGTGTAAACACCAGGTATAAGGGAGGTTCCCACAAAGTTGGCCCAAGGTTCGCATACCTTTTGAAATTTAACTGTAGTATCTGTCAAAATGCTGTCAAGCTTGTCTTGTGTCATAATCCACAATATTTTCCGTTTGACTGCTTGTATGAATGGTTTTGTTTTTTTCCAGGCTTTAACGATTGTGATTTTAGTCCCAAGAAGTATAAAGTGGATTAAAGATTGCGTAGCCTTAGGGAGTTGTGGAATGTGTGCATTAAGGATGGCAACCTCAGGAGATCTAGGGATCTGGCAACCTGTCACCTTGTTGATCATGTTGAAGATCAGTCTCCAAAATGTGCGGAGCTTGGGGCATTCCCACCATATGTGAGCCATCGAGCCCAGTAACTGCCTCTGTAGCAAAGAGGGTCTGCTGATGGAAAAATGGCTTCCAGCCCGGGGGGGGTGAGGTACCACCTGGTTAGAATTTTAATGCTAGCCTCCATCAAGGAGACATTTTGGATCCCTTTGAAGGATTTGGTGAATGCCGTTTGCCAGGTCTCCAGCTCCCATTAGTTTTGGAAGTCTTCCTCCCATGCCATCATGTAGGAGGTTTTTTCATTAGGGTGAGTTATGGCCCAATAGACCACTGATATACCTCCCCTCTGCTCCATGGCCTGTCCACACCACATCTCATAAACCGTGAATTAAGGAGGCAGAGGTTTGTCCGACAATATTTTGTTTAGGAAGTGGGAAATTTGTCTAAAGCAGAACCTTTCTGACTCTGGGAGCTCCAAGTTGTTGAAACAATAACTTAGGGAAATAGGGCCGCTGGTGGTGAAGTAATGACCTATCCGATATAGCCCCTTGTCCAACCACCACTTGAAATCTGTGATGTCTAAGCCTGGCGGAAAATCAGGGTTGTGGAAGATTTGTGCGAGGGGGCGTCCTGTGGAGACCAGTAAAGGGTTGTCTCGGAGGCTGTCCCAGAGGGTGTAAGAGTGCGATAGGACAGGAGATAGTATGGGCGGTGGGTCTTCTTAGGACACCAAAGGAGGTAATCTAATGTGCAGCCGGGGGTTGCCTGTCTTTCAATTGTCACCCAATCTGGTTTTTCATATCTGGAGTATAGAGAGTTGGGCTAGTCTGGCTGCAATAAAATATTTGTGTAAGTTGGGGAGGCCCAGCCCGCCCCTGCCTCTATGTGTAAATAGTGTGCTCTGAGGAATGCGATACCCAGAGCTTCCCCAGGTGTATTTCAAAATTCTACTCTGCAGGGAGCCTAATTGGTCTCTCCTGACGGGGATGGGGAGGGAGCGGAAGAAGTAGAGGATTCTAGGAAGTAAGGTCATTTTAATTGAGTTGATCCTATCTAACCATGATAGTTCGTGTTTGGACCAAAGTTTAAGATCTGCCTCCAGTTTCCTGAAAAGTGGGGGGTAGTTGTGATTGTATAGGGTTTCTATTTTGGCCGTCAGCGAGATTCCTAAGTAACGAATTGCAGTGTCGTTCCATTCAAATTTAAATGACTGTTTCAGATGAGGGACCGACTGGGGAGGAAGTGAAATATTGAGGGCTTGTGATTTAGAGTAATAGACTCTGAGTCCCGAGATTCTAGCGAAGTCTTCTAGTGTGTGGCAGAGTTTGGGGAGAGAAGTGAGGGGGGAGGTCAGGAACAATAGGATGTCATCTGTGAAAAGACCGCACTTGTGTGTCTGATCCCCACAGGTGACTCCTTTGATGTCAGGGTTCTGGCGGATCGCGATCACCAGGGTTTCAATTAATAGTGCAAAAATTAGTGGGGATAGTGGGCACCCCTGTCTTGTTCCTCTCATGATGTCTATAGGTTTGGAGTGGTGTCCCTGTAACCTAATGAGGGCCTTTGATCGTGAATAGAGAGCCTGTAAGATACCCAGAAATCTGGCCCCAAAGCCCCAGCGCTTAATGCCCCGTACACACGGTCGGACTTTGTTCGGACATTCCGACAACAAAATCCTAGGATTTTTTCCGACGGATGTTGGCTCAAACTTGTCTTGCATACACACGGTCACACAAAGTTGTCGGAAAATCCGATTGTTCTGAACGTGGTGACGTAAAACACGTACGTCTGGACTATAAACGGGGCAGTGGCCAATAGCTTTCATCTCTTTATTTATTCTGAGCCTGCGTGGAACTTTGTCCGTCGGATTTGTGTACACACGATCGGAATTTCCGACAACGGATTTTGTTGTCGGAAAATTTTATATCCTGTTCTCAAACTTTGTGTGTCGGAAAATCCGATGGAAAATGTGTGATGGAGCCTACACACGGTCGGAATTTCCAACAACAAGGTCCTATCACACATTTTCCGTTGGAAAATCCGACCGCGTGTGTACGGGGCATTACAGTGAAAAGATGTAGGGCCATGATACAGTGTCAAAGGCTTTCTGTAGGTCCAATGACAGGATGAATCCTTGTTGTTTGGTCCCCCCCCTCCCAATTGGTTTGCAGGATTGATAGGATTTGGTCAGGGCACTGTCTGCTGGGTACAAAGCCTACCTGGTCTTATTTATATATTGGCTGATGAATGAAGCCATTCTGTTAGCTAATATTTTGGTGAGAATTTTTCGTTATTTATGTGGGATATTGGACGATAGTTGCTGACGTCTTCATGTTTTTTTTCTGGTTTGGGTATGACTGTGATATAAGCCGTATTGAGGTGGATATCTAGGGGGTCTCCTTTGGTTTTAGAGTTGAAGAATTTGGTCAGATGTGGCATCAGGGTGTCTGTGAAAGTTTTGTAGTAAGGTATGGATAGGCCATCAGGTCCTGGGGCTGACCCCTTTTTGAGGTCCTTGATGACCTCCATCACCTCCTCCTCTGTGATGGGTGAGTCCATCCTGTCTTTGTGGGTATCTTTCAGCTGAGGGGATGGGTAGACCACCAGAAACAGTGAGATCGAGTCTGCGTGGGTCTGAGTGGTGGTGCGGTAAAGTTTGGAATAGAACCCTTGAAAAGCACCGAGTATAAGGGATTACACACACACACGTCCCCGTTCTGGCTCTCGTGCCCGCGGTCGAGCGTGGTCGGCAGTAATCGCGACCGCCGGCCATGCGCATCGGCACCCCCACGTGCACCTGCTATCCCACTTGAAGGGACTGACGTACAGCTACGACGGTTCGTGCCGACCTGCCACAGTATAATGACGGCGGCTGGTAGGCAAGCGGGTAACATGGTAATATAACAATGAAAAATCTGTATAATAAAGCCCAATATGATAATGTGAAAGGTTGTGATTGAGAGCAAAAGTAAATATAAAGGAAAGTTATTCCAATATACAGTTGACAGTAGTACTAAAAGTTGCAGATATTAACACATAGCATAACATTTATTCATAAGGTGTCACCAGGTGCAAAACAAATGTGAAAGGTTGTAATTAAAAGCAAAAATCCATGTAGAGAAATATTCTTCCAACATGCAGTTGCCAGTAGTACTATCAGCTCCCCAGAAGTAGCAGATATTAATGCATAGCCTAACATCCATCCATAAGGTATCACCAGGTGCATAAGGACAACTCCACGCACGAGCCTTCACCCAAACAATGCACTCACCAGATAAAGGAAATGAATAAACACCAATCGGTAGTTAGAACTCAATCCTCTTCGGCAAATGCCATAGGTTGGGGGATAATATCCAGAACACCACAATTGTTAGCCGCCGTTTAAAACACATGGAAGCGACTGCAAGACATCAGCAAATAGGCCCCTACCAACACGTTTCGTGCCAGACACATTATCAAGGCAATGCCCAGTACACTAACCATCTATCCTGCAAAAAAAATAAAATTTACGCTGTCTAACAATTCATGTTAAAAACAGAGGGTTTAGTTGCACACATTTGCAAATATATGTGAAAGCCACAGTGACCCGCCAAGGTTCCTCTGTATACTAAGGTCTTAACGCTATATTTTTGGGAGTCTCCAAGTTGGAGTACATATACCAGTAAATACATTAAGAGCAGGTGTGCCTGTAGAGAGCCCACGTAAAGGCACAGGGACACATTGGACACTCAGCAAAAGCACAATGGCAGCTGAAGGTATCCAATGTGGCCCCACACCAAATCCGGCAAACAAACTATACAAAAAGATGGCTACCACACCAATTTATAACTGGCTTTTGCAGTAAGGTGCATATGGAAGGGACATTGACATCATAAACAGAAAAAAAATTACCAGTACACTTACCACACTTACAAATTTGTATATTTAAGAGTGTACAAAAGTGTTCAATTGTGGTCTCATCTGACCAGACTATATTGTCCCAGTATTTCACAAGCTTGTCTAAATATTGTGCAGCAAACTTTAAAAGAGCTTCAACATGCTTTATGTTCAGCAATGGAGTCTTGATTGGTGAGCGTGCATACAGGCCATGGCGGTTGAGTGCATTACGTATTGTTTTCTTTGAAACAATTGTACCTTCTAATTCCAGGTCTTTCTGAAGCTGTCCACAAGTGGTTCTTGGCTGTTGGACAACTCTCCTGATAATTCTTTTCACTCCTCTGTCAGAAATCTTGCAAGGAGCACCTGGTCGTGGCTGGTTTATGGTGAAATGATGTTCTCTCCACTTCCAGATTATGGTCCCAACGGTGCTCACTGGAACATTCAGAAGTTTAGAAATCCTTCTGCAACCAACGCAATCAATATGTTTTGCAACAATAAGGTTGTAAAGGTCTTGAGAGAGCTCTTTGCTTTTACCCATCATGAGATGTTTCTTGTGTGACACCTTGGTAATGAGACACCTTTTTATAGTCCATCAGTTGAGACTGAACCAGATGATAATAATTTACACTGACAAGGGGCGGCATTTCTTTCTAATTATCAATAGATTTCAGCTGGTGTCTTGGCTTTCCGTGCCTTTTTGCACCTCTCTTTCTTCATGTGTTCAGTACTTTTTCTTTGTGCCATTCCATTTTATTACACATAACTTCATTTCTGAACGTATCCGTTTTGGTTTCTTAGTATGTATGTATTGCACGGGTTGTTACTGACATGTGGTGAAAATTTCATGTGAATAGCACCTCACCTTTAGAAATATATTAACTTAAAAAAATGGTGACATGTTTAATACTCACTTTACCTTTTGTATTCCTAATAACACCCCAAAGGCAGATTGCAAATGCAGTGCATTTGCCTGCACCGGATTGCGTGGTACTGCAGTACCATGTGATTTGGTGGGATGCATTTTTGAAAAGTAAATGTATGAAAATAAATGGGCTTAAAATTGCACTGCACTGATTCATATGAGAATCGGCCCTAAAGGACAGGAAATGAAGGGAAATCTCCCCAATGAGACAAAGATAGTAAAAGATAGTAAAAAAAAACAAAAAAAAAAACTGACAGCAAAATGTTTAAAAGAACAATTGTCTTTAGATAAAGCTTACAGTACAGAGTACATTGCACTACATTTTTCCCACAGTAGCCACCTGCAAAAATGCAATAAAACATATAGGTTTGAATGAGCCTTGAGAATTTGCTAGCTGGAGAAAAAAAAAATACCCAAACACCTACCCAAACCCCCACACACATATACTGTGTATATATATATATATACACATGTCAGCCATTGTGGGATGGTCAATTAAGTAATGCAGGTCCCTTTCACCAACGGCTGTAAATCTTCCAGCGTGCCACTACTGCTGTAAGTGATGCCGCAGTATTGATCATTTGCATCTTTGTTCCTTGACGGAAATTTACTGCAATCAGCGCAGGGGTTTGTAAAAAAAAAAAAACTTGCGGTGATAAATTTAAAGATTATGGGGTCTCTATCTGTCACTTGCAATCAGTCCTTGTAGAAAATGAGAAATAAGAATTACTGCCTTGAAGTGAATCTGCAGTGAATTATTTAAGTTCCAAATTTACAGCGTATAAAAAAAAAAAAAAAAAAAAAAAGTTGATTATCCTAAAAGGCATAAACCACCAGGAATCAGATAAGACTGTGCCTGCAGAAGGAAAATACAGAAACTAAAATTTTTATATCTACTTATTTTTATATCTACTTATGATACTTAGATGTTATAGCAATTATAAATATTAATAATATGTTAAAAGCTAAACTTTGGCTGCGCTATAGTACGGCACACATGATCATCATATCTATTATATGGCCAAAATGATATATACATTATGTAGAGTCTCTTTACAAATGTTATTGCCATCTATTTCCCTTCATTCAGTATAGGAGGTGATAGGAAATCCCTCCAATAGGGAAACAGACCATGAAAAAAATTTAAAAAATGCCATAGAAGGGTTAGAAATTCTGAGAGTGTTTATTCCTCCAACGGGGAAGCAGACAAAAAAATGCAGTAGAAGGGTTAGAGTGTTTTTTGCTGTCCATATTTTCCTGTCCTTATGACAGTCATACCCCACCATTTCTTGTATACATCAGGTGTCACAGGGGCAGGAACTGAGGCAGAATCTATACAATGTGGTCACTTTTTCCCATTCTATCAGATGCAAAAAAAAATTTGGAATTGGGCTTTTAATCTGAATACTGAGATCCTTAAAGGCATTATAAACCTTCACCTGCATAAGATGTGCATTAATCATGTAGTTTCATGGTGTCATTTATTGCCCTATACATACAGCCTGTAGTAGAGTAAATATTCACATCCCTGTGTTGGCAGTTTACGGATGTGTTCAAAGATCAGGCATACGGCATGACACAGGTTAATGAATGATCTCTGTCTGTAGTCTAAGAAATGACACTACCTGTGAAGAAACTACATCGCCCACAATCCCTGGGTCTCTCAGTCTAGTGCTCTGCAGGTGAAAGCTGCATAGTAATTAGATCTGACACAGACACAAAGAGACAAAATAATCTCCAGGTGTCTTGAGGGGCCAGAAGAAGCTCAGGAGAGGAGCTTGGACCTCACTGGGGTAGGGCTGATCTTTTAGATGCTTTACATGCAGGAGGTGATATCACATATTGCCGGGTCGGCTTAAAGGTATTTTATCTGTGAGGACTGTGAGTACTTTGTTCTATTTTAGGGGAGTCTACTAGCCCTATCCCTCAACTGGCTCCCATCTGTCCACCTGTCCCACTATGCCTAAGAGACTTACCCTTGAGGTGAAATGTCAGCCCACCCTGTCTCTGGGGGTACTACCATGCCTCTAGGTGGCAGGGGGTGCTACATATGGATTGGATGCTGTGTGACCCGGAATAAGAAGTTTCTTGACCCTTTAGCGAATAGAGAGCAGCTAGGTGAATGAATACATAAATATAGGGGAATTGATCAGTCATGACACTATAAAGGCTCATGTACAAAGGACGTTAAAAAAAACGCCAGTGCTGCTGTTATGAAAAAGCAATGTTAAAAACACACTTTTAGCCACGTTTTTGAATAGCGTTTATGAGCAGGTATGCATGTTTTTCCGTGTTATTGAGTGTTAGCGTTTTTACAGGAAACACACTCCCTAAAATGTAAAAATTCCAAATGCGGCTCAAAGCTTGTTAGATTTTAGCTGTGTTTAGCAGCGTTTTTTGATGTTTTTTACAGCCAAACAACCTCTGCTCTTGGACGCACAGGCAGTTGTTTTGTTTTTTTACTGCCCCTAAACACATATGCCTCCAAACTCCTTTGAAAGTTTATGTGTGCATGGGCACATAGGTTAACATAGAGGAGAGTTCAGAGGCAGTAAAGAAAAAAATCACCAGACGCCCCTAAAAGCAGCTACAAAAATGTCCTATGTGTATGAGCCCTAAACTGCAGCAATGGCATGTGAGCCCATCATTACAAGGTAATGCAAGCTAATGATGCAAGGGATATAACCACAAACCTAATTAACCCCTTCAGATCCGCGCTATAGCCAAATGATGGCCACAGCGCAGATCTAGTTTGCCGGGAGGCCGTCAATAGACGTCTTCCCCTTTGCACGCTCCCCGCGCGCCCCATGCAGGGCACGCACGGCGCATGCTATGATCACCAGCTCAACGAGACTCGGGTGATCACAGATTGGAGTAAGGACAAACGAGAGCAAAATGTTCCCCTGGGATGGGATTTTGGAGGCATTACCACAAAAAGTATATTGATAGTAAGAAAAATACTTTATTACAAAAACAGAAATGTAACACACAGTAATCAAAATATACCATAGCACACATAAAAATACAAATATAGAATTGCATCGGGAGTGACATGCAGGTAACAACAGGAGGTGGTATATGTCACACACGACAATAAATGAAAAACAGACTAAAGTTATAAGATGGAGGGGGTCTCACTAAACCGACGCGTTTCGGAAAGTCCTTCGTCAGGGTTTGACGAGTGAGAGTAACCATCCAATGCAAATATAAAACGAACAATCAACGCATAAAATCAGCTCTGCTGTGGTGTCCCAGGCCGTATGCATATGTTAGGAGTCCAAGAGTAGGTAGGCAAAATGCTATGAGGAGATCCGTAAAGGGAGTACTCTTCCCCTAAATGCTGAGAAGACGCCGCGTCCAAATAAGGCGCAGCGCCTGTGCGCAGGCTGGGGTCCAACTGGATCTTCGGACCTGAAATTTGGAACGGGGGGGGACACCTACAAGGTGTAATGTATGGAAAGGGAGGAGAGGCTCATATATCACCGTACCAGTTAATGGGCTGGCCAAAGAGTAGAAACCTATGGCAGCCAGGAGCGCAACACTGGTGCACCGTCCACCTCCTGGCTGCCATAGGTTTCTACTCTTTGGCCAGCCCATTAACTGGTACGGTGATATATGAGCCTCTCCTCCCTTTCCATACATTACACCTTGTAGGTGTCCCCCCCCGTTCCAAATTTCAGGTCCGAAGATCCAGTTGGACCCCAGCCTGCGCACAGGCGCTGCGCCTTATTTGGACGCGGCGTCTTCTCAGCATTTAGGGGAAGAGTACTCCCTTTACGGATCTCCTCATAGCATTTTGCCTACCTACTCTTGGACTCCTAACATATGCATACGGCCTGGGACACCACAGCAGAGCTGATTTTATGCGTTGATTGTTCGTTTTATATTTGCATTGGATGGTTACTCTCACTCGTCAAACCCTGACGAAGGACTTTCCGAAACGCGTCGGTTTAGTGAGACCCCCTCCATCTTATAACTTTAGTCTGTTTTTCATTTATTGTCGTGTGTGACATATACCACCTCCTGTTGTTACCTGCATGTCACTCCCGATGCAATTCTATATTTGTATTTTTATGTGTGCTATGGTATATTTTGATTACTGTGTGTTACATTTCTGTTTTTGTAATAAAGTATTTTTCTTACTATCAATATACTTTTTGTGGTAATGCCTCCAAAATCCCATCCCAGGGGAACATTTTGCTCTCGTTTGTGCTATTAAGGGATGTGGCATACCTTCCTTTGTTTGCTACTTCTGGTCAGAGCCTCTTTTTTCAGATTGGAGTAAGGGGTCGATCCCAGCCCCTTACCACGTGATCAGCTGTCAGCCAATGACAGCTGATCAAGTGATGTAAACAGAAGATCGGTAATCGTTTTTTTTTTTTTTTCACGCTGGCAGCACGAGGAGAAAAAAAAGTCGATCACCGGCTCCTGTTGAAGGGATATCGGTCCCGAAGAGGACGAGGCGAAGCCACCTTATCTGTGCCCACCAGTACCGCCTGCCAGTGCCACCTGCCAGTGCCACAAATCAGTGCCCACAGTGCCCACCAGTACATAAAAGTGCCAGCAATCAGTGCCACCTATCAATGCCCACCAGTGGTGCCAATCAGTGCCTCATCAGTGCCACATAGCAGTGCTGCCTATCAGTGTCCCCTACCAGTGCCCATCACTGTCACCCATCCGTGCCCATTAGTGCCACCTATCAGTGCCACCTATTAGTGCTCTTCAGTGCCACCTATCAATGCCCTTCAGTGCCGCCCATAAGTGCCACCTCTCAGTGCCCACCAATGCCACCTATCAGTGCCCACCAGTGCCACCTCATCTGTGCCCACCAGTGCCACCTATTAGTGCCCATCAGTGCCACTTTATCAGTGCCCATCAGTACCGCCTTATCAGTGCCCATCAATGCAGCCTATCGGTGCCCATCAGTGCAGCCTCATCAGCGTACATGAATGAAGGAGAAAAATTACCTGTTTGCAAAATGTATTAACAAAATATAAAATGATTTTGTATTTTTTTTTTTTTTTTTTTAATTTTTGATCTTTTTAAATGTTTTTACGAAAAATAAAAAACCCAGAGGTGATCAAATACCACCAAAATAAAGCTATATTTGTGGGTGAAAAATGATAAAAATTTAATTTGGGTACAGTGTTGTATGACCACACAATTGTCATTCATAAAGTGACAGTGCTAAAGATGAAAATTGGTCTGGGCAGAAGGGGGGTTTAGGTGCCCAGTAAGCAAGTGGTTGAAACAACATAACAATGTCAAAATGTCTAGTGCCTTAAGGGCTGAAGATTAAAGTGTTTGTTAACCTAAAAAAATAAATAAAAAGGATCCTGTTCCTTTAACCTCCCTGGCGGTATTCCCGAGTGTGGCTCGGGGTTAAACTTCAGCGGGATTGCATTGCAGGAAACTGGTGCAGGTTACTTACCTTGTCCCCAGGATCCTGCAATGTCCCCCTGCGGTGTCTGCAGGCTCTGTCCTCTGCCCAATGATCTGTGTGCCGGGCTCCGTTCACTGCAAGCACCGCGACGCATGGGGGCCTAGCCTGGTGGCAAATGACAAAATTACAAAATTCATAACACATACAGTACACTATAATCTTACAGATTACATTACTGTATGAAATCATTTCACATCCCTTTTGTCCCTAGTGCTTTGTCCAGTGCCCTGCATGCAGTTTTATATTATATATACTGTTCTTTCTGCCTGGAAACTGGAGATTGTCCATAGCAACCAAAAAGTGTCCCTTTACGTCAAAAGTGGTTTTAGACCAGCTAGAAAACAGCGATAGTAAATTAGAACACTTGCAGAATTGAGTGATAGTGAATTGTGGGGAAATTTATTTTATTATAATTATTATATTATTTTTATAATTTCTTATATTCATTATATTATAATTTATGATTTCGTGTTTCAAACTTTATCATACCCGGGATGTCTACTAGACTCTTGTTTGGACAGATTTAAGTGTGTTATTCCTAAGGATTACAGGCCTACAATATAAAACACCAAATTTCTAAGCAAAACAATTGTACCGCTTTGAGACGCAAAAATCTGACATAATCATTCCGCCAGGGAGGCTACAGCATGAATAACAGCACAGTGCTTGTGTTGTGTAATTTGGCCCCCTGTATCATCTGAAATACCTGGCTGATCCTGCCAATTTCTGCCCTCCCCCCTGTAAACTGACCATTGTTAATCATGGCTGCTGAGCCCTGACACTGTGGTCAGTTTACGTGCCTCCATCATCCGCAGGTCTCCTCTCTGCTCTCCTCTAGTCCTCTCCCCCCTCCCCTCTCTGCCTGTCAGCTAGCCTGTGTGTGAGTCGCCCCTCCCCTCCCCTTGTAGCATCACTCCAAGCAGTGCACACAATCACTGCCAGTCCCTCTGCTAGGATAACCTGTAGTATATACTGAATGCCTTTTTGTAAAATTCTTCTTCTAAATACCTTATTCTTTCTCCCTGATCAGCGGTCACGTGACCGCCCATCGCTCTCTTCCTCCAATGTATGTACAAGGGAGGGATGTCACGTGACCACCCAGCAGACATCAGAGGGAGATCCCGGTCCCTCCCTCCCTAGTGCATACATTGGAGGAAGAGAATGACGGGCGGTAACGTGACCGCTGATCTGGGAGAAAACATAAGGTATTTAGAAGAATTTTACGAAAAGGCATGCAGTGTATACTGCAGGTTATATTAGCAGTGGGGCTGGCAGTGCTTGTGAGCACTGCCTTAACAACCCCTTTAACTTGTCTTTATTTACTTTGCTGGTTCCTCCTCCTCCCCCTCATCAATGGCTGGTGGGAGGGGCAAGCAGAGTGCTGTGCACAACGCCTTGAAAACAGGAGGCTGTGGTACCGCCCACTTGTGATGCTGAACTTCTATGATTGAAAGAACTGAAATCTGATGGGTGAAAGGGACAGACCATTGACAGTCAGGCTGGGGAGGAAAAAGCTATAGATCAGAGTCTCCAAACTTTCCACACAAAGGACCAGTATATTGTCCTTCACACTTTGGGGGGGTTGCAGATTGTGGCAAATGTCCCAGGCCCTGTATCAGTGAGAGTAAATAATGCCTCAGGTGTGGTGTTTATTTTCATAGTGCCTGTGATCAGTAGGAAGAGGAATAATGGCCCATCATTGGTGTCAATGGGAGAAATAATGTCCCATCTTTGCTATCAGTAGGAGGAATTGTGCCCCATCGTTGGTGTCAGTAGGATGAACAGTGCCCCATCGTTGGTGTCAGTGGATGGAATAGTGCCCCACCCTTGGTGTCAGTGGGAGGAATAATGTCTCATCATTGTTATCAGTGGGGAGAAATAGTACCCCTTCATTGGTGTCAGTGGATGGAATAGTACCCCATTGTTGCTGTCAGTGGATGGAATAGTACCCCATTGTTGCTATTAGTGGGAGAATAGTACCTTATCATTGCTATCAGTGGGAGGAATAAGTACTCCATCATTGATGTCAGTGGGACAAACAGTGCCCTATCATTGGTGTCAGTGGATGGAATAGCGCCCCATTATTGATATGAGTGGGAGGAATTGTGCTCCATTGTTGACAGTGTTAGTGCCTCAAATCAGTGAGAGGAATAGTGCCACAGAGGCAAGATAAAGGCTAGCAAAGGGCCACATCTGGCCCTTGGGCCACAGTTTGGAGACCACAGCTATAGATGATGCTAGATGTCCACTAACCAAGAAATGAGGTTGGCTCTCTCTGAGCCTGGGTTCCCATACAAAATGTATAGCTGAAATCGCATACCATTCACACCAAAAGGGTGCAGGACCCTTTTTTTGGTCCGCACTGGAATGGGTTTTCCATGGATGTTCACGCAATCCGATTCCTGCACCATTTGACCGTCCGCACTGCGACCTGCAAACCAAGCTGGGGGTGTCATTAACTTTGCATTGACAAATGCAGGCAGGTGACATGCGATGCAGGAACCCGCATTGGAATCGCACTGGTTCCCGCATCAAATATACATACCTCCCAACATTTTGAGATGGGAATAAGGGACACCTACCAGCAAACGTATATAGGCATAGGACACACCTCCTGCCACACCCCCTTAAAGGAGAATTAACCAAAAAAAAAAAAAAAAGGTCAATTAAATCCACAAGGGTTTTTTTACCACTACTATTCCTTTATATTGGCTTTTAAAATTTACAAATGCAGCAATTTAGAAACCAGATGAAAGGTTTAGCACTGGAAAACACTTTTTGAAAGATAAAAACTGCATTTTATATACATCTATATAGATCAGACCAAAATGAGGGACAAATGAGGAGGAAATAGGGACAGAGGGACATTGCTCCAAATCAGGGACAGTCCCTTGTAATCAGGGACAGTTGGGAGCTATGCATATATATGAACCGGGACGGACTTGCTGCAGCCAGGGCCGGATTAGCCACAAGGCCACCGAGGCCAGGCCTCGGGGCGGCAGTGGTGTAGGGGCGGCGCCGCTCCTGCAACGACTTCGCGGCCGCCCCCCCTTTCGTGCTGCAGTCTATTATGGGCACCAGTGCCCATAGAAAAGATGGCCGCGAGCTGACCACGAAACTGCGCATGCGCCGTTCCGAAGCCGGCCGGGCTCGGGAAAGCTCGTAAGCGCTCGGCCAGGCAGCACATGCGCAGTAGCGTACTTGCGCCGGGCGGCGCATGCGCAGTAGCGTACTTGCGCCGCCCGGCGCCATTTTTGAAAAAATAGCAAGTAATGCCAGCGGTGCGGCGGCGAGGGAGAAAGATGACATCTCTCATTGCCCGCACCGCTGTTCCGCCCTCCTTCTTCTGGTGGCAGGCAGCATGGCAAGGGACATCCCAATCTGGTGGCAAGTGACATCCAAATTTGGTGGCAAGTGACATCCCCATCTGGTGGCAAGTGATATCCCCATCTGGTGGCAAGTGACATCCCAATCTGGTGGCAAGCGACATCCCCATCTGGTGGCAGGCAGCGTGGCAAGTGACATCCCCATCTGGTGGCAGGCAGCGTGGCAAGTGATATCCCCATCTGGTGGCAGGCATGGTGGCAAGTGACAAGAGATGGTGGCAAGTGACACGCTCAGGGCTCCCAATGATTTTGCATTATGGTGAGTTGAACTATTTCAGTTTATATTACAATGTAATGATAGGAATAATGTGTTTCAATCATCCTGACACCATAACAACCATGGTGCCGGGGATGATTGAAGCACTAACACCAGCCATTGCCTTGAAAATTTGCCTGCGAAAAATCCTTACCCCTCGCGCGCTTACCCTGAAGTATTTTTAGTCTGTACAATTAAAGCCAGTTATTTTCAGTGTTCTCGTGTATGGAGATATGTTTTTAATTGATCTATTGTAGAAGTCATCGATAAAGGACGTGGTGTGTGTGTGTGTGTGGGGGGCGGCATTGAAGGACCCGGCCTTGGGGCGGCAAAGGGAGTAAATCCGGGCCTGGCTGCAGCTTCTAATGCACGCTGGGGCAAGCTCATAGTGAGCAGTAAAATGAGAGTAAGCAATTTCAGTAGAGCCGAGGTGTTTGTACAACTGAGCAAGGCTGAAGGTTAGGCTGGAGTTCAGCTTTAAGAAAAAATCAATTTGTGACTGGTTTTCTTTAACGATTAAAGGATTCAGATGAGTCTGACTTGCCCATACTATGTGTGGATTCAATAGTTGTAATGCATGCAGATCAATGCAGATTTAGCCGTGTTAATTAATGTAGACCTGTGCTGGTGTATTAGCCTTCCATAAGCTGGGGATCACTAGCAGGGAAAGAAGGATTTGTATCTTGTACTCCTTCATTCATTTTGATGTATTTACATAGAGACATTGCTTTAGAGAGTGCATACAATTATCCATATCATTTGCTAAACCAACAGCATTAAAATCTAACCATATATATTGTACATACTGTACAAACATACTAATGTATGCAGATTCAGGAGACATAGGGAGTGAATACTTACTCCATGCAGATATCGCTCCTGCTGGACATATTTTCAGGACTTTATAGCTCTAGTACTGCAGCAATAACAATCAGCACCATGTTATCAATTATTAATTCATATTTTGTCATCCCTATAGATAAGCAGTGTTGTTCCTCCTTCTGCAAAACACCTTACTAATTGATGTAGTATGGAGTCCTTGCTTTTGTATTACATTCATGTTAAATGGCAATTAAAATTATAAAGGGAACTTTAGGCAAAATTCAAACACTGATAAAGTAAAATTGGTGGGCTGGCTCTAATAGTGGACAGATGGACTTTTGTTTTATTTAAAACATCCAATAGGCTGCACCACTACCCATGTGTGTTTTTTGACTCTAATGCCCCATACACAAGATTGGACTTTCCGACAACAAAACCGTGGAATTTCGTTTGAAGGTTGTTGGCTCCAACTTGTCTTGCATACACACGGTCACACCAATGTTGAGCACCAATTACGACCGCAGTGACGTAGACATACTACGTGACGTACTACGTGGTTTTTCAGCTCTTTGGAGCCACACTTTGGGCTCCTTCTGCTAATTTCATGTTAGTAGAAGTTTGGTGAATGTTGATTCGCATTTTTCATTTAACGCTATTATTATTATTATTATTATTCTTGATATCACTTGAAAAGAAAATGCCTTTTAAAATTCATTTGCAATAACTCCATCAGTATCACCAGCAAAGCAGCTTCATTATCATCCCATTAAAAAAGAAGAGAATTGTGCGCTGCATTTGTAGATTTCATAATTTGCCACGTCACGAATGTTAACTCTCCATTACGAACGCTAGTTTACAAGACCGACCGCTTCTGCTTCCGAGTATGCGTGGACTTTTGTGCGACGGACTTGTGTACACATAATTGGAAAGTCCGACAACAAAAATTTGTTGGCGGTAAATTTGAGAACCTGCTAGCCAACATTTGTTGCGGAAAGTCTGACAACATATATTCGATGGAGCATACACACGGTCGGACTTTGCGCCAACAAGCTAAAGATTCAACATTTGTTGTCGGAAATTCCGATCGTGTGTACGGGCCATAATGGTGCACAGTAATAAATACTAATGCAATATACAGGATCAAATGTAACAAATACAGTGGTGCATGTTTAAAAGAAACACATCACCACCCTACAATAGTACATATGAACCTTTTAAAACATATAAATATACATCCAGGTGATATTAGTGTAGCAAGGTCCAGAACCTCCAAAGGCCACCTTTTGAATGCAAAAGAGATTTATTGTCTCTTAACAAAACTGTACCCTTAAGTAGATGCAATGATAATTGGCAGACTCTGAGTCTTCTATAGGTAGACAGCTATACAGTGGAAGGCCTCCAGCCAGATACCACTTCTGTATAGGCAGGACCGCTGTCTCCTATGGCAACACATCTTGTAAACTAATGGTATTGTACTTAACTATTGGTAACACAGAATAGTTCTTCCCGCACTCTACAGTCTCTCACTGTAGGTCTTCACTCACTGAACTCCCAGTCTCTCACTACTAGACCTTTGGACCCAATCGCCACTGGATCCCCTGAGTTCTTCCACTTCCATAACTCAGTATCTCCGTCAAGCGTCACCCCCGCCTCCCTGCTGGGTCCCTGGCTTGGCACTCACAGATACTCTTCAAGCATCACCCATGCTGACCCGCTAGGTCCCTGGGTTGGCACTCACTCATGCTCCTCAAGCGTCACCTTTGCTGTCCTGCTGGGTCCCTGGCTTGGCACTTGCTAAAGTTTTCCCACTTCTTCAGAGTCCCTGGCTGACGAGAAGTCTGCTCTGGTACTGGCTCCAGCTTACTCATAGTGGTCTCTGGTAACAAGGTGGATGGTCCCTTAGTGGTGACAGTGTCCCCTCTACCCACGACCACAACTGGTTCCCCGTCCGGCTGAACCTTTACTCTCGGTTGGACTCCAATCCTGCAGTCCCATCCCTGCGCTGCTTCTCCTGCTTCTGGATAGGCCCTCAGACAGCCTAGCAGCCAGGTGTCCCCGGGATAGGTCTTAGGATTCTGGCCTAGCAGCCCATTGCAGCATAACACACGTCCAGCCTGACAGCCATCTGGGTGGCACAGAACCCTGATCACCTGACTCCACCCAAATAAATGGCAAACAAAATTTACTATCAACCCTGCCTAAACATCAGGGTGCTACATCAGCATGAATATAAACAGTAATATATTAATTGAGTCCTTTCAAAAGAAGTGAAACCAACCGAATGTTCCCATTCAACCGCTATGTGGAATAGTGCCTTATGTGAAACCAAATATACTTGAAAGTGCTTGGTGCATCACCACCGTGCCCTTAAGATAAAAAAATCAAAGGAGGTGAATGTAAAGGAGCGCCCGAAATGCAGTGGATTTGAAATAACCCGCTCAATGCTGCCTCTCAAGCCTCAGCTGATGGCTGATGGTCGGACAGTCCCAGACCTGATGCTCCAGTCCCAGACAGACCCTAACGGGATCCATATTCAAACAGCCCTGAGGAGTCCTTTGTCCCCCAAAACGCGTTGGCTACATTCTACCATCTATACTCCAAATAAATCCGTTTGTTTCACAACTACTGCATTTCGGTCATTCCTTTACATTCACCTCCTTTGATCACTACAGGAGCGACCACCTGGCCGCACCCTGAGGTAGCAGCCCATACCCCTAACAGGGTTTACCATCTTCACAAAACAGTCAAACTATGGAAATAAACCTTTCTTACCTTGCCTTTTGGACCTCCTATCTACAACCACTGACCAACCAAGTCAGTCCAGCGCAATCTCTACCCTTCAAGAATACATTAAGATGAAAAACGTCCGCTTACCGGACCCATGGATCCCAAAGGATCTTATGCCCCTATAAGATATCTCAGCTGGAAAACCAGTTTCTTGTAGACCACTCTCTGGAACTAGAGACAACCTCAGGCTCCCGACTTACGAGATGGTTGGAATTAAAAGCAATAGGGAGGACTCATAGTGCGTTATCATTTAAAACCAAAACTTAAAAAAAAATATTGCACTTACAAAGTTATTAAAAGTTTTGGTTTTAAATAATGCACTATGAGTCCTCACTATTGCTTTTAACTCCAACCATCTCGTAAGTTGGGAGCCTGAGGCCATCTAGACCTGGCAGGAGTTTAACCCTTCCCTACGCTATACAACACAAGTTTTTGCTTTAACCCCGGAAGATAGAACCACATGATGGAGGCAACCCCACTCCAAATATGTAAAAATAAAACGGCGTGGGGTTCCCCCCCCAAAATCCATAACAGACCCTTGTTTGAGCATGCAGCGAGCGCCCCCCCCCCCTGAACCATACCAGGCCACATGCCCTCAACATGTTCTGTGGGGCAGGAGGGACAAGGGCCTCTTTCCAATAACCGTGGCCAGTGGTAATGGGGGTATGCGGGGGGCTTATCAAAATCTGTTTTGGTTTTAAATGATAATGCACTATGAGTCCTCCCTATTGCTTTTAACTCCAACCATCTCATAAGTCAGGAGCCTGAGGTCGTCTAGACCTGGCAGGAGTTTAGCAGCAGTGCCATCTTAAGAGCATTATAGGCCCCCGGGCAATACAGTGCACTGGGGCCCTACCAACAGTAGTAGTTAAGGGAGGGTGGCAGCAGTGGTACTTGAGGGGGGTGGCAGCGGTGATGTTGAGGGGGTGGCAGCAGTGATACTTGGGGGGTGGCAATGGTGATGTAGAGGGGGGTGGCAGCAGTGATACTTGAGGGGGAGGGGTAGCAGCGGAGGTACTTGAGGGGCGTGGCAAGCGGTGGTACTTTGGGGGGTGGCAGCAGTAGTACTTGGGGGTGGCAGCGGTGGTACTTGGGGGGTGGCAGTGGTGGTACTTGGGAGGGTGGCAGCCGTGGTACTAAAGGGGGGGCTGTGGTGGTACTTGAAGGGGGTGGTAGCGGTGGCAGTGGTGATGCCAACCTCTCCCACCACCACCTGTGCCTCTTACTGATCCTATCCCCCCACCATTGATCTCATCCCTATCCCCCCCATTACTTCTACAACAGAGGTTTGGGATCCATTGCTCAGCTCTGCAAAATGTCACTTGATTGACTTACTGTCAATCGATTCCCCCAGGAATTTTGTCACCGTCACCGTGCCTTCTCCCTCCAGGATGCCTTGCCTCATGGGTAGACGCCGGAACAGGTACTCCACGCAGTTGCAGAGGGGAGAGTTCCACCCCCGCCTTTTCTCATTTGGTGTCAGCAGGTCTGCTGATTTAATTTTTTAGTGTTCGCCCCGCCTCCCTACATTCACTATGTCTCTGGATAGGTGGGGACGGGGCAGGGCAGTCCACAGTCCCAGCGCTGCGTCTGCCTTCTCCGTCTCCCCTCAGCGGGAGAAAGCCCCCCTCCCCATGGCGGATGAACAGCAGCCAGAGTGGACTGTGGACACACACTCACACAGTGACTGGACAGTCAGCCGATCAGGTTGGCCCCTCACACTGGCGGGTGGCGGGCGGGTCCCTCACATGGGTGAACGGGTGGATGGCGGGCCCCCCAAATTGGCGGAACTACAGGGCCCAGTGCTGGGGTCTCTGGGCAGGTGGGGCCCCCCAGGCAAGTGGGGCCCCCGGGCAACTGCCCAGACGGCCCTGGGGTGTGGCTGGTTTCCCCTGACATGCATTGGATGCAGTTAGACATGTGCAATTCCTTTCGGCGTGGGGTCACCCCCAAAAAAGCGGCATGGGGTCACCCCCAAAATCCATAACAGACCCTTATACAAGCATGCAGCCTGGCAGGTCAGGAAAAGGGGGGAAAGCGAGCACCCCCCCTCCTGAACCATACCAGGCCATATGCCCCTAACATGGAGGGGGATGGGTGCTTTGGGACAGGGGGGACAAGGGCCTCTTCCCCATAACCACGGCAGGTGGTTGTGAGGGTATGCGGATGGGGGCTTATCGGACTCTGGAAGCCCCCTTTAACAAGGGGACCCCCAGATCACACCCCGCTCTCGTTGTGAATGGGTATCGAGTACATTGTACCCCTACCCATTCACCAAAAAGTGTACAAAAGCAATGAATACACAGAGACAATTTTTGACAAATCCTTTATTAAAAAAATAAAAAACACCCCAAACATGGTTATCCATGTCTTTATGGACCTTGCTTTGTGCACTGGTCCAAATCATATGGTGGAGGGGGGATTATGGTGTGGGGTTGTTTTTCAGGGGTTGGGCTTGCCCCTTAGATTCAGTGAAGGGGCCTCTTAAGGGGTCATCATACCAAGACATTTTGGGCAATTTCATGCTCCCAACTTTGTGGGAAGAGTTTGGGGATGACCCCTTCCTGTTTCCAACATGATTGCCCACCAGTACACAAAGCAAGGTCCATAAAGACATGGATAAGCATGTTTGGGGTGAAGGAACTTGACTGGCCTGCACAGAGTCAGGAACTCAACCCGATAGAACACCTTTGGGATGAATTAGAGTACAGCCTGTGAGTCAGGCCTTCTCGTCCAACATCAGTGCCTGACCTCACAAATGCGCTTCTAGAAGAATGGTCAAACATTTCCATAGACACACTCCTGAACTTTGTGGAAGCCTTCCTAAAGGAGTTGAAGCTGTTATAGCTGCAAAGGGTGGGCCAACTCAATATTGAACCTTACAGACTAATGCCCTGTACACACGGTCAGACATTGATCGGACATTCCGACAACAAAATTCATGAATTTTTTCCGACGGATGTTGGCTCAAACTTGTCTTGCATAAACACGATCACACAAAGTTGTCGGAAAATCCGATCGTTCTGACGTAAAACACGTACGTCGGGACTATAAAACGGAACAGTAGCCCATAGCTTTCGTCTCTTAATTTATTCTGAGCATGCGTGGCACTTTGTGCGTCAGATTTGTGTACACACAATCGGAATTTCCGACAACGGATTTTGTTGTCGGAAAATTTTATAGCAAGCTCTCAAACTTTGTGTGTCGGAAAATCCGATGGAAAAAGTCAGCTCCGATCGCACATTTTCCGTCGGAAAATCCGACCGTGTGTACGGGGCATAAGACTGGGACACCATTAAAGTTCATGGGCGTGTAAAGGCAGGCGTTCCAGTACTTTTGACAGTATAGTGTACTTTAATTTCACCTTCCCATCCACGTGCCAAGGTGTAGCAACCGGCCTTGATGAAGTAGGTGCATTTTACACCTAAAACGCATAGGCTTTTATTGTTGCTTGTCTGTAGCCCCCTACGTCCTTGCAGTCTAATATCTATGGGCATTACACACACACAAGATCTTTTTTATTCTCTCTTATCAAATGCAGCTTCCCAATTAAATTGACTTAAGTGGGTTGCAAGAATCCGATTACAGAAAATATATTTACAACCTCCAGACGATTGTTGGTAATTAGTATCTAGAATTTTATCAGCTATGGTTTTTTTTTTCCTTCTGCAGTGTTGATAATGTCTGCCCTAATGTGGACAGACAGACCCCCCTTTTCACAGAGACCAGACAACCGCCAAGCTGGTATGAGGTCACACGAAACTGCTATGGCTGATTAAATGATTTGGTGACAAAGGCATGTGACATAAAGGACCAGTGACAGGTCCACTCGATGATTGAGATTGAGCTGTTCATTAATGAGAGTATGTTTACTTTAATTCCCGCTGAAAAAATACATTCAGCAGTTTTTCATCCATTGAATTACTTCCAGAAGAAATGTAATATGATTAGGACTTGGACAAAACCTAATTTTCTGTACAAAGAAAATATGCTGCCCAATGCGACAGCACTGCATCAAATTCATACGCCCCAAAAGCTGCGGCTGAATCGCTCACATGAAAGTCAATGTTGGAAATGGATGAATATAAATGGGAGGGCAGAGGCCTAGTCATGCGTTTAGCAAAGATATAGAAGTTTCAGGGAGTTCACTACATTAGTCACAAGCTATGGGTGCTTAATGAGCTGGAATTGGAACCTCTTAGAGATCAGATTGCTTTTTGATGGGGGGGGGGGGGGGGATTAAATACCAAAACTTTATTTTGATGCAAATGTCAAGGAGATAAGTTTATGAGCTTTATAAAGTGACAATGGTACAGACAGATGTTCTTGTGGTATAACTTGATCTCACATTTATTGACTGTACAAATGTTATAAGCATTAATTAACCATTGCACCCAGCAATGCGGTTCTGGCAGTCGCACTGCGTTTTGCGATCTGTTTTGGGGGGGTTTTGGGGTGTTGTAAATCTAACATTGACATCCACAGCAGATCACATGGATGCGTTGCGATTGCTATGAATCTTGTACGTTTCCAGCATCGCATCATCCTGGGTTCACACTAGTGTGTGCGGAACACCGCATATGAGTCGGACAGGAATTGATACCTTTTTTTTTGCCAATTTTAGGAAAAACAAAAGCAAACAGCAATCACCAGTTTAGAAAAGTGGTATGCAATGTGCACCTGCTTTAACTAAGTCACTTAGTGACAGCAGCGTACTTTGTACATCACGGGGATCCCCTTAGTCTGCCTGTAAAGTGGCGCATCTGCAGCATGCATAAAACGACATTTCTAAAGAAAGAAAAAATAGTCAAATCCCGTTTACATTGACTCGCAGTTGCAATTGCCACCACCCGGCTAATTTCTCTTTGTTACGGCGCGGGGGGCCCTCAAAATTCAAACCAGACCCTTATCCAAGCATGCAGCCTGGCAGATCAGGAAGGGGATGACGAGCGAGCGCCCGCCTCCTGAACAATACCAAGCCACATGTCCTCAACATGTGGGGTGGGTGCTTTGGGGCAGGGGGGCTCTGCAGTAGGCGGCCAGCCTTCATGGACGGTGGGAGCATTATTTATTTATTTTTTCTCTTTTCTCTGGATCCGGCAGTGGCAGCAGCAGCATGATTGATGATGGATTTACATTGGGGGACACTGTTTTTTTATTTTTTAATAAAGGAATTGTCAAAAACTCTGTGTTTTCTGTCTCTGTGTTTTCATTACTTTTTGTTATCACTGAGCCCTGTGGGATTAAAGCACCCATATAGAGGGCTTAGTTATGTGACCCTCTGTCCTGCTGACTCCTCATTTCTAGCCCCGGTGTCATGGGTAAATATTCTCAATGGAGTTAGAAGTAGCAATAAAACATGGAAGAAGGTCTAATTCTCCAAAAGAAATATATACCAAAAAAATAAAAACGTTGTCATGATTTGAGCTTTAAACAGCTGTTCCATGCATTTGCGATATTGGGTGCAATCTTATTCAGATGAGCACAGACATCCCAAGTCCCTGCCCGGTGTGGGAGTCTCCCGCATTTCTGCGGTGGCTCCCACATACCCGCAAGCGCCTCCCAATCTCTCGGGAATGATCAGTGCGGCGGAGAACAGCTGTGATCACTGATCTCCTTTGAATAGATGTTTAGCTGACAGCCGCTTCTTCTTCTCTCTCTCCCGTGGCTGTCAGCAAAAAAGCTATACAGGGAGATCGCTGTTCACAGCTGTCCCTCCTGCCACACCGATCATTACCAGCTGTTTCCTGTTTGCTCCTCCCCCGGCCCCCTCCGTGTCCTTCTCTGCCAGCGCCTGTTCTCCTCCGGCCCCCTCCATGTACTTCCCCACCCCCCGTGTTCTCCTCCGGCCCCCGTGTTCTCCTCCGGCCCCTGTGTTCTCCTCTGCCGCTCCTGTCCTCCTCCTCCGCCCCCCCCTTTGTCCCCTGTCAGGAATTGGACACAGTGAGCAAGATCGCTCCTGTGTCCTGTGATAACTGAGCAGAGCAAACTGTGTTTACTCTGCTCAGTTTTTGAATGAACAGGAGCCTCTGTCCCCTGTTCATTCATCGTTAGCGCTGAGAAAGGGACTGGGGAATCTGCGTCCTCAGTCCCTTTGTCTGTCTCAAAGGGGAGATGTAAGGAGTCTGTTTAGACCACTGACATCTCCCCAAAGCCCCCAAAAAAATATAAAAAAAATTGTTGTAAAAAAAATTCTAAAAAATGAAAAAGTAAAAGTAAAAAAATAAAATCAAAAACTACCGACACCACTCCCCCCTGCCTTACCAACACTGTTTACTGCCCAATCCCCCTCCCCCCAAAAAGCATTGTGAAAAAAAATTAAAAACAAATTTAGTTCTAAAAATATCAATTATTAAAGATAAAAAAAACTACTGACACCGTCCACTGCACACTCAGTTTCTCCATTCAGTAAATGCCATGCAAGCTTTTCTCAGAATGCAAAGTGTTCTGTGACTGGAGGAGGAGAGTTTGTGACATTCATTCGCACCTCCTCCATTCACAGATGCATACTAACACATTATGACATTGTCTTGCAGGGGAATTTTTTTTGTGATCAACAACTGCGGTTTACTACCACTTTAAGCCTTGGCTGGCAAGGCCAAAGACCTGATTTTTCCCTGCTGCAGTTAAGGTGGAGACAAAGGAGTAAAGAATGAGAATCAGGGACACAGAGAAGAACTCATCAGTCTGCTGCTTTTCCTTTCACTGACCAATCACAGGCTGGGGGAGGGACAAGACCTGTAAATTTTATTTAACTGCAGCAAGGAAAAATCAGGTCTCCAGCCAAGGCTGTGCTTTGTGTCAAAGCCCTGTAAATCTTGGAACTGAAAGGACAGAAATACTTTTGGTAGGTAAGGCAGCCTCTATATGTACTATATTACCAAAAGTATTGGGACGCCTGCCTTTACACACACATGAACTTTAATGGCATACCAGTCTTATGCCCCGCACACACGGTCGGATTTTCCAACTGAAAATGTGTGATAGGACCTTGTTGTCGGAAATTCCCACCGTGTGTAGGCTCCATCACACATTTTCCATCGGATTTTCCAACACACAAAGTTTGAGAGCAGGCTATAAAATTTTCAGACAACTTTGTGTGACCGTGTGTATGCAAGACAAGTTTGAGCCAACATCCATCGGAAAAAATCCATGGATTTTGTTGTCGGAATGTCCGATCAATGTCCGACCGTGTGTACAGGGCATTAGTCTGTAGGGTTCAATATTGAGTTGGCCCGTTCTTTGCAGGTATAACAGCTTCAACTCTTCTGGGAAGGCTGTCCACAAAGTTTAGGAGTGTGTCTATGAGAATGTTTGCCCATTTTTCCAGAAGCACATTTGTGAGGTCAGGCGCTGATGTGGATGAGAAGACCGGGCTTGCAGTCTCCGCTTTAATTCATCCCAAAGGTGTTCTATAGGGTTGAAGTCAGGACTGTGCAGGTCAGTCAAGTTCCTCCACCAAGGTCCATAAAGACATGGATGAGTGAGTTTGGGGTGGAGGAACTTGACTGGCCTGTACAGAGTCCTGACCTAAACAAGATAGAACACCTTTGGGATGAATTAGAGCGGAGATTGCGAGCCAGGTCTTCTTGTCCAACATCAGTGCCTGACCTCACAAATGCTCTTCTGGAAGAATGGTCAAACATTCCCATAGACACACTCCTAAACCTTGTGGACAGCCTTCCCAGAAGAGTTGAAGCTGTTATATCTGCAAAGGGTCGGCCAACTCAATATTGAACCCTACAGACTAATGCCGCGTACATACGAGTGGAATTTCCGTCTGAAAAATCTTGGATGGTTTTTCCGACTGAATTCTGCGCAAGCTTGGCTTGCATACACACGGTCACACAAAAGTTCTCTGAACTTTCGACCGTCAAGAACGCGATGACGTACAACACTACGACGAGCCGAGAAAATAAAGTTCAATGCTTCCGAGCATGCGTTGAATTGTTTCTGAGCATGCATGTTTTTTTGCGCTTCAGAATTGCATACAGACGAACGGAATTTCCGTCAAGAACTTTTTCCGTTGGAAAAACAGAGAACCAGCTCTCAATCTTTTGCTGGCGGAAATTCAGACAGAAAAAGTTGAATGGAGCATACACACGGTCGGAATATCCGACCAAAAGCTCCCATCACAGTTTTTTTATGGAAATTCCGACCGTGTGTATGCAGCATAAAACTGGGATGCCATTAAAGTTCATGTGTGTGCAAAGACAGTCGTCCCAATACTTTTGGTAATATAGTATATTTCATCAGTGTATTTTTCTGTTTTCCTGCAATTCAGCTTGAAATCTAATCCACAGAGAAAAATATGAAATCAAAGTACACCTCGGTCACACAAGGACTTTTGCACATCCTCCTGGTTTTTTTTCTGTGTAAAAGTCACCATTGCTTTAAATCTCTCAAAAAATCCTTTAGCAGGACAGATTAATACCAAACCATTATGTCCCGGCGCAGTATAATAGTGACAAATTGCAAGATGCGTTCCAATTGCTCACCGCACATCACTTTCAACGCCAGCTGGAATGATACAGCATGATTCATCTTTGATGGATTCAGAAGCACTTTAACTTGTTCCTGGGCTATACGGCGACAATACTGAACAATAGGGTTTTCCCCATCTGTATGTAAATCTCAGCGTGAGCTTAACTAATATTATTACCCAAGTTATCAAAGAGCTATTTGCTGTGTCTTCCACAATATGGGACGTTCCCCCTTCATTATTATGTCCCATTCTGTGTACTTTGTGCCATTGTGTATAAAAGCAGCAAAAAGGCTTCTTAACCTTTTAACTGGGGTTTTCTGAATGCGATAGTGAATGAAAGTGAATTAAAGCAATCTACACCAATTACGTTACATTTATCCAAGTGCAGTTCGGTAGGTAATGATAAGTTTTAGGACAAGATTCTGCATTTTGTTCATTCGGCAGTCTGTGAGATAATTGAGCATGTGAATTTAGAGACATTAGAAGCTGGACACACAAAAAAAAACGGAGTATTTACATTATGGACATCTTTTTTTTCAGTAATCCTGATGCACACAGAGAAAATAAATGAGATGGAACTATTATGACCCGTACACACGATCGGACTTTCAGCCAACAAGCTCACATCCAACATTTGTTGTCGGAAAATCTGTTCGTGTGTACGGGGAATTAGTGTTATGCCCCGTACACACGGTCGGATTTTCCGATGGAAAATGTGTGATAGGACTTTGTTGTCGGAAATTCCGACCGTGTGTAGGTTCCATCACACATTTTCCATCGGATTTTCCGACACACAAAGTTTGAGAGCAGGATATAAAATTTTCCGACAACAAGATCCGTTGTTGGAATTTCCGATCGTGTGTACACAAATCCGACGCACAAAGTGCCACGCATGCTCAGAATAAATAAAGGGATGAAAGCTATTGGCCACTGCCCCGTTTATAGTCCCGACGTACGTGTATTACGTCACCGCGTTCAGAATGATCGGATTTTCCGACAACTTAGTGTGACCGTGTGTATGCAAGACAAGCTTGAGCCAACATCCGTTGGAAAAAATCCTAGGATTTTGTTGTCGGAATGTCCGATCAATGTCCGACCGTGTGTACGGGGCATTAAAGTTCATTCGTACACGCGGTCGGACTTTTCGACCACATTTGTCCGACAGACGCCGATGGACCAAATCCGGCGGACAATCCTATCATGTGTGGGCTTCACCGGACCTTCAGCAGACTTTTCCAGTCGCAAATCTGACGGACTTTAGATTTGGAACATGCTTCAAATCTTTACGTTGTAACTACGCCGGACCCAGAAATCCGCTCGTCTGTATGCTAGTCCGATGGACAAAAACCGACGCTAGGGCAGCTATTGGCTACTGGCTATCAACTTCCTTATTTTAGTCCGGTGTACGAATCCGTTGGACTTTGGTGTGATCGTGTGTAGGCAAGTCCGGTCATTAGAAAGTCTGTTGAAAGTCTGTCGGACGGGCTGTCGGACTTTTGTAGCTGAAAAGTCCGACCGTGTGTACGCGGCATTACAGATTGGTAAACACGATACAATGCCTCTGCCATGAAAACTGTTTCAAATACTTACCATAATTTTCCTTTCCTGACACCAACCCATTTCAGCATACACATGGTAGCCCATTATGTATGTTGCCATGAATTGGTGCCAGGAAAATGGAAAATTGTATCAAATGCTTACTGTAATTTTCCTTTCCTGGTGCCAATCCATGGCAGCATGTTGGCACCAGGCACCCCGCTGATTAGCCAGAGGGGGATCCAATTAGCGGGTCCAGGATCGCACCCCAGAGAGACAGAACGGTGTTTTACCGATGTAAACAAGGCAGATTGCCGTCCTGTCAGGGATGAACAGAGTGATCTTGTGTTTCTGCTAAGCCAGAACCCAGATCTCTCTGCTCATCCAGTGAGTCCATCCCCCACACAGTTAGAAAGCATCCACTAGGGACACACTTAACCCTTTGATTGGCCCTGGTGTTAACCCCTTCCCTGCCAGTGTGATTAGTACAGTAACAGTGCATATTTTTAGCACAATGATCGCTGTAATAATGTCACTGGTTCCCAAAAAAGTGTCAGTTAGGTGTCCGATTTGTCCCCCGCAATATCACAGTCCTGCGAAAAATCGCTGATCGCCACCATTACTAGTAAAAAAAAAAAAAAAAAAAAGCCATAAAAATATCCCATAGTTTGTAGATGCGATCAATTGCCTAAATTGATGATGAAATTATATATATTTTTTTTAATTTATTGGGTATGCTTTATGTCTTTTTTTGTTTCTACCGCAAAAAATAAAAACCCCAGAGGTGATATCACAAAATGAAAGCTTTATTTGTGGGGAAAAAAAGGACGTCAATTTTGTTTGGTTACAACGTCGCACGACCGCGCAATTGTCAGTTAAAGCGACGCAGCGCCATATTGCAAAAAATGGCCAGGTCATTAAGGGGCTAAATCCTTACAGGGATGAAGTGGTTTAAGAAAAAGTATGGGCCAGGCTAAACAATTAGCACATATTACCATCATCACAAATCAGCTGTTCTTTCCTATCTCCTTTTGTTTTTCCAGTATGTGCACTTCATCTTTCATCTTTCATCTTTCATGTAGCTCCCAGTAACGGTCCATTTGGTGTTTGAAAGTTTAGAGGGGGAGGCTCTCTGTAAAAACAGTGTGCACATGCAAGATCTCTGCAAAAACAGTGGTCAGATCAAGGCTTTGCCTGTGCAAACAGTGGAGCAGTGGCGGCCCATCCATTAGGGGCTCAAGAGCGCCTCTCCCTGAATCCACAGCCCCACCCCCCCATGCTCTATCCATGGCTGCTATTTTGACAGAACACCGCCACCCCCTACTCATGTGTCTGGCCCCTTTCAGGATGCCAGGCACATGAATTACAGCGGCTGGGGTGTTTTTTTGAAGCACCTGATTAAAGCCAGAGGCTCTAATAGGCTTATAAATAGGGTGGGCTATTAATTATTCGCTATTGAAACACTGATCCTCAATCCGGCCAATCAGAAGCAGGTCTGAGACCAGTTTTCCGATTGCCCGAAAAGGGAAGAGTCCCAATTGACCACCGATGAGGAGGGAGGATATGGAAGCCGCCATGATGCCCATGGAGGGGTGGGGAAGGGAAAGCCGCCGCCAGTGAAGCCAGGGATAAGCGCTGCCCACCATAGATGGGATAAGTGCACCAGACCCACCCGGCTGACCCACCCCCCCAAAAAAAAAAATAAATGACCACTGGCCGCCACTGCATTGGAGAGACCTAGGCTGTATCTCTGTATATACACAGTGAATATTCCAGACTGTCTCTAAGGGCTCATGCACACTACAACTTAAAATTTGAGCTTTTATTTCAGCTTGAAGAAGCATGTACTTTTTAGCGCTCTTTTGCACGTTTTTATTGAGCTACTTTAAGCTTTTTTGAGCATAAGCATTTTTTTTTTTTTTTTTACAAACCCTCCTCTTAGCTCATTTTGTGTGTTTTTGTCATTTTTCCTATTAATTTTGTATGTTTTTGAGCTTCTTTGAGCTTTTTCATGCTCTTTCGCATATTTTTGGGCACTTAGGCGTCTTTTTCTGCCTGTAATAGCATATGCCTGTAAACTCCTGAAAAAGCCATAGTGTGCATGAACACATTGGCTAACATGGAGGGGAGTTTCCAGGTAGAAAAAATGAGAGCTTAAAAAAGCTCAAAAGCCTGTAGGAGCCCCTTCTTTGAGCTTCTTTGAGATGCAGTGTGCATGAGCCCTAATGCCGCGTACACACGAGCGGGTTTTTCGATGGACTAGGTCCTACATGTGGGCTCCAGCTGACTTTTTTTCCCAAAAGTCCGATGGTCCTAGAAATAAATCATGTTTCAAATCTTTCCGACTGACTTGAGTCCGGTCAAAAAGTCTGCTCATCTGTATGCTAGTCCGACGGACAAAAACCGACACTAGGGCAGCTATTGACTACTGGCTATGAACTTCCTTATTTTAGTCCGGTCGTACGTCATCACGTATGAATCTGTTGGACTTTGGTTGATCGTGTGTAGGCAAGTCCGTTCATTCGAAAGTCCGTCGAAAAGTCCGCCCGTGTGTACGCGGCATAAGAGAATTCGATAACAGGTGTGTGCTTGTCAGAAACCATGAAATCAGGCCAAGACAGAAGTACAGTTAAATCACACTTGTTTAATAATAAAAGTAAAAAGAACAAGCATAGTCAAAACATAGCCAAAGTTCAGTAACCAGAACGGATAGTCAGCCAAGCCAGAAGTCAAGGATCAATGTAGTGGAACAGCAAGCAGGATCTGGAGCCAGAAGGGATGTCAGCAAAGTAAGTCTTGAACAGGATCGCAGGAGATGTGATGTTGACCAAGGCGAAGGCAGAGGTCCTCTGGACTGGACGGCTTAAGTAGGCAGGACTGACGAGCAGGATATCATCAACAGCTGAGTAACTGTGGAGAGATAGGAGCTGGCAATTAGCCGACAGCTGAGCAGCCAGCTCAGAGAAGGAAGGGCTGAGCCCAGCCCTGATAGTGCTTTGTGGAGGAGCTCTTGCTATTGTTGCTGGCTTCTGTGTAGTGAAGATCAGAACAGCCTGAACAGGAGGAGGGAGGGGGAGGGGAAAGGGGGGGCTGTACTCTGTAAAGTCTCAGGAGCGAGCAGACAGTCTAGACCCGACATCAATCAAACAGAAGAGAGGAAGGGGGGTGGAGCCAAACCAGATTGTCGGCATGACACTCCAGGAAAGTCTGTAGCCCCTCCCACAGGTATTTAGCTTGATTGGGGGCACTTCTGATAGGGCTGGAAAGAGTTTTAGATTCTAGCAGCTCACATAGAATAGGTGCAAGCTAAAAAAAGGAAACCCATACTTCTCTTTTGTTTATTTATCTTTAATATTACTAGAGCTCTAATAGACTAGGAACAGACAATATAGACTATATACATTTTGTCTAGGCAAAACACCCCAGGATATTTCAGGGGGAAAGGCAGCTAAAAATCTGGCAGATATTTTATTGCTTTATTATATTTTTTCTTTTATGCTATACTGTATACAGCAGAGTTTATTCACCAAGAATTTTTATAATCTTCAACCAGCAGACGTCAATGAGAACCAATCATATTTGATTTTCCAGAAGACTGCTAAATTAGCTATGTTAGCTATGGTGTACCGGATTTTACCTGCTGCTTATCGGTGTATGGGATTAGCCGCGTTGTATCAATTGCAATGATGTCATCTCACAGGTCTCATCTCCGGCATGAAGCAGAGGGGAAGGTTATGCCTCACTGTAAATAAAGACGTATCATTTATATTATACAGATTTAATGACTAATGATTGCATTGCATTCATTTATTCAAGTGTTGCTCTTCTTTTAATGGAAGTGAAGCACCAATATCACTGATAGTGTTAGTCTAGACGTTATTGAGGGCTTGTCTGCATTCTATGATTGATGGATGGTATGAATTCATACTAACTGCATTATATGCAGCACAGGTATCCCCAAGGGCTATGGAAACAGATTTAATTATGGCCATTCAGAAAGGCAGTTTTGATTGGTGTGACTGATGACCCTTTAGATTAGTATAAAGCGGATTAGGTGAAGCCAGTGAGCGCATTTCTTAGCATTTGAAAGTGTAATCCACCTTTATAAAATAAACATGGCATGGTCACAGGATCATTTTAATTGATATGTTGACCTTATTTTTCCAACGCATACTAGTTGGCTATGGAAATACTTTCTGCACACTAGCTGTAGCAGACATACTAATGCGTATGTCAAATGTGCTTAAAATGATGCTAAAAGCAGCCACGAGTTAAGCTAGAAAGAGCTAACTCACAGATAAAATCCATACATGAGAGCTGCTTTACCAGCTAAAGGATTTGTCTTTTTATCAATCCAGTTCTGGGATTTACACAACTCTGCCACACAGTACAGCCCTGTCTAACAGGGAAGTAGACCTGATTTTTCTTTGCTACAGTTCAGTTACATAGTTACATAGTTAGTAAGGTTGAATAAAGACACCAGTCCATCCAGTTTAATCACTTGCTTACTGGGCACTTAACCCCCCCTCCTGTCCAGACCCATTTTCAGTTTTTAGCGCTGTCGCACTTTGAATGACAATTGCGCGGTCATACAACACTGTACTCAAATGATTTTTATCATTTTTTTTCCCACAAATAGAGCTTTCTTTTGGTGGTATTTGATCACCTTTGCGGTTTTTAGTTTTTGTTAAAAAAATTGAAAAAGACCGAATTTAAAAAAAAAAATTATATTTTTTTAATATTTTGTTATAAAATTTTGAAAACAGGTAATTTTTCTCCTTCATTGATGTACGCTGATGAGGCAGCACTGATGGGCACCGATAGGTGGCAGTGATGGGCACTGATTGCTTACACTGATGGCAGCACTGCTAGGTGGCACTGATTGGCACCACTGGTGGGCATTGATAGGTGGCACTTGTGGGCATTGATAGGTGGCACTTGTGGGCATTGATAGGTTGCACTGCTGGGCAATGTGGGCACTGGCAGGTGGCAATGGCAGGTGGCACTGGCTGGCACAGATGAGGCATATGTGCCTTCTTCCTCTTCGGGACTGATGTCCCTTTAACATAAGCTGGTGATCGGCTCTTTTTTCTCCTCACGCTGACGATTACCGAGCTTTTGTTTACATCATGTGATCAGCTGTCATTGGATGACAGCTGATCACATGGAAAGTGGCCGGGATCGGCCCCTTACTCGGATCTGTGATTATCCGAGTCTCCATGACTCGGTGATCACAGTGTGCGTGCACAGAGGAGGACGTCCCATGACGGCCTCCCGGAAATTGAGGTCCACGCTGTGGCCGTCATTCGGCTATGGCCCGGACCTCAAGTGGTTAAGCTGAGTGCATGTCTACAATTGTCCCTATCCCTATACATTGTGTCTCATTAAGATGCTCATCTATTATTATTTTATCTAAGGTACCCATATAGCGCCGTCAATTTACACAGTGCTCCACACATACATCACACACTCACATCGGTCCCTACCCTCAAAGAGCCCACAATCCAAGGTCCCCAGCTCACATTTATATGCTGGGGCCAATTATTTATTTATTTATTTTTTGGACAGAAGCCAATTAACCTACCAACATGTCTTGTGGAGTGTGGGAGGAAACCGGAGTACCCGGAGGAAACTCACGCAGGCACAGGGAGAACATGCAAACTCCAGGCAGGTAGTGTCGTGGTTGGGATTCGAACCAGTGACCCTTTTTACTGCTAGGCGAGAGTGCTACCCACTATGACCTGTAAGTTACACTTACAGGTCGTAGTGGGTAGCACTAGTGGGTAGTGGTCTATCCAGGGCTGCCAAGTTGGAATTTGTCATACTTGTCCTCAAGGATCGCTGTTAATCTTTTACTGATGAGCGTACCATGAACCCGGTTCTTAACCTCTTCAAAGCTAAGAAGCGGTGTCTTCCAAGACCGTGCTAAAGTTTGCTTCTGGCCCCTCCTCTTCATCAGGTGCCCCCACGGAAAGCCGCTTTCCCTGGGGGCACTCATCCGTCTCGCTCCCCAATCCTGCTGCTGGGTCCATTGACACAAAAAAAGGGACTCATCCCCGCCCCCCATCCCCCGCTCCCTTGTCACTGGATTTGATTGACAGCAGCAATGTGCTCCCACAGCTATCAATGTGTCCAATGAGGAGAGAGACAGCGGCTGGAGCCGTTGCGCTCGTGCACATCGCTGGATCGAAAACAGGCTCAGCTAAGAAAAAGGAGGGGAGCTGCAGCACAGAAGGTTTTTTACCTTAATCCATACAATGGATTAAGGTAAAAAACCTTGAGGCTTTACAACCACTTTAAGCTGACCAGTAGAATGCCATGCAAATATTTTAATTTAAGGAATGTTAACTCTAATTTATCTAACTGTAAAGCCTCGTAACACACACGATGCGATTGTTGGTCAACCGAGCGTCTGATTTTTGTCCAGAGGCCGAGTGCCAGGATCTTGTCTTGCATACTATTGCCCCGTACACACGATCGGACATTGATCGGACATTCCGACAACAAAATCCATGGATTTTTTCCGACGGATGTTGGCTCAAACTTGTCTTGCATACACACGGTCACACAAAGTTGTCGGAAAATCCTATCGTTCTAAACGCAGTGATGTAAAACACGTATGTCGGGGCTATAAACAGGGCAGTGGCCAATAGCTTTCATCTCTTTATTTATTCTGAGCATGCGTGGCACTTTGTCCGTCGGTTTTGTGTACACACGATCGGAATTTCCGACAACGGATATTGTTGTCGGAAAATTTTATAGCCTGCTCTCAAACTTTGTGTGTCGGAAATTCCTATGGAAAATGTGTGATGGAGCCTACACACGGTGGGAATTTCCGACAACAAGGTCCTATCACACATTTTCCATCGGAAAATCCTATCGCGTGTACAGGGCATAACAGTACACAATTGTCCGCCAACAAACACGTACATAGTGAAGAATACTTAGAGGAATTTTCAGCTCTTGAGCGCCACCCTTGGGGCCCCTTCTGCTAATTTCGTGTTTGGTGAGCATTTATTCCAAGCATGCGTGTTTGTACTTTCGACTTTTGTGTGACGGATTTGTGTACTAACCATCATAAACTCTGACAACCAACCGTTGTCCGCCGAAAATTTACTAGCATGTCATCCAACATTTGTTGGCAGAAAGTTGGACAACAATTGTCGAAAGGAGGTCAGATTTTAGGCCAACAGTCTGTCAACAGACAATCCCCTGCCAACAATCGCATCGTGTGTACGAGGCTTTAGCTGGGTCAAATCAATGATTGTTTTCAACCATAGTGATGAAAAAAATGGAAGTAGCAAGATGGAAACATTTCTTGAACAAATGAAAGTCAATGTACTGTATGTGGTTTTTGTTCAGGAAAATGACTTCAATTCCGAAAACAAATGTTAAAACCAAGCAGAATTTTGAAGTACTTTCGAACAACAATCGTCAAGTCTCTGTTGGCATTATCGAATATACAGACAAGATTTTTTTTTGTTTAAATGTTCTTACGAAAATTCCCTAGTGCATGGCTAGCTTTACTTTTATGATGAAAGGGGTTTTTACCAGACAGGAAGTAAAGAAAAAACCTGATACCATCTCGGCAGTGCATATAGTTCGCCATTTTTTTTTTAATCCCAAGAAAACTGGATCTGCTGTTGTTTGATATTGGACTAAAACCCCCTAAAAGCAGCTGCTGAATCCCCTGGAAATGCTATAATTATTTAAAACCAATCTCAGCCGTTTGGGAGGTAACAATTTGTTTGCAACTGGCAGTGCAAACATCCATTGGCTTTTAGATTAATGTACCATCTCTGTGATTATATGCAAATGTGTCTTCATCCAGAGCTGTTTAATTTTCCATTTACAAATTGGATGTGTGTTTTAAAGAGGGAGGAGCCAGCTTTCTATTAAGATGCGTACGGAACAACCATCCGTTGAATGAAAGAAATAAAAATGTTCTCAAACAACGAATTACAGTCAGACAATTAATTGAGCATGTATGTGCATAATTAAGCCTGCAAACGTTGTTCCTGGTACACATAAATTATCATATAAATGCTTTCATTTCAACGTTCTGGCTTTTCGGCAGAGGTAAAACTGCGCAACCGCTTGCTCGTGACATCTGCCAAAACATGTGCAGAACGCGTCTGAAATATTTTATTTAACGTTTAATTAAACGTGGGGACCGCATGGCACTGTTCAATCGGCTTAGGGAACGCTCTCGTTTTCCATACCACTTTTTGATGCCATTTATTTGCAAGATTCCTGAGAGCATTAGAAGGGCCATGCAATTTTCCTTTCATATCAGAAATGTTTGTTTTAAAATAAATGCTTTGTATTTGGTGTTCAGTGCTCAATAGAGGAAGCTAATTATTGGAAATGAATAGTCACTGGATATAGAACAAGAGTTTTTAACCTTACTAAGACCAAGGCCTGATAAATTCTTCCAAAACCTTCCATGCTCTTATGCCGTGTACACACGAGCGGAATTTCCGTCGGAAAAAATCTTGGATGGTTTTTCCGATAGAATTCCACTCAAGTTTGCCTTGCATACACACAGTCACACAAAAGTTCTCTGAACTTTCAGCGGTCAAGAACACGGTGATGTACAACACTACGACGAGCTGAGAAAATGAAGTTCAATGCTTCCGAGCATGCGTCAAATTGTTTCCGAGCATGCGTGACTTTTCGCATTGCATACAGACGAACGCATTTTCGGATAGGAACTTTTTACGATCAAAAAATAGAGTACCTGCCCTCAATCTTTTGCTGGCTGGAATTCTGCCAGCAAAAGTCCGATGGAACATACACACGGTCGTAATTTCCGACCAAAAGCTCTCATCGGACTTTTGCTGGCGGAATTTCCGATCGTGTGTATGGGGCATTAGGCTTTGTTCACACATGCAGCTAGGGGCTGGTAAAACCAGGCAGTTGAGCCACATTTTTATCACTCGCCAACTGCCTGCCTGAACCCATCCATCAGACTGTTGGCGGGTGGCGGGCTGCCTCGCAGGTGACCATCACATGCAGCCGAGCCAACCCCCAGTGTAACACTGCTGACCTTCTAGCCAATGACTCCCCCCAATGTGTGGGTGGCGGGCAGAGACTGACCCCCAATCCAGCCCCCTGACTACCCCTGCACTTCCAGGGGCTCCAGAGACTGACTCACCTTCTCCAGGCCCGACAGTTAGGGGACACTGGTAGAATTCACTCTTACACTCTCTGCATACTAAGATGCAGGCCAAATGAATGCACTCCAAAGCCATAGCGTAATGTAACGTCTTTACTGGACATAGAGCAATCAGATACAGTCAGGCTCTTCACACAATGACTGAGCAATAAATTCATATATTTGATGTTGGCCAGCATGGGGGAGACAGCTGCCCTGGGGCTGTGGTCATTGGACCGCTTTACCTCTTCTCTCCTTTCATCCCTTGGAGGCTCCAGCAAAGTCTTGCCATGTCCCATGTGTGTGCCCAGGCCTAAGGAGGCCCCTTCCTGGCTCAGTTTGCTTCTTCCTCTTCAACCCCCCTAACAAGTTCTGCTATCCTTCTTTCTTCTTCCTGCTTCCAGGCCCAACTGACTTCCCAGCCCAAGAACAACCAAGCTAATGGGACGCCCTCCCAAGTGAAGTGGTAGAGTTCTCACCTATAGGGGACCTCCACCACTCCGCCTACCTACAAGCCACTCAGAGCTATACACATGCCGCAGCCACATGTCACATTTGGTAGGTGTTACCATTGCAGGACGTGACAAATGCAAGTCTACAGGGCTGTGCTTCAACTGCTATTGAGATGTAGTGGTGTGGCATTTACAGGGTTAAATCAGATGGTGAGGAGACAACATAATGCCTCCTTATCATTTTGTAAAATGCCCTTTGAAGCAACCCACCCTGGATTGCTGGATTGCTCTTCAGAGGGTACTGCCAGTGTGAATGAGCCCCAAAGATTAAAAAAAAAAGTTAAATGATTTTTTCCCACAATTAAAGTATGGGAATGAGAAATATGTATTGAAATGCTGGAAGATTCTGTATGGAGTTGGATGTCCCTATGGGGGGGGGGGGGTTCTTAAAGGGGGTTAGGGAACTCTACAGTAGAGTTGGTGGCTCTGTAGGGAGCTGGAGGAAACTGTGGGGGATAGGGTCTCTGAAGAGATCTGTGGATTTCTCCAGGAGGCTGAGGCCTTTTCAGGGTTCTGCAGGATCTGGAGGCACCGTAGGAGGTTGGGGGGCAGTGTAGGACACTGTAGGAGGTTAGGGGCACTTTGAGGCAATGAAGGCTCTGCAGTAGGCTAGGGGGCACTTTCACACTTGCCTGTAATAAAGACCAGTAACTGGGGTTCTCTCTCTTTGGCAGGGCTTTTTTTTTTAGCGGGAACGTGGAGGAAAGCAGTTCCGCCACCTCCAGCATTGAATGTATATTATGGCAACGGGTGCTGGGGGATCTCTTGTTGCAGGGGTGGATCTATTGTTGCTGGTGGGAGATCTATTCTTTCTGGGAAGGTCTTATATTGCTGAGGAGGGTGGCCAATTGTTGCTGGGAGTGATGCACTGTTGAGCAAGGGGTCTATTGATGATGGCTGCTGAGGAATCTTTTGTTGCTGGCGAAGGTCTATTGCTGCTGAGGAGGGGAGTTTGTTGATGAGGGGGGTCAATTATTGTTAGAGGGGTCTATTGTTGCTAGCAGCAGGGGATCTATTTTACCGGTTTCGTTGTTATTAACAAATTCTATACAAATGACTTAGCACCACAAATGGTACTTGGTTCTATGTTTTCTATGTAGCACTGACCCCCCAAGGAGCTGCTGGTTTAAATTGGGCTTGCCGTTACCTCACTGTTCCATCGTATCCATCACAGGGGTCCCATTAGAAGAATGATCAATGATGTCTACACCAAACACTCAGTTTCTTTTTCTCCAATTCTTTTATTTAACAAAGTCAGATAGAGGGATGGAGGGTTAAGGGCGATTCAGGTACCTGGTATTGCGGATCAGGGTATTTCTTCAATCCAGAGGACAAACGGTTTCCACAACTGGATATAGCAATCACCAGATAGGCCTCTCTCACTGACCTAGCAGCTGATGTAAAGCTCGGTCATAGTCTCTGCCACAGACTTAAAAAATCATGTTATTACACAATCCTCTGCCACAGGATGGTTTAACCACTTGAGGTCCGGGCCATAGCCGAATGACGGCTGCATAGCGGACCTCAATCTCCGGGAGGACGTCATATGACGTTCTCCCCTATGCACGCGCGCCGCGCGCACCCTGCAGGGCGCGCGGTGTGCGCGCTGTGATCACCGAGTCACGGAGACTCGGATGATCACAGATCCGAGTAAGGGGCTGGTCCCGGCCCCTTACCATGTGATCAGCTGTCAGCCAATGACAGCTGGTCACATGATGTAAACAAAAGCTCGGTGATCGGTTTCGTTTTCTCCTCACGCTGACAGCGTGAGGAGGAAAAAAAAGCCGATCACTGGCTTATGTCAAAGGGACCTCGGTCCCGAAGAGGAAGGAGGCACAGATGCCTCATCTGTGCCTCCAAGTGCCATCTGCCAGTGCCCACAGTGCCCACAAGTGCCACCTATCAATGCCCACAAGTGCCACCTATCAATGCCCACAAGTGCCACCTATAAGTGCCACCTAGCAGTGCTGCCAATCAGTGCCCAATCAGTGCCCAACACTGCCACCCATCAGTGCCCATAACCGCCACCCATCAGTGCCCATCACTGCCACCTATCGGTGCCCATCAGTGCCGCCTCATCAGCGTACATCAACGAAGGAGAAAAATTAACTGTTTGCAAAAATTGATAACAAAATATAAAAAATATATAATTTTTTTTAAAAAATTCTGTCTTTTTCAATTTTTTGAACAAAAAATAAAAACCGCAGAGGTGATCAAATACCATCAAAAGAAAGCTCTATTTGTGGGAAAAAAATGATAAAAATTTCATTTGGGTACCGTGTTGTATGACCGCGCAATTGTCATTCAAAGTGCGACAGCGCTGAAAGCTGAAAATTGGTCTGGACAGGAGGGGGGTTTAAGTGCCCAGTAAGCAAGTGGTTAACCAAACTTTTGCAAGATTAAAGCATAACTGCACAGTACCAGTTTCTTTCAGCCGATCCGACGATACTGTGAGGTAGGTGACCCGGGTTGCATCCTTCAATTGAGTTTCCAGGCTCCTCCTGAGATACCAGCATACTTTGCTCGGTCACCTCCAGAGATGTCCTCCCCTGGTTTCCTTCAATCGATCAGCTTCTCCCCACAAGCAAGACAGCACAGGACCACCCTCTGGATCAATAGGCCCCATTACTCCTGGGCCTATTTCTTCAATAACAAAGCCTCGGGCCAGCCGGCCCTGAGACAGCAGAGCTGCCACGGCACACCTTGGGCCAGCAGGACCTTCAGGTCGGGAACAACGAACCTAGACAAATTGGCGCCTGTACCTTAAGTACCCTTACCCAGAATGAACGGAGAGTGAACCACTCCCACCGGGCTGTTTCTGAGTAAAAGGGGTACCCAATGCATCCAGCCTGTTGCACTTCCAACACTTACCGGTGGCTACAGTGACACCCACGGCCAAGTGGAAACTGACACAACCCGGCTGAACTGGTACAAAAACCAGCGAATTTACCATAATTAGTCTGAGCTAAACTACAGCTTCAGACAAGCTTAAATTTACATAGATAGCACCTGCCCATCAGGAGCAGGGCGCTACATCTAAAAGAGGAACCAAGGGGGTGGATCCAAGAGACGGTGCTCAGGGGTGGGTAGGGGGGTGGAGACAAGGCGTGACTCAGAATGAGGGAGAACCTGCACCTATTTTTGAGAAAAAAAGCTCCTTGAGCAGGGTGACCGGTCTCGTATCCGCCCCCTCCTGTCATTTTCTGCAGGCAGCCTGTAGTAAGAGGGGCCTATTAGCTCTGTTCTCTGCTATGTACAGCACATTGAGGATGTCACCACTACTTTTACAAGGTGGATTTGTAAAGGCATTTGCACACAAATTGCACTAACAGTATATCCTTTGAGACTATTGAGGAATATATTTAAATACTATTTTTTGTGCCTGGAGTTACATTTAAATAAATTATAACCAAGAAAAAACAATGTCATATTTATATAAATAAAATATTGTGTCCTTTGTTTGGAAGGAATTGTCACTGTGCCTGTAATTTATTAAACACATACTCTACCTCCCTTCCCCATATAAAGGGTGTTCATTTTTCGGGCTTTCGTCTGTCAGGTATCAGTAGAGTTGGAAGCTGCCCGAGGCATCATCATCCTCATAACACAAGCCATGCTATCGTCTTATGGAAATGAGGTGCCTACATTTCACCTCTCTGCTTGTACAAATATCCGCACTTTTGGTGGACGAGGTTGTCTGGCTATTTCAAAGAATGTGCATTATTTATAAAAAAATACAATTCTTCAATTTGCTTTATTGTAGTCTGAGCGGAGGGAGATCAAAGAGTTTCACAGATGCCTCGTGAAAAATGTAAGGAAAAAATTGTTTTGGAGATTAAATAGTGTTGTGTCCCTATTTACATGTTAACAAGCTGGCCTTACCAGATGGAAGTCTTATCTTAGTGCGGTTTTATCTACGTTGCTGTTTGTATGTGAGCGGTGTAGTGGAAGTGATTGGACTGGGCATTATCTTTTAAGTGGCGCCAAGATGTATTGAAGTGTATTTTTTTTTTTTTTTTGCAATAAACTGACTCAGGGGATACAACCTGCCTACAGAATCGCTCTTATTTTTATATTATTATTCTTCTTATGCAACTCCTTGCCTAAAAGCACAACAGTAAAATCATTTTGTATGCGCAGTAAAGCAAGCTCGTTATACTCACTGTGGAACCTAAGGGGTTAATCCTGCACATTGTGTAAAAAGGCTGTTTGATCCTGTATGCACAGATCCTCATCTTCTTCCACTGACTCCACAACATGTCCAGATAAGACAGAATTAGTGGAGTCAGGTTGCACGTGCTCAGTTTGGTGTGTATTGCTAGAGAGTTTTTTTTTGTTTTTTTCTTAAAGTGGAGTTCCACCCACTTTTACAACTCTTCAGCATCCATCACTAAACTGTGCACTGTAAACAAATTGGATATTTTTAATTTTTTCTCAGCAAATACTGTATATCTGCTGTATTCATTTTTCATTTCCTCCTCCCTGGCCGCAGCCCATCGCATCATTTCCTGTTTGCAATGCCTTCTGGAAAGGGGCAGCAACTTCCTCTGACACTGCCGTTGCTATGGAAACCTGACCTGAAACCTATTACACTGCTTGTGCTGCACTGAGCATGTGCGAGATCTGCAAGGATGAGATCCAGGAAGAAATACAGTCTGGCTTCAGATGCCCACACTTAAGATGGCCACGGCCTGCTGTTAGTTTATAAAATAACAAACTACTGCTATAAACTAACAAAACAGACCTTAGTTTACAGACTAACTTTACTAGAATACATTAAGCTTGTGTATTATAGGGGTATTTTTATTTAAGAAAGTATAATTTCGGCCGGAACACCACTTTAAGAGAGTGAATTTGATCAGCACAGGGCCAATTTAGCACTGTCCAGACAGAGGGTCAGGTGTCCTGCATCCTGATAGGACAGGCAGTGCAAGTATGAAAACTCCTCCTACAAGCTTTAACCAGACACTGATAAAGGTCACAAAAGTGCTATATACAGTGCCTTGAAAAAGTATTCATACTCTTGAAATTTTCCATGTCATGTGATTTTGTCGTGTTACAACCAAAAACTTAAATGTATTTTATTGGGATTTTATGTGATAGACCAACACAAAGTGGCACATAATTGTGAAGTGGAAGCAAAATGATAAATGGTTTTACACATTTTTTACAAATAAATATCTGAAAAGTGTGGCATGCATTTGTATTCAGCCCCTAACTAAAATCGAGTGGAACCAATTGCCTTCAGAAGTCACCTAGTTAGTAAATAGAGTCCACCTGTGTGTAATTTAATCTCATAAATACAGCCATTCTGTGAAGCCCCCAGAGGTTTGTTAGAGAACCTTAGTGAACAAACAGCATCATGAAGGCCAAGGAACACACCAGACAGGTCAGAGATAAAGTTGTGAAGAAGTTTAAAGCAGGGTTAGGTTATAAAGAGATATCCCAAGCTTTGAACATCACTCGGAGCACTGTTCAATCCATCTTCCGAAAATGGAAAAAATATGGCACAACTGCAAACCTACCAAGACACGGCCGTCCACCTAAACTGACAGGCCGGGCAAGGAGAGCATTAATCAGAGAAGCAGCCAAGAGGCCCATGGTAACTCTGGAGGAGCTGCAGAGATCCACAGCTCAGGTGGGAGAATCTGTCCACAGGACAACTATTAGTCATGCACTCCACAAATCTGACCTTTATGGAAGAGTTTCAAGAAGAAAGCCATTTTTGGAAGAAATCCATAAGATGTCATGATTGCAGATTGCGAGAAGCCATGTGGGGGACACAGCAAATATGTGGAAGAAGGTGCTCTGGTCAGATGAGACCAAAATTGAACTTTTTAGCCTAAAAGTAAAATGCTATGTGTAGTGGAAAACTAACACTGCACATCACCCTGAACACATCATCCCCACCGTGAAACATAGTGGTGGCAAAATCATTTGGGGATGCTTTTCTTCAGCAGGGACAGGGAAGCTGATCAGAGTTGATGGGAAGATGGATGGAGCCAAATACAGGGCAATCTTAGAAGAAAACCTGTTAGAGTCTGCAAAAGACTTGAGACTGGGGCGGAGGGTCATCTTCCATCAGGACAACAACCCTAAACATACAGCCAGAGCTACAATGGAATGGTTTAGATCAAAACATATTCATGTGTTAGAATGGCCCAGTCAAAGTCCAGACCAAAATCCAATTGAGAATCTTTGGCAAGACTTGAAACATGCTGATCACAGACGCTCTCCATACAATCTGACAGAGCTTGAACTGTTTTGCAAATAAGAATGGGCAAAAACTTTACTGTCTAGATGTGCAAAGCTGGTAGAGACATCCCCAAAAAGACTTGCAGCTGTAATTGCAGCGAAAGGTGGTTCTACAAAGTAGGGGGCTGAATACAAATGTACGCCACACTTTCACATATTTATTTGTAAAAAAATTCAAAACCATTTATCATTTTTCTTCCACTTCACAATGATGTAACCTGACAAAATGTGGAAAACTTCAAGGGGTATGAATACTTTTTCAAGGCACTGTACTGGAGTACTGATGAGAAAAGGTATTTAGCAGTTTATAGGGAGACCAGTTATAGTGAATGCAGGCTCCTGGGTTTAGTAACACTTTAAATCTGAGTAAATGAAAAAGCAGTGGCTTCCAAAACCGCCTTCTTCTTCAGAGGGCTGGGGGACACTGTACCAGATTTAGGGGGCGCTTCAGGACTGGAGGGGGCTACTACTGACCTGAGAACCCTTTAGGGTTTTGAGGGGACTTTATTTTGCTATGGGGTACTGCAGCAGGCTGTGCAGGGAGGGAGGGAGGGGCTAGGGGGCACTGCAGTGGGTAGAGGAGTTCATTCTTTTTTCACCACTCATCCATACTTTATAGATCTCTTTTCAGAACAAGCACACCATGGGAAGTGAAAGCATTCAGAGATTGGAGAAGGTGGATCCTGTCATTCATCTGCCCATCCTATGAGTTCTATGTATAGAAGAGGTGTGTGGAAGGTACAGGTGACATGCTTTGTGCACTGGTCCAATATCATTTGGTGGAGGGGGGATTATGGTGTGGGGTTGTTTTTAATGGGTTGCGCTTGGCCCCTTAGCTCCAGTGAAAGGAACTCCTAAGGTGTCAGCATACCAAGACAATTTCATGCTCCCAACTTTGTGGGAATAGTTTGGGGATGGCCCCTTCCTGTTCCAACATGACTGCACGCCAGTGCACAAAGCAAAGTCCATAAAGACATGGATAAGCGAGTTTGGGGTGGAGGAACTTGACTGTCCTGCACAGAGTTCTTACCTCAACCCGATAGAACACCTTAGAACACCTTTGGGATGAATTAAAGTAAAGCCAGGCCTTCTCGTGCACATCAGTGTCTGACCTCACAAATGCGCTTCTGGAAGAATGGTCAAACATTCCCATAGACACACTCCTAAACCTTGTGGACAGCTTTCCCAAAGTTGAAGCTGTTATAGCTGCAAAGGGTGGGCCAACTCAATATTGAACCCTACGGACTAAGACTGGGATGCCATTAATGTTCATGTGCGTGTAAAGGCAGGCGTCCCAATATTTTTTGGTAATATAGTGTATTACTACTTCACACTTACAGCCACTGATGTCAAAACAAGTAGCCCCGGAAGATCGTTGCTATGGGGAGGACACGGCAGCAGTGGGGGGAAGATGACTATACTATGCAGCAGTCAGTCAGTCATGGGACTCACCTAATGAAAGACCCTGAAACAAAAACAAAAGGATAATCTTTGAGAAAGGGGGCACGTCCCCCGAAACCCATCAGCATACACATCTGAGTGTTGTCTAGGTCTTGGTGTATCTCGTTCATATTACGACCTTCATACATATGAGGCTTGTGCATTTTACACTTTCCGGTTGTGCCAGGATAACTACAAAGAGTCTTTCATTTATACACTCATCTTGGTTCGAGTGACTCCTTAGTGCTATGGTGTCATTTCTGTTGTTTCACTTAATGACAGGTAAGTGCTTCCCTGGTGCAGTATAGGCTGCAATCACCTTTTTATGTCTTTTAGAGATTCCTGATCAGATTGTTGTAAAAAGTAATTCTGAAATGTACGCGCTGAACTAAAGAACTCATCAGCTTACTCCTTTCTAATGAGGCTGGTCATATTGATGTTTCAATCATACAAAGCCAAGAATCAAGCAGGCTGCTCTGTCATGTATTAAATGGTCATTTGTAAAACATAGATTTAACAAAGACCGGTAAAAAATTGTTATAAACTTGAGTTTCAGAAGTTGTAAACATAAATAAACTAACCAAAACTATTATAGTGATTTCTTTCTCCTTCAATTCATTTAGAAAAAATCTGTGACTAATGAAGATATACTGGCTGAAAGGGAAACTATGAGTGTTTCTGGTTCAATTATATTTAATTCATTCATTTATTATATTACTCAACTACTTGCAGACCGCCCACGGTACATATACTGCGGTAGGATGGCCGCTCTGTGCCAGATCACGTACCTAGTATGTGATCTGAAACTTCTGGGGCGTGCGCACACACCGCAGGCGGGCCAGCTCCTGCTGTGATTATACACAACAGGAGCTGATCGGCGGGTACTCGATGTCCGCCAGCACCAACCAATTAGACAGTATGCAGGCAGAATGGCAGTCTGCCTATGTAAACAGGGCAGATTGCCATTCTGTCAGTAGGGAAGGCATGGATCGGTGTTACTGCAAAGCAGCAACACCGATCCATGCCTTCCCCTAGTAAAAGCACCTCCCCCACTACACTGAATCACAGGCTAGGCACAAAGTTAACCTTTTGGTTGCCCCTGATGTTAACCCCTTCGCAGTCAGTGTCATTAGTACAGTGACAGTGCATATTTTTAGCATTGATCACTGTATTAGTGTCACTGGTCCCCAAAAAGTGTCAGTTAGTATCCCGGCTGTCCGCTGCAATATTGCAGCCCCGCTATAAGTCGCTGATCGTCGCCATTACTAGAAAAAAAATAATACCATAGTTTGTAGATGCTATAACTTTTGCGTAAACCAATCAATATACGCTTTTTGGGATTTTTTTTTTTTTTACCAAAATTATGTAGCAGAATACATATTGACCTACATTGATGAAGAAATGTTATTTTTTTACATTTTTTATATTTGTTTTATAGCAGAAATAAATAAAAAAATATTTTATTTTTTCAAAATCGTTGGTATTTTGGTATTTATAGTGGAAAAAATGAAAGACCGCAGAGGTGATCAAATACCACCAAAAGAAACCTCTGTTTGTGGGAAACAATTACCGTATATACTCGAGTATAAGTCGAGTATATACTCGACTTATACTCGAGTATAAGTCGAGTCGAGTCGAGCCCACAAAAAACTGGGAAAAATGTATTGACCCGAGTATAAGATGAGGGTGAGAAATGCAGAGGGTCAACAATGCCCATCTGCAGCTGCATGCCTCCCTGTGTCCTGTGCAGCCTACCTGTACCCTGTGCATGTGTCCTGTGTCCTGTGTCCTGTACATGTGTATGTGTCCTGTACATGTGTGTCCTGTACATGTGTGTCCTGTGTCCCTGTGTACATGTGTCCTGTACATGTCCTGTGTGCATGTGTCCTGTGTGCATGTGCAGCCTACCTGTGTCCTGTGCAGCCTCCCTGTGGCGATCTCCATCCTCAAACGGCGGCCGGCGTGTGATGCTAGTGTTCAGCGGCCATTCCACAGTTCAAAAGCCGCGCCTCCTCCTCGTCTGTGATAGGCTGAGCGCTGACTGCCTATCACGGACATTCTCTCATTCTCATACCACAGACAAGGATGAGAGAATGTCCATGATAGGCTGTACACTGACAGCTGTTCAGCCTATCACAGACGAGCAGGAGGCGCGGCTTTTGAAAGCTGCAATAGCCGCCGAACACTATCATCACACGCCGGTGTCTTGCCGAATAAGTTCCCTCGGCGGATAAGTTCCCCCCCTGTACTGCGCAGGCGCAGCGCCTGTGCAGTACGAACTAGTAACAGCCGCCGGAGATAGCTGAAGCTCAAAATCCACAATCACCTGTACACGGCGCCTGCACTCTGGGTCCAGGTTCCTTCCCCACCATCCAAGTGGACCTAGAGGGGGAATCTAAAAGAGCCGAGCGCAGCGAGGCCGTGCCCGAAGCATGGCGAGCGAAGCGAGCCCATGAGGGGCCCTCTTACAGGCGCCGTCTACAGCTGATTTGGACCTATTCCCCTTTGGCTATTTCCGCCGGATCCTACTGCACAGGCGCAGCGCCTGCGCAGTAGAGGGGGGTCCTTATCCGCCGAGTGGAACTTTCTCGGCAGAACACCGGCTGCCGTCTGCCTGCATGACATGCTGATCATGCAGACAGACGGCGGTGACTCGAGTATAAGTCGAAGGGGACACTTTCAGCCCAAAAAAAAGGGCTGAAAAATTAGACTTATACTCAAGTTTATACGGTACATACATTTTATTTGTGTACAGTGTCGCACAACAGCACAATTGTCAGTTCAAAGTAACACAGTGCCGTATCGCAAAAAATGGCCTGGTCATGAAGGGGGGTAAATCTTCCGGAGGGCAAATGGCTATTATATATTATTCATTCTTTGTATAAAATCTTAATTCTATAATTATATGTTTAATACAGGTAGTTTCTATGACATTTAGAAGCCTATATATTAAGTGTTACACAAGAAGCAGAATAGAAGACAGGCATAGTTTTTTAAATGTAAATGTATAAACATTATGTTTATACAACTTTATAAAAAGAGTGAAAGACTACGCGTTTTGTTGATTTCCAACTTTTTTAGAAGGTAATGGTGGGTAAACAATAAACATGATAAAAAACATCCATATGCAATCATGTGACGTGACGGTCAACATTAACAAGGTGATAAAAGCAGGCGCTGTCAGGGACCATTACCCCAAAGATCTATGTGTTAAAGAAGTGCAATCGGCTTCAAGTTGTCCTCTGCAACAAAGAACCTAGAAGAGCACTTTAAACAAAATGAATGTATGTGGAACTTTGTATATTATAGCCTTTCAGTCTTTCAGCAACTTCCAGCCAAAAGGCAGCCTCATTGTTATCCAGCAGGCGATTATGATCCCAGGAATGGCATGCCCTGCTTGGGATCATACAGTATCTGCCTGCTGGATACCAATGAGGATGCAGCTTTGCTTGAAGTTGCTGAAAGACTGAGACCTTATTTACATCTAGTGATGCAGAGCGTCTTTTCTTGTGTGCGTTTTTTGTCGCAATTTTGGAGTTACACATTTACTTGAATAAGCTGTGCTCCATTCCAAAAACACACCAAAGTAGCTCCTGTATCCTTTTTTGGATCCAACTTGTGCGTTTTATGCATGTTTTTTTGCAGCACAATGGCTACAAAGGTGCTGGTGCGTTGCTGGACCAATACACACACCAACGTGATCACAAAACCTTGCCACCACCCTCACTTATAGCTGGCTATCGCAGTAAGAGGCATTGGAAGGCCACAAACAGATATCAACAAATCCTGGGGAACACCCAGGAAAAAACTCCAAGCCTACTTACCACCAGCTCGCAGACAACCAATTGACCAGTCTTATGCCCCGTACACACGGTCGGACATTGATCGGACATTCCGACAACAAAATCCTAGGATTTTTTCCGACGGATGTTGGCTCAAACTTGTCTTGCATACACACGGTCACACAAAGTTGTCGGAAAATCTGATTGTTCTAAACGCGGTGACGTAAAACACGTACATCGGGACTATAAACGGGGCAGTAGCCAATAGCTTTCTTTCCTTAATTTATTCTGAGTGTGCGTGACACTTTGTGCGTCGGATTTGTGTACACACGATCGGAATTTCCGACAACGGATTTTGTTGTCGGAAAATTTTATAGCCTGCTCTCAAACTTTGTGTGTCGGAAATTCCGATGGAAAATGTGTGATTGAGCCCACACACGGTCGGAATTTCCGACAACAAGGTCCTATCACACATTTTCCGTCGGAAAATCCGACCGTGTGTACAGGGCATAACAGTATGCGTTAAAAACAGGGGTAGCCTGCTATAAGTGAGGGTGGTGGCAAGGTTTTGTGATCACCTTGGTGTGTGTATTGGTCCAGAAACACACCAGCACCTTTGCAGCCATTGTGCTACTTGCTGGGTGTTCAGTGTGCTCCTGGACCTTTAAGAAGGTGTGGGCTCCCTTCAGTCCACCTGCCCTCACTTATCCATTAGAATGCATGTGCCTCCACTGTGGGGACACCCAAATTTTAGTGTTAGGACCACAGATTACAGGGTGCTGTGACGTGGCTCTGTGGCTTACGCATGCAAATGTGTGCGGACTGAACCCCTGTTTTTAACGCATACTGTTAGACAGGTCAATAGGTTGTCTGCGAGCTGGTGGTAAGTAGGCTTGGAGTTTTTTTCCAGGTATTCCCCAGGTTTTGTTGATATCTGTTTGTGGCCTTCCAATGCCTCTTACTGCGATAGTCAGCTATAAGTAAGATGTGAATGGGGCCTGATAGACTGTGATATACAAAGTTTCACATACGTTCACTTCGTTTTTAAGTGCTCTTGCAGGCATTTATTTCCAGGGGACTAATCAGAGTTGATTACACTTCCTTTATGCATACATCTTTGGGTTAGTGTTCTCCTATGGTGCAGTCTACGTTGGAGCCTATTTAGGGCCCTGGCTCCTAGGCTTGGTGTTTATTTTGCGAGTGGGTAGAGTAGGGACAGGTCCCTATCTGTTAAGGAGAGAACTAGCAACAGGGAAAGGTTCCTGATGAGGAGGGAAAGTGTAGGGATTGCAATTCTTTTGGACACCTTCCTGCTTGGGCATGAGACAGCCAGGCCACAATTTACCCCTCCTATCAGGCACTGTCACGCCGCGTACACACGATCGGACATTTGTGTTTTTTTTCCGACGGATGTTGGCTCAAACTTGTCTTGCATACACACGGTCACACAAATGTTGTTGTAAATTCCGGTTCACAAGAACGCGGTGACGTACAACATGTACAATGAGCCGAGAAAAATGAAGTTCAATAGCCAGTGCGGCTCTTCTGCTTGATTCCGAGCATGCATGGAATTTTGTGCGTCGGAAATGTGTACACACGATCAGAATTTCCGACAACGGATTTTGTTGTCGGAAAATTTGAGATCTAGATCTCAAATTTTGTTTGTCGGAAATTCCTACGGAAAATGTCCGATGGAGCCTACACACGGTCGGAATTTCCGACAACAAGCTCCCATCGAACATTTGTTGTTGGAAATTTCGACCGCGTGTACGCGGAATCAGTTCAACCGAGACCTGCTTTGTACAAGCTGTAATGCCGTGTACACACGAGTGGACTTTCAACGGACTGAACTCCGAAGGACTTTTTGTGACTTTCGACGGAGTTCCGACGCAACGGACTTGCCTACACACGATCACACCAAAGTCCAACTGATTCGAATGTGATGACATACGACCGGACTAGAATAAGGAAGTTCATAGCCAGTAGCCAATAGCTGCCCTTGCGTTGTTGTTAGTCCATCAGACTAGCATGAGAACAAACAAACTTTTCGACCGGACTCGAGTCCGTCAGAAAGATTTGAAATATGTTCTATTTCTAAAGTCCGTCTGATTTTTCGACAGCAAAGGTCCGATGAAGCCCACACATGATCAAATTGTCCGGCGGATTCATTCCATCGGACCTTTGCTGTCAAAAAGTCCAGTCGTGTGTACGGGGCATTATAATCCGTGAGTGATCCTGGTTGAGCTGTCTTCCCTCTGGGTTTCCTGTGAACTGTTTTTGTATTAATTCAATACAAGTTCTCTATATCAGACTTGGGTTGTGTGTGGTATTGCCACCGTACAGTGTTGCACCCCACCTAAAGGCCTTGTTAAAGTGATTGTATAGTCTTGTTTTTTGTTTTTTTTTCTATTCAAATAACAAATATGTTATACTTACCTGCTCTGTGCAGTGGATTTGCACAGAGCAGCCCAGATCCTTCTCTTCTCGGGTGCCTCTTCTGTGCTCATGGCCCCTCCCTCCTGTCGAGTGCCCCCACAGCAAGCAGCTTGCTATGGGGGTACCCGAGCTGAGTCACAGCTCCCTGTGTCCATTCAGACACAGAGCTGTGGCCCGGCCCCACCCCCTCTCTCTCCTGATTGGCTAGCTGACTTTGACAGCAGCAAAAAACAATGGCGCCGCTTCTGTGTCACAGCCAATAAGGAGGGAGAGTCTCAGACCACGGAGACACTCGTGGACATCAGTGGACATGTCAGGGTTGGGCTCAGCCCTTCCTTCTCTGAGCTGGCCGCTCAGCTGTCGGCTAATTGCCAGCTCCCATCTCTCTCCACAATTACTCAGCTGTTGATGATATCCTGCTCTACAGTCCTGCCTACTTAAGCCGTCCAGTCCAGAGGAGCTCTGCCATCGCCTTGGTCAACATCACAAGAAACATCTCCTGCGTTCCTGTTTAAAGACTGGCTTTGCTGACATCCCTTCTGGCTCCAGATCCTGCTTGCTGTTCCACTACATTAATCCCTGACTTCTGGCTTGGCTGACTATCCGTTCCGGTTAGTGACTATGTTTGTTCTTTTACTTTTATTATTAAACAAGTGTGATTTAACTGTACTTTTGTCTTGGTCTTTTTTCATGATTTCTGACAGGACAGAGATGGAGCACAGGTGTGTATTACGGCGGCTGCTACACACAGTAGGCTTTTTATCTTAATGAATAGAATGCTTTAAGATTAAAAAAAACCTTCTAACTTTACAACCACTTTAATGTTGATCTCTACATGGATATGGAAGGTTTTTATCATGTTTATTGTTTGCCCACCATTAACTCCTAAGGAAGTTGGAAATCAACTAAATACGTATAGGCTTTTGCTCATCTCTCTCCATTAATGTTGCAATTGCTCTATGAATGGATCTTTAAAAGACCTTGTTGAATCTAAGGCAGTTCTGAAGGCAAAAGCGGGTCCAACCCAGTACTAGCAAGGTGTACCTAAAAAAGTGACCAGTGAGGGTATATACATTCAGAGATCATAGATATAATTCAATATAATGTCTATGATCATGCTTTATAGTCAATTAGAGTATTTTATAAATGGGCTTGTAGAGCAGCAAAAGCTGAGCATTTTCCATTGGCTGCAATAATTCTACAAAAGCCAGCATCTAGTTATAATAGAACAAGATATGTAATACATATATTTTACAAAACTGATGTTTTTATTAAACTGCCTGAAAATGTCATGTTGCCAGAATAGTGGGTTCTACTGTAAATGGAATAATAACCAGCTATGTATACATTTGCTAAGAGAAGGTTATAGAATCTTGGAGGGACTATTTAAACCTTGTTGAAGGGTACAATAATGCTGCCCAAACCATGACAAGAAGAAGACCAGAAAAAATAGAAAATAGAATGCAGGGCTTCTACATGTGATTTAACACTGCTGTTATCAAATTTTTCTGCACAGCATTAAAGGCAGTTGTGATAGTTGGAGGATTAAGGATAGATTTGTAGTGGGGTAAAGAATTAAAAATTATTCTGATCCTTTTACAGATGGAAATAAATCTGAGCAAATAGATGTCTGGTAGTTGTATATTGATCCATAAACCAACTGCCTTGTGCAGCCAGTCTACTGTAACTACACGCCATAATGAAATGTAAATCCTAATCCTATTTCCTGTCTGAGGCCATATTTTGGCTCCACGCAGTAATACTCTTCCATACATAGGAAACAACGGCACTAAAATAGACATGACAGTGAATAGCCAGGGAGTAAACTGTGATCTTATTTCCTTCCTTTGTTCACTTCCTCTTTCCTTTCTCTGCATTTTTCTCTTACTCTCTAATTCCCTTTTTTCCCTTCACTTCTTTTTCTTTCTTTTCCTTCCCTTTGCTTCCATTATCCAACTTCCCTTACCTTGTCTACTTTTTCCCATGCTCCCTAATTCCTTACCATTGCCTTGGCATTTTTTCCTGCTCTCGTTCTGGGTGGCCGTCATATGATGGCCCTCCAGAACGACCGCTCTCGCGCGCCCGTGGGGGCATGCTATACGGCGATCGGTGGTGCGGTGTGTCAGTCTGACACACCGCTACACCGATCTTGGTAAAGAGCCTCTGACGGAGGCTGTTTACCACGTGATCAGCTGTGTCCAATCATGGCTGATCGCAATGTAAACAGCAAGAGCCATTGATCGGCTTTTCCTCACTTGCGTGTGATTGTTTATCAGCGCAACCCCGCCCTCGGATACCCACCCAGGACCACCAGGATGTCGCCAGGACCACCAGGGATGCCACCACACTGGACCACCAGGTACGCCACCCTAGACCAACAGGGAAATGCCAATCAGTGCCTAGGCAGCTGCCAGTCAGTGCCCATCCCCAATGCCTGCCAGTGCCATCAGTGATGCCTATCAATGCCATCTATCAGTGCCAAATATCAGTGCCCATCAGTGCCACATATCAGTGCCCAGCAGTGCCACCTATCAGTGCCACTCATAAGTACCCATCAGTGCAGCCTTTCAGTGCCCATCAGTGCCCACCAGTGCCACCCATGAGTGCCCATCAGTGCCACCTACCAATGCCCACCCATGCTGCATATCAGTGCCACCCATCAGTTATAAAATAGAAGTAAATAAAAATCTGCAGGAAAATATTAATTAAATGGAGAATAAGGTCGATTAGAGTAAATTAAGGGTTAATAAAGGGTTTAACTGAGTAACAATTTAATAAAAAACAAAATAAATATTTGTTTACGTGACAAGGTCACCCCTTTGATCTGTAAATAAATAAACAGAAGGACAGATAAGAAGATACAATGTTTCTTTTTATCTGCCTCTTTCAGCTCTGAGCAATGTTGTTGATAAACATTTTCGGCTTCTTTTTTTTTTTTTTGACAGCTGTGAGCAGGGAACTGCTCTGCACTTATTACATGAATTGTTTCATCTCTGCAAAGAAAGGGAAACAAATATAACAATCTCTCCGCTGATCCCCACTTAGCAGGCGGATGACAGGTCCGTGTCTGCTCCGCTGTCCACCTGTCTGTCTTCATCCAATCCGCCAGAAGGATGGAAAATAGGACCACCATCCGTCTGTTTTTGGTGGACAGGATGGGATGGCGGTGGGTGTCAGCAGACATGTGTCCGCTGACATCCACCGCTCCATAGAGAAAAATGAGGTTACCGATCAGGTCCATCTGAAAAACTAACAAGCGGACTTGATTAAACAGCCCGTGTGAAAGGGCCCTAAGTGTACTTTGTCACTCTCCAAACTTCTCCAGCATGTTAAAAAAAATTCTGAGACTAAAGATCTGTGATCCCTTCTTTTCTGGAGATGATCCTCAAGTGATTGGAGCACAGATGTCCATCTTAGCACCCTAAATCATTTCAAGGCTATTAATAATATTATTATTATTATTATTATTATTATTATTATTATTATTATTGGATTTCAGGGCCCCACAGTAATTGTTGAGGACAACATTAGTAGTGTGACAGTCTGATGTCATAGATACAATGGAAACATTTCACTTGAAACATTTTTTTTTTCTGAAGTCAACATTAATATCAGATATTCGTGCTTCACATCTTAAGTCCCCATGGCAACATGTGGTGGTATAGATAGATCGAAAACATTCCAGGAAGGCATTTTCATTAAAATGGTAACCTCTTATTCACAGACATATTTGATGCGGAGTATCTAGAGATTTAATGGCATATTTGTTGGGTACCATAACAAAGCTTGACTAGTAAGGCTACATGCTATCACAACTAAAAAATAAATACATGAGGACAAAATTATAACTCATCTACTGAAAGCAAAATACCTCATTCGACCTAGTCATGCAAACATTACATTAAAGTGGCGTACTTCCCTTGAATATGCACATACCAAAAAAAAAAAGAGAAACACAGGAAAAAAACAGCAATTTGTGTATTGATTCTTTTATTAATTTTTCTTCCTTTTTCATGTCCTACAATATGTCCAGGGTTAGGACCCATTTACACCCATCCAGTTGCTTGAGGTGTGTTAAAGCACGTATGTGGGATTGATTTACTAAAGGCAAATAGACTGTGCACTCTGCAAGTGCAGATGCTCCAGAGCTTAGTTAATGAGGGGAAGCGCTGCGGACTTCCATCATCCAATCATGTGCAAGCAAAAATGCATTTTTATTTTTTTTTTTTGCATGTAATTGGGCACTCTTTGCAAAGTGTAACTTTGCCTTATTTACTAAGCTCTGGAGGAACTGCACTTGCACTTTGCAAAGTGCACAGTCTATTTGCCTTTAGTAAATCAACCCCATTGTGTTGAGGCAGCCTATTCCTTTGAATGAGCTGCCAACGCATCACAAGGTTCCCAAAACCAGACTTGCCTGCACTGCATTGCATTACTGGTTGTTACCAATGTAGGCGTGACACTTTAGTGCATTGGGGTGCCAACGGAAAAAAAATGTCAACACAATGCACTAACATGTATGGTGTATTGCAGTACAGGCATGTAACCGCACTGGAGGTGTGAATAGGGTCTTTGTGTATTTTTACAGTGAATCACAGCATCAGTCCAACCACAGCCTCAGCCTCAGTAAGCGTAATTTAACAATAGATTGTGTTTGTCACAACAGTTGGAGAAGCCATTGGGTAATCAATACTAAATATTAGAAATGATTGTATCTGTCTGGGTCTAGTTTGCAAACAGTTTTGAAATCTATGGTGAATATTGTTAAATACTTCTGGCAATCTGTAGGGCTAATAAGGCAGCTATTGCCAAACAGAAGGGATGGGGGGGGGGGGGGGGGGAGGCCAGGTCCTGCCATGGGGGTATTGTACCAATGTAAAAGAAAAACAAAGAACGTTTAACCCTGTTGTGGAAATTTTTATTAATGTATGTTGTCAGCTGTCCCCCAGTGTCAGTTTTGCTGTAATGCGCTCATGTGAGCGTAATCGCACATACAGACATTGGTGGAAGACCATTGGCTGCGGAAACCTTCCTGTGGACAGGGCAGATCTGTTTGCTCTTTTAACCACTTGCTTACTGGGCACTTAAACCCCGCTCCTGCCCAGACCAATTTTCAGCTTTCAGCGCTGACGCACTTTGAATGACCATTGCGCGGTCATACAACACTGTACCTAAATGAAATTTTTATCATTTTTTTTCCCCACAAATGGAGCTTTCTTTTGGTGGTATTTAATCACAGCTGGGATTTTTATTTTTTGCTAAACAAACAAAAAAAGATGGAAAATTTTGAAAAAAAAATCATGTTTCATAGTTTGTTATAAAATTTTGCAAACAGGTAATTTTTCTCCTTCATTGATATGCGCTGATGAGGCGGCACTGGTAGGCACTGATAGACTGCACTGATGGGCACGGATATGCACAGTTAAGGCGGCACTGATGGGGACAGATAAGGCGGCACTGATGGGGACAGATAAGGCGGTACTGATAGGCACAGATAAGGCGGCACTGATGGCCACTGATGGGCGCTGATGGGTGGCACTGATAGGTGGCACGGATTGGTGGCACTGATGGGCACTGATAGGTACCACTGATGGGGGGGCACTGATGGGCGGCACTGATGGGGGGCACTGATGGGTGGCACTGATGGACAGTGATGGGCGGCACTGATGGGCACTTATGGGCACTGGTAGGTGACACTGATGGGCACTGATAGGTGGCACTGATGTGCAGCACTGTTGTTGTGGCACTGATTGTGGGCGCTGATGGGTGGTACTGTGGGCGCTGATGGGTGGTCCTGTGGGCACTGATGGGTGGCACTGTGGGCACTGATTGGTGATGCTGGTGGGCACTGGTAGGCGGCACTGCTGCCTATTGCTAGGTGTCACTGGCAGGGGGCACAGATGATCGCCGTGATCAGGACCTCTCACGGCCGCCGGTGATCGGCTTTTTTTTCCCTCCTCACGCTGTCAGCACAGCTTTGTTTACATCACATCTCCTAGACTCGCTGATCACCGAGCGCGCCGCACGCCTCCTGCAGGGAGCGCGCAGGCCGCTCGTGCATGGGACGACGTCAATAGACATAGTCCCGGCAATGTAGGTCCGCGCTTTTGCAGTCATTTGGCAATAGCACGGATCTGAAGAGGTTAAGGATGTTTGTTTATGCCTCACCAAGGGACTGGCCACTTCATGGCGAGTGCATCTATACTCCTAAGTAAGCAGATGTGCGTACATGGGAACCATAGCACAACCATACAAAATTATGGCCCACTGAGCTATGATAGAGCATGGCTCACATCATTGGTAGCAGTGGAAATGTGCACACGATCGTGTTCAGAGCCATGTAAGTAGTGTTCAAATTGAGAGTCCTTTGTGTCTTACAAGATGCTTGCCGCATGGCTCTGCACATGACCATCTGCACACGTCACTACTGTATTTCTATTTGAATATATACATATGTGTGATTGGTTCTTTTGAAAGAATACAAGTGTCTGATTGGCTGATTCGGAAGCCACCACCTTCCTTTGTTTATTCATGTTGACAGTATAAATAAAATGAGTAAAGCATTCAATTGAGGATTCTGCTAAGCTCAAGGTGATACCATCATCTGTGTCTGTGTTACTTGGAAAGATACAAGCGCGCTTTCCCGGCATTATATAAGAGAGCTGTTTTTGTGCAAAGAAATTATTAACTTATAGGGAGAAGCCTAAAATTTCCCTGACAAACCCAAACTAATAGCTCAGTCACACACTGACACTGACAATTTGGCTGTGTGTTAAACTCAATTTCATCCAGGGCCACATCAGCATTATGGTTGCCCCTATATAAATGTATCCAGGGCTTTTAATCTAGGAGAATAGGTGCAGCAACTCAACCACGCCCCCCCCCCTCATGAATGGCATCGAGCTGTGGGTGTGGCCAAATTCCACTAACAGTGGGAGGTTCTTGAGGGGCAATAAATACCAGGGGTGCCCTATGTGCAGAATTCAGGGGTGCACTATGTACCAAGACAGGGTTCAGGGGTGCCCTATGTGCAGAATTCAGGGGTGCACTATGTACCAAGACAGGATTTAGGGGTGCGCTATGTACAAAGTGCAGTTTTGGGGTGCCCTATGCACAGAATGCAGAGTTCAGGGGTGTGATGTGTACAGAGTGCAGGGTTGAGGCGTGTGCTACATCCAGAGTGCAGGGTTTAGGGGGTGTACTATGCACAATTGCAGGGTTCAGCTCTCTTGGCAGTCCACATCTCACTTCAAGTAATGACGTTTTTTCCCAGTTAGGCAGTCGGCAGGTGGTTAGTAAATGAAGCCCAATGACACAGAACAAGTAAGCAGCAGGAATAAACTCAGGCATGTTTTGATGGGAGTCTGAACCTGCCCGAGCTATCCCACACGGAACCTTTCAAGGCGAACAGCCAATCATAGGTGGCAGGGTCATTCCCTGCCCCACTGCTGCAACAGATTTACAATAAAGTGTACCTGTAGTAAGTTCCCTGATAATAAAGTGGCAGTTGGACTTTATAGAAGAAATCTTTGGATGCTTGAAGGTTTCTCCCCAGAATTCAGTGCGTGGCCAGTCCCCTCCTAAATGCAGCATTATGTCATTGGCTTTAAACACGTGATGGGTGGAGTCACCATCCATCTATGTGGTTCAGGAATTAGGAAAGGAGGGGCCAAAGCACCAACTTTTTATCTGAAATCAAAATTTGCATAATACATGCAATCTAGCTGAAAACTGGAAATACATGTAGAGCAGGAAGAGCTATGAAGACCATCTGCCACTTTATTAATAAGAAACCCCATACAAGAGAGCATGTTTCTTTTATTGGTTTTTGTAGCATTAACACAACTCTGTAGGTTTGGGCTTGAAAATATAACTTGCTCAGTTTTTTATTTTCTCCTACGATGGAAAGTGGTAAAATAAAATGACTCTAACACAGAACAAATTTCCAATACATGTCTAGAGTGTTTAGCCATTCAGTTCAAGTAATCGCTGTCATCAACAACATGCTGATTACCGGGAGGTGAGAAGAACAGAGTCATAATTATTACTTGTCCTCTTGTATATCCTTTCTTTGCCACAAGCTTATTTCCGTACACTGTGTGTTGTATGGTAATAACGTATTGATTGTAAACATTGTCAGGGTATGAGAGGTGTATTATTTTCTCTGCAAGTGAAGTGTAGATGAAGATATATCAGCTCCTCTCCAGTATTGTACCAGGAGGTGGTGGACCCCCAGCCGCTGTGACTCTGTAATCGAAAAGATGAGCAGGCTCGATCGGACAGATTGAGATTCAAGAAAGATGACTTTGATTTGCATGCTTACAAATCAAGTGTGACACCTTAAGGAATTTTTTTAAGTTTTACTTATTTCGGCTATAGACCAAATGAAAGAGATGAGAGGCACCATCACAACAGACTAATGCATCAGTGAGCATCAGGAAGTAGGAGATGGACCAGATCTCCAAAAATGTATACACTGAGTTTATGTACTGTATATAGTTATATATATATATATATATATATATATATATATATATATATATATATATATATAGCTTTTTTTATGGGAACGGCACCTCCAGCACTGGATGTATATAATGTACAGGGTGCAGGGGGGATCTATTGTTGCTCGGGGGGATTTTATGTTGTTGGGGGGGCAGTTTTTAAATGGGAGAGATCTACCGTTGAGGGAAGGTTCTATTACTGCTGGCTTCTGTGAGGTTTATTGTTGCTGTTGGGGTCTGTTGGGGGTGTTGTTGTTGCTGGGGGATCTATTGTTGCTGGGGGGATCCATTGTTTCTGGGGTGTCTATTTTTGCTGGGGAATCTCTTGTTGCTGGGGTAATCTATTGTTGCTGGGGGGATCTATTGTTTCTGGGCAGATCTATTGTTGCTGTGATTGGTCTATTGTTGCTGGGGGGATCTATTGTTGCTGAGGGGATCTATTGTTGTTGGATGGGGTCTATTGTTGTTGGCTGCAGAGGACCTATTTTACTGCCTTTCATTAGCAAATTTCATACAAACTACATTGTACCAAAAAATACTTGGTTCTGTATTCTTTAAAAGTAAAAGCGGTACTGGGAGGTGGGTAGGGGGTGGAATCAAGGACATTGCTAGGAGGCAGGCAGGGGGCAGAGACAAGGGGTGACCCAGAAGGGGGAGTACCTGCACCTATTCTCTAAGAAAAAAGTCATATATATAATCATACAATACTCAAAAAAATTAAAGGAATACTTTTTAATCAAAGTATGGCATCAAGTCAATTCAATTCCTGGGATATTGATCTGGTCAGTTAAATAGTAGAGGGGGCTGTTAATCCGTTTCAACTGCTTTGGTTTTAATAAAATTAACAACAGGTGCACTAGATGGGCAACAATGAGACAATCTCCAAAACAGGAATGGTTTTACAGGTGGAAACCACTGCCAATTTTTTCCCTGCTCATCTTTTCTGACTGTTTTTCACTAGTTTTGCATTTGGCTACGGTCAGTGTCACTACTGGTAGCATGAGGCGATACGTGGACCCTATAGAGGTTGCACAGACAGTCCAACTTCTCCAGGGTGGCACATCAATATATGCCATTGCCAGAAGGTTTGCTGTGTCTCCCAGCACAGTCTCAAGAGTATGGAGGAGATTCCAGGAGACAGGGAATTATTTGAAGAGAGCTGGACAGGGCCGTAGAAAATCCTTAACCCATCAGCTGGACCAGTATCTACTTCTTTGTGCAAGGGGGAACATGATGAGCACTGCCAGAGCCTTACAAAATTACCTCCAGCAGGCCACTAGTGTAAATGTCTCTAACCAAACAATCAGAAACAGACTTCATGCGGGTGGCCTGAGGGCCTGAAGTCCTCTAGTGGGCCATGTGCTCACTGTGCGACACTGTGGAGCTCGATTGGCATTTGCCATTGGACACCAGAATTGGCAGGTCTGCCACTGGTGTCCTGTACTTTTCACAGATGAGAGCAGGTTCACCCTGAGCACATGTGACAGATGTTAAAGGGTCTGGAGAAGCCATGGAGAACGTTATGCTGCCTGTAACATCATTCGGTTTGGTGGTGGATCAGTGATGGTCTGGGGAGGCATATCCATGGAGGGACGCACAGACCTCTACAGGCTAAACAATGGCACCCTGGCTGCCATTAGGTATCGGGATGAAATACTTGGACCCATTGTCAAAACCTATGCTGGTGCAGTTGGTCCTGGGTTCGTCCTGGTGCACGACAATGCCCAGCCTCATGTGGTGAGAGTGTGCAGCCAGTTCCTGGAGGATGAAGAAATTGAAACCATTTAAAAGCCCCCACGCTCGCCCAATCTAAATCTAATAGAACATGTCTGGGACATTATGTTTTGGTCCATCTGATGCCAGCAGGTTGCACCTCAGTCTGTTCAGGAGCTCAGTGATGTTCTGTCCAGATCTGGGAGGAAATACCCTAGGACACCATCCGTCGTCTCATTAGGAGCATGCCCCAATGTTGTCAGGCATGCATACAAGCACGTGGGGCCATACAAACTACTGAGTACAATTTTGAGTTGCTGCAATGAAATTTCTTTGATTTTCGGGGTGTCTTTGAATTCAGCCCTCTGTAAGTTGATAATTTTTTTATTTCCATCAAACGATATGGCATCGTTTTATTTCTAACACATTACCCAATCCATATCAGTATAGATATCCAGCATGATATTTTTCCCATTGGGATCTGATGTATTTTCAATGTGTCCCTCTAAATTTTTTTTAAAAGTATATACAGGGCCGTAGATAATTTTTTGTTCTGGGGAGGTTCAGCAGCAGGTACAAAGTAAAAGTATTTTTAAATAACACAAATTGCGTCAAATTCATAAAGACTGGAAAAAGGAAAACCTATGTGTTGCTCATAGTAATCACATCCTTGATCCTCTTGGATCTGTTTTGCCTTCTTCCAGTTTTTATAAGTGGGTGTGGCCAAATATGATAGTGGGAGGGTCCTAAGAGACATGGTTAAACAAAACCTGGGCTTCCTTGTAATATGCTGGGGCCGAGTCTTCCATAATTGCTGTTGTGTTAGCTTGTTAGGCCCTGACTGTTCACATGTAGTGATTTGGGATGGTGGGCAGAATATTGCTGTGATTCTGCCCACCGCCGTGTCCGATTCCAAATCACACTGCAATGCTGGCAAAACGCAGCCCATGTGTTTGTGTTCCATTCATTTTTAGTGGAACCAAAACACGGTGTGGTTTTGGATGCTTGTTGTGCAATAAATCGCTCAACAATCACAGCAAAAAGACACCACATTGTGGTGCCAGTAAAAATGAATGGAAAACAAACACATGGGCTGTCTTTTGCCAGTATTGCAGTGTGATTTGGATTCCGGCGTGGTGGCGGCAGAATCACAGCAATATTCTGCCCACAATCCCAAATCGCTACATGTGCCTAACAGGCTAACACAGCAGCAATTATGGAAGACTCAGTCCAGCCCATCAATCACCAACTTTGCCAGCAGTTGCCACAATCTCAGATACCAGTAGAATTACAGGAAGAAATTTGGCAGCACTGCAGTTCTAATCTAGCCTGACTAAGGAGGACACAAGGGAAAGAGGGACACACCTAGTAACCCAGGGTGGACTGGGTGGGTCAATGGACAGTAGCAACCAGCAGCACTTTAGAACATCATCCACATCCAAATCCATGTGGCAGGCTAGTGGCTAACAGTGGCCTTGAGGGTCCAGCTCCTCACCCAAGTGGCAGTCAAAGGTGAGTGACACTGCAAGGAGGTGGAACCAATGGAAATAGAGAGGATTGGTGGGCGGGTAGGCACCAGCCGCTCCCACTCTGCTCAGTGCTGCCTTCTGTCCTGGAGGCTGTGGCTGGACAAGTCAAGAAGACATGATATCATCTAAAGGAGCCTAGAGGCACCGAGGTGTGGAGGTGGAGCAGCGAGAGCCAGGGCCCTCTTTAATATTAAATGGACCCTGGGCAAACATTTCCAAAATGAGTTTACTGCGGCAGATCTGGCAGCGATTGTGATTGGTTGTCAGAGGTTACAGCACACATTACAGCTCACTGATTATTTGCTAGAGATTACAGTAAATCATTTCTGCTTGCTGATTGGTTGCCAGAGGTTACAGCACATCAGTGGCGGCTGGTGCTCAACATTTTTGGGGGGGCGCAAACAAGCTGAAAACATTTTGAAAAAAAGAATCATCAATTGCAGCCACTGTGCCCATCAAACGCAGCCACTGTGCCCATCAAACGCAGCCACTGTGCCCATCATATGCAGCCACTGTGCCATCAAGTGCAGCCACTGTGCACATCAAATGCAGCCACTGTGCACATCAAATGCAGCCACTGTGCCCATCAAATGCAGCCACTGTGCCCATCAAACGCAGTCACTGTGCCCATCAAACGCAGTCACTGTGCCCATCAAATGCAGCCACTGTGCCAAATGCTGCCACTGTGCCATCAAATGCAGCTACTGTGCCCATCAAACGCAGTCACTGTGCCCATCAAACGCAGTCACTGTGCCCATCAAACGCAGCCACTGTGCCATCAAATGCAGCCACTGTGCCAAATGCTGCCACTGTGCCATCAAATGCAGCTACTGTGCCAAACGATGCCACTGTGCCCATTAAACGCAGCCACTGTGCCCTCAAATGCTGCCACTGTGCCATCAAACGCAGCCACTGTGCCCATCAAACGCAGCCACTGTGCCATCATATGCAGCCACTGTGCCATCAAGTGCAGCCACTGTGCACATCAAATGCAGCCACTGTGCCCATCAAATGCAGCCACTGTGCCCATCAAACGCAGTCACTGTGCCCATCAAACGCAACCACTGTGCCATCAAATGCAGCCACTGTGCCAAATGCTGCCACTGTGCCTTCAAATGCAGCTACTGTGCCAAACGATGCCACTGTGCCCATTAAACGCAGCCACTGTGCCCTCAAATGCTGCCACTGTGCCCTCAAACGCTGCCACTGTGCCATCAAACGCAGCCACTGTGCCATCAAATGCAGCTACTGTGCCAAACGCTGCCACTGTGCCTATGAAACGCTGCCACTGTGCCCATCAAACGCTGCCACTGTGCCCATCAAACGCAGCTACTGTGCCATCAAACGCTGCCACTGTGCCCATCAAATGCTGCCAGTGTGCCCATCAAACGCTGCCAGTGTGCCCAACTGCCCATCATATCCTGCCAGTGTGCCCATCAAACGCTGCCAGTGTGCCCATCAAACGCTGCCAGTGTGCCCAACTGCCCATCATATGCTGCCAGTGTACTCATCAAATGCTGCCAGTGTGCCCAACTGCCCATCATATGCTGCCAGTGTGCCCATCAAACGCTGCCAGTGTGCCCATCAAATGCTGCCAATGTGCCCATTAACTGCTGCCAGTGTGCCCCCCGCCAGCTCGCCATCTGCCCGGCACTTACCCTGTGTCTATGGGGCATTGGGTGATGGCGACGAGCAGGGTCCTTCATGCGTCTCCTCTCCTGCCTCATCTCCCATCCTCGCCTCGTGATAGGCATCTAATAGCGGCGCCTGTGGTTTCAGCCAATCAGGTGACAGGTAACAGGCGATTGGTTGATTGGATGACTTCCATTGTGGTCCAAAGGAACCCTGTAGGAACATCTCTCAGAGGCCCTGCCAGGGTATACAGCCAAAAACATTACTGACCTTTCTTGAGTAAAGGTCGATTATAGTTGGTAAGCGGGCATTTTTTACCATACCAAGGTGGTGTTGTCTTCTGCGGACTTTTGCACATGGTGATGGATGATGACTGCATGTTTTCCCAACTTGAGGCATATATGAAGAGGATTTTACCTTAGGAATTATCTTTTTGGACTTTATGCTTGGAACTTCTTAACACGTTATAAATCACTTTCACTGTGTTTGTTACAGTAATAAATTGTCAGCGCGACTCTGTATATATGTATGTCTAACTGTGCTCATATCACACAGTAGAGGCGTGGCTTATATCACTGTTGGATTTATCTTTTATAAAGGTTTTATTTATAAAAATTTTGAAGCACAGTTTTTTCCCTTTAGAAAAATATAATTATGTATACTGGGTATACATACAGTACGTATGTGTGTATTCATTGAACAGAGTAGAAATAGAATGATTTTTAGTGTATACAGCAACAGATGCTCAATGGGCCACTCGATCTTTTTATGTTTCTTTGTTTTTTTTGATACAATAGTTTTTTGCTCACTGTTATGCAGTGGCTGTACAGCAGAGCTCGCACTGGGAGAGAGAGACACAGCACATGGAGCCAGTCAGTTGTGCTGCAGTGTTTACCTGCTAACAAATCAAATGCTGATAGGGGGAGAGATCAGAGTGACCTTGATGAGCTCATCAATCTGCTGCTTCAACTTTCACTGTCCAATCCCAGGCTGAGAAAGAAACAAAACCCGTGAGTCTTATTTAACACAGCAGAAGAAAAAAAGATCTTTTGTGTGGGAGAGCTGTGTAAATCCTAGGATTAGATGCCGAATCCTTTGGCACGTAAAATAGCTCCCCTGTGTCCACTTCAGCTGTGAATTTAGTCATTTGCCTGGAGTTCAGTTGTAAAGTGTAACTCCATTTATGTTGAGAAAGATCAATCCCCTGCTGTGTGATCGCTGTACATTGCAGGGATTTTGCCGTGTTTAACCTCTTTCTATTCTAAAGGAAAAGTTGTTTGCTTCACTTCTCACCTATTAAAGTGCAGCGCTGCAGTAAACATATACCAAAGAAATGTTTGTTTCACTATGTCCTTTGCAGACTTTAAATGGGGATGTCTGGTTTATTATAATCACCTGGTGCCCTCTCTGTGTTCTAATGAGAAAAGCTGCATGATCTTCATCCCTTTAAAAGTATCTCACCGAAACTGAACTTCATATTGCAGGGGATGCTTACAATGGACTTGTATCTTAGTGCAGACTTCTGGGAAAATCAGCGAGCCAATCACACAAGCAGAAAATGACACTTCTGGGGGTGTTGTGTGCACCAAGAGGGTACACAACACCTCCAGGTTGCCAAATTGCATTTCGTTTTACAGAAAATTATAGTGGCTGCAGATTGAAAAGGAAAGGAGATTTATCTAAACATAGGTGTGCGCAGCCTATTGCATTAGGGTGTGAACCCCAAAGCCTAAACACACACGCCTTTCTCTGCAGCCTCAGCTGCACTGGACAGTGAATGAACGGGAAGTGCTTTGCGCTGAGCGGCATCCTGTTCATTCACAAATTGAAGCATAGTAAACACAGTTTACTATGCTTCAGTTATGAATGAACACAGTGAGTGTGTTCACTGTGTTCATTTAGAAAAGGAACGGGCTGGTAAACGACATATTGTCTTGCCCCTTCCCCTGCTCTCCATCCTAAAACATCCCCTGCAGCAGCCGAGGGGAGAAGAGGGAAGCCAGCAGCACTGTGGGTGGGGGTGGGCGGGGGGGGCGCAACACGAGGGGGAAGCCCGGGCAGTAGGGGGAATTTAGTGATTAGGGTGTGCCCAGGCACTCCTCGCACACCCCCTGTGCACGCCTATGTCTTACAACATTAAATTACAATATGCTTTGTGTAAGGATTGTATATCTTATATTATTTATTTTATTTTTTTTTATTTTTTTTCACAAAAGTGGAGTTATCCTTTAACTTTGGATTTAACTGCTGTGATTTTCCGCATTAAATTTCTTCTACCCTGAACTACATACATAAAAATGTAACAGTCCTGAAAGTCTTGGACACCTGGGTTTTTACTGTGCATGTTGCTCATTGCCTGGGGTTTCTCTTATACAGTATTTAATGTAAATTTTCTACCATGCTTTGTCGTTAGATGAGGTTTGTATTGACCTCTTCACTACCAATGTGTCCTCTACTGCTCTAGTCTCTTCATATTGAGTTTCCTCTATTCTAATCACTTTACAATAGATTTTTCTTGACCTATTCCACTCGCTGTTTTTTTATTATGTTAATCTTTTTTGCAGAGGTTCTAGAATCTTTTGCTGTGGGAATTTATTGCCATGGTCTTTTTTTTTAATGGTGTTTTTTTAATTTACTACCATCTTCAGGCATGTGTCTGTGAAGATTTTTATTTAACCAGGTAATAGTTAGTACCAGTTAGTCACATTCATCTAGACTTTTTCTATAATGCTGAAGATGTTTCACCGCTTATCCAAGTGGCCTTCCCAAGTCAAATAAATGCCAGGATCAAAACACAGCATTCATATCCACCAAGGAAACTAGGTCACCTATACCCAATCATCATGGCAACATGACATTTGTCATGGTAGATGTTGATTGTCCTGTTTCAATGTACATAATCTAATCACCATGGTGTTATGAGGTCCAAATGGGGTGGTATTTAGACATGTGCATTCGTTTTCGTCTAAATGCATTTTCGTCCGAATTTCAGGTATTTTCGTTATCGTTTTAACAAACGATAACGAAAGTGCAGAATCCGAAAAACGAAAGATCCGACATAAACAAATGCTTTATTTTCGTTTTCGTTGCGACAACAGTTCGATATAGATAGGAGATTCGACATGATGATGACAATAACAATCTGTGTCCATCAAACCTGTGGTCGAATGTGCCTAACCTTAACTCTATTAGTCCAAGATTATTCTACATAGAGAGAAAAGATTCAACATAGAGAGAAAAGATTCAACATAGAGAGAAAAGATTCAACATAGAGAGAAAAGATTCAACATAGAGAGAAAAGATTCGACGTAAGGGAAAAAAGATTTGACGTAGGGGAGAAAAGATGAATAAAAATAATGATGATGATGAATGTTATTGGCTGATTGTAACCAAAGAGGAGGAGCAGTAAAATAGCTAGAACTAAGTACACACGTACTTTGGCTTATGGTGTCTGTTGAAAGTTCTAAGAAGATTCGACGGAGCAGGTAAACTATACGGCGTCGTACAGTTTAGCTGCTCTGTTGAATCTTCTTTGAACATTCGACAGACACCATAAGCCTTCAATGACAGATTCAACCTTAATTTGGATTTTCGGACGAATGCAATTTTTGACGAAAAACGAAATAAATAAAAACGAATTTCGGGAGTAACTAAATAAATTTATTTTTCGGACGAAAACGAAATTCCGAAACGAAATATTTCAGTGTGCACATGTCTAGTGGTATTGTTTGGGTTGCATAGCCGAAGGTGTGGAATGTTATCAAATCACTAGAGTAAAGAGGTTTGAATGCCATTTTATGGGGATGACAGGTGCTGTAGAAGGCGCCCACTCCGATATAGGTATGGTTGTTCCAGAAGATGACCTCTTTCAACTATTTAGCAAACTAGCGTGTTCTTTCATTCTGATGTGTGTAACTCACTGTACTTGCATATACCTTCTTCTTAAAATCTAGAAAGACTTGTAAGTTCTGATTTAAAAAGCCCCTCGCCCCATGTTGGGCCATCCATTGACTAAGTGCTTGGGAACTCTTTTGTTGAGTGTTGAGGCTTTTGGATGTAAAAGATTATATCTCAGTATGTTGCTGGGCTTGAAAGACACAGGGCTGTACCGTTTGTTTACCCCCCCCACCCCCACCCCCAACAAAAAAAAACACAAAAAAACTAACATACCAACATAGAGGAAGCTCTGAGAAATTGGAGAAGCTGTGGGCTTTATGGCTTGATACACCAGGCCTTAGCCCACTTGACTTAGTTATAGACAGGGTCCTTTAAAGCTAAAGTTCAAATGCCATTTTATGGGGATGATAGGTGCTGTAGAGAGCTCCCACTCCTACATAGACATGGTTGTTCCAGAAGATGACCTCTGTCAAATATTTTGCAAATTAGAGTGTTCGTTCAGTCTGATGTGTGTACCTCACTGTACATCCCTTCTTAAAATCTAGAAAGTCTTCTGAGTTCTGATCTACAGAGCCCCTCACCCCATGTTGGGCAATTTATTGGTTGGGTGCTTGGGAGCGTCAATTATGTTTTGATGTTGGGGTTTTTGGATGTAAAAGCTTATATCTCAGTATGTTGCTGAGCTTGAAAGACACAGGGATGTAATGTTTGTTACCCCCCCCCCCCCCCAAAAAACAAAAAACAAAAAACTAACATACGAATATAGAGGAAGCCCTGACAAATTCGAGAAGCTATGGGCTCCGTGGCTTGATGCACCAGGTCTTAGCCCACTTGACTTAGTTATAGACAGGATCCTTTAAAGCTAATGTCTGGCCTAGGGGTGATTGGTAATATATTATTATTTGTTATGTCCTAGCAGAAGTATATCACTCTGTGTGTACAAAGTCATGTAACAATACAGGGTGATATTTTACTGAATTGTATAAATTCTTGTATAGTGCTTACTCAAAGCAGAACTTCACCGAAAATGGGAAATTCCACTTGTCTACCTCCTATCCCCTCATCTCTAACAATTGGCACTCTTTTTGGGGAAAGGAAGCAGGTTCCTAGTTTTTACAGGTACCCACTTCCACTGTCAACCGAGTTGCCTAGGTGATCCGAGCAGGAGTACACTCCCCCTTCTCCCGCAGCCTTCTGGGACATATCACAGATCCCGGATGACTGCAGGACCATTCACAAAAACAGCATGGCTTGAGCATGTGCAGTAGGAAGTCGGCTGTGAAGCTGCAAGGCTCTAACAATTCTTCATGTTTTCATTACTGTACATTGTCTGCTCTGGAAATGAACAAAATTTTCAATAAAACTTACTCTTCTGATTTAGAAGAAAAAAAATAAAACTAAAAACTCTCCTTAAGTCAACTCCTTCCACAGAGGCCAGTGAAATATACCAATAGGGCCAGCTAAATCATGCATTTGGGGCAGAAATCACAACATGCATAAATAGTAAACAGAAACTCAGGGGAAAAGCTCATCACGCATGTTGCAATGGGATTGCACGATTCAATTTTGATCTACAACAACTATATAGTGCACATGCCTTCCTCACTGGATGCAAATTGATTGGATAGTAAAGTAGGTCCATATATTACCACTTTTGGTAGATCCAAAGGAGATTGTACAAAGATTGTACATGTTTTAACATGTATAGTGAGAATATGTATATCATACAACTAATTTTTTACTGAAACAAACTACAGTATAACATTAAAGTGGTTGAAAACCCTTACATATGTCCACTGAAGTTATCAGCCTTAGGTGATACACAGAACAGAGATTAAACAAATCCTCCTATATAACTTTATCTGCAGACCTCTATACAGCCTTCTAAAACACACAGATCAAAGGCTTTTTCTCAGCTCCAGAAAGCCAAGGGCGGGGATCTAATGTCACACACCAGACAACATAAAGCAAAGAGCTCAGTGTAATCTGAAACCTGAGTAGTGGAAATGGACACATCCTCCCTACACAGACTCATTGGGAAACAGCTGAGGCTGTCAATCACCTGCTGTGTGTTCAAGGGGACGAGGCTGTCACCCGTGATTGTCTGGTCTTGACTCATGGAGAGAGGGGTGACGCATGCAGATAGTAGAAAACGGAGACAGCAGAGAGAATTGACACTCATCTTTGGATTTAGGCTAGTACACACATTAGAACGATATGTCTTGTTCATTGTTCATGGCTAAGGTTTACAACCACTTCATTACTTTGTTAAGCAGGTATTTAAAAAAATTATTTGGACAAAATATGTATTTCCCACTTTGGAGAAATGGCTTGGGACTTACTGGCCTTTACTCTGCTTTCTCTGGATCAGCAATCTTTGTGGGGTTGACTTACAAAAGACTAATACATACTTTGCAAGTGAAGTTGTACTCTGCAAGGGAATTTTCCCCAGAGCTTAGTGAATGCAATGAAGCTTTACTTTGCAAACAATACCCAATAACGTGCAAGGAAAGTTAAAAAAAACAGCATTTTTGCTTGCACATGATTGGATTATCGAAGTCAGCAGAGCTTCACCTCCTTCACTAAGCTCTGGGGATAATCCCCTTGCAGATTGCAACTTCCCTAACACAGTTAACAGTCTATTTGCCATTAGTAAATCAACCCCTGTGCTACAAGATCAGGTTCAATAAAAAGTTAACCCTAGATTAGTTATGATTTTTTTTTTTCATCTTTGCTAGCGATCCACCCAACTATAGTAGATACCATTTAATCAGACAAATTATCTGACAAAGTCCTAAAGAATCAGAGTCGGTTCACACCTGAATCGCGCAGGAAAACCATCACTAAATGAAAACGCATAGAATAGGAAGAGTCACCTGCAATGAATGTTTAGTGAAAGTCCCATATACTGCTTTATAAATATGCCCCAAAGTGTTACTGTACTGGAGTCCGTGTATATGGACACTGGTCAGCCATGACAGGCCGGCCTGAAAAAAAAACTGATGGCATTTTCAAAATTGACCTAATGATCCAGAAAACCTTAGGTATGCTACCTCCTGAGTTACCAGCCAAGCCGAGTCAAATGAGTTATTGATTAGGTTACATAGAAATAGATCAACATTTAATGGTCTACTCACAATCTATTTCAGCTTTTGTATATACAAGATACTGTGTATACACACGCACACACACACACACACACACACATATATATATATATATATATACAGAGCAGGTAAAGTAAGTATTAAACACGTTACAAATTTTTCTAGGTAAATATATTTCTAAGGGTGACATGTAATTTTCACCACATGCACATTTTAACCCATACAGTCCATACACAAAAGTCATGAAAAAGCCAACTGATATTTATTTAATACTTTGTACAAAATCCTTTGTTGGTGATGACAGCTTCAAGCTGCCTCCTGTATGGAGAAACTAGTCCCATGCATTGCTCAGGTGTGATTTTGGCCCATTCTTCTACACACAGTCTTCAAATCTTGAAGGTTCCGTGGGCCTCTTCTATGAACTCTGATCTTTAGTTCTCTCCATAGATTTTCTATTGGATTCAAGTCAGGTGATTGGCTGGGCCATTCTAGCAGCTTTGTCTTCTTTCTTTGAAACCAATTGAGAGTTTCCTTGCTTTTGTATTTGGGATGATTGTCTTGCTAAAATGTCCACCATCTTTTCATCTTCATCATCCTGGTAGATGGCAGCAGATTTTTAACAAGAATGTCTTGGTACATTTTTTCCATTCGTCTTTCCTTCAACGACATGAAGTTTGCCAGTACCGCATGCTAAAAAACAGCCCCACACCATGATGTTCCCACCTCCAAACTTCACTGTTGGTATGGGGGTGTTTTTGGGATGATGTAACATTTGATCTCCAAACATGGTGTGCATTATGGCATCCAAAGAGATCAATTGTCTCATCTAACCAGACTATATTCTCTCAGTATTTCACAGGCTTGTCTAAATGTTGTGCAGCAAATTTTAAACAAGCTTCAACTTCCTTTTTCTGCAGCAATGGGGTGCAGGGTGAACGTGCATACAGGCCATGACGGTTGAGTGCATTACCTATTGTTTTCTTTGGAACAATTGCACCTGTTAATTCCAGGTCTTTCTGAAGCTCTCCACAAATGGTCCTTGGCTCTTGGACAACTCTTGTGTTAATTCTTTTCACCCCTCTGTTGGAAATCTTGCGAGGAGCACCTGGTTGTGGCCGGTTTATGGTAAAATGATGTTCTTTCCACTTCCGGATTATGGCCCCAACAGTGCTCACTGGAACATTCATAAGTTTAAAAATCATTCTGTAACCAATGGTGTCAGCATGCTTTGCAACAATAAGGTTGCAAAGGTCTTGAGAGAGCTCTTTGCTTTTACCCATCATGAAATGTTTCTTGTGTGACACCTTGGTAATGAGACACCTTTTTATAGGCCATCAGTTGAGATTGTGTGCACACATTTTATTACACAGAACTTAATTTTTGAACTTATTTGTTTTGGTTTCTTTGTATGTATGGATTGCATCGGTTGTTACCGACATGAGGTGAAAATTTCATGTCAATGGCACCTTTAGAAATATATTTACCCAGAAAAATGGTGATGTGTTAAATACTTATATTAACCTCTATCTATCTATCTATCTATCTATCTATCTATCTATCTATCTATCTATCTATCTATCTATCTATCTATCTATCTATCTATCTATCTATCTATCTATCTATCTATATATATATATATATATATTATGTATGTATATTAAAGTTTTTCCACTGCACCCTTTCCGATTCATCCCAGCCATCTTGGACAGTCTACAAACTTCACAATGAAGGTTACAATTATTATTAAACAGCATGGAACAATAACGAAATAATATTGCCATAATGTAATATGATACTCGCCGTTGAACATGCCAGGCCACAACCATAAAGGATAATTAGATGATAATTAATGATTCTGAACATTGAGAATTACTATTAATATTTTATTGACCTCAGCACTTTGCCACGCTATCTGGGGATCAATAGTGGTTTTATGTGTCTTGCAGCCACTCTTATTGATCAGGTTACGTAAAAGTGAGTTATGTTTGACAGCTTTTCTTTTTTATATACAAATACAATAATGATCTGCAATCACTTGTTTATCTGAGGTCCCTCTGGAACTTTGGTCCGTATTTTACATTTCATTAAAAGCTCAAAGCAAGAAATGAAACATTAAGTTAATATACATTTATCTGATTACTGCGAGAAATAGTTTTTTTCTTTTTGAAGAGACCAAATAAGCAAGATTTAAAGGACTTGAAAACTTTTACTGAGTCACATTTAATATACCAAAGCACTGGGTTGACTTATTAAAGGCAAATAGAAGTAGCAGTGGAATTTTTCCCAGAATGTAGAGAATGAGGTGAAGCTCTGCTGACTTCCATGCTTCCATGATTTCCTTTCGCAAGCAAAAATGGTGCTGTTAATATTTTCCTTGCATGTGATTGGGTAATTTTTGCAAAGTGAAAGCTCACACTAAGCTTTGGGGACAATTCCCTTGCAAAGGACAACTTTCTTTGCAAAGTGAATAGCCTATTTGACTTTAGTAAATCAATGTCACTGTGTATCCTAATTACTTACCATTATTTTGTAATAAAATGCTTATTTTCACATTTCATATACAGTGGGAAAATAATAATTTGACCCCTTCAGATTTTGTAAGTTTACCCAATTACAAAGAATTGAAGGGTCTATAATTTTTATCATAGGTGTAATTTAAAGGTAGAGACAGAATATCAACCAAAAATCCAGAAAAAACACAATACAAATGTTATAAATTGAGTTGCAAATCAGTAAGTAAAATAAGTATTTGACCCCAAGCAAAACATGATTCAGTGCTTGGTGGAGAAACCCTTGTTGGCAAGCACAGAGGTAAGACGTTTCTTGTAGTTGGTGACCAGGTTTGCACACATCTCAGGAGGGATTTTGGTCCACTCTTCTTTACAGATCTTCTCTAAAACATTAAAGTGGAGTTCCACCCAAAAATGGAACTTCCGCTTTTCCGCCCCCCCGGCTGTATTCTGGGAGACACACGGGTCAAAGAAAACAGCAGGGACCAGTGGGATAGCGCCGCGCGAGTCGCGCATGTGCAGTAGGGAACCAGGAAGTGAAGCCGCAAGGCTTCACTTCCTGATTCCCTTACAGAGGATGACGGTGGCAGCACCTGACAGCCGAGGGATAGATCGGCTTCAGGTGCCGACATCGCGGGCGCCCTGGACAGGTAAGTGTCCATATTTTAAAAGTCAGCAGCTGCAGTATTTGTAGCTGCTGACTTAAAAAAAAAAATGGCGGAATTCCCCTTTAAGGTTTCTTGGCTGGCGCTTGGCAACTCAAAGTTTCAGCTCCCTCCATACATTTCCTATAGGATTAAGGTCCGGAGAGTGGCTAGGCCACTTCATGACCTTAATGTGCTTCTTCTTGGGCGACTTCTTTGTTGCCTTGGTGGTATGTTTTGGGTCATTGTCATGCTGAAAGACCCATCCACGACCAGTGGCGGCCTGTCCATTAGAGGGGCCCGAGCGCCGTCCCCTCTATCCATGGCCGCCACCCCTCTACCATCTAGCGAAGCAGCGATGCAATGCTCTATCGCCGCCACCACCCCCTATTCATGCATCTGGCCCCTTTCAGGACTCTGGGAGCCTGAATTACAGCAGCGGGGGTGTTTTTTTAAGCACCAGATTAGAGCCAGGGGCTCTAAAAGGCTTCAAAAAGGATGGGCTTGTGGGCTCGCTGTTGCAACACTGATCCTGCTCCCGGCCAATCAGAAAGCGGGTCTGATACCCTTCACCCGCTTGGCTAAAAGGACAGGTGATCCTATTGGACGCCTAGGAGGAGAGGAGGAGATGCACGGCAGAAGCGGGGAGGAGAAGGACACAGGAGCCGCTACCCGATGCCCCAATCCCCGCCGCTCCTTGATGTCCGCCGCTGCCCAAACCCCGTTGCTGCCCGATCCCTGCTGCTGCCCGATGCCCACAGCCTAGATGGGGTAAGTAGACCGACTGGCAGACAGCGAGCAGGGGGGCTTTGAGGTGCCGCAATGGGGGTGTGGTTGTCTGCCACCCCCCAAAAAAAAAACCACGAGCCGCCACTGTCCACAACCCATCTTCAGTGTTCTAACTGAGAGAAGAAGTTTCTCATCTAAGATTTTACAATACATGACCCCATACATTGGTCCCTCAATGGGACAAAGTCCGTCTGTACTTTTAGCAGAGAAACAAGCCCAAAGCATAATGTTTCCACCTCTGTGCTTGACGGTAGGGATGGTGTTCTTAGGGTCATAGTCAGCATTTTTCTTCCTCCGAACACAGCGAGTTGACCCTTCTCAAGAAAGCACATGTACAGTCATGCCAATGAACATCTAAATAATACAGAGAAGGATTGGGTGAAAGTGCTGTGGTCAGATGAGACCAAAGTTGAGCTCTTTGGCATTAACTTGACTCGCTGTGTTTGGAGGAAGAAAAATGCTGACTATGACCCTAAGAACACCATCCCTACAGTCAAGCATGGAGATGAAAACATGATGCTTTGGGGCTGTTTCTCTGCTAAAGGTACAGGCCAACTTTTCCACATTTAGGGGCCAATGGACAGGGCCATGTATTGTAAAATCTTGGATGAGAACCAGCCAGAACTTTGAAGATGGGTCTTCCAGCCTGACAATGACCCAAAACATACCACCAAGGCAACAAAGGAGTGGCTCAAGAAGAAGCACATTAAGGTCATGGAGTGGCCTAGCCAGTCTCCACATCTTAATTCTATAGAAAATTGATGGAGGGAGCTGAAATTTCAAGTTGCCAAGCTCAGCCCAACTAGAGAGAGCCAGAGGAACTCTCAAGCAGCCAATAAAACCTCTAGGTTTCATTCCCTTTTCCCATTATCTATATGGTCATCCACAAGTTTATGTCAATGTTACATTTTGGGCATATACAGTATATTGACCATAACTGTTGAGTTATGTGGTATGTAATGGAATATGTTCTTTTTATATTTTATTTTTTATTTTTTCCCCTTTTTATTGGTTGAACTAGAATTACAAGAAAAGAAAAAAAAATGGTTGCAATTAAAATTAGATAGACATATTTTGCTAAAAAAAAAAATATTTATCTGGAAATCAATTAAAGGACAATATGTTGTATTACATTTTTATATTACTATATAAGAAAATAACACAATTCTTGCTACTATTTATTGGCATTAGATACCATTGAAAGCCTGTTGTTGCAGCCTGTTTATTAAGAATTATCTATTGTGCTCCGGATGGGCACTGTCAGTCTGGCACATTCAAGCTGATATCGACAAAGCTGTTGACAATAAATCATTATTGGAAGACATTTAAAACTCATATAAATTTAGTTTATAACAATCATGCTTCAACAAGATTTACAAAATAATATGTTTGTGAAAGTCAATTTCAATAAAAGGGAAAGAAAAGGGAAATTTTATAGACAATGGGTGCAAATGCAAGCAAACTGACTGGTATTCCTGCATATAATTATCATTCAAAATCCCAAGCTGATTAATTCCAGGTTAATTAAAAAAAGGTAAGATTGCATGTGATGTTGAATGATAATTACAAGTAGTACTTAAACCGGCATCTGATTGTGTCATTCATTTTAACTAAGTACCAAGCTTAAAATTTGTGATAATCGGGGGTGTAGGCTGAGCTGTCTGCTGCTGGTCTTTCACTGTTACAAGAACTGGAGCACCTGGCTCTTGCTGAAGGGTGTATGGAATGATATAAATTAAGTTGCAGGTTTAAAAATCTCTTAGGCTGCTTGCTACATACAAGGATACCAGTCTGTATGCTTGGCAAACGTTCTGTATGGTACCTTAGTGTTGGAGAAGGTGTGTGTTATTTTTTTTTCTTCAAAAATTGTTGCAAAAAAGTCACACTTGTCCTGGTGCAAGTGAAAAGCAAAACGTGTGTATACTAAACTTTTTTTTAACTTTTGGACAGAGTGGTGAAGTTTTAAAATGCCTAGGAGGTTTTCATTCTGTGTTACTCTGTCTGTGTTTCTTTGAATGGCAGGAAAGGGTGGTGCCAAGCCTATAGAGTCAAAGTCAAGGTCTTTATATAAGTTGAGCCGTCTTTATCTCAGACCTACTGATCAATGTTTCATAAAATGTAAGCTCTGCTTAGGTTTTCCAACATACGCTATATTACCAAAACTATTGGGACGCTTGCCTTTACATGCACCTGAACTTTATTGGCATCCCAGTCTCAGTCCGCAGGGTTTAATATTGCGTTGGCCCACCCTTTGCAGCTATAACAGCTTCAACTCTTCTGGGAAGGCTGTCCACAAGGTTTAGGAGTGTGTCTATGGGAATATTTGACCATTCTTGCAGAAGCGCATTTGTGAGGTCAAGCAAAATCATTTGGTGGAGGGGGGAGTATGGTGTGGGGTTGTTTTACAGGGGTTGGGCTTGGCCCCTCAGTTCTAGTGAAGGGAACTCTTAAGGCATCAGCATACCAAGACATTTTGGACAATTTCATGCACCCAACTTTGTGTGAACAGTTTGAGGATGGCCCCTTCCTGTTCCAACATGACTGCGCAATTAAAGTTTATGTACGTGTAAAGGCAGGCGTCCCAATGCTTTTGGTAATATAGTGTATGTTCAATTTGAAATGTCCATGTTTGTGACAAATGTGTTTTTAAAATTAGGTAGAAAAAAAAAAATGATTGCATGTTTGATATTGGAACTCGGCTTATTTGTAGCCAACCCACATTCAGGAACAGTCATCATATTTTTTGTTTCTTTACCCTTTATTAGATGAAAAAGGTATGCATAGTATGTGTGAGTCAATAAATAGTTCTGCAGAAACCCTGGCTACGTTGGGGCCCATTAGTTTGCTACTGCCTGTAGTTGTCTCACATGTTGCATGTCTATAATTGTTTTGTTTTTTTAAATTACTGTTATTAAATAAAATAGTAATAATTATATATGGCAATGTTAAGGATCAACATGCTGCTAAGTTTCACATCTCTACAAAATTCAGCTGCATCTGTTGTACTATTTACCAATCCCGGATGGACATCTGAGGCATCAAACTAGCACCTATTGAAATCTTTCAAGGTTGAATTACGCCTGATGTCTCTGGAAGTGCTTTTTCAATACACATCCATTTTCTGCTCTGAGTGTCGTTCTTAAATTCTAAAATCAATTAGGTGTTTACAGTTTGAGTGCAGCCTTTTCATAGCTGGAAAGTGCCATTTAAACATTTACAGAACTAAAAACATGGAGACTATAGGGTCTAATTATAAAGGTCAGAATTGATATTTTACCACTTTTTTTCTCTGAAAATGCTTTTTTCTACAGATTTTTTTAAAGAGGTTTATTATTTAATTTTGATAATGGTGATGATAACCCAGCACAATACCGGGACAACCGGATGGGACACCGATGGTACAAAACGCAGCAGGGGCTTTAATCATTCCCTACCATAGCCCCCAAAAAATACTTTAGATATGCTTTAACTTGAACATAACATATCAAATATATTGTTTAATTGAGTCATAATATATTATATTTTGTAAATGTTTTTCCTTTTTTTTTTATACTTCAGGAACTCTGAACACAGGAGTAATCCATTATATTTATTAAAGGGAAGCTGGAGAAAAAAAACTTAAGATCCCTTTCACACTCAGCTGCAAACCCAGTGTGAAAGCCCGAATGCTTTCACACTGGGGCGCTGCGCTGGGCAGGGCGTCACAAAAAGTCCTGCCAGCAGCTTCTTTTCAGCGGTGGAGGAACGGTGAATACACCGCTCCTGCCCATTGAAAACAATGGGGCAACGCTGCTATGCCGCCGCCAAAGCGCCGCCAAAGCGCCGCTGCAGCAGCGTTTTGCAGGCAGATTTAACCCCTTTTCGGCCGCTAACAGGGGTTAAAACCGCCCCACTAGCGGCCAAATAGTGCCTCTAAAACGACGGTAAAGCAGGGCGAAAAATAGCACCGCTTTACCGCAGACAGTATGAAAGGGGTCTAATGCCCTGTACACACGACCGGTTTTGCCATCGGCATAAGACTTTATTTATTTTTTTAATTCACATTTTCAAATTGCACTTTTTGTGTTTTTCATTTTGGCATTTTCTCCACTATCCATTGTTATTCATTCTTTTCATTTTTATTTTTGGTTTGACATCATAATTTTGCATTTCAGACTTTTATAAACTCTAAAAACTTTTTTTTTTTTAGAAAATAGGACCTGGTGCAGGTATTTAACCAACAAGCCCCACTGCCCTACTGACATGGCCTAAACATACACAGCCAAACCACAAGGCAGGTCATGCCTAGAGCACCATATATGCAACCAAAACATGGACAGGTAGGGAACTGAGGCAACACATAACTAGGGATGAGCCAAACAACCCCCTGGTTTGGTTCGCAGCAGAACATGCGAACAGGCAAAAATTTGTTCGAACGTATGAACACCGTTAAAGTCTGTGAAAAAAGTGCTAATTTTAAAGGCTTATATGCAAGTTGCCATAAAAAGTGTTTGGGAACCCGGGTCCTGCCCAGGGGACATGTATCAATGCAAAAAAAGTTTTTTTATGGAGCAGTGTTTTTTATAATGCTTAAAGTGAAACAATAAAAATGAAATATTCCTTTGAATATTGTGCCTGGGGGGTGTCTATAGTATGCCTGTAAAGTGGCACAATTTTCTCATGTTTAGAACAATACCACTGCAAAATTACAATTCTAAAGGAAAAAAAGTAATTTAAAACTGCTTGCGGCTGTAATGTATTGTCAGATTCTGGCAATATAGATGAAAATCATTGAGAAGAACCGCATGGGTTCCCCCCCCCAGTCCATTACAGAGGCAGAAAAATTGGGCCTTTGGTGGTGGTGGTGGTGGTACCAGAACACTGTAAGCCCTCACAGTAAATCTTGTTTGGCGCAGGAACAGGCCCTGCTGTGAAATATTATATCAAAAATTGTAATTACATGCCCCTGTTAAAGGGGCAGAAAAATCTGGGCCTTGGGTGGTGGTGGTGGTGCCACAACACTGTAACCCTTTACAAATACTCTTGTTGGGCGAAGGAATGGGCCCTGCATTGAAATATTATATCAAAAATTGTAATTACATGCCCTTGTTAAACAGGGGCAGAAAAATTGGGCCTTGGGTGGTGGTGGTGGTGCCCTAAACTAAAAATATTGTTGGAAGCTAGCATCATCAAGATTGAGGAGGAATAGGATAGTCAGCATAGGGAGTCTTCAAGGGATCCCACCACAGAAAATTCAATCAGTTACATCAGCATCAGGTGCTTGATAGCTGCTGATCCAAGACTGAATCATTTTTATGAATGTGAGCCTATCAACGGAGTCTGTGGACAAGCGCACTCTATGATTATTATTATTACAAACCCTCCAGCAGCACTGAATGTGCGTTCATTAAGAACGCTGGATGCAGGACAGGCCAGTAACTCAGTTGCATATTGAGCAAGTTCTGGCCAGTGGTCCATCCTCAAGACCCAGTAACCCAGTGGATGCTCTGTTGGAAAGGTCACCAAGTCTGCTCTTGCCCCTAGATAATCCTGAACCATGTAATGCAGACGATGGTGATAGTTGCTTGAACTGATCAGTCCTTGGCGCTGAGGACTGAAAAATTGTTTAAAGCCATCGGTCAGCCGGCCACCTTCTCCACCGCTCCTCCTCTGACTGAACGAAGCCTCAGCAACACGTTGTCCAGCACCAGGAAATTGAAACCTCCCAGGGTCTGGAAATGCATTGCACAAACCTTTCTTCAAGGCCTCCTGAAGATGTTTCATCCTCTGTTCCCTCTGCGAAGGCAGGATGAATTCTGCAACCTTACCCTTGTAATGCGGATCAAGAATGGTTGCCAGCCAGTAATGATCCCTCTCCTTGATACCACGAATCCTAGGGTCCTTTCGCAGGCTTTGCAGAATCAGGAAGGCCATACAGCGTAAGTTTGCAGAGGCATTCGATTCTGAGTCCTTTGGGTCACCAAGGCTCACATGATCTGTAACTACCTCCTCCCAGCCACGTACAACTCCTTGGGTTTCTGGGGACTGAAAACCATCCCTTGAAGACTGCTGCTGAGTGTTATCCTCTACATCCATGCTGACACAATCCTCCTCCTCCTCCCCTATTTCTGTGTGTTTGGTGGGCCCGTAGGAATGCTATCTGGATAAAGGGAGCTTTGAGAGGTAAGGAAGTCCTCCTCTTCCTCCCACTCTTCTGCCTCAAGTGCCCTGTCCATTATTCCACAAAGTGTATGCTCCAACAGGAAGACAAGAGGGACAGTGTCACTGATGCATGCATTGATGCTGGTCACCATCCTCATGGCCTCCTAAAATGGTGACAGGACAGTGCATGCATCCTTGATCAGTAGCCACTGGCATGAAGAAGCCAAGCTCCCCTGAGCCTGTCCTGGTGCCATACTTTCACAGGTACTCATTGATGGCCCTCTGCTGCATGTGCAGCTGCTACAGCATTGCCAATGTTGAGATCCACCTGGTGGGCATGTCACAAATGCAGCGGTTGGTGGGCAGGTTTCATTCCCTTTGAATGTCAGCCAGCCGAGCACTGGTATTGTATGACCTGCGGAAATGACCACAGACTTTTCTGGCCTACCTCAGGAGATCCTTTAAGCCTGGGTACCCACTAAAGAACCGCTGCACCACCAAATTCAAGACGTGTGCCAAACATGGCACATAGGTCAAGTGTCCCCGTTGGAGGGCAGAGAGAAGGTTGGTGCCATTGTCGCATACAACCATTCCTGGCTGAAGCTGGCATGGCATCATCCACCTCTGAGCCTGCTCCTACAAAGCTGACAGAATCTCTGCCCCAGTGTGGCTCCTATCTCCTAAGCAAACCAACTCAAGCACCGCATGGCATCTTTTTGCCTGACTGCTTGCGTAGCCCCTTGAACGCTTATGGAGCACTGCTGGTTCAGAGGACAAATCTGCAGAAGAGGCCATAGAGGAAGAAGAAGAGGAGGGGGTGGAAGAGAGAGCTGTCATATAGTAACCACTAGCATTTTGGAGGTGAGGTGGCAGAACAAGCTCCAACAATACTGAACCCTGTCCTTCCCAGCTGCCACAGAGTTACCCAGTGCCCCGTGAAGGAAAGATAACGTCCTTGCCCATGCCTACTGGACCTTGAGTCAGTGGTAATATGCACCTTACTGCTGACCGCCCTGTCCAACGAGGCCAAAACATTGCCTTCCACATGCCTGTAGAGAGCCGGAATGACCTTCTGTGAAAAAAAATGGCGTTTTGGAACCTGCCACTGAGGTACAGCACATTCCACAAATTCACAAAAGGGGGCAGAGTCTACCAGCTGAAAAGGTAGCAGTTGCAGTGCTAGCAATTTGGCCAAGCTAACATTCAGACGCTGAGCATGTGGATGGCTGGGACCGAATTTCTTTTTACGGTTCAGCAACTCGGGGAAGGGAAATTTGCCTCCTAAAATCAGATGGTGGTGTACTGCTAGCAGATTGGCTGCAAGTTCTTGGGACACCTATTGCTATTGCATTCCTCTCAGTGCAGGTTTTTGAGAGGACTGGAGGTATAGTGGGGTTGGAGATTCCAGATGAGGAGCAAGGAGAAGTCCGCCTTTTTCTTTGATGTGGGTCTTTCAAGTGCTGTTGTCAACGGACTGCATGGCAGGTAGTCATATGTCTGGTCAAGCCTGTGGTACCCACGCTTGATCCGCCACACTGGCCACGCTTGATCCGCTTCAGACATAGGTTGCAAGCAGAAATGGAGCGATCTGCTGCACACGTGTCAAAAAAGGCCCACACCAAGGAACTTTTTTAAAGTCAACGGGGAGTCAGCAGCGCCCTGCACCCGCGGAGCTCTGTGGTGTGATGCAATAGGGTGGCTGCCCTTAAGCTGCCCCCTAGAGGACATCCTGCCTCGTTGGAGTTGTGCCTCCTCCTCCTCTCAGGCACCCAAGTAGAGTCAGTGACCTCATCATCCCCTCCCTCCTCGTCACTGGAGCAAACTTGGCAGTATGCTGTAGCTGGGGGAACATGACTGCCAGTTTCTTGTCCTTCTTGGACACCCCCTCTCTCTAGGCTCACGTTACTCCCTTCCCAACCTGGGAACCAACATTGGAGCCTTCAAATCGCTGTGCATCCTCCAGCAGCATGTACCCGACACTGTGATCGAATAGTTCTAGGGACTCAATGCCTAATGGGGTGGGGCTACGGAAGGAGGGACTGTGGACAAGGAGCCGGTGGAATAGGCCTGCATGTTCTGGCTCAAAAACACGGCCAGCAGCAGAAAAAAAGGACAAGCATGCCCCAGGGACACCTGCAGAGGATGCACCATGTCCACGACCAGCACTGTTGACTGTAGACACAGAGTCTGCTTGCCCTCTTTTAGTGGCCTGTGAGCATCTGCCTCTCCTTGGTGGCCTTCCGGACATGACGTATAATTTGTTTTGCAACACTATTAGATACTGTGTACACCACCAGAAGTGTAGTAGAAACTCTACACACTGTGTTAGATACTGTGTGACACCGCCTGCATTGTATTAGCAACTGTACTACGGCTGCACTGTATTTTATACTGTGTACACCACCAGAAGTGTAGTAGACACTGTACACACTGTATTAGATACTGTGTACACCGCCTGCACTGTATTAGCAACTGTACTATGGCTGCACTGTATTTTATACCGTGTATACCACCAGAAGTGTAGTAGAAACTGTACACACTGTATTAGATACTGTGTACACCACCTGCACTGTATTAGCAACTGTACTATGGATGCACTGTATTAGATACTGTGTACACCGCCTGAAGTGTATTAGAAACAGTACACCACGGAATGCACTGTAGATATAGGCTACACTGGATGCAGTGTGTATGTATATATATATATATGTGTATATATATATATATATATATATATATATATATATATATATATATATATATATATATATATATATATATGACACCGCCTGAAGTGTATTGATATTGGTACATGATCTGGCACAGAGCGGCTGCCCTGCCACAGTAAATGTTTGTGGGGCAGTCGCTAAGCAGTTAAAAGATACTTGCGTCAATACCTACACTTCAACGTACAGGGTAAGATCTGAATGTATATTTCAGCGTAAAACATGCCACAAAAGTTTCAAACCATAATCTCTGTAATATGAGAAAAGAAATAGTCATTATTTTCTGATGAGGTTGTAAATTCCAGTGAAGTTTCATTTTACTCCAGGTATTTCAACAACCTATTTTCAATGGCCAGATATAAAACGTTTTATTACTGGTTTTTACATTTAATGTGACTTTACTGCTAATGAAGAATATAATTGTAAAAGAAAAGTTATAAACTGTTAATACGGATCTGGAAGATGCTAATATAGGACAATAAAATGTATTGCCTGAAACTGTTTGTAGCTCTCTTGATGCCCAGTATGTAGGAAGATTATCCTAGGCAGTACTTTGAGCCTTCTTTACTCCCTTTATTATCATCTTTGAACACTGTGCCAGTACTAACAGAAAATTCCAGTTTCTTCATAATAGTGTAAAAAGTAATTCTATCATTAAAGGGTAGCAATGGACAAAATAAAACTAGACACATATGATGCAGTCTATCAATAGCATTAAATAGCAGATTTTATTTTATTTACAGCCCCCCTGTTTAGCTTTGTCTTTTAAGGTTACTTTGCAGTAAAAGCAAGTAAGCCATAAAAACCTATGTAGTGTATTGATGTGCTTTGCTTTACTAAACAAAAATGCTGTACCTATGAACTACGTTCAACGTTAGGAAACAAACAAGACATAAAAAATATTACAAATATGCATACAATATACACAAGCTATCTATCATCCCAAGCAAATGAGCATGAACAATGTATGCAATAGGGATACATTAAGAGTTGCTTAAGGTGCGTTGTAGCTTTAGTGTCATTCCCAGGTAAAGATCCTATTTTCAGTCTCTTTATTAACCACTTCATCCCGGAAGATTTGGCTGCTAAATGACCAGGCCATTTTTTGCGATTCGGCACTGCGTCACTTTAACTGACAATTGCACAGTTGTGCGGTGCTGCACCCAAACAAAATTGACGTCCTTTTTTTCCCACAAATAGAGCTTTCTTTTGGTGGTATTTTGATCATCCCTGCGGTTTTTATTTTTTGCGCTATAAACAAAAAAAGAGCGACAATTTTGAAAATAACACAATATTTTGTACTTTTTGCTATAATAAATATCCCCATTTTTTTTAAAAAAAGCTAATTTTTTCTCAGTTTAGGCCGATATGTATTCTTCTACATATTCTTGGTAATAAAAATCGCAATAAGTGTATATTGATTGGTTTGCGCAAAAGTTATAGCGTCCACAAAATAGGGGATAGGTTTATAGCTTTTTTATTATTATTTTCTTTTTTTTGCTAGTAATAGCAACGTTCTGCGATTTTTATCAGGACTGCGACATTATGGCAGACACTTTTGAAACATTTTTGGGACCATTGGCCTTTATACAGTGCAGATTCCGGTTCTTGGTGTGTCACGATCGATCGCGGGAGCCCGGCGGTCATCACACCCGCCAGGCACTTGCATCGGCTCCGGGGGCAAGCAGCGGGCGCACGCCCCTAGTGGCCACAGGGCGAAGCGATGTTACATAATGTCATTTCGCCCAGCCGTGCCATTCTGTCGCAGTAAAACTGCGGTGGCTGGTCGGCAAGTGGTTAAAGTAGAGTTCCACCCCAACAAAAAAAAAATTAGTAATGTGCTTAAAAAAAATAAACATTTGGAGAAAAATATTTTTTTTACTCACCTCTAAATGGTTGTTGCTATTTTTTTTACTCACCTCTAAATGGTTGTTGCGGTTCGCACATGCGCAGTGGGTGCCCGGCTGTGAAGCCACAGCCGGGCATCCACAGTTAAAATGCCGGCCCCGCCGAGCGGAGGGGGGGATGAGTAAGGCTTCGATTCCTCGCATCGCTGGACCCTGGGACAGGTAAGTGTCCGATTAAAAGTCAGCAGCTGCAGTCTTTGTAGCTGCTGACTTTTATTTATTTATTTTTTTAAATGGGAACCCCACTTTAAGGAGTCATCTTCCTTCTGTACAGGATCTTCCAGACTGCTCCTTTTTTCCTGAAGTCCTGCAAAACTACTCTTCCTTTCTGTACTCGGCACATAGTTGTGCTCCAAGTCCTTTTACCTCCCTCTACTTCCTGCCAGCATCACATCCTGTTTCATGAGCTTCATGAACCAGTCCAACAAGTTACTTAGCATATGAATGAAAGCCTTGCTTCTAAAAACAATACACAGTCTTAAAAATGTTATTCCATATATTTTGCTATACAAATTACTAAAATAGTCATAGCAACACACCCCAAAATTAACCCGTATTTGTTAGTTTATAAATGTAATATGTGTTGCTGCTGGTTTATTTGATTTATTTGATCAGGGCTGTTAGTTAGACTTGTTCCCTATTCTAATATAGGTTTGTTCCTTATTGTTATTGTTTGTACGCTTTGTTAAAAAAGAAAATTTTGAATAAAGAGTTATACTTAAAACATGCCCCAAAAGCCCTCCCTTAAGCTGAAAGGCAGTGGAAAGTGTACACATGTTATGGCTGCAATGTTGTGCCTTATGGAGGTGGCAAAAAATTATCCCCCTCGCATTCGGCAGGCATACCGCTGGTCAAATGTAACCTTATCAAGAAAAGTAAGCCATGCTGCAACTAAGTGCAATGCACATGGTTGTGGCATGGTGCTGTGGCATTTGTGAGGTTAAAACAGGTGGTGAGGAGGCAACATATTCGCTCGTCACCACCTGACAAATGCTTCTGAAAAGTGATCTGACCACAATCCTTACCAAATGTGTAAACATAACTTAAAAGTGAGGAAAATCCAAAATGTTGAGTTGTCCCTGGAAAGGGAGGTGAGGGAAAATCTTCCAATTGGAACACTTGTTAGTGTAACAACTCTTGCTTTTTTTGGGACTACCTGACAGAAACCCCCCCATTAGGGTAATCTCTAATAGGACACAGATGCCCCCAAAAAATAATCAGCAGAAGTCTGATCATTGAAGTAGAGCAGAATGAGTTCTCTGCACAACCAGAAAACTGACCGTGCTGTGCTCTCATGCCTAGTTTGGTCAGTTTTTAATAGCAGAGGGACTGGCAAGAACATTAGGGGTTTCACTCAAAAGTAGCAATACAAAGAAAATGGGATACTTTTCATACAAGTACATGGTACAGCAGGCACATATCAGGAATATGAAATGTAGGGTTAACATATTCTTTAACTGTATTCCCTCCTTAACATAATGAACAGTTAATGCTGTTGATAACATTTTTGTGACAGTTGCAATTTATATTTTATATTTCAAATATATAAGTTTACTAAAAGCTCAAGCTCATCATTTGCAAGTGCTTGCTCTAGAACGTCCCCATGGATTTTACAATTTTGAGGGTTACAACTCAACTATCGATCTTTTAAAAATGTAATTAATGTAAAGGCAAACTTTTTTTTGGATAGAGTTATCAGGTTTCTATTGCTGACTGCATCCTTGTTGAGGAGATTCACTCTCCTTGTTAATGGTTATGACCGTTTGTAGTGCCCTGCCAAAAGTTAGGCTAAATCTAATTTTTGTGGTCTGGTGATGGTATCCCTAACGTCAGTGGTTGATTGCTCCTATCTGCTTTTGGAGGTAGCTTCCAGAAAATAGAATTGAAGGATCAACCACTGATTTATGAATATTTCTCAGATCCTAGTCAATCCTTGGGGTGGGGGTGCCCAGAAGGTTGGTGGAAAGGTGATAAATGTTTGAAAAGCCTGCTCAGACTGTTTTTGTGCTGGGGCTGCTTCCCCTAGGATGCAGCCTGTGTACTGGAGTTCATGTTTGGGCCTCAGCAGGTGCTGGGCTAAGGGCCTATAGAAATTATGCTAAAAGCATTTTTGCTGGAGGGCATCACTTTGACTCTGGTCTGGAGAAGGATCTGTCTCTCACAATGAAGAGTGTCATATGGAAGCTGGGTGATGTCTTAAGACATTGTAAGTAAGACCTGGTTTTGGACTCCCAAGTGTGCATGTACGAGAGGGAATTGAATGCCAGAAGTTACTGGATGGAGTGGATCTGCTCTTACAGAGACCTAGAATTACTGGGTGGGCATTTCCTATTACCTCCAGTTAAAGTTGTTTCAAAAGAATCTTGTAAGAAGTTTGTCCTGCTGTTGATTTCTGCTATTGTTTTGAAATATTTTAAACCCTTAAATCTCCTGCTGTTCAAGTTTCTGTAAATAAAATCCACAAAAAGGCACCCCCTAGACTGAGCCCATGTTGTCGGTGTTCTTGAACTGTGACGATGGCAGGCAGCTTTTGTACTAGCAAAGGGATCTAGGCATAATCTCAGCATCTCCTTCAAGGGTGGCTCTACAGTTGTCATCAATGCAGAAAACAATAAGAAATCTCAAATTATTTGGCTGTCACAAGAAGAGGCAGTAAAGGGAAATCTTCATATGGAGGAACCTGTACTGGTAAAAATTGTCCAAATATTTTGGAGAGACCTCCTCATACTTCCTGCTGTGTCTCTGGGACAGGAAGTATATGAAAACTCCTGTTTGGGACATAGACAATACAACAACATTTGACAGGGATCTAAACCATTCTCTGTTATCCAAAATGAAAGAAACATGTTGACTTTAACCTATAATGTAAGTATTTCCTCTGGGGAACTCTCAGATGCTAAAAAAGATTCTTCCCATTGGCAACCACAATTGTCCACAGCAACCTCTCCTCCCTTTAAGGTCACTTCAGATCTGACACTTCAGTTTTGGAACACGTTTTTCCTGTTGTTTTCTCCATCAGGTAGATTAAATTCTGACTAAAAATGTTAAACAAAAAGGCACATATGTGATATGAAACCAAGTTGGAAGCCATCAAGGCAGTGGGGCCAAAAATTGATTGATGCTTCGCTGGGTCCAAACTACAAGTGCATTCCCTTCAGGCTTTACCTGTCTCAAATTAGCTTTCATTTGTGCAAATCCATCCCAGCAATCTCCGATGAATCTCTGATACAAATAAAACACTAGACAGTTGCATAACTGACGGCTGAAATTGCACAAAGTCATTCATCCACTACTTCATTTCATTGCAAATGTATTTCTTCTCGGTAGGTGAACGCCATCACAAACCAACACCGTAGGCAGACTTCTGAGAACTACAAGTGTTTCTGCTTTATTGCAAATACAACAGTAGCAATTCAATGTTCTTATTTTCTGTCTTACATCCTCTGCATTAAAAGAGTTGCCAAATGCAGAATTTAGGTCTGCCTGGATCCATTTTAAAATGAAGCCGTCTTACCAAGACTGAAAGATTTTTTTGTTTTTTTTTAGCCTTTTGTATGTATGTATATGTATGTATATGTGTGTGTGTGTGTGTGTGTGTGTGTGTGTGTGTGTGTGTGTGTGTGTGTGTGTGTGTGTGTGTGTGTGTGTGTATATATACTATATTGTCAAAAGTATTGGGACTACTGCCTTTACACACACATGAACTTGAGTTGGCCCACCCTTTCCAGCTATAACAGCTTCAACTCTTCTGGGAAGGCTGTCCACAAGGTTTAGGAGTGTGTCTATGGGAATGTTTGACCATTCTTCCAGAAGCGCGTTTGTGAAATCAGGCACTGATGTTTATAGCTGCAAAGGGTGGGCCAACTCAATGTTGAAACTTACGGACTTATGCCCCGTACACACGGTCGGACTTTGTTCGGACATTCCGACAACAAAATCCTATGATTTATTCCGACGGATGTTGGCTCAAACTTGTCTTGCATACACACGGTCACACAAAGTTGTCGGAAAATACGATCGTTCTGAACACGGTGACGTAAAACACGTACGTCGGGACTATAAACGGGGCAGTGGCCAATAGCTTTCATCTCTTTATTTATTCTGAGCATGCGGATTTGTGTACACACGATCAGAATTTCCGACAACGGATTTTGTTGTCGGAAAATTTTATAGCCTGCTCTCAAACTTTGTGTGTCGGAAAATCCGATGGAAAATGTGTGATGGAGCCTACACACGGTCCGGATTTTCCGACAACAAGGTCCTATCACACATTTTCCGTTGGAAAATCCGACCGTGTGTACGGGGCATAAGACTGGGATGCCATTAAAGTTCATGTGTGTGTAAAGGAAGGCAAATACTTTCGACAATATAGTGTATATATATATATATATTTTTTTTTATATATATATATATATATATATTTATATATATATAAATATATATATATATATATATATATATATATATTTTTTTTTTTTTTTTAATATATATTTTTATATATATATACACAGTGGGGACGGAAAGTATTCAGACCCCCTTAAATTTTTCACTCTTTGTTATATTGCAGCCATTTTCTAAAATCATTTAAGTTCATTTTTTTCCTCATTAATGTACACACAGCACCCCATATTGACAGAAAAACACAGAATTGTTAACATTTTTGCAGATTTATTAAAAAAGAAAAACTGAAATATCACATGATCCTAAGTATTCAGACCCTTTGCTCAGTATTTAGTAGAAGCACCCTTTTGAGCTAATACAGCCATGAGTCTTTTTGGGAAAGATTCAACAAGTTTTTCACACCTGGATTTGGGGATCCTCTGCCATTCCTCCTTGCAGATCCTCTCCAGTTCTGTCAGGTTGGATGGTAAACATTGGTGGACAGCCATATGTGTGCGCAGTCTATTTCATTAGGGTGTGCACCCCAAAGCTCCAACACATATGCGTTTGACATATTTACCGGCCTCTTCCCCACTCTCCATCCTGAAACAATGGGAGGAAGGGGGAGCACACAGGGGGGACCCGGACAACAGAAAGAAGAGTAACAGGGACAGGAAGGGTGGTGGGGGTGGCATATATTGGTACCGATCCCCTGTATTTTCCTCCTGTGGCAGCTGATTGTTCGACGAGAGGGAGAGGAGGAGAAGCCTACTTTCAGCTGCTGCAGGAGGAAAATACAGATCGGTTCCACTAAATTCCACCCGCACCGCTTTCCCTGTCCAGTTTGAGGTCGGCAAGGAAGGATTGCGTTTTACCTGTCACCTGCTCGCCATTGATGGGTTGCCAACTGCAGGATTAGGGTGTGCCCAGGCACACCTGGCACACCCCTTGCGCACGCCTATGTGGACAGCCATTTTTGGGTCTCTCCAGAGATGCTCAATTGGGTTTAAGTCAGGGCTCTGGCTGGACCATTCAAGAACAGTCACAGAGTTGTTGTGAAGCCACTCCTTCGTTATTTTAGCTGTGTGCTTAGGGTCATTGTCTTGTTGGAAGGTAAACTTTTGGCTCAGTCTGAGGTTCTGAGCACTCTGGAGAAGGTTTTCGTCCAGGATATCCCTGTACTTGGCCGCATTTATCTTTCACTCAATTGCAACCAGTTGTCCCGTCCCTGCAGCTGAAAAACACCCCAACAGCATGATGCAGCCACCACCATGCTTCACTGTTGGGACTGTATTGGACAGGTGATGAGCAGTGCCTGGTTTTCTCCACACCGCTTAGAATTAAGGCCAAAAAGTTCTATCTTGGTCTCATCAGACCAGAGAATCTTATTTCTCACCATCTTGGTGTCCTTCAGGTGTTTTTTAGCAAACTCCATGCGGGCTTTCATGTGTCTTGCACTGAGGAGAGGCTTCCCTCGGGCCACTCTGCCATAAAGCCCCGACTGGTGGAGGGCTGCAGTGATGGTTGACTTTCTACAACTTTCTCCCATCTCCCGACTGCATCTCTGGAGCTCAGCCACAGTGATCTTTGGGTTCGTCTTTACCTCTCTCACCAAGGCTCTTCTCCCCCGATAGCTCAGTTTGGCCGGATGGCCAGCTCTAGGAAGGGTTATGGTCGTCCCAAATGTCTTCCATTTAAGGATTATGGAGGTCACTGTGCTCTTAGGAACATTAAGTGCAGCAGAAATTTTTTTGTAACCTTGGCCAGATCTGTGCCTTGCCACAATTCTGTCTCTGAGCTCTTCAGGCAGTTCCTTTGACCTCATGATTCTCATTTGCTCTGACATGCACTGTGAGCTGTAAGGTCTTATATAGACAGGTGTGTGGCTTTCCTAACAAGTCCAATCAGTATAATCAAACACATCTGGACTTAAATGAAGGTGTAGAACCAAATCAAGGATGATCAGAAGAAATGGACAGCACCTGAGTTAAATATGAGTGTCACAGCAAAGGGTCTGAATACTTTGGACCATGTGATATTTCAGTTTTTCTTTTTTAATAAATCTGCAAAAATGTCAACAATTCTGTGTTTTTCTGTCAATATGGGGTGCTGTGTGTACATTAATGAGGAAAAAAAATGAACTTAAATGATTTTAGCAAATGGCTGCAATATAACAAAGAGTAAAAAAATTAAGGGGGTCTGAATACTTTTCGTCCCCAATGTGTATGTGTGTATTTATATATATATATATATATATATATATATATATATATATACATATACACTGTGTATATATATATATATATATATATATATATATATATATACACTGTGTATATATATATATATATATATACACTGTGTATATATATACTGTATATATTATCCTGAAAAACAGATGGGGATCAAGATACAGTCTACTGCTTGATTGGCTGCAGAGTTTAGAAGATGTGTCGGTTGATGATTTACTAGACTAGACAAGAATGTTTTTCAAAATAATTACACTGCTTCCCAATCACAAGCATGCTGCATATCACTGTTGTTTATGGAGGTTTCTTATTAGGCAGTTGCAGAGGTACAGTGTGAGTCGTTTGCATGCCGGTAATAGTAGGCGATATGCCGAAAGTAGAAAGGATGTTGTAAATCTTAAGGCCAGAGAATAATATTCCACAGATAACTAAAGATACTGGAAAATCCCATTTTTAAATTGTAAATCACTAGCAGTTGATTTTGCAGGTAATTATGTAACTGCAGATTTCTGTCTTGTAAAAAATCTAATGAGAGAGCCAGACCAAAAATCTTATAGCCCAAAATATTTAGGGTTCACTCATAACAAGGAAATTGGAAACATCCAATGCATTTTGGGGGCACTGACACCCTCCCTACATCAGGGAGGCAAAAAGAAACAGTGGTTTTGTGGCTGTTTTAATCAGAAGAAATAGTCAGAATACAAGCCAGTCAGGATACAACAGAATCAGGAGGCAAGCCAGGTCAAGAACAGAGCAGCAGAATGCAGAGCAGGCCACAAGTCCAAGAAGCTGAGGAACGCTCCTCACTGTGTTGTCTTTAAATAGAGAGATTGAGGCTGCATTTGATGGCCACTGATAAGGCTGCATTGATGGGTACTGATAAGGCTGCATTGATGGGCACTGATGAGACTACATTGATGGGCACTGATAAGGCTGAATTTGATGGACACTTGTGAGGCTGCATCGATGCATTGATCTTTTGTATCATGTCTGCAGTCTCTGACCATCTCATGTATCATGTCTGCAGTCTCTGCCCATCTCTTGTATCCTGTCTGCAGTCTCTGACCATTCCCTGTAGTATGTCTGCAGTCTCTGACTATCTCTTGCATTATGTCCTCAGTCTCTGGCCATCTCCTGTACCATCTCATGTATTATGTCTGCAGTCTCTGACCATCTCATGTATCATGTCTGCAGTCTCTGACCATCTCTTGTATCATGTCTGCAGTCTCTGACCATCTCCTGTAGTATGTCTGCAGTCTCAAACTATCTCTTGTATAATGTCTGCAGTCTCTGACTATCTATTGTATCCTGTCTGCAGTCTCTGACCATTCCCTGTAGTATGTCTGCAGTCTCTGACTATCTCTTGCATCATGTCCTCAGTCTCTGACCATCTCCTGTACCATGTCCACAGTCTCTTTTGACCATCTCTTGTATCATGTCGTCAGTCTCTGACCATCTCCTGTACCATGTCCACAGTCTATTATGACCATCTCTTGTATTATGTTGTCAGTCTCTGACCATCTCCTGTATCATGTATGCAGTCTCTGACCATCTCCTGTCTCATGTCCTTAGTCTCTAACCATCTCCTGTAGTATGTTTGCAATCTCTTACTTAAACTTAAACACATTGCTAATAGTATTAGTTATCTGTTTATGCTGAAGGTAGGACTGTGCAGGGGAGTGCAGGGGGAACTGTGATTAGAGAGACAGGGGGGCAGACTGCAAGGGGAACTGTTATGGGGGGCTGTGAAATTTGTGCAATAAATATTCTTGAAAACATTACAAATTTTTGTGGGTGTACTTACATTTTAAAGTTGGGGGTGGGAGGGTGCCAGATATAGGATCCACCCCGGGTGCAAAATGCTCTAGGTACGCTCCTGGAGATTGGCAGTGGCACCATTGCCAGTGTCATTCCTGCACGCTTCTTCACCAACTAATGTTCTTGGTATGGGTGCATGCAAATCTTTGGGCATATGGTCATACACTCAATTTTCCTGAAAGTTGCCAAGGTCACCTTACTGGGTTAAAGGACAGAGTGTGAGTTGGGCGTAGCTGAGAACTTGCATAACTTGCTCAAGTTCTTACTAAGAACCCAAAACCAACAATGGGATGAGAGGGGAGCACAGAACAGGCTTTTCTAGGTGCAAGGAATATCGGACTGCACATTTACAATTACACATAGAATAGCTTCAGAATATGTTCATGATTTTTTCATTCGATATGTACATGGTTTAAAGTGAGGTTTGCCTTTTACAACACCCTGGAGCTTTTCTTCAGAGAAGAGGTTTGTTCTGTATCACTATAAAAGTTCATTATCTCCCTTTGAAATGTCAAGAATGGGATTGAAGATCATTTTCTACCTCTGAAACATACAGTATCTCATAAAAGTGAGTACACCCCTCACATTTTTGTAAATATTTTATTATATCTTTTCATGTGACAACGCTGAAGAAATGACACCTTGCTACAATGTAAAGTAGTGAGTGTACAGCTTATATAACAGTGTAAATTTGCTGTCCCCCTCAAAATAACTCAACACACAGCCATTAAAGTCTAAACTGCTGGCAACAAAAGTGAGTACACCCCTAAGTGAAAATGTCCAAATTGGGCACAATTATCCCTCCCCAGTGTCATATGATTCGTTAGTGTTACAAGGTCTCAGGTGTGAATGGGGAGCAGGTATGTTAAATTTGGTGTTATCGCTCTCACTCTCTCATACTGGTCACTGGAAGTTCAACATGGCACCTCATGGCAAAAAACTTTCTGAGGATCTAAAAAAGAATTGTTGCTCTACATAAAAATGGCCTAGGCTATAAGAAGATTGCTGAGACCCTGAAACTGTGCTGCAGAACAGTGGCCAAGACCATACAGCGGTTTAACAGGACAGGTTCCACTCAGAACAGGCCTCGCTATGGTCGACCAAAGAAGTTGAGTGCACGTGCTCAGCATCATATCCAGAGGTTGTCTTTGGGAAATAGATGTATGAGTGCTGCCAGCATTGCTGCAGAGGTTGAAGGGGTGGGGGGTCAGCCTGTCAGTGCTCAGACCATATGTCACGCACTGCATCAAATTGGTCTGCATGGCTGTTGTCCCAGGAGGAAGCCTCCTCCAAAGATGATGCACAAGAAAGCCCGCAGTTTGCTGAAGACAAGCAGACTAAGGACATGGATTATTGGAACCATGTCCTATGGTCTGATAAACTTATTTGGTTCAGATGTCAAGCGTGTGTGGCGGCAACCAGGTGAGGAGTACAAAAACATGTATGTCTTGCCTACAGTCAAGCATGGTGGTTGGAGTGTCATGGTCTGGGGCTGCATGAGTGCTGCCAACACTGGGGAGCTACAGTTCATTGAGGGAACCATGAATGCCAACATGTACTGTGACATACTGAAGCAGAGCATGAACCCCTCCCTTTGGAGACTGGGCCGCAGGGCAGGATTCCAACATAACGACCCCAAACACACCTCCAAGTCGACCACTGCCTTGATAAAGAAGCTTAGGGTAAAGGTGATAGACTGGCCAAGCATATCACCAGACCTAAATCGTATTGGGCATCTGTGGGGCATCCTCAAATGGAAGGTGGAGGAGCGCAAGGTCTCTAACATCCACTAGCTCTGTGATGTTGTCATGGAGAAGCGGAAAAGGGCTCCAGTGGCGACCTGTGAAGCTCTGGGGAACTCAATGCCAAAAAGGGTTAAGGTAGTGCTGGAAAATAATGGTGGCCACACAAAATATTGACACTTTGGGCCCAATTCGGACATTTTCACTTAGGGGTGTTCTCACTTTTGTTGCCAGCGGTTTAGACATTAATGGCTGTGTGTTGAGTTATTTTGAGGGGACAGTAAATTTACACTGTTTTATAAGCTGTACACTCACTACTTTACATCAAAGCAAAGTGTCATTTCTTCAGTGTTGTCACATGAAAAGATACAATAAAATATTTACAAAAATGTGAGGGGTGTACTCACTTTTGTGAGATACTGTATAATATTTATAACTGCAGCAGGTTAAAGTAAAGTAAGCTTTACTGGGCAAGAATATTGAAATTGCAAGATTTGACTAAGTGTATATACTGTATAGATAATCAATAGTCTATTAATAATTAATAATAATTAATAGTTCCTTAGACCAAAAGTAGTTTCAAGGTGCCACATCCCTATATAGTCATATCAAAAAGGTAAATTAGCGGCCTGGGATTTTTAATTGGCACTAAGAATACAAACAACAGAATTAAAATTCACAATATTTATTAATAAAGTTTCTTAAAAGAGACAATAGTCTGCCACATTTTTAAAATACAACAAAAGAAAATATAAATAGATTCAAAACCACCATATATATAGTGCAGTACATCTTCAATGCTTACAGTTTACAAAAACATGAACGCGTTTCAATGCAAAAGTTGTAAGTCTTCTTCAGGGGGTTGGTATAGTGGTATGATCTGTATATACTGTATAGTTTAGGTCAATATTTTTTTCCTTTCTAGCTTGAAAGTGTGACGGGCCTTTTGCACTGTTTTGTATAATGCCCTGTCCATGTGCACTTTTCACTTTTATTGTTAGTTCAAACTGATTAGTGTGAGTGGCTGTCATTGTTGCTTTTCTTGATTTGGTGCAGTCTTTAGCTGCATTGCAAAGATGATGACTGGGCTTCTGGAGTATTGCTGTTCCTTTAAGGAGAGTAGGGATGCCTCCAGGTGAGCCTTCTCTCAGTTTGTGCATTGCTATATATAAATTACAGATTTTTAGACGCTGTAGGATATATAAAAAGATATAGAATGCATCATAGGCAACAAACGATACAACTAGTGCGCAAGAACCACACTCGTAAATACACACAGGAAGCCGCCAACATAAAAAGTATACTCACATAACTCAAACATAATTGGATAAATGTATTTGTGGCGCTAACTCATCTATATTCAAATATCTAATACTAAATTCCAAAAAACAAATAAAGGTGACTGAATAAAAAATCGCTACATTGAAGATTTTTTATTCAATCACCTTTATTTGTTTTTTGGAATTTAGTATTAGATATTTGATTATAGATGAGATAGCCCCACATATACATTTATCCAATTATAGAATGCATCAGGTTTGCTATTTGGGAAGACTTAACATGATATTAAAGCTTTATGTTTTTTTATTTTTTTTTATTTTATAAAATAACAAACATATTATACTTACCAACTCTGTGCAATGGTTTTGCACAGAGCAGCACCGATCTTCCTCTTCTCGGGTTCCTCGCCGGAACTCCTGGCCCCTCCTCGTCGGTGAATGCCTCCATAGAATGCCATATGGGGGGATTTTGTAACAGAGAAGGTTTTTTTTAACTTAATGCTTAGGATGCATTAAGGTAAGAAAAACTTTTAGGCTTTAGAACCACTATAAGGCTGGTAGGACCAAGGGTTAATGCACATGTACATGAGCATTAGATGCTACAGATATACCTCCCAAATATGGAACTTCATGTAGCATCCCCTTATCTGTTGAAGATGGTTAGAGACCCCAGGTGGCTTGGTGGGCTTGCATTTTATCTCAGCGTGAAAATCCATGTCTCCTTGTTGGGTGGAAAAAATGGGCACCAGTAGCTTTAAAACAGTTATACAGAGTTTATAAAAGGACTAATAAACTCATTAGGAGTGAATTAGGACACATGATAGCCAAAAAGACCAGAAATACAGACTCAGAGTTTCTACTAACAGTAAATACATATAAAGACATTTAAGCCAAACCGACACTCTACATCAGACTTTCTCAAGCTTTTCAATGTAAAGGAACCCTTGAAAGAACTTTCCAGTCTCAGGGAACCCCTACTACTAGTTACTATATCTACATCTCATGATACATTAGTGTGACGGTTAGTGGGAAGAATGCTTCGTACACCTATGGTGGTTGGGTAGAATTATCCCCTTACAGATAGCTAAAAAAATCAATGGTGTCAGGGGCAACTTATCTGAAAGGCACACGTGGCTCATTGCTCAAGGAACCCCTAGCAACATCTGGAGGAACCCTAGGCTTCCATGGAACCTTGGTTGAGAAACCCTGCTCTACAGACTGCAGAGAAATTTCAATGCAGCACACATGCCCCTTGAATGGGCCACCAGACCTTCCTGCAATGTCCGCCAGCAGTAGCTTCTACCCAGCTCTCCAGGACAATCTTCAGCAGAAGTCCCCCCCCCCGCTCAAATCCCAATACTTACCTTCCTGTTCCACTTCCCCCAGATATACCCTCAAGCAGGACAGCAAGAAGCTTCAGGCCCCAGGCTTGGGTCTCGAGAGTCTCTAGCACAGTACACACTCCGCAGGCAGCAGGCCTCTGAAGACAGGAAGACGTATTAGCAGCATACCCTCCTCAGACAGAACCTGGGAAGCAAGTAAGCTTTTCAAGGTCACTCTCAAATATCTATACCCTTACCCAACTTTCATCACTGATATAAACTTCCTAGTGATTGGACAGGGAGACATAAATATTCATAACTCAGGTCATGGTCAGGTGCCAGGGGCACTCCCCAACAGCAGGCACAAGCAAACAATAACACTGAGCTTAGGGGAACCCGAGGAAAGCAGAAATATCAATCCATGCTCAGACTGACTACAGGCCAGTGGCACTAAATTTAAGCTAGATACACTACTACTTAGGACAGATTCCTTGGCTCCTGCATTCATAAAGAGGGACATCTTGGGGCAGAGAAGACATGTGGTGTTTGTACTGCTCTTGGGCCAAAATGGGCATAGCTAAAGTGTGCTGAATATTCAGCATAGCTTAATAGAGCATGGTTAACCATTTAAGGACCACCCCACATATATGTACTGTGGCTGGGCGGCCCTTAAGCGCAAAATCACGTACCTGTACATGATTGCTGTTGTCGGCCCTGGGGTGCACACCGCCAGAGCTGCGCTCGCCAATGAGCGTGTCCAGCAGCTGTGATGGCCACCGGGACGCACCGTTCACTCACTGGAGAGGCAAAGCGATGGTCTGCCTATGTAAACAAGACAGACCGCCGTTCTGACAGGGAGGAAGAGAGAGATCTTGTGTTCCTGCTAATCAGCAGCACAGATCTCTCTCTTCCTCTAGTTAAACCATTCCCCACAGTTAGAAATTACTCCCTAGGAGCACACTTAAGCCTTTGATCATCCCTGATGTTAACCCCTTCCCTGCCGGTGTCATTTAAACAGTGACATTGCATTTTTTTTTAGCCACTGATCACTGTATTGGTGTCACTGGTCCCCAAAAAGTGTCACTTAGTGTCAGTTTTTTTCACGGCAATGTTGCAGTCCCGCTAAAAATCGCTTGCCACATTACCAGTAAAAACAATTAAAAAAAAAATTAATGTCCATAAATATATCCCATAGTTTGTAGACGTGATAACTTTTGGCAAACCAATCAATACACGCTTATTGGGATTTTTTTATCAAAAATTTGTACATATTGGCCTAAATTCATAAAGAAATTAGATTTTTTTAAATTTTTTTGATTGGATATGTTTTAGCAGAAAGTAAAAAATATTGTTTTTTTCCCAAAATTGTCGCTCTTTTTTGTTTATAGTGCAAAAAATGAAACCGCTGAGGTGATCAAATACCACTAAAAGAAAGCTCTATTTGTGTGAAAAAAAGGAAATACATTTTATTTGGATACAGCGTTGCACGACCGCACAATTGTCAGTTAAAGTAACGCAGTGCCATATCGCAAAGAATGGCCTGGTCATTAAGGGGGTAAAACCTTCTGGGGCTGAAGAGGTTAAATCGAGTCTAAGCCTACATATTGCATATATCGTACACAGTCTGCAGTCCTTGTACCCACAAAATACTCCACAGTTACCATGCTATGAATGAGAGTCAAAAAAGGACTGGCCTGTTTGGAGGAAGAAAAATGCTGACTAGGACCCTAAGAACACCATCCCTACAGTCAAGCACGGAGGTGGAAACATGATGCTTTGGGGCTGTTTCTCTGCTAAAGGTACAGGTTGACTTTGCCACATTGAGGGGCCAATGGACCCTTGTTGCTTGCCAACAAGGGTTTCTCCACCAAGTACTAAGTCATGTTTTGCTTAGGGATCAAATACTTATATATACAGACAAACACACACACACATGCATGCATGTGTGTTTGAGGTTTGGGGTACACATCCTAATCCAATAGGCGGAGCACACCTATGACTACATGCAGAGATGTACAAGAGAATTTCCTTTTCAATTTGGTTTGTGATAGAATTTAATCTCCCCACAAAGCATCCAGACAGCATTGAAAACCTTAAAAAGGTCCGCAGATTTTGCACTTTAGTAAATCAACCCCACAGTGTAACTGTCTAAATTTGAATTGGCATCAGCCTCTGGCCAGAGTTCAGATTGAGAGAAAAGCCAAGCGCAAGTAGCCAATTAGTAGTGCTGCACTGCTCATGTGCTTGGGAGACACATGCTGATAGGAGAAGAGAGCAGAGTAACAGAGACATGAGCACCTCAGTCTGCTGCTTCTCTTTTCACTGTCCAACCACAGTCCGGAGTAGGGATAAGACCTGTAAGTGTTAATCAGCTGCAGCACCCAAATTTGTGTTTTATGCATAGGCGTGCGCACAGGGTGTGTCGGATGTGCCTGAGCACACCCTATTTACACCGTGCAGTGCAGATTCCCCCTGCTCCCTGTCTCCCCCCTGCAGTGATGCCAGTTGCCCTCCTCTCCTCTCAGGTGCGGGGGAAGGGGCTAGTAAATATTTTATTACCAGCCTCTTCCCTTTCTGATTGAACACAGTGAGTGATCTGTACTGATCGCTCCTGTCTTCGATTTTAGCTGGAGCATAGTAAACTATGTTTACTGTAGGCTTCAGATAAATGGATTGGGGAATGCCTGTCCTCAGTTTTTATCTGTGTCTCAAAAGTAAGACATCAGGGGTCTGTTTATTAAAACCAGTGGTGTCGGGAGGGGGAGGCTGACGGGGGCTGGAGCCCCGAGTGTGCCCCCAAAAAGCCCCGGGTGTCAAAATCACTAAATTAATTATTAGTCGTGGTAACGGGAATGATCTCCCGCCAGCGTGGCCGAGTGACGTACACAAAGTCACGCCTCCGGGACCTGCCTCGGATTCATAGGCTCTGCCGGGCCCAGGAGGAGGCGGTAATGACACTGCGTGCCCGCACTGGACACTGGAAATCCTTGCTGAGCCGCTTGCTCTGTGTAAATGGGCGGGCGGCTCTTCTATCCTCGCTCTGGCTGCCTACCTGGTGCCTGCAGGGCTGTCTGAGTGGTGAATGCTGGGGCCCGGGATGAGTGTACTCGCACACTACAGAACAGGTAAGACTGAGCAGCAACAATCTGTGTATGTCAGATAGGTCAGTCGTGTATGTCAGGTAGGTCAGTCGTGTATGTCGGGTAGGTCAGTCGTGTATGTCGGGTAGGTTAGTCATGTATGTCAGTAGGCAGGTCAGTCATGTATGTGTCAGGTCAGTGTATGTATGTCAGGTAGCTCAGTGTATGTCAGGTAGGTCAGTGTATGTCAGTGTATGTATGTCAGTGTAGGTCAGTCATGTATGTCATTAGGCAGGTCAGTCATGTATGTGTCAGGTCAGTGTATGTCAGGTAGGTCAGTGTATGTATATCAGGTAGGTCAGTGTATGTATATCAGGTAGGTCAGTGTATGTCAGGTAGGTCAGTGTATATCAGTGTATGTCAGATAGGTCAGTGTATGTGTCAGGTAAGTCAGTGTATGTATGTCAGGTAGGTCAGTGTAGGTAGGTAGGTCAGTGTATGTCAGTGTATGTATGTCAGGTAGGTCAGTGTATGTATGTCAGGTAGGTAGTTTAGTGGTCAGCATTGATGGGCCCTCTTAAGCCAGGCAGCAACCAGCAAGTGAGCTTACCCCCCCCCGCCGCACAACCCCACCCCCAGCCAAAAAACCCAGCGCCACCACCACCGACCCCCCCCTCCCCCAATACCGTCCCCCCGCCCCCGTGCCGGCCTTGGCCACCTAGCAACGGCCCTGATTAAAGCCCTACAACGGAGCTCCTAAAAATAAAAATCATAATATTGTAAAAAATGATTTTAAAAATAAATTTAATTAAAAATAAAAACTACTGACACCATTCAATGCCCTACTGACACTAATCTTTGCTCTACTGACACCGTCCACTGCTCTGCTGATGTACATGCATGTGTGTTTGTGCTCTGGGGTGCACATGCTAATGCAATAGGCTGCGCACACCAATGATTTCATGTGTGTATTTAGCTTAGCTGTTTGCCTGGCGTTCAGCTATAAAGAATTATTCCTTACCCCTCTGCTCAATGGCTAATGACACTATTCCCTCTCCTCCACTGTGTGCTGCTTCACACAACACGCAGGGGATGAACTCTCCATTGAAAAGGCGAAAAATCCTGCAGTCGCTTCATTCTGAAAAGATAGATGTAGCACTCCTTCAAGAGACATACTTCCCAAGGCAGTATAACCCCTCCTTTCTGCATGCCAAATTTCCGATGTTTTTCCTAGCAAATGCTGAGGAAAAAACTAGGGGGGTAGCTATCCTGTTTTCAAATAACTGTAAATTCACACCGCAGCTAGAATATAAGGACCCAGAGGGCAGATTTTTGCTAGTAAAGGGGACAATAGACGATCAACTTTATACCTTTATCTCATACTATGCACCCAATCAGGGCCAAACAGAATTCTTCCAGGACATGCTCAAAAACTAGATCCACTAGTGGGTGGGACGGTCATGTATGGGGGAGATTCGAACACAGCTCTAGATCAGGGGCTGGATAAATCCAGACCACCAGGCTCTCAACTCACCCGCCCACCCAAACGGAGCCTCAATTTGGCCAAATTAATCTTTCAATATGGGCTGGCGGATGCTTGGAGGGAGATGAACCCAACTAAAAGAAACTACACCCAATATTCGTGCCCCCACAAGTCCTATGCAAGGATAGACCACATATTTATATCCACCTCCAAAATCCTGAACGTAGTTAAGTCTTTCATTAGAGATACGGTTTGGTCGGACCACTCTATAGTCTTTCTCATCCTAAATAGGAGCCTTGATCGTCCTACCCTATGACATTGGAGAATTAATGAATCCATACTCAGCGACCCGATTAGCGTAGTGGAAATTGAAAAGGCTATAAAGGAGTACTTCCTAATGAATAACATAGCGGAAGTTTCACCAGAAACCCTCTGGGCTGCCCACAAGGCCACCTTACCCTTAAGTAAATTGATAGAAATTTCCACACAGATCAAAAAGGAAAGAATGATTGACATTGACAAACTTGAAAAGGAAATCACACCCCCAAAATGGTCCCCATGGCTAAATTGGATGCAGCGCGTCTCTCTCTCAACCTAGCTCTCACTGCCAAAGCTGAAAAGAACATCAGACGGAGTGGGGCTAAATTCTATCACCAGAGGGACAAAATGGGATTTATGCTGGCCGCTAAATTTTCTCCACAACAATGAATGCGGGCTTTACCAAAAATTAGAACACCGGGCAGGACTCACACTATGAATCCACACATTTTATGAGCAACTATACAGCGCGGGGAATGATAATAGAAAGGTCCACATGAACTCCTTTTTAGTTTTCTTCCCAATTCCAACTCAACTCAGTTTCCTTCCCAATTCCAACTCAACTGACCGCCACTGGGATAAAATGGAGACCCCGATAACAGAGGAAGAAGTGTTACTGGTCATTAAGAATCTTAAACGGGAGTCGGCCCCTGGCCCAGTGTCAGGTCACCTTGAGGCTAGGTGACAGATGCACACCGTTGGGATCAGAAGTGCACCGCAAGGTAGTGGACCCTACGGCTGACTGCTGTGGATGGGAGTCAGGGTGGTAAGGAAGGCAGGGCCTCTGGAACGCCAACACGGATCCCACCAGGGTTAGAGCGTAAGATTCCCTGGGGTGCGGAGTCTAAGAGCCAGCAGGTGTTCACCAGAGCCTCTAGTGGTGAGGATGGACCATGCTGCAACTGGCTCCAGGTCGCGACCCCCAGGGTCCCCCAGCTCACACCCACAGTAGGCAACAGGAGGATAGGGATAGTAAGGGAATAAGCCAAGGTCGGGGCCACAAGCAGACATGGACAACAGAGTTCACGCCAAGGTTCAGGGTCACAGGCAAATGGGGATAGTCAGGGACACGCCAAAAGGTCAGGGTCACAAGCAGACAGAAATAGTCAGGAACACACCAAGGTCAGCAACAGAGACAAATGAAGAGCGCATAGCAAGCAGGAAACAGGAAGCCGAATACACAATGGTTGATCAGCACTGCTGGCTTGTAGTGTACAGGTTAATATAGGGTTCCCTGATAGGGCCTGGGGTGGGGCCATGCTTAGAGGAGAGGTTATAAAACCAGCCAGGTGTGAGTGGCTGGCCTCTGAACACATGAGGAGAAGGTAAGCTGACAGAGAAAGATTACTGCATAACCATGACACCCAGGTGGCTTCTCCATGCCGAACTACAAAACCTTCGCCCAGACCTTGGCACCGTACCTCGCTCACTTCTTTAATGCCAAAACTAAAGGGGACCCTTTAGATAGACAACTTAACTCAGCATTTATCTCTGTAATACCCAAACCAAACAAAGACCGAGGGGAGGTGGGTAATTACAGACCAATATCTCTGATAAAACTCGAAATGGATCTTAAGAACTGGGCGCTCCATGAAATATCCTGGCTGGGGAGAGTGAATGCGGTTAAGACGACACTACTTCCCAAACTACTTTATCTCTTTAGGGCTCTCCCGATTCCCATTAATAATGATCATCTGCGGATTTCCCAAAGCAAAATTATGAAATTCATCTTGGGCTCCTCTGGACACCGCCTCTCCAGAAAAAGTTTATATAGACCTAGGACACAGGGAGGATTGGGAGTACCCAACCTACAGTGGTATTACCAAGCGGCACACTTGGCACAAGTGTCAACCGTCTATACACGTTTAGAGAAACCTGATTGGGTGCATATAGAACGGCAAGCAGTCCCCACACACACATTAGACTTCTTACTCAGTGCCAAGGTTCGCCATCACTGGTTTAGAGGATGCCCAAGCTCATCTCTATCCAGCACTATGACCAGGAAGAGAAGTGGGACCAAGATATCTTTGGCCATACTTCAATTTTAAAAGAATGGACTGATGTGAATGAGTAGTATTTTCCTAATATGTGTCACTTTTAGGCCTGAGTCACCCCTATGCTGGGCTGCAGCAGCATGCGGCAGAAAGGACACAGGAGACGGAGAGATAAAGCTTTTCAGCGTGGCACAGCACCCCCCCCCGCGCGCGCATCGCCCTCCCCCCACGCCTTCGGGCCATTTGTTATAACCAGTCCGCGGGCCACAAATGGCCCACAGGCTGGTACTTTGAGACCCCTGCTTTAGAGGCTGTACTCTTTCAGGGTCCATGATTCACATATGACGGGACTGCCCGAGAATCAGAGGATTCTGGAACAGATTGTTTCACATGAAGGTTATGGGATGTCAGGTCCCCAAAGATCCCTACATAGCATTACTAAATGCCCCGGTCTCTAAAGCCACCGAGAATTAAATTTTCTTTATTCTTTTGGGACCAAACTGACCATTGCACGAGCCTGGAAACAACCGAACATCTCAGTGGCAGTAGCCAAACAAAAAATTTCTTGGGTGATGGCACAAGAAAAATGGTCACCTCTCTGACGGACTTAGCTGCTAATTTTAAGGCAACATGGGAACCCTGGGCATCCTATATAGGCATTTCAAATTAATATGGAGAATATTGATAGGGACCCAGGAGAGGGATCACGAGGGGCTGGCTAATTACCTTAATATCTTTACCTTCTTTCTTTCCTCTCTGCTTTCAGACTATTCTTCCTTCCTTAAAAATACAACTTCGCACTACCTCTTAGTGCATCATATTACTTATGATTATCTTTACGGTCATGGAAAGGTTATTCAGAGACCTAGGATAGACAGCACCTTGACTGCTTAACAACGTAAGCATAGACTGTAGCCATAAAGGCCGATTGACCAATTGCTATCAATTAGGCGCAGAACAACACCTTTGCTTCACAGCCACCAGTGCGATATACTCCTGGGGAAATTATAAGATTAACAGTCTATTATTAACAGTTATTTTATGTGTAATCTGAAGATTGCCGCGTACAAACGATTGGACATTCCGACAACAAGATCCATGGGATTTTTTCCGACGGATGTTGGCTCAAACTTGTCTTGCATACACAAGGTCACACAATGTTGTTGGAAATTCCGAACGTCAAGAACGCGGTGACGTACGACGAGCCAAGAAAATTGAAGTTCAATAGTCAGTGCGGCTCTTCTGCTTGATTCCGAGCATGCGTAGAACTTTGTGCGTTGGAATTGTGTACACACGATCGGAATTTCCGACAACAGATTTTGTTGTCGGAAAATTTGAAATCCATATCTCATCCATCTCAGATTTTGTGTGTCGGAAATTCATATGGAAAATGTCCGATGGAGACTACACACGGTCAGAATTTCCAAGAAAAGGCTCCCATCGAACATTTTCCTTCGGAAAATCCGACCGCGTGTACGCGGCAGATCTCTGTAACCGACTTCAGTTTTTTGTCACACTTGACATTTATTGTTCACCTTCTTATTTGTGATGTAATTTCTCATGTTATTGCTAATAGAAACTTATTGAAATAAAAAAAAAAAGAATTATTTCTTTATCGGCTTGTGACTTTAATGAATTATTTTATACTGAAGCAGATCCTTTTGCTGATATAACAGTACTTTTCTCTGTTACAAATCTTGCCTTTTCCCCATATTTTCTCATTCACTTTTCCTGAACAATAAACTATTTTTCATTGTATAGTCTAAAAAAATAGGACAAATGTAAATTTGTGTGACTAGCGAACCTTCTTACATTTTGTTTTCCATTATGTGCCAAATTCATCCCTTAAAGAAAAGGAAGAAGAAGACTTTTAAACAAGACATATATTACCTTCAGTAGCATCACAATGATATATATTTTTTTCTTCTAGGCGAAATACAGAACACCGCACTCATTCATCACATATTATCAGACACTAGTGGTCAACTGACATTATTTATGGGTATTTCTGAGCTTTCTCTGGACTGGGTGAATGTATTAAGCAGTTGTTAGACTCTGAAAGGTACAGTAGATGTATTTTACAGCCTGTCCTTTTGAGAAGTTGCATGAATGCTATGGACCCCCAGGGGAAAGGGATCTGTGTAGAATCCCTGCCTTAGCAAACTTTATATGGTTGTTTTTAGTAATTAATTTGATACTTACATTGTAAGGTTGAAAAAAAAGACATGCCAAGCAAAAGACAAAAGTAAATAGATGAAAATCGTACATCCTTTTGAAACCTAAACCCACAGTTGATCCCGAAAAAGGCAAATAAAAAAACCCTAAGGGGCCCTTTAGATTACACAATGAGTTACTATGCTTTATAGTATGTCAAAGCAGGCCAAAAATGTTGGTCTGGCAGCACCCCTAACAGGTATTCACTTTTTATTTTTTAAGCAAGGGACTACCAGCCACTTTATTAGGTACACCTTGCTAGTACCGGGTTTGACCCCCTTTTGCCTTCAGAACTGCCTTAATTCTTTATGACATAGATTCAACATGGTGTTGGAAACATTTCTCAGATATTTTGGTCCTTAGTGACATGATTGCATTACACAGTTGCTGCAGATTTGTTGGCTGCACAGCCATAATGCGAATCTCCCCTTCCACCACAAACCAAAGGTGCTCTATTGGATTGAGATCTGGTGACTGTGGAGGCCATTGGAGTACAGTGACCTCATTGTCATGTTCAAGAAACCAGTGGTGAGATGATTTGAGCTTTGTGACATGGTGTATTATCCTGCTGGAAGTTGCCCTTTAGAAGATGGGTACAATGTAGTCATAAAGAGATGGACAACAATACTCAGGTAGGCTGTGGTGTTTAAACAATTCTCAATTGGTACCAAAGGGCCCAAAGTGTGCCAAGAAAATATCCCCCACACCATTACACCACCACCGCCAGCCTAAACCGTTGATACAAGGCAGGTTGGATCCATGCTTTCATGTTGTTTACACCAAATTCTGACCCTACCATCTGAATGTTGCAGCTGAAATTGAGACTCATCACACCAGGCAACGTTCTTCTATTGTCCAATTTTGGTGGGCCTGTGAAAATTGTAGCCTCAGTTTCCTGTTCTAAGCTGATATGAGTAGCACCCGGTGTGGTCTTCTGCTGCTGTAGCCCATCTGTTTCAAGGTTGGATGTGTTGTCCATTCATAGATGGTATTCTGCATATCTTGGTTGTAACGAGTGGTTATTTGAGTTACTGTTGCCTTTCTGTCATCTTGAACCAGTCTGCCCATTCTCCTCTGACCTCTGACATCAACAAGGCACTTTTGTCCACACAACTTCCACTCACTGGATATTTTCTCTTTTTCCCACCATTCTCTGTAAACCTGAGAGATGGTTGTGCGTGAAAATCCCAGTTGATCAGCAGTTTTTCAAATACCCAGACCAGCCTGTCTGCCACATTCAAAGTACAAAAGTACCATGTGATGCGATTGCCACACGTTCAAAATGTAGTGCAGCATGTGCGGTGCAAATTTTGCTTTTGAATATTAAGATTACTTTGTGTTATAAGCAAGGAAGCTTAGACCTCTGCAATGTAATAATGTGCTTTAACGAAATGAAAAATGCTGTACATATAAACTATTACAATTTGTTAGGAATACAATACAAGACTAGTAGATATACATATTTCCTATCAAATAAGCAGAAACTCTGGTCTGTAAACAGTAGAAATGTGCTTCAAACGTTACTTAACTCAGGTTAGAGTGGGTTTACAATCTCTGTAGGAAACAAGGATCCCAGGCTTACTCTATAAGCTGTTGCTGGAGATCAGACGAAAGTGTTTTCAGGAACAGATTCTTCTGTCTAGTATAGACCTTCCTTGGTGTTAAGTCATTACGGAGTCCTCTCGTCAGCTTATGCCTTACAAGTGGAAAATTTACCATCCCCACATGGGTGTGGACCCTTCTGCAATACAGAGTTTCAGTTGGAGAAACATTCTCCATTTTGCCCTCTAGATGGCACTGTTTATACATGCCATAGGTCATCTATGTCAAAAGACCAAGCTATTGTTTGACCATGGTTACATAACAATAGACTGATCCAACTGTTAACTGAAATACAACAAATGGTATCTATGTATCCAGCGGCATTTGTTTGAAAAGTATCTGCCTGAAATACTCCAAGAAAACATGATGTCTGTCTCCAAGAAAAACACCTAAACTGATTCTTCCATGTACAGTGAAGTCTGAATAAAAATAATAAAACAGACATATATATATTTATATCAAACGCAACACAGTGTGGTGTGATTTCAGCCCATTAAAAATGAATGGGGCTGAAATCGCACTGCACAAAACTGCATGTCAAACGCACAGAAAGTGCACAGCGTTCTTGTGTGCTTCACATGCAGTGCCTAGTGTGAATGAGGCCTTAGGCTCTGGGGGGGGGGGGGGGATCATGGCTACTGGAGGTAGAAAATGTCCCAGCATCAGTAGGAGTATACAGCCTTGGTGGTCAATAGGAGTAAAAAAAATTACATAAGGCCTGTTGTCAGGCAAAATAGTGCTCTATCAATGGGATACAATTCACCTGGACACACTAAAGCTGGGTACACACAGGCTGAATGTCAGGAGACTTGTAGTGCAGAGTGGATTTGACTTTAGTAAATAACCCCCAAAGTTCCTTAAGCACTAGGAGCTGTCAGTCTTATATTTGGATGTAAATGCCCGGAGAGATGTGGAATGGACTAGAACCCAGTGCAGCTGCCAACCACTGGAAAATGAATAACAAGGGACAAAAAACAAAGAAGCATAGATACTTATAGGCCATTGGCTAAGTAAAAAATGTGTTTATTGCACTTGAGAAATGTGAACAACTGTCAATTAAAAAAACTTGCAGAGGTTGCAAAAAACATAGGAGCATATAGCCAGTATAGATACTAGAAAAAAATGTTAAACGGTACCACAATGCCATCTGGGTAAGGAAAGGTTCATCCTTCATCCAGTGGGCTTGTTGGTTAAGCATGGAAAGAGATGTAATAAACCTTGTGAGATAACGATGGAAGCCGGTGGAGGGGGGGGGGGGGGTTCCGTGACAGCCCTCTGCCTCAACCTGGTGGTCAAGCTCTGCTGGAGTCCAGGATGGAGAGCGCAATGGCGAAGGACACTTACAGGAAGCTGTGAGATGCTGAAGCTGGTCGCAGGAGTGAGCCACAGACAGTGTGGTATAACATCCACCGCTGGGAGATGGAACCGGGAGAGCCCAACAAACCCACTGGAGCCAGGTGCACTGGATGATGTCAGGGCCGCTCTGGAAATAAGGGGAAACAGGAAGCCCATCTGTAGTGGTGAACCGCAAGCTCTGGGCTGCTGTGTCTTACATGTTTCGTGCGCATGCGCTTTTGTTATGAGAGGCGGATCATCCATCAATTGAGATGTGACATCCCACCAACTGTGTTCTTTATTAGTTACTGGGCATGGAGGAGGAGGGAGGGACTGGGCTGTCATTTAAGATCTGTATACACATCCACATGTGAGATGTCACTATCATGTGACCTGAAAAGCTCAGCTCAAACAGGAAATATTCTCTCCAGCAAAAGAGACCAAACTGAGCATGTGCAACAGTACTACCCTCACTGTGTCTTATCTGGTCTTGCCAAGAGAGACCCTGCAGGAGGAGAGGATCTGTGTATACAGGATCAAACAGCCTTTTTACATATAAGTTTCACAGTGAGTATAACAAGCATGCTATTCTCCATATACTGTGCAGACAGATTTTACTGTTGTGGGTTTAGTAATCCTTTAAGTAGTGGCAAAGATAAGTACATTTTACTAACAAATACAAAGTAGTAAAATGGTTTCAGACGTTAAGGTTTGTTTTACTTTTATTGTGCATTTAGAAATAAATCTAATATTTGTATAAAGCAGTGGTTCTCAACTCCTGTCCTCAGGACCCACTAACAGGCCAGATTTTAAGTATTACCTTGGGGAGATGCAGACTAGAATACTGCAATCACTGAGTAGCAAATTATATCACCTGTGATGTATTTCAGTTGTCTTGCAAACCTGGTCTGTGAAGCCTCGTACACACGATCGGATTTTCCGCCAACAAAACCGCTGACTTTTGTCGGAAGGGCGTTGGCCCAAACTTGCCTTGCATTCACACGACCACAAACTAGTTGGCCAACAAATAGGAACAAAGTGATGCACTACATTGTTTTTCAGCTCTTTAGCGCCACGCTTTGGGCTCCTTCTGCTAATTTCCTGTTAGTAGAAGTTTGGTGAGTGTTGATTTGTGCTTTTCATTTTGCATTTTTCAATTAGTTTCTAAACGGCCGTTCGTCAACCAGACATTATTTTTTTGGTTGAATAATGATTGGGTTTGCTATATTTTCTATATTTTTGGATGCATAGAATGCACTTTTTGGTTAAAGCGGCGTTCCACTCAAATTTTTAACTTAATCTTACCCCCTTCAGATAACTGCATAGATGTTCAAATGCCGCACGAAAAAAAATTTTATCGCTGTAATTACCTTTATATTGTATTTTATTGTTGCACTTCCTGTCTCTCCTCCCATGGGAGTAGGCGTGTTTATTGCCTTTCCACGGCGCCGCACTGTCTTCTGGGAGCTTAGTGTCAGATTTCCCAAGATTCAGTGCGGAAACAATGATCATGCGTGTGAACAAGCTGTGAAGGAACAGCATTAACCGCATCCAGGAAATCAATGCTTGTGGGCTTCACATGCCCACAAGCAAGATGGAAACAGCCAGCATCACAATTTTTAAGTTATTCTTCAGTACGAAAACAGAGGCGGAAATATTACACCCAAACTGTGAGTATTATATTGGGGTTAGCAAAGTGTCTCAATGACCTAAAAAAAAAAAAAAAGATTGGTCGCCGGACTCCTGCTTTAAGTTCTATTGGCAGATAACATGTCTAATTTTATTTGTTTTCTTTTTTTGATGCACAATAAAAAAAATTGTGGAGAATAATACTTGGCTATGTGTTTTACTTCAAATGACAGTTTGGGAGTAGGCAGTTACATTTAAAAAAATACAATGTAAAATTGACAAGGGACACCAACATAGTTGTATCTTTGATCTTAAAAACTACGGGATAATAGTGTTGTCGTAACTTGAGCAAAAAAAAAAAAAAAAAACCATAATATTATTCTTGATATCACTAGAAAAAAAAGGCCTTTGAAAATTTGTTTGCAATAACTCCATCAGTATCACCAGCAAAGCAGCTTCATTATTATCCCATTAAAGAAGAAGAGAATTGTGCGCTGTATTTTGACATTTTACAATCTCCTACGTCACGAATGTTAATTCTCCATTAGGAACGGTAGTTTATAAGACCGACCGCTTCTGGCTCATCCTTGCTTCCGGGAATGCGTGCTTGTACGTTGGACTTTTGTTCGACGGACTTGTGTACACACGCTCGGAAGATCCGACAACAGACAGACAAATTTTAAAACCTGCTATCCAACATTTGTCCAAAGAAAATCCGACAATAATTGTCCGATAGAGCGTACACATGATCGGATTTTCCGCCAACAGCCTGTCATCACACATTTCCTGTCGGAAAATCTGATTGTGTGTACGGGGCTTTAGTGGGTCCTGAGGACAGGGGTTGAGAACCACTGGTATAAAGCAATGTACAGAGCTGACTACAAATACATATGTAGCGCTGGTAGATTTTTATCTACCGCTGATAGGTAAATTTAGTGGGTCGCTTATTATAGGAAGTTAGATTTGCCTCTGTTCCAGCTTGGCTGACGTTGCGTGTATTGTGCCGGTGGGTGTTGTTGTCACCATTGGCGGGTGTTGGAAAAGCAACGTGTTGAAGCGTATGAGAGCTCCTCTGTCCCGGAGACAACTCGGTGGAGGTGGTCCTCCGAGTTGCATTCTGGGAGAGGGTATTTATGGGACAGACGCCATGTTTTAGGGTTTTGTTTTCAGCCACCTGCTGGCCCTCCTGGCTGACAGGTATGCACTAGGAATACCACCTCGTGGTCCTCCGTTCTGGAGGCTGCAGCGTGTGGGTGGGCCCAGAAACCTGTCTGGGGCCTACCACAGCAGCAGAGCAATGGTCCTGATCTGTCTATCCTGAGTGAAGAAGCTGGACAACCGAGGACATCCCAGGGGAGGACCTGTCATGGAAGGATCATGCAGAGTGCTGGTCTGGAGAGGGGCCTGGTGACTCGGTTGGAGGACGTATCCTGAAGTAGTCTTACTGCATAGTACTGCCGGGTTGGCTTAAAGGTTCAAGTACTGTATCTGACATTCATCACAAACCAATACATCCTGTGGCAGAGGATCGTACGGATTCATTCCAAACAAGTCTGTGGCAGAGACTTTTGTTCGTGCTACGTGCTGGCTGCTAGGCAAGTGAGAGATGTCTATCCAGGCGGGCAAAGATTAAATCCTACAAAAAGGGGAGACTATTCAACTACAATTGCAAAGAATGTTCTGAAGAATACTACAGAAAGGTATTTGAGCTTCCCTGCAGCTTTCCTTCTACCTCTCTCCTGCTACTTCCCTTGTTCGTTTATTAAAGCATTGGAAAACCTACTCAAGTGTTTGGTGCTTATATCATCCAGAGGTAAACTTAACGGAACCCTAGACCCGGTGTCGGTGAAACAGAGGTATCGAAGGTGAAGGTAACAAGCCCGCTTAAACCAGCAGCTCCACCGAGAGTTATTGCTACACATACCTCCCAACATTTTGAGATGGGAATGAGGGACGCCTACTAGCAAATGTATGTAGGCATAGGACACACCCCCTGCCACACCCCCTTAAAGGAGAATTAACCACAAAAAAAAAGGCCACAAGGGCTTTTTTTACCACTACTTTATATTGGCTTTTAAAATTTATAAATGCAGCCATTTAGAATTTGGATGAAAGGTTTAGCACTGGGAAACACTTTTTGAAAGATAAAAAGTGCATTTTATATACAACTCTATAGATCAGACCAAAATGAGGGACAAATGGTGAGGAAAGAGGGATATTGTTCCAAATCAGGGACAGTCCCTCGAAATCAGGGACAGTTGGGAGCTATGCAAATAGCTTATTTGTTATATTCAACCTTCTCACAGCTTTTACTGCAAAGAAGCCTTTCCATTTCCAGAAACAAAAAGTGCCCCCCTTTGTCTTTTGCAATGGCCTTAAAGAGAACAACTTTGCCCCAAGTTTACTATATAGATCATTTTTGTTTCTACACAAGGTGAGTATTCTCCCTTACTTTCTACTTCCCAAGGGAGAGAAAAATTCTGCTCAGTTAGCAGACACAGCATTTTTAATTTATGACTGCAGAGTCTTTCAATCAGAAAGAGAAAAAAAGAATTTGTAAAACCGAGAACAGATGTTTTCCTTTATTTATTAATAAATTACGGATCAAAAGCAATTTGCTCAAATGCTCTCTATATCATTTTCGCCAAAACACTGTCAGCCTTATCTTTCCATTGTGTCATAAGGATGCTATAAAAAAAAGGGAAACCAGCCACGATGTAAATGGCTTTATTGCAGATCTTCACGTTTAAGGTTTCTTTTACTGCTAATGAAGAATACAATCATTTTTAAAATAAACGTAATAAAACGTTATGGCGGGTATACAAGATGCTGGCACGGTAAAATCACTTTTATGGCACATGGAGCTCGGAAAGCTCCCTCGTTCGGCACATATAAGGAAGAATGTCTGATTGAGGCAGACAGATCTCTGGAGCAGCTGAGGACGGCTTAAATTGCTTTATAATTTGTACAGTTCAAATAATAAGAAGTACAATTGTTTATAAATCCGCAGCAATAAAAAGTATCCTTGAATGCCTCTGATGCATTGTTTCCAGCTTAGATGTATTCGTGACTACTTTTACTGGAGTTTCTTGGGGGGGGGGGGCTGTAAAGGGGGTCAGTTAGGCAAACACCCCTTTTTTTAGGGACAAATTAGAACTGGCACTAGGAGATCAATAAAGGGAACTTATCAAGAGACATCTACATACAGTACATAGTACCGTGCGCTTTACATGTAATGAGCTTTGTAAGTTTGTTGTCCATGCACCTACTACAATACACTCTAGGCTCAATTCACAAAGCTTTCACACAAGGATAAGGCTCTCTAAATTAGTCATATGACTGTCAGTGTTAAATCTTGTTGGAGCAAGCTGAAAATAACTGACACATTTGTAAAATGTGAATAAGCCCTTAGAGGTGGACCTAAAATGGACCTAGCTTCAAGAACACTCACTGGCCACTTTATTAGGTGCACCTGTTCAATTGCTTAGTAACACAAATTGCTAATCAGCCAATCACATGGCAGCAACTCAATGCATTTAGGCATCTAGGCGTGGTGAGGACGACTTGCTGAAGTTCAAACCGAGCATCAAAATGGGGAAGAAAGGGGATTTATCTGACTTTGGACGTGGCATGGTTGTGTTGGTGCCAGACGAGAGTATTTCAAAAACTGCTGATCTACTGGGATTTTCACGCACAACCATCTTTAAGTTTTACAGAGAGTGGTCCAAAAAAGAGAAAGTATTCAGTGAGCGGCAGTTTTGTAAATGCAAATGCCTTGCTGAGGTCAGAGGTCAGAGGAGAATGGGCAGACTGGTTTGAGATGATAGAAAGACAACAGTAAGCCCCCTTTCACACTGGGGCGGTTTTCATGAGCTTTAGCACTGGAAATAGCCTCTGCTAAGCACCTGAAAACTGCCTCCCATTCATTCAATTGTGACTTTTCACACTGGGGCGGTGCGCTTGAGGGACGTTCCAATAATTCCTGTAAGCAGCATCTTTGGGGCGGTTTGTGAGCGCTGTATTTAGCAATCCCAACACGCCCTGCCTATTGGAATGAATAGGCAGCGTTTTCAAAGTGCCTGAAAAGTGATTTGAAAAGCCACAACATGGGAGTTTTTAACCCCTTCTTTGGGGTTAAAAGCGCCCTACTAGTGGCCGAAAAGCGCCGCTTGAACAGCACTAAAGCACTACTAAAACAAGCAGGGCTTTAGCGCTAAAGCGTCCCCAGTGTGAAATCACTTGTTTGACGATAACTCTTTATTACTAGATATTTACTGTTCTTTAACTATGTTATAGATATACTTTCCTCTTCATACACCCCTGAAGAAGAAGAAAGATTGTACTCCGAAACGCATTGGGTGCTAAGAGGACTTCATCTGTGTTTACAAACATGGTGACAATATTAGAAACTGTCTAGACATTCCATCGTTTCATATCTATATATGTACATTTTTAGTGACTATGTTTAATCATCAATAAATATTTTTTGTATTAGAAATACTTTGTATACTCCTTCAACCGTACTACTATGTGCCTTTAAAGTCTACCTTAGGGGACATTTTCTTTTCTGCTCTCAATACTGGATGTGGCACTAGACTGGCAAAATATCACCGTTTGTCTTTTCTTCTAACATTCCCATAGACACACTCCCAAACCTTGTGGACAGCCTTCCCAGAAGAGTTGAAGCTGTTATAGCTGTTTAATATTTCGGGGGAGGCAGCAAACCAAAGCCAACCCCCCTCCGTGGGAGACGGACAAGAATGCGCGCCCCCCCGCGTGGGAGACGGATTGGAATGCAGCGGCGATCAGTGGCGTCTTTACCTTAGGAAGGAGGCAGATCAGGCAGACAAGGATCCGGCTGCAGCTCCTCGCTCCTGGGCCATCGCTTCTCCTCCAGGCCGAACAGCAAGTGGGTTCTGACACAAGTGGGTGTGGCTGCGCCCAGAGCCCACCCTTTTTTGCAGCCAATTAGAGCCTTGGCCTCTAATCATGTGCTTAAAAAAAAAAAAACATTGAAATTCATGCCTCTGACGCCCTGCAAGTAGATTAGGGGGCCGGGCGCATGGATGGGGAGGCGGCACCCACGCTCCCCCTATAGATGGGCCACCACTGATATTGAACCCTATATACTAATGGCAGGAATACACAATAAGAAAATCAGGCTAAAATTTCCATTCTGCGACCGATCAAGCGATTTTCTACTCGTAGATGCCCAGCAAGTAATACCCGATATCAATATTGTGAACGAAAAAGACCAATTGAACAAAAATTGAAAAAATGTGTTGTATCGTTTGCGAACGAACAATATTCTATTCGTTGGCGTTGGCGTGAAGGTCATCCATCTTGAACATTTGTCATAATGGGAAAAATGTGAGCGGTGTACTCACTTTTGTGACATACTGTATATACACAAAAAAAATTGAATAATGTGTGGTGGAATTATTTACATATCATATATTCATTCCACTTAGAGGATCGGGATTTGATCCTTAAAGCCTTATCACAACACTATTTATGGACTAATTTCACTTTATTAATGCTGTATCATTTAATCAGTGTTGGTTTATTAATTTATGGGTATACACATTTTTTTATGTTAACATTTTTTATGTCTTAATTTTTAAATTCAATTTTCCATATACTAATACTCACTCTTGAGATATCAGCGCTGCTACTTTTGTTATTATCTGTTGAACATTATCACGCTTGAGCGGAACTAGTAGATGACCCTACTTGTACGTGAGACGTCAACACTAGGTATGAAATCGATTGCTCTTTTAAAGATTTTTTTTATTTATTTTTGGTTAATGTTTCAATTGACAATTTTGACCAACGAACGCTGTTTCGTTGGTTGGCGGTCGAGCGATCGGCCAAATTTTCGAACCGTGTATTCCTGCTATATGACTGGGATGCCATTAAAATTCATGTGCGTGTATAGCCAGGTGTCCCGATACTTTTGGTAATATAGTGTATGTATATATGGGTAGCCATATTTGTTTGATTGCATAAGCAGGCTCCCTTCTGGTCCTCCTACCTCAATAGTAAAATTGAATGATTTATGATCTTAGATAAGATTTAACAGAACTGAAAAATTAAACTCTCTGTAAACTTTTACTTTTAAGTGACCTTGCCATCTCTCCTGAAGCTGTAAATGACATGTTGAAGTCTGGAGCAGCATGTTTCAAATATTATATACTATAAAAAGTACTTTTTTTTTTTATTTATTTTTTTTTTTTTTTCAGGCATTAGGACTTGTTTTAATGAATACACAGCAGCATTATGTTGTGTCTTATACAGCTGTCTGTAGTTCAGGTTTAAAGTGGACCTAATAGCAGCTTAATAAATATTAACATAATTAATTCCTGATGTATCGCAACAAACAGTATATTAACATGACAAAAATGCTGTAACTTTATCACAAAATATTACAAAATAATCCTTGAGCTCCAGGTATGTGACCAAAGATCATACTGCAGATCTGTAACTTTTTAGCAAGTTACAAGATGAGAGGCTGCAGCAGGATAATGATCTAAGAGAAAACATGAGTGCACACAGCCTAGAACTGCACATGTGCCCGGATTTACATAATTCTGTCAACTCCAATCCAACACCTCAATTAAAGAGGAAGTAAACCTCTGATGGGTTTACTTCCTCTTTTTTCCCTGCAAAGGTAAAGCATCATGGGCTACTATGCATCGCATAGTAGCCCATTATGTGTCACTTACCTGACACAGGAGCCTGCGATGTCACCGCTGTCCCCTCTGCTATGGAGCATCCATCTTCTTTTTTTTTTTTTTTTTTTTTAAATCTTTATTTATTTTTCAAAATACAAAAAATCAACCCGTGGTATCATACAAGTTCACTTTCCTAATTACTAAGGGGGGAGGGGACACCCGACCAGCAAAGCAGGGCTTCCTACCCCCCCTCAACGCCTTCCGGAACTGCCTCTCCCCCCCCCTACACCCCCCCTCCCCCCCCCCCCTTCCCCCCCCATCCCCCGCAGACACGTACCCTATTCCCTCTTCCTTCATATCTCCGCCCCACTCCCCGGCACTATCTTGACATTATCTCCACATATTTCTCTGTTTTTTTAAAAATCCCCCATGGATACCATTTCCCTTGATCTCTTTCTTGCCTCCCCCTGGGGCCTCTTTTTCCTCTATGTATTCTAATCTGTAGATTTCGTCTACCTTATTGATCCAGTCTTTTATCATTGGGGGTTCTGTTTCTTGCCACTTTTTTGGGATAACATTTTTGGCTGCATTAAGTAAAATTGGTGCCAGGGAGGAAATATATCTCCTCTTCCCTCCCTCCTGGCCATGAAACAAACAAGTCCAAGGGTCCTTTTTAATATTTTTCGCTATTATTCCTTCTATCAATCCTATCGCTTCCTGCCAGTAGGGTTGAATTTTAGGGCAATCCCACCAGATGTGTGCCATTGTGCCCAGGCCTCCGCACCCTCGCCAACAGCCAGGGGATTTATCTAGTGAAAATTTACTCACCCTAGCTGGGGTCATGTACCACCGGGCTAAGCATTTATAGTTACTCTCCCTTGACTTCATATCAACAGCTGTTGTATGTGTGGCTTCCAAGATGTTTTTTTCCGTGTCTACGTCGCATAATAATCCCAGATCCTCCTCCCATTTTCTAATGAACGGTGGGGAATCCTGTCCACTCTTACCCATCAATATTTTGTACACCTTTGAGGCCGTCCCTTTTAATTCTTCTCTAAGTGCCAATTTCTCTAATCCCCTATATTTCTCCTCTTCCCTTAAGGGGCCTGGGAGACTAGTAATGAAGTGTTTTAATTGGTTATACCTCCACCCATTTACTGTTAACCTCTGCCCTTGTGTCTTTAATTCATCTAGTGATTTTAATTCCCCCCTACTTATTATGTGTCTTATTTGTGTATCCTTTTCCGAAATCCAATTTCCTCCTATTTTCCCCATTCCTGGAGGGAAGAACGGGTTATTCTTTAAATAAATTAGTGGTGAATTGTAGCCCCACTCATTTAATTGGTGGATCTGGTCCCAAACTTTAAGTGTGTGACGCGTGATATAGTGTGTTTCTGTGCCTAACTCCCTATACTGTGGTGGGTTCCAGATTATCTGGTTCAAAGATACCTTACTTAACCCTATTTCTAGATTTACCCATTTTTTTGTATTGAAACTTTTACCCCATTCCAGTGCCCGTGTTATTACGATCGCTCTATAATAATTTCTAAAGTCAGGGAGGGCTAACCCCCCACGTGCTTTCTCTCTACATAACACCCCGTGCGCTATTCTCGGTTTCTTTTGGCCCCAAACATATTTATTTATCATCTCTGTTAGTACCCTAAAAAATTCTCGGGGAACTGGGATAGGGAGCATTTGCATTTTGATTAATATTTTCGGTGCAAGAACCATTTTTACTATATTTATTCGCCCCATCCACGAGGCTGTACCATGGGCTATTCTTTTTATTTCCGTTTTTATTTCATTTAAAAGGGGTATATAATTTATTTTATACAAGTCCCTTCTAGAGCTCGTTAATTTCACTCCTAAGTATTTTATGTTATCCCTCCATGGAAAACGGAAGACCTCGGCTAATCTACTGGCTTCCAGTTTGTTTATGTTGATCTTTAGAGCTTCAGATTTTTCTATGTTGATTTTAAGATTTGATAATGCACTATACCGCCCCATAATTGCTAAAAGATTAGGGATTGATATTCTGGGTTTTGATATATAAAATAAAATATCGTCGGCAAATGCCGCTAGTTTGTGCTCTTCCTCCCCTACCACACATCCGCTTATGTCAGGATGTTTTCTGATTATACTAAGGAGAGGTTCCAGGGCCAGGACAAAGAGGAGCGGGGACAGCGGACAGCCCTGTCTAGTACCATTTTGCATAATAAAACTGGAGGAGGGAATGTTATTCACCCTAACAAAAGCTGCAGGATGGTTGTACAAGATTTTTATTCTTCTTAGCATTGCTGGCCCTACTCCCATTTCCTCCAGTGCACTGAACATAAATCCCCAGTCTACCCTGTCGAACGCTTTTTCGGCGTCAATCGACAGGAGTAGCCCTGGGGATTTGCCGGCTTTAAGTGCCTCCAGTACCAGCAGGGACCGCACCCCATTGTCTCTTCCCTCTCTTCCGGGTACAAATCCCACCTGGTCCGGATTTACCAGGTGGGGCATTTTCTCTCTCAAACGGAGAGCCAGGAGCTTTGCGTACAATTTGGTGTCTTCGTTTAGTAACGCAATCGGCCGGTAACTTGAGCATAGGGTGCGGTCCTTGCCTTCCTTGGGGATCAGTGTCACTGCCGCCAGCAACGCGTCCTTACACATTTCCTGGTCTCCTAGGCCATTCCACATCTGGCAGAGCCTAGGTACCAGGATTGATTTAAATTTTTTATAGAAATAGGTCGTGAAGCCGTCCGGCCCAGGGCTCTTACCCCCTGGGGATTGCTTCAAAGCTCTAAAGACCTCCTCCTCTGAAATTGGTTTTTCCAATTCCAGTGAGTCTATTTGTGACAGAGTGGGGGGGGGCAGCTTCTTTAAGAAATTCCTTTACCCTTTTTTCTCTTTTCCCCTCCTGCTCTACCTTTCGCTCAACCGCGTAGAGGGAGGAAAAATATTTTTGAAATTCTTCTGCTATTTCTTTTGTTGAATGTCTCATCTCCCCTTTTTTGTCTTTCACCTTCTCTATATAGTTTTCCAATCTTTTCTTCTTGGTGGTTGCCGCTAAATGTTTCCCTATTTTATTCCCCTGTATATGGAAGTTCCTGTTGTTTTTATATATCCTTTTGAGGGCTTCTGTCTCTAATAGGTCTCTTAACTCGTCTCTTTTTACTGTTAGTTCCTTTAATACCTCTCTGCACACCTCCTTGCTTTTTTTATGGGTTTGTTCTAGTTTGGCTATTTGTTCTAACAATTCTTTTTGTTTTTTCGTTCTTTCCCTCTTTTCCTCTGCACCAATTGAAATTAATATCCCTCTAATGTAGGCCTTGAAGGTTTCCCACACAATAGTTGCCGGGACCTCATTGGTCTCGTTTATGCGGAAAAAACCCTCAATTTCTTTTTGGACCCTTTTAACAACCTGTTTTTTATTAATAAGGAATTCGTTCAGGCGCCAGGTATATGGGATCCTATGAAGGCCTTTAAATAATAATGTCATAACTACTGGAGCATGGTCTGAGAGGGTCATAACCTCAATTTTTGTTGCTCTTACTGAGTCCAGCAAACTATGTTCCACCAAGAAGTAATCCAGCCTTGCATAGGTCTTATGAACCTGTGAATAATATGTGTAGTCCCTCTCCTTGGGATGTAACACTCTCCACACATCAATCAACTGCTGGGCTTGTAGTTTTTTCCCTATTCTGGCACATGCCCTTTTATCTTCCCAGTGGGATTCTGCTGACCTATCCAAGGCTGGATCTATACAAAAATTTAGGTCTCCTGCTAAGATCAGCTCGCCTTCTTTATATTCCTCCAATCCAGTCAGGATTCGGCCAAGGTACCCCATCGGATCTCTATTTGGGCAGTATATATTTGCCAAAGTATAAATTTTTTCATTAATTTTCCCTTTCACAAACAGGAATCGTCCTTCTGGGTCCACTCTCTTATCTAACAAATTAAATTTTATCTGTTTCGAGAATCCGATGGCCACCCCCTTTGCCCTTTTGGATGGAGAATCCCCATATATCCATAGTGGAAGGCTTTTTGATGTTAATTTAATACCCTCCTCATACACTAGATGGGTTTCCTGCAGGAAAGCTATGTCGATCTCCAATCTCTGTAATTCCTGACTCAGCTTCCCCCTTTTTCCTGGTGAGTTGAGGCCTTTGACATTATACGATAGGCATCTGACTTCCATTGTCATTTATTCTTTGTTTCCGCCCTCACATCTCTTTTGGAAGCCTTTTAATTTACCCTGGGTATGACCTCTCCCCTTACACCAGGCAGTACCAAAGGATATAACCGTAGGGCCTAGGGAGGCCAAACCTAAAGGGAGAATATATGCCCTTAGATTTTTTCCAGGTCTAGAGAAACAGGGCAATAGTTGCGTAAAAACACATAGGGTAGATCTTTTAGGTTGTACTCTCTGTCTGCGGGTACCCTTCCTCCCCCTCCTCCCACTCACACCCCCCCTCCCCCCCCGAAACCCCACCCCCCCCACCCACCCCCCGCACCCCCACCCCCCACCCCCCCCCATCCCCACACCGTTTCCCAAGCTGAGGGTCGTGGCATCTCTCATAGTACCTTCCCGCCAACGCCCCCCTGTGTGCAGGGTGTTGCTCCCGCGATGGGGGTTCGGAGAAACTAAAACCCTTTCGTGGTGAAAGCATCCTTTCTAAGTATCACATTTTAATCCTGGTGCTTTATGATCACCCCCCACCCCCCCCCCCACCCCCCCCCAAACTCGCCCCCCCCCCAAACTCGCCCCCCCCCCTCAAAAGAACCTGCCCTCCATGTCCTGAGGAACTCTAATATTTAAGTTTGTGCAGAAGTCCTGTAGATCTTCCATCTGTTTTAATCTGAAGCTCCTCCCCTCTCTTGTCACCAATAGGGCAAATGGGTAGCCCCAACTATATTTCAGATTAGCGTCCCTTAGAGTGTCCAATAATGGTTTTAGTTGTCTTCTCCTTGCGAGGGTCTTAGCTGAAAGGTCTGTAAAGACTTGAATGTCTTGGTTGTTATATTTCAGTGATCGAACCCCTCTCAGGTTTTTCCAAATCCTCTCCTTTTCCTCATAATAATGAAACCTCGCAATCACATCTCTGGGGGCATCTTCTCTGGCGTTTGCGGGCTTCTTTATTCTGTGGACACGTTCTATTTTGAGCTCCTCTTCCTTACTTCTTCCTAGAACCGGATTAAAAATTTCCCTCATAATGGCAAGCAGATCCTCCCCCCTTTGCTCTGGGATGGCTCTAATTCTAAAATTTTGCCTTCTATTTTGGTTTTCTTGTTCTTCGAGTTTAAGGAGCATTTCCCTATGATCCGATTTCAGGTTTTTAACCTGTTTTTTCAGTTCCTCAATCGTTGTTGCATGCTGCTCCATTAAATCCTCCACTTTTTCCACTCTTTTTAATAAATGTCCCAAATCTTCTCTAACATTCAGGATTTCTGCTTTCAATACGTTCTCTAATTTAATAAACATATCCTGCATGTCTGTTTTTGTAGGGAGGGTATCCATATTTGGCTCTGCATTAGTTCCTATTTCAGGCTCTGGTGAAGTTGGTACTCTAGCGCCATTTCCTATTGCGCCTTTATTTTTATTGGGGTCCTTCTTTTTTTCTTTTGCACTTTGTTGTTTGTTTTCCATACTTGGGCTTCTATTTTGCGTTTCTGTCATATATCTTTGGATAGTACTTGTATTTAAGCTGTCTCTGGGTTTTTTTACTTCAGCAGCTTTAGTAGAGCGCCCTCTCATACTCAGGTTCTCCCCCCCTCTACTCTCCTTGAATGAGGTCTCAGGCCTCTATGTACCTCTCTGTGCCCCTATGTTTGTTTCATACAGCTGCAACAGGCTTTACTTCCAGTATGTACAGATTTTATCTCAAAAATGTCCTACCTGGAGCTGTCTTGTAGCTGGGGGCACAGGGACAACAAGCCGGACTTCCTTTGCTTGGAGGATACACTAGGGTGGTTCTCTTTAACAGCTGCGATCTCCAAGGCCCTCCGAGCACTTTCCAGGAAGCTGTCCTCCACTGTGACAGGGAAAAAAAAGAGAGTTCCTTTCCTGTTTTTCCGGCTCCCCCTTCCCCTGTACACGGGGGGTTAGGGATAAGGATGAGGGGGAATAGCAGAGGCTGAAGGGGAGGGGTGTCTCAGGTCCTTCCTCCGATCTCCTCCGGGGGGGGGGGGGGCGGGGGCGGGCGACGGAGCGGGCAGCGGCGCCTCGAGCGTCCACGGACACTTCAGCTCCTAGCCGGCTTCAGCTCTTCAGGATGCGAGGTATGCAAGGCATCCGGGCGGGTCTCCTTTGTCGGGAGCAGACAGTCGCTGCTGTCTCCAGCTTAAGCTCCGGTTCCACTCGCTCCCTGTGCCTAGGACCTTAGCGCTGTCAGCCGTTGCTGCTTCCTGTTTTCTGGGCTCCTGTCCAGCAAGGTCGATCGGCTCTCACCTCACGCTGCCATTTTCACCATGATCCCTTCCTCCGTCCTCCACCGCCCCACCGCGTAGCTCCTCCCCTACTCCTCACACGCCATCTCAAAGTACTTTTTAAATATAATATTTTATATATTATTTATTATATTATTTTATATTATTTTTTAATGTTGACGTGTCCCTTTATGATTCATGTAAAGTGTGGATTTCAAAATAGGCTCCACTTATTGCATTTTCCCAAAGTCCAAAGCACCGCCATTTGCTTAGACGTTAGTGTTTCTATAGTAGTCTATCCAGCTGTGCTGTTTTGTAATTTGCTTTCCCTTCACTCACCAGGTGTAAACCTCCTCTATGTATTATATGACCTTGCTATTTGTACTGCCAGCAGTTATGTTGTCAAAATGTTCTTTATAATCTTGTATAGAAACTACAGTACATTAAAATAAACAGTAAAAAGCTTTTTGTATCAATATAAATACAAAGTTATCTTCTGCTATAGACAGACTTACAGTAACAAATAAATTGTTCAGCATCAGTGTAAGGTGCAAGAAATGTCAGAATATATACAGTATGTCACAAAAGTGAGTACACCCCTCACATTTTTGTAAATATTTTATTATATCTTTTCATGTGACAACACTGAAGAAATAACACTTTGCTACAATGTAAAGTAGTGAGTGTACAGCTTGTATAACAGTGTAAATTTGCTGTCCCCTCAAAAAAACTCAATACAGCCATTAATGTCTAAACCGCTGGCAACAAAAGTGAGTACACCCCTAAGTGAAAATGTCCAAATTGGGCACTGTAATTGGCTGTAATTGGTGCCAAAAGTATTGAGCAAAGGATACTTCTATACGTGTGATTTTTTTATTTTTAACCTCTTCAGCCCCGGAAGATTTGGCTGCTCAATGACCAGGCCATTTTTTGCAATACGGCACTGCGTCTCTTTAACTGACAATTGCGCGGTTTTGCGACACTGCACCCAAACAAATTTGATGTCCTTTTTTTCCCCACAAATAGAACTTTCTTTTGGTGGTATTTAATCATCTCTGCGGTTTTTATTTTTTGCGTTATTAACAAAAAAATAGCGACAATTTTGAAAAAAACACAATATTTTGTACTTTTTGCTATAATAAATATCCCCAATTTTTTTTTAAAAGCAATTTTTTTTCCTCAGTTTAGGCCGATATGTATTCTTCTACATATTTTTGGTAATAAAAATCGCAATAAGCGTATATTGATTGGTTTTCGCAAAAGTTATAGCGTCTACAGAATAGGGGATAGATTTATGGCATTTTTATTATTATTATTTTTTACTAGTAATGGTGGTGATCTGCAATTTTTATCAGGACTGCGTCATTATGGTGGACACATCGGACACTTTTGACACATTTTTTAAACCATTGACAATTATACAGCGATCAGTGCTATAAAAATTCACTTATTACTGTGTAAATGTCACTGGCAGGGAAGGGGTTAACACTAGGGAGCGATCAAGGGGTTAACTTTGTTCCCTCACTGTGTGTTCTAACTGTGGGGGGAGGGGACTGACTATAGGTGATGACAGATCATTGTTTCTAGCTATTAGGAACTCACGATCTGCCGCTCCTCACAGAACAGGGATTTGTGTGTTCACACACACACGTCCCTGTTCTGCCTCTCAGGCCCGCTATCGCACACGGCCGGCAGTCAACACGAGCATCGGCACCCCCACAATGCAACGGGCGCGCCTGCTATCCCACTGAAAAGAGCCAACGTACACCTACGACGGTTCGCAGGATCGTGTGGACCTGCTGCAGTATAATGACGTCGGCTGGTCGTAAGTGGTTAAGCACCCTAAACTTAAAGGCCTTAAAAAAACAAAAACAAATGAAAACCTCCAAAAACCTTCCCCTGAAACAAAAGCCCATTTTAAAATAAAAGCTTTGCAGAAAAAAAAAAAGTTGCTATAGACAGGATAGCAGCTAAAAGTAACTACTGACCTCAAATCTACCACAAAATAAAAGCCCCCAATAATAAGTGTAACGCTACCCCCGCAGTAATGACCTACACCTCCATAATCCAGGCAGACCTCTGAGTTCATTGGCCTCTTGCCAGGTGCAACAGGCGAGTCCTGGGGTACATTCTGACCCACAGCACCCTCATCGAATGACTCGTGAACTTTGCTGCCAACATGTTTACCATGTCCATCATCTGAGCCATTTGTAACTTCAATGCGGCTATCTCAGACTTGATGTCCAGCTGCTCTGCTTCTGGGCACAACCTGGAGGTAGCAGCCGTGTTTACTTTGGCGACTTGGCTTGATGACTAGGTCATCATCTTTCTTAACTGTGGCATCTGAGTCTTCAGGAGCTGGGTCTCCAAGTCACTATCGACTTTACTGGCCACCCTGACCCCAACAGCAGATTCTAACCTTCTGCCCTTCTTGTTTTCCTGCAGGGCCTCCTCTTCTCGAATGACCTTCATTAGTTTAGAGTAGATGAGAGAGTCACCCAGACCCCAGGCTCAAAGTTGCAGCACGGTAGGATCCAGCGGCCGGGCTCCCCTTTGCATTTATTGCATAAGAGTTCTACTTGCAGCTTTGGCTTCCACTCCACCCTTTATTGTGACTTGGTGCAGAATCTGATCTAGCCGCACAACATAGGTTGATAGCTTCTCACCCTCTATCTGGTAAGTGTGGTTAAAGAGATCAACTCTGCACCATCTTCAATTCTCTCATAGACCTCATGGAGCGCTCCCAAACACTCGGTAGTAGTGCAGCTGGGTTTATCCCGTTGCAGGTTCCTAATCACACTCAGAGCTGCAGCCCGCAGACTTTCAACCACTCTTTGTCTCTTCATTATATCAGTCACTTCCCACTCTTCAACCGCTTGGATAGCTTTGTCAATCCAGGTGTCAAAGCCTCTCCCCTGAGTCTAGTCTCTTCTCCTGCCTCGTAATAACTGAATTCCCTCAGGCAAACAAGATGGAGTCTTTGGTTCCTTTTCTCCAGAGCATGCTGGCTCTTGTAGTTCCATCAGTTCAATCTGAATGTCAAACTTGAGTCCTGGGACTACAATTCCCTGTATGCTATGCTCCCTGGTGGTAATCACTCTGCCAAAAGGATGTGATGACACAGAGTCTTAGCTGGCACTGTAGGGAAACAGTCAGACAAGACAAAATGTCAGGGAACCAGACATTAGAACAGCAAGCAGGATCTGGAGCCAGAAGGAATGTCAGCCAAGCAAGTCTTTAACAAGAACACAGGAGAGCGTCTCTAGAGATGTGACCAAGTTGAAGGCAGAGATCATCTGGACTGGACAGCTTAAGTAGGCAGGACTGACGAGCAGGATATCATCAACAGGTGAGTCAGTGTGGAGAGATAGGAGCTGGCAATTAACCGACAGCTGAGCGCCCAGCTTTGAGAAGGAAGGGCTGTCCCCAGCCCTGACAAAAGGATAGTTTCCCAACTAACTCCAATATCTCCCTATGCAGTTTGCCAGCTTCTTCTATTCTTTCTTTACAACAGCTTCCAATTCACTGACACTATGGCTGCTCTGCTTTCTCCTTTTTATAATGTGGGGGCCCTTGTTGCACCATCTAAGCTTGCTGGCCATAGTTCAAAGGTCATGCAGTAAATTATGGTTTGAATAACTCTCCAGGACAAATCTGCACATAAATTCATTGGGACCACAAGTCTCAAACCCACAGGATTGGCCTCATGCCCATGGTAGCAAAGAACTTAAATCTTATTCTTACTGCATATATTGATAGATTGCAACCACTCCATGGTCCCTCAGCACCTCGGGAACTCAGTTACAGATCGTGTCGTTTGAGATCGTATGAAGTCACTTTTAAAAAGCTTGGAATATGGGCAAACAACCCGGCCCATAGACTATCCTTTTCACCCCTTTCTGTGACGGATTGTTGGTATGATGCTTTCGACAACTGATTCTGATTTTTCATAAGACAAAAGCTGGATATGCAGACTATAACATTTTTGTTGGATGTGAACACAACGTCCGATTTTCGTCCGAAAAAATCATAAGAGCAAGACTACGCATTCTCAGAAACGAAAGAATACATACAAAACTAAACACATTACATCACTTCTGAAGTTGGTTTTCTGTCGTATGAGAATTTTCATATTGGGGAGTAACCTCTTTACTTTCGACATGAGACTAGCATGCAACAAAAAGCGGACGAACGATCGTCCGAAAATCTGATCGTGTGTGCAAGGCTTAAGACTTTGAGGAGCAAAACGCATCAGTTGAGGGCAGTCTATGGGCAGAATTGTTAGATTCCCTGTGTTCATGCCTAGCTTCCAATAAATCTTTTTAAAAGATAATGCCTTCAACGTAGGGTTTATGTTTTTTGATGCATTTTTTTTGCATTTATTCACTTTATTGGTTGATTATTTATTTGCACTTATTCACTTTACTGATTATGATATCAGGGTATTTTTATGGTTTAGGATTTTATATATAAGCACCACTCCAACATATGGGGATAGTTTGATAAGCGCATCAACATATTTTATATTGATTTACATCAACGTAGGACTGTCCTCTCATAAAAACGTTCCTGTAGTTATACAATATAGCTTGGTTAGTCACTCCCCCCAGCCTGTGATCGTACAGTGAAGGAGCAGCAGTCGACTGATGAGGTCACCTCTCTGTTCCCACCTTATGTCAGCATGCTCCTTGTCCCTCTTCCAGCTCTACAGTGCATTACAACAGGCTGATATAAAGTTGAATTTGGGTATATATTATGGTTTTCCTTTAAAAATTTAAAAATATACATTTAATGTTATTTTAATAAAACACATAACTACATTCATTGGGGGTTTCTAAGGATCCGCATTGAGTTTAGGCTTTTGACTTAAAACTGGCATTTTTTCAGGAGTTCTTGTCTTATTTACATATATTTTCTCTGGATTAAAAGTGTGCTCTTTGATATATGTTTTCTGGTAAATCAGCTGACAAAACATTTTGAGCAAGCTCTCCCAAAGAGCATTGGGTTATCAGAAAATCATTAGTGTTGCTGAAAGCTGTGACAGTGCCACTTGTGAGACTGCAATTCTCATCCAGGTCATTAAAATTTTATTACCATTTTATTCCTTATTCCTTTTATTTCTACGACATACATTATGTTTGCTTAAAATACAGATATTTCAATGATGTCTCCCAAAACGCTCCATCTTAAAAAAAAAAAAAAAACAGATGATACATGAATATTTTCAGTATGCTAATATTGGCATTTTGGAAGTATGCCTGAGGGTCTAGTTTATACTTCCATAAAATTTGATACATTACAGGTAATGTCATACTTGGAAAATATATGACAACGACCATGTAAGTATAATTTAATTTTGAAATACATTTTAATCATTGATAAATAGATCTGTGTAGGACATAACATTTAATTATTATGCAGTCCTTGGATTAAACTCGTTAAACTGAAAGTTTAACATATTTTCGGAAACTACACCTTTTGAGATTTTATTGTAACACTTACCCAAAGGTAATTTATTATCTGACTTTCTTTTTGCCTTGCTGATGTATAGTTGGATTTTTTGTATTAGTATATGGATTTGTAAATGCCTCCTCTATATATCAAGGAATGAGGATAAAACTCCTGCTTTTTGACTGCTAAAATAAACTTAGTTAAAGCAGAACTAAACTCTCTTAATCAACATTCACTATTTTTAATTCTAATGCTGCTAGCATTAGTAAATAGTTAGGCAGGAATAGTATATACGCTTGTTTTAACCTTTTTTCAAATGTTTCTTCAATTACTTCCTGATTTCTGGCCTAGGCCAAAATTACTTCATACATCGCAGGAGTCTTCATGGGCATCTGGAAAAGGGAAGGAACGGATTTTGCAGCTAAACCCACCCTAATACCTGCATGCCAAAGCTAAGGACAGATGGATTCCAGGAAGTAAATGCTACATGAATCATCTGCCCCTACTTAAGATGGCCGTGGCTACCAATAGTATGGCTGTGTTTTTCAATGTGATTTCTCAATAAAATTAAATTATGGAGATACAGATTGATGCGTAAGTATGTTTTGAATGTTACAAATGAAATGAATTGCATTTTCAATTTGTGGTGCTCAGATACAGTTAAAGAAATTGTAACCCTAATAAAAAAAAAAAGATCCTGTATTTATGGATTACACCTGGCGAGAGAAGAGGGAAGAGGAAAGATAGAGAAGAGATAGAGAAGAGATAAAGAAGAGATAAAGAAGAGAGAGAGATGTATTTTTACATTTTACAAGATATATATTGTATGTATAGATGTACAGCATATGCAGTGCATCTGGAAAGTATTCACAGCGCTTCACTTTTTCCACATTTTGTTATGTTCCAGCCTTATTCCAAAATGGATTAAATTCATTTTTTTTCTCAAAATTCTACAAACAAATACCCCATAATGACAACATGAAAGAAGTTTTTTGAAATGTTTGCAAATTTATTAACTGCTTGCCCACCAGCGAAATGACGTTACCTTATGTCGCTTCGCCTTTGGCCACTAGGAGCCACCGGTGGCGTGCCCACAGCCGATCCGAGTGCCCGGCGGGTGCAATGAACACCGGGCACCCGCGATCGCTTGCGACAGAGCAAGAACCTGGATCTGTGTGTGTAAACACACAAATCCCGGTTCTTTCAGGGGAGTAGAGACAGATCATGTGTTCATACTAAGTATGAATACCGATCTCTCTCTCTCTTCCTAGACAGTACCACCCCCCCTACAGTTAGAACACACCTAGGGAACACAGTTAATCCCTTGATCACCCCCTAATTGTCAATGGTCCCAAAAATGTGTCAAAAAGTGTCCAATTTGTCCGCTGCAATATCGCAGTCACGATAAAAATCGCAGATCGCCTGTGGTGTCAGGGGACAGAAGAGAGAGGTCTGACATAAAGAGGGTCAGTCTTCTGCTCTCCTCCTGCCTGGACTCATAGAGCCAAATGTGAGTAGAGGTAACCAATCCGATATAAAGTGTCATATTGCGATTTATTTGCCATTTAAACGTGCCTCTGCTCTTGGGGACATTCTCAGGTTTGGAATCCCCTGAGAACAGCCTGGATAGAGTATAGAGCTATTTTGCTCTTCATCTCAGTTATTGCTCTCCAATTGCATTACTTGAATATATACTGTTATTGGCTGTTACCCTTTTCCACAGAAATATTGCATTAAAGATAATTTCTGTGATTTATCATAACGTATGTGGTTTTATTGGTCCTTACACTTACACTATTGCCAGGTGTACCAGAGGAGCTGAGGCTATTCTTGGGGTTGGGAGGAAGAGTACGGGACTGAACATACTTAAGCGGCTTCTGTGGGGGTAGCACTACACGTGGGGGCTCGTCCGGGATAATACAGCTACTCTGCAATCAACTCCTTTAAGACAGCACCCCTATACACACCAAGATGGACCCCGCTGCTGTGACCCAGTGGTGTACAGAAGAAAATGGTCAAGTGGAGTTGTGTGTGGTGATTGAAGTTCCTGTCAGTGACTGGACTGAGGAGCAGGTCCATGAAGCCCTGGATGCCTTGGATCTGGGCCAAAGAGTGAACATTTTGGATGTGAAGGCAGATTCTAGCTCTTATAATACCTCTGTCTCGATGGAGTGGAAGAAGGGGGTTCCTGACGCCATGCAGGGGGTTATCCTTCAATGAACAGCAAATGTCAACGCCTTGTTGATTCGTCCAGACGGACAAATTTCCAACTCTGGACACATCCAACCAAATCCAGAGGCTACAACCTCCTTGCCAACTACATCTCTTTCCCCCTTAGTAGCCAAGTTTGGGAGTCTGGTCAAAGGGCTCCTCAAGAAGCCAGCTATGCTGACCGATTATGGTTATCACAAGCTACAGTCCTCAGGAGAGGATGGCTTTGACAAAGCTATCCAAGCGGTTGAAGAGTGGGAAGTGACTGATGTAGTGAAGAGGCAAAGAATGGTTGAAAGTCTGCGGGCTCCAGCTCTGGGTGTGATTAGGAACCTGCAACGGGATAAATCCAGCTGCTCTACTACCGAGTGTTTGGGAGCGCTCCATGAGGTCTATTGGAGAATTGAAGATGCGGAGTTGATCTATCTCTTTAACCACACTTTCCAGATAGCTTCTCACCCTCTATCAGCCTATGTTGTGCGGCTAGATCAGATTCTGCACCAAGTTACAATAAAGGGTGGAGTGGAAGCCAAAGCTGCAAGTAAAACTCTTATGCGACAAATGCAAAGGGGAGCCCAGCCACTGGATCCTACCATGCTGCAACTTTGAGCCTGGGGTCTGGGTGACTCTCTCACCTACTCTAAAGTAATGAAGGTCATTAGAAAAGAGGAGGCCCTGCAGGAAAACAAGAAGGGCCGGAGGTTAGAATCTGCTGTTGGGGTCAGGGTGGCCAGTAAAGTCGACAGTGACTTGGAGACCCAGCTCCTGAAGACTCAGATGTTACAGTTAAGAGAGATGACCTGGTCATCAAGTCGCCAAAGGAAACACGGCTGCTACCTCCAGGTTGTGCCCAGAAGCACAGCAGCTGAACATCAAGTCTGAGATAGCCGCATTGAGTTTAGGGTGCTTAACCACTTGCCGACCAGCCGCCGTCATTATACTGCGGCGGGTCCACGCGATCCTGCGAACCATTGTAGCTGTACGTCGGCTCCATTAAGCGGGATAGCAGGCACGTGTGCACACTCGCTACATTGCAGGGGTGCCGATGCTCATGGCCGGTGATCGCGTTGACCGCCGGCCGCGCGTGATCGCGGGCACTAGAGGCAGCACAGGAATGTGTGTGTGTAAACACACAAATCCCTATTCTGTGAGGAGAGGAGAGGAGAGGCAAATCGTGAGTTCCTAATAGCTAGGAACCACGATCTGTCATCTCCTATATTCAGTCCCCTCCCCCCACAGTTAGAACACACAGTCAGGGAACACAGATAACCCCTTGATTGCCCCCTAGTGTTAACCCCTTTCCTGCCAGTGACATTTACACAGTAATCAGTGCATTTTTATAGCACTGATCGCTGTATAATTGTCAATGGTTTAAAAAAAATGTGTCAAAAGTGTCCGATGTGTCCGCCATAATGACGCAGTCCTGATAAAAATTGCAGATCACCACCATTACTAGTATAAAAAAATATTAAAAATGCCATAAATCTATCCCATATTTTCTAGACGATATAACTTTTGCGCAAACCAATCAATATACGCTTATTGTCATTTTTATTACCAAAAATATGTAGAAGAATACATATCGGCCTAAACTGAGAAAAAAATTTGCTTTTTTTAAAGAAAATTGGGGATATTTATTATAGCAAAAAGTACAATCTATTGTGTTTTTTTTTTAAATTGACGCTCTTTTTTTTGTTTATAGCACAAAAAATAAAAACCGCAGAGATGATCAAATACCACCAAAAGAAAGCTCTATTTGTGGGAAAAAAGGACGTCAATTTTGTTTAGGTAAAGTGTCGCATGACCGCGCGATTGTCAGTTAAAGCGAAGAAGTGCCGAATTGCAAAAAATGGCCTGGTCATTGAGCAGCCAAATCTTCCGGGGCTGAAGTGGTTAAAGTGGAACATCCATTTGTTGCTAACCATTTATAAAATGATCTCACATTATATCACCCACATTCACTGCTGACACCATCATTATAGATAGCATAAAAGTTAGGCATATACCAGTTAGGCCTATTATCCTTGATTAAAACTGTCCTGTTGCTGAATTTTTGTTGTGTTGTGTTATTGTGTCATCTGTGGTCTCTCAGGCTACTTTCACACTGGGGACACCTGAATTTTAGCGGCGCTTTTCGGCCGCTAGCGGGGCGCTTTTAACCCCCGCTAGCGGCCGAAGAAGGGATTAAAAGCACCCATGTTGCGGTGCTTTCAAAGCGCTTTTTAGGCATTCAGTTCAATGGGCAGGGCATTTTGGGAACGCTGTATACAGCACTTCCAAACCGCCCCAAAGACGCTGCTTTTTTAACGTCCCGTAAGCGCACCGCCCCAGTGCGAAAGCACATTCGGTCAGCATGGGAGGCAGTATTCAGGCACTATTTCTAGCGCTAAAACGCCTGAAAACTGCCTCAGTGTGGAAGGGTTCTTAAAGTGGTTGTAAAGGCAGAAGGTTTTTTTATCCTAATACATTCTTTGCATTAAGATAAAAAGCCTTCTGTGTGCAGCAGCATCCCTCAGCCCCCATAAAACTTACCTGAGTCCCATCTCGATCCAGCAATGTTGCACGAGAGACTCAGCTGTCCGAGACTCTCCCTCCTCATTGGCAGGACAGCAGTAAAGCACTATTGGCTCCCACTGCTGTCAATCAAAGTCAGTGTGACAATGAGGAGAGAGAGGGTGCAGGGCCGGGGTACGGCTCTGTGTCGGAACGGACGCACAGAGCTGCGGCTTGGGTCCCCCATAGCAAACTGCTTGCTGTGGGGGCACTCAACAGGAGGGAGGAGCCAGGAGTGCCAAAGAGGGACCCAAGAAGAGTAGGATTGAGGCTGCTCTGTGCAAAACCACTACACAGAGCAGGTAAGTAACATGTTTGTTATTTTTAACAAAAATAAAAACGAGACTTTAGTATCACTTTAATTTGAGTGTGATAGAAATTGGTCAATGGCAGGACAGTTTTGCATTAAAAAGAACAGGGCAACCTCAGCAAACTACTGGCTAATTTCTTTTTGACAGTTAAACCAGGCCTTTTACCACAAGTCAAACTAATTGAAAAAGAAAATTCCACAGCCCATGATGCCCTTTCAGGGTATGCTGTTGCTGAGACTTTTACCCATGACACTAATTTTGTAGGGGATTTTAAAGAGAAAGCCCAGTCACTGGCTGCTCACTATCCAACTATGTAAGTAAAAATTAATATGTTTAGAGCAGATACGGATTAGCTGTTTTCCTTCTTTGACTCATCCATCTGTATTTGTAGTCTGACGTCCTGCTATTGAAATATGTCATATTCACATGGAAGTAGTAGTCAACCTGGTAAATAAGAGGAAGGTACCCCAATGCCATCTGTTGGCTGCAAATGCTAAATAAGAAAGAATGCTACATTTTGCATCTCCTTCCAATCTTCTCTCAATGAAAACCTGAGGCTCTCCAATATTTGAATAGTAACTTGGTGAATGAAAGTCATAAGCTATCCTGCCCCTTCCCCACCTACTTTTTGTTTACAAACTCTCCCAATCTTATCTAAGGATCAGTAGAAAAATAAAGGAAAATGGACTTCATCGGGGTACAAAGAATGAGTAGGGAGAAAAGTAGGGTAGTTCTGGTCAACAGGGGTGTTAACTGAATTACTATATACAATAAGGTTACCAGATTTTCAAAATAAATTAAACCTGGTGAATCATGACCCCCCCCCACCCTTTGCAGCCACACACAATAACGCCCTCATTTTTTTACATGTCCAGAACCAATTGGTCACAGACTTTTGTTAACAGAACCCCCCAGTTGTATCTAAGGATCAGAAGAAAAAGAAAGGAAAATGGAAAATGTACAATGAACGAGAAAGGAGAAAAGTAGGTTAGTTCTGGTCAACAGGGGTGTTAACTAAATTACCATGTACAGAAAGGTTACCAGATTTTCAAAATTAAATCTGAGGACGCCCTATTGACCATGCCCACTTTTAAACCACAATCAACAAAATCACGACTCCACCCCCCGTTTGTAGCCACACACACACAAAATAACGCTCTAACCTTTTAACATGTCCAGAACCAATTAGTCACAGACTTTTGTAACAAAAGTCAAATATTCAAAGAATAAAGAGTGACATTTACAGTAAGGTTACCAGATTTTCAAAATTAAATCTGAGGACACCCTATTGGCCATGTCCATATACAAGCCACACCCACAAAATTATGACAAGCCCCCATTTGTACCTATACCCACAATATAACACCCTCATTTGTAATATGTCTTGAACCAATGGGTCAAAGACTTTTGTAAAATGAGGCAGATATTTAAATTATGAAGAAAAAATGCCTTGGGTGACTGTGGGTGTCCCCTCATATCCGGGTACAGATGGTATCCTTAATTTACAGTGCAAAAACAAATTTTTCAATAAAAAGTTAATAGAAATAAATAAAGTCCAGTCAATACTTTTTTAAGTTTTGGATGTAATGGGAAGTGCCCAAGAAGTTCATATGGGTGTGATGGGTAGGTGTCCACAACAAACGTTTGGCCATACAGTACTCGTACATTGAATTGTTTGTCTAAAACTATAGCCAACAAGTTAGAGATGATGGCCATTTTAGAAATGTCCTCAAAATAAATGTGTGCCTGGAAAATTGTGTTTTCATGAAAATATCTGTATGCTGTACACTCACACAGCCTTGCCCTTGTCTTGAAATTTGACAGGTTTCTGGAAAACACTGAAAGTTGAGTTAAATGAAAGATTACTATATGACCCTTTAACTTTGTCTAAAGTTCAACAAAAGATTCCATTCCAAGAATCGCCTCCTGACTACAGAAATCATTCTGCTCATACGGGGAGAGAAATACAGGCTGGAAAAAAAGGCCGAAATTGAAGCAATAGGTATTTTGCAAGTCTAATTCAGAAACATTTGAATATTTCTTGCTGAGACCAAGTGAATAAAGCAGTGATTAAAAATGAGAGAAAAATAGCCCTAGAACAAGACGAGCAGTTTTGTTCCCAGACTGTTAAGCTGTATGTAAGGATGGAGATTGGTCTTGCTGTGCTAAGATTGCTTGTAGCTTTATGCCTTGGCAAAGAGGAGATTTAAGCAAACTTGTTAGCCATTTAAATTTGTTTAAAAGTACTGCCTAAGAGCAGGCACTGCAAGGTGTCCATATTACTTTTGTGTTCCTCATTGAAACTAGTTTAACTTTGTTTCTAAGTGTTTGAATTCCTTAACTTTGGGTCTAATATCAACCTGTCATTTCCCCATCCATAATGCCCTGTACACACGGTCGGATTTTCTGACGGAAAATGTGTGATAGGACCTTCTTGTCGGAAATTCCGACCGTGTGTAGGCTCCATCACACATTTTCCATCGGATTTTCCGACACACTAAATAAAAAGAGTTCTCTTACAGTCACACAAGACTGATGCTTTTGTATATATATATATTATATTTACTGCTGATATATACTATTGGGGATCAGATCACACAATCATATTATATCAGCCGTATAAATAATATATCCCTTTCACGCCGACTGTACGCAAGTTTGCGTCTTTGCTTGAAGGGGTTAAACCGAGGTAATATGCAGCTGCAGACATCACCCCGGTACCGTTTTTTAAAGCCAGCGGTCAGCTTTCTAGTGATAACAACAAATGCCGCTCGGCTATTATCCTAAAGGCGTGGAAGGGGATGTCCCCCTTCTCCCGCCGCCTTCCACCGCTCTTCCCGGGCCTGCCGTCCCATTGGGAGACCCGAGGCACCAGCCAGCGTGTCCGGCGCCTAGGCTGAGACCCGAACGAAGCCGGATTCGGCTTTGATCGGGTCTCTGATGTAAAATCTAGGAAGCAACATCACAGCGTTACTTCCGGTTTATTCGGCTGCTAATGGCGCTGATTTAACAAAAATAACAATATTCAGAATCTCCGATTTTAGCGATCTGACTACTTGTAAGTGCAAAGGACCCCTGATCCCTCCATAAAGGGTACCTGTCACCACCTATCGATGTCACAAGGGATTTCCTTGTGACAGTAATAAAAGTGATCAGATTTTTTTTTTTCAAAGGGAAAAAATAAAATAAAATAAATAAGAAAAACGAAATACATTTTAAAGCACCCCTGTCCCTGCGTGCTCGCGCAGCAAAGAAAACGCATACATAAGTCACGCTCGAAAATGTAAACGGTGTTCAAATCTCACATGTAAGGTATCGCCATGATCGTCATAGTGAGAACAATAATTCTAGCAAAATACCACCTCTGTAACTGTAAACTGGTAACCTTTAAATTTTGCAAGAAAGACCAAGGCGGCCCTAGGCACGATCCCTGGTTGGAAAAAGAAGGAAAGAGAAAAGGAAAGAGATAAGGAAATAAGGGTTCAGTAAGAAGAAAAAAAAAAAGAGAGAGGCCCAGACTGCTCGGGTGCAAAGTGGGAAGAGCATAGGACCACCAAGGTGACCATACTTTAAGGAATTTAGAGTTAAAATCATTTAAAATGCTCAACATTTTCTCGTTGATCATAAAGTTGGTTAGGGTGCTCTTCACCATTGCAAAAGGAACAGAGGGCCTCTTTCATGCTTTAGCTATAACTCTTTTGGCCGCAATGAACAAATAAGATGCCAGTTTCTGTTTGCATGAGAACATGAACCCTGAATCAGGCAGTGAATTTGTGCACCTTTTTTTAACACACTTTTTCCTTTCACTCAACCTTCCATTAGTATGCTTGGATACAGCACTCTGTGAACAGCCAGCTTCTTTAGCCAAGATCTTTTGTGACTTACCCTCCTCGTGGAGGGTGTCAATGACTGTCTTCTGGACAACTGTCAAGTCAGCAGTCTACCCCATGATTGTGTAACCTACAGAACCAGACTCAGAGACCATTTAAAGCAGAGGTAGACAACCTGGGGCCCACTAGCTGTTGCAGAACTACAAGTCCCATCATGCATCTGGGAGTAATTGTAACTGCCAGCCTTGCAATGCCTCATGGGAAATATAGTTCCACAACAGCTGGAGGGCCCAAGTTAGCCTACCCCTGATTTAAAGGCTCAGGAAACCATTGCAGGTGTTTTGAGTTAATTAGCTGATTAGAGTGTGACACCATGAGTCTACAATATTGAACCTTTTCACAATATTCACATTTTCTGAGATAATGAATTTTGGGTTTTCACTAGCTGTAAGCCATTATCATCAAAATTAAAAGAAAGAAATGCTTGAAATGTATCACTCTGTGTGTAACACAGCTATATAATATAGGAGTTTCACTTTTTGAACTGAATTACTGAAACAAACTTTTTGGTTATATTCAAATTTTTTTAGATGTCCCTGTATATATTGTACTTACAATCTAAGGTCTCTAACTCACATTCATACATATATTCGGGCCAATTTACCTACCAGTATGTCTTTGGAGTGTAGGAGAAAACCTGGATAACCCAGAGGAAACCCACACAGGCACAGGGAGAACATGCAAACTTCAGGCGGGTAGTTTCATAGCTGGGATTCAAACCGAGGACCCTAGTGTGGCTAAGTGTGGCTAGGTGGAAGTGCTAACCACTTAGCCACTGTGCTGCTCCTTAAAGAAAATAAAGGGCAGCACAGCGCTGACTTTCACTATAAATTATATATTTAAAAAAACAACATATTTTTTCACGCGTACTTGAAAGTAAAGTTTTCTCTCCTTATTTCTGCACAAATCACACATGTGATAGATTACTTTTAATTACGTTACCTAAGTGCATTTTCCTAGGTATGTAATGCCAAAGTCTGCAATCATTCATTTCGAATGTTGTATGTCTGAGTGGACATAACAGCTTCATGGTCAGAGCAAGCTATAAATTAAATGTTAAGCACTCTCTTAACCTACAGGAAGGGTCCTCAAAACCGATCGCAAGTTTTTATGGCCTTCAGGTTCCCTAGATTACCACCTGTAATAGACTTTTTATGCAACATGGCAACTGTCGCAGTGCTTAATTGGAATGCCATGTCGGATCTTTGAATTAAGGATGTTGTACTCAAGCACCACTGACTTTTTCATTAGGAGAAGAGAAAACTTAATTGAATTCTGCAACAAAAATACAACACCATCTTTAATTAAACAGGAGCATTTTAGAAATTGTTTTTCCAAAAGGCTGCTTTAATTATTCAAATCGTAGTTTGCGTCTGTAACTCTAAAAGAGATGTTTTTTTTTTTTTGCAGCAAATGTTTGTCGGTGCATATTTCAATAACTAAATGATGATTAAAGAGACCCTGGCATCAGAGACCACTTTTTAAATGAAATCATTGCAGCAGTAGGGGATAATAAGCACTGGCATGTTCCCTTATTTTTTAAAGTGGAACTTTACTGTGACATCACTCCCTTCCCTCCATCTCTAAAAAATACAGCATATGCACAGATGTGCCATAGGGCTCTGCCAGGTATTTGGGCGGAGGCTAACGGCATGTCTGCACATGCACTGGAAGTTCCGTCAAGAGAACATATATAGTGTCAGTTTTGTGATATCTGGCAGAGTAGAGACCTGTGGCATCTGTGCACATGTACAGACTTTATTAAACCCATGTGTCAGGACCAGGACCTGAACTCACGGCCTTGGTTGTGTCTAGTAGTAGCTATTCTTGCTGAGCTCCCTGTCTGGACAAACCTGTCCTGTGCCTTGCTTCTGGTGAACATTGAACTCCTTGCTCCTCCCATGCAGTTCCTGTTTGCCAGATTATTGTGCTCTTTTCCAGCCAATATCTCACTCTTGTCTCTCCTGCTGCTATCCATAGTCAGCATCTTCACTACTACTCATTACTGACCTTGGCTTGTTCCTCAACTACACTTCTGCTCGATCCCAAACTGCAACCATTCATTACCCCCCTTTGGCTTGTCCCTCAACTATGCTTCCACTTGATCCCAACCTGCGACCACCTGTTACTGACTTTTGGCTTGTTTACTGACTATACTTCTGCTTAATCCCTACCTTCTATATCTGCTACTGGACCCCAGCTTGCTCACCTCTAGGTGGGGTAATCCTGAGGACCGCAACATGGTACTACAGCAAAACCCATCTCCACCATCAGGAGATCTGATGAATGCCAGTTAGTGCTTAGACTCTGCACCTTGGGTGAGCCCACGTCATCAGCCACCATCAGGATGACCTGCGTGTGCACTTATCCAGGCGGTCAGTGGGAGCCTCTCTACTGCTATAGCTACTGGTCTCTGAGCCTGACTCCAGACCATAACACCATGTCTGGTCTGTTCACATGCCGAAGTGGTCAACATGCATTTGCTCTCAGTAAAACGCTGTCTCCTTAAATGTGTGACATGGCAATTCTGGGAGGGAGTAAGGACCTACATAATTTTCACCTAGGCCAGAGAAGGGGTCTTCCTGCCATTCAGAATAAATAGGTAGTATAATATACAGATTTCCAGTTCAGTATGAGGGAGGGGGATAAACTAGAGGAGCATAAGTTTCACTTTCACCACCTGCTGACCTCTCACCATAAATATACTGTGAGCGGGCGACAGCTACAGGCACGATCACGTACTGTACATGTACGTGAATGGCCTTCTTCCGGGTTTGGGACGCACAAGCGTGTGCCCCCTGCCGACCCTGGGCTATGATTGGACACAGCACAAGGTTGGCAGCTGATTTCAACCAATGATTTTGGTTGAAATTGGCTGTGTCCAATCACACACAGAGTTCTGTGTTTACATAAACACAGAACTCTGTGTACTATGAACAGAAATCTGGCTTTTTCTTCTCCCTGAAAAGCACACATTGTACACATTACACTTTGTTGGGCACACTGTTAAACCCGTGATTTCCCCTAGATGTTAACCCTGTCCTAGCCAGTGTCATTAGTACAGTGTCAGTGTATAGTATTATCACTGATCACTGTATTAATGTCACTAGGGACATCAGCGTCAGTTAGTGTCCCTCCCAGATAGTGTCTGTTAGCGCCAGATTGCTCGCCACCCTATCACAGTCCCACTATAAATCGCTGATCACCACCATTACCTGTATAGTGTCATAGCTGCGTAAATTCTAGTATATACCAAGGTTTGTAGATGCTATAACTTTCACACTAACCAATCAATATGCACCTAATACATTTAATGCATTTTGGCCTAAATGTATGAAGAAATTAGATTTTTTGAATTTTTATTGGATATGTTTTATAACAGAAAGTTGAAAATCTGTGTTTTTTTCAATTTTTTTAAAATTTATATAACAACAAATAAAATAAGAGTGGTGATCAAATACCATCAAGAGAAAGCTGTATCTGTGTGAAAAAATGATATAACTTTAATTTGCATACAGTGTTGCATGACTGCGCAATGGCCAGTTAAATGCTTTACGACCGTCCACTGCACATATACTGCGGCAGGACGGACGCTCTGCGCCAGATCACGTACCGTCAGTGACCCACTCTCGCTGTGATCACACACAGCGGGAGCCCAGCGGCTTATACTGCAGACTCAATGTACCTGCTGATTGTTTAGTAGGGAAGACATTCATCCTGTGTTCCTGCTATGCAGGAACACAAATCTATGCCTTCCCCTAGTAAAAGCCCCACCCACACAGTGAGTAAGCACTTTCTAGGAACACATTTAACCCTTTCATTTCCCCAGCTGTTAACCCCTTCCCTGCCAGTGTCATTAGTACAGTGACAGTGCATATTTTCTAGCACTGATCACTGTATTAGGGTCACTGGTCCCCAAAAAGTGTCAGTTAGATGTCCAATTTGTCTGCTGCAATATCGTAGTCCCACTATAAGTCGTTGATTGCCGCCATTACTAGTAAAAACTAAAATAAAAATAAATAAATAAAAATATCCCAGAGTTTGTAGATGCTATAACTTTTGTGCAAACCAATCAATATTCCCTTATTGGGATTTTTTTTTTACCAAAAACAGAATAGCAGAATACATATTGGTCTAAAATGATAAAGAAATTAGATTTTTTAAATGTATTTATTTATGTTTTATAGCAGAAAGTAAAAAATATTGTTTTTTTTTCAAAACTGTTGGATTTTTTTTGTTTATAGTGCAAAAAATAAAAACCGCAGAGGTGATCAAATACCACCAAAAGAAAGCTCTATTTGTGGGAAACAAAGGACGTCAATTTTATTTGTGGACAGTGTCGCAGGACCGCGCAATTGTCACTTAAAATAACTCAGTGCCGTATCGCAAAAAATGGCCTGGTCGTGAAGGGGGGGGGGTAAATCTTCCAGAGCTGAAGTGGTTAAAGTAGTACAGTACTGAATAGCAAAAAATGCCCTGGTCATGAGGGGGGTAAATTCTTCTTCTGGAGGTCAAGTGGTTAAAAAAACATTTTCCAATGTTATGATCTGTTTAACTTTTATAGGAATCTGACCACTTCCTGGAAGTGTCAGTTCCTGTCTGCGCTAACCCCTGCTGATGGAACAAGAGTAATCTATACATGTATGGCTAGCCTTATTATCTGTGCACTAATAACCTAATTAATCAGACTTTTTTGATCGTAGTGACAAGAGAAAAAAATAGAAAAAAGGGAAAAGAAAAAAACATACATATTGTAATAAACCCTGTTTAATAAATCTGGGATTTATTTATTCCTTTTTCCACTACTATTCTTTTATACTAGCTTTTGAAATGTACCAATGCAGAAATTGGATTAAAGGTTGTGAAAGCACTGTGAAATACTATTCAGCCACCTCCTGGCCACGGTATAGACAATTGACGGGCGCAAGGTGACGCTCTTGTTCTGGGACAACATCACATGATGCCGTTCCACTCTCGCCGCGCTGAACTTACTGCAGGTGTGTGCAGCGAGGAGATCGACGCATCCCTGATGTCGGTAAGGAGACGATGACATAGCTCTTTACCCATGTGTCCAATCACAGCTGATCACATGTAAACAAGGAATGCCGGTTATCGGCTTTCCTCTCCTCACACTGACAGCATGTGAAGAGAGACGATCAGCGGCATTTCCTCACTGGGGAGACTATACAGATTATCAGTGCTCTGATGATCAGTGCAGCCCCAACAGTGCCCAGCAGTGGTGCCAGTCAATGCCCATCAGTGATGCCAATCAGTGCTGCCTTTCAGCGCCCATCAGTACCTGCTCATCAGGGCTGCCCATCAGTGCCACATATCAGTGCTCATCAGTGCTGCATTTCAGTGTCCATCAGTGCTGTATATTAGTGCCTCCTCATCAGTGCCACCTCATCACTGCCCTTCAGTGCAGGCTATCAGTGCCCATCAGTGATGCCAATCAGTGCTGCCTTTCAGTGCCCATCAGTGCCTGCTAATTAGTGCTGTCCATCAGTGCGCATCAGTGCCACCTATCAGTGCCCATCAGTGCCACATATCAGTGCTCATCAGTGCTGCATTTCAGTGCCCATCAGTGCTGCATATTAGTGCCCATCAGTGCCGCCTCATCAGTGCAGCCTCATCAGTGTCCATCAGTGTCACCTCATCAGTGCCCATCAGTGCAGCCTCATCAGTGCCCATCAGTGTCACCTCATCAGTGCAGCCTTATCAGTGCCCATCAGTGTCACCTCATCAGTGCCCATCAGTGCATCCTCATCAGTGCCCATCAGTGTCACCTCATCAGTGCAGCCTCATCAGTGCCCATCAGTGTCACCTCATTAGTGCAGCCTCATCAGTGCCCATCAGTGTCACCTCATCAGTGCCCATCAGTGCATCCTTATCAGTGCCCATCAGTGTCACCTCATCAGTGCAGCCTCAGCAGTGCCCATCAGTGTCACCTCATCAGTGCCCATCAGTGCATCCTCATCAGTGCCCATCAGTGTCACCACATCAGTGCAGCCTCATCAGTGCCCATCAGTGTCACCTCAGTGCAGCCTCATCAGTGCCCATCAGTGTCACCTCATCAGTGCAGCCTCATCAGTGCCCATCAGTGTCACCTCATCAGTGCCCATCAGTGCATCCTCATCAGTGCCCATCAGTGTCACCTCATCAGTGCAGCCTCATCAGTGCCCATCAGTGTCACCTCATTAGTGCAGCCTCATCAGTGCCCATCAGTGTCACCTCATCAGTGCCCATCAGTGCATCCTCATCAGTGCCCATCAGTGTCACCTCATCAGTGCAGCCTCAGCAGTGCCCATCAGTGTCACCTCATCAGTGCCCATCAGTGCATCCTCATCAGTGCCCATCAGTGTCACCACATCAGTGCAGCCTCATCAGTGCCCATCAGTGTCACCTCAGTGCAGCCTCATCAGTGCCCATCAGTGTCACCTCATCAGTGCCCATCAGTGCAGCCTCATAAGTGAAGGAGAAAAAATACTTAATTACAAAATTTTCTAACAGAAACTAAGAAAAACGTTTTATTTTTTTCAAAATGTTTGGTCTTTTGTAGCAAAACATTTTTTAAAAACCCAGTGGTGATTAACTACCACCAAAGGAAAGCTCTATTTGTCTAAAAAAAAAATGATAAAAATTTCATTAGGGTACAGTGTTGTATGACCGCGCAATTGTCATTCAAAGAGTGACAGCACTGAAAGCTGAAAATGAGCCTGGGCAGGAAGGGGGTGAAAGTGCCCGGTATTGAAGCGGTTGAAAGATAAAAAAGTGCATTTTATATACAAATTCATAGATCAGACCAAAATGAGGGACAGATGAGGAGGACAGAGGGACATTGTTCCAAATCAGGGACCGTCCCTCGAAATCAGGGACAGTTGGGAGCTATGAGTCTGGATAAAATTTTGAAAGCTTTGGAACAAAATGAGTTCACATGAGGCCCGATGGTGGCAAGAAAGAACGTTCTGATAAATTACATTTCAAAATTTCAATAAAAAATGTTCGAACAAAGCTTTAGTACACAAAAGTGTAAAGAAAGCAGGATTGTAATATGTACAGAGTGGAGAAGGTGTCACTGCTGGCGGTATTCAGCATTCTAATCTGTAATCAGATCAATGGAAGGCTGTTCAGTGAGCCCCATACATAAATAAATGATAGCAAGGGAATAGTACAGATCATCATCTGAGTGACAGCTCTGAGTCTGCCTGGGGCTGCTGATGTCACTCCCAAGATGGCAGCGCCCAGCAGCAACTTCAGGCATGATCAATATCACAATATCAGGAGAATAAATGCAAGTAATTTGACATATAATCTTATTGGCAGATTGTTTCTGATATTTATAATATGGGTGACAGGTCTTTTTTAATGATATAGAATACAGAATGTAATGCCACCTTTAAAGAATATAAAAAAAAAAAAAATTTCATATTCCTGATATGTGCCTGCTGTACCATGTACTTTTACGAACAATTATCCTGTTCTCTTTGTATTGCTTCCTTTGTTTGAAAGCCCTGGTGTTCCTGACAGTCCCTTTTCCTTCCTGTTAAAAACTGACCACACTAGACAGGAAAGCACGCCGTGATCAGTTCTCTAGCTGTGCTGTAAACTCAGTGTGCTCTCCCCTAACGATTGGACTTGTCCTGATACCACCCCCCCCCCCCGCCTTCACAGCCCTTCACTGGAGAGATTAGTGTGCTGCTGTTTTTCCTCCCCCATCCCTTATGCAGCTGAAAACAGAGGGTATGTGTTTGCTTATATAAAAAAAGGTTAAAAAGGTGTTTATAATGTTTTTATATCTATACACAAATGTTTTACCTGCATTTGTATTTTAAACGGAATGGGTTGTTTTACAAGGTGAGGGTTTACATATACACTGTCTTGAAAAAGTATTCATACCCCTGTTACAACCAAAAACCGTAAATTTATTTTATTGGGATTTTTTGTGATAGATCAACACAAAGTGGCACATAATTGTGAAGTGGAAGGAAAAATGATAAATGGTTTTACATTTTTTTTACAGATAAATATGTGAAAAGTGTGGTGTGCATTTGTATTCAGCCCCCCCTGCATCTCTACCAGCTTTGCACATCTAGAGAATGAAACTTTTGCCCAGTCTTCTGTGCAAAATAGCTCAAGCTCTGTCAGATTAGATGGAGAGCATCTATGAACAGCAATTTTCAAGTCTTGCCACCGATTCTCAATTGGATTTAGGTCTGGACTTTGACTGGGTCATTTTAACACATGAATATGCTTTGATCTAAACCATTCCATTGTAGCTCTGGCTGTATGTTTAGGGTCGTTGTCCTGCTGGAAGGTGAACCTCCACCCCAGTCTCAAGTCTTTTGCAGACTCACACAGGTTTTCTTCTAAGATTGCCCTGTATTTCGCTCCATCCAACTTCCCATCAACTCTGACCAGCTTCCCTGTCCCTGCTGAAGAAAAGCATCCCCACAATATGATGCTGCCACCACCATATTTCATGGTGGGGATGATGTATTCAGGGTGATGTGCAGTGTTTGTTTTCCACCACACATAGCGTTTTGCTTTTAGGCCAAAAAGTTCAATTTTGGTCTCATCTGACCAGAGCACCTTCTTCCACATGTTTGCTGTGTCCCCCACATGGCTTCTCGCAAACTGGACTTCTTATGGCTTTCTTTCAACAATGGCTTTTTTCTTGACACTCTTCCATAAAGACCAGATTTGTGGAGTGTACGACTAATAGTTGTCCTGTGGACAGATTCTCCCACCTGAGCTGTGGATCTCTGCAGCTCCTCCAGAGTTACCATGGGCCTCTTGGCTGCTTCTCTGATTAATGCTCTCCTTGCCCGGCCTGTCAGTTTAGGTGGACGGCCATGTCTTGGTAGGTTTGCAGTTGTACCATACTCTTTACATTTTTGGATGATGGATTGAACAGTGCTCTGTGAGATGTTCGAAGTTTGGGATTTTTTTTATAACTTAACCCTGCTTTAAACTTCTCCACAACTTTATTACTGACCTGTCTGGTGTGTTCCTTGGCCTTCATGATATGTTCACTAAGGTTCTCTAACAAACCTCTGAGGGCTTCACAGAACAGTTGTATTTATACAGGGATTAAATTACACACAGGTGGACTCCATTTAATTAGGTGACTTCTGACGGCAATTGGTACCACAAGGTTTTAGTTAGGTGCATCAGAGTAAAGGGGGCTGAATACAAATGCACACCACACTTTTCAGATACTTATTTGTAAAACCATTTTGAAAACCATTTATCATTTTCCTTCTACTTCACAATTATGTGCCAATTTGGGTTGGGACATTACAGAAAAAACATTTACGTTTTTGGTTGTAACATGAAAAAATTTGGAAAATTTTAAGGGTTATGAGTACTTTTTCAAGGCACTGTACTTTAATAGTCATGCAACCATAAAAAGAAAAAAAAATACATTGGCCATCTCCTTAAAGGGGTTGTAAAGGCAGAAGATTTTTTATTTAATGCATCTCGATCCAGATATGTTGCACGAGAGACTCGGCTTTCCAGGACTCCCCCTCCTCATTGGCTGAGACAGCAGCAAAAGTCAGTGAGCCAATGAGGAGAGAAAGGGGGCGGGGCCAGGCCATGGCTCCATGTCTGAATGGACACATGGAGCTGCGGCTCGACTCGGGTGCCCCCCTTAGCAAGCTGCTTGCTATGGGGGCACTCAACAGAAGGGCGGGGCCAGGAGCACTGAAGAGGGACCCAAGAAGAGGAGGATTCGAGCTGCTCTGTGCGACACCACTGCACAGAGCAGGTAAATATAACCTCTTTGTGATTTTTATGAAAAAAAAAGGAGACTTTAGTATCACTTTAACTAAAGCAGCCTTTGCTGCAATACCTGATCTTCAGTACTGTCCCCAGAAGTCTTACTGCTCCAGATGTCTAGTGCCACTCCATTTCCAGGTTGAATGACAACAGATGTTATCCAATCCACTTCCTGTGAGCCCAGATCGTCAATGACACACCCCCTGGGGACATGCCCTCACAGCAACCTTTGCATACAGTATTCTTCGCTCACACATCATTACATAAGTTCAGGTGGAAGGATTCAAAACTGCCGCTGCTAAGGCTGAGAAAGGACATGTGATGTCACCAAACCAACCTTAAGATTACAGAGAAAAGTATACTTTTTTTTATAGGATTAGAAAGCTGGAGTTCTGCTTAAAAGACCTATTAAATTGTCAGCACAAAGAGTAAAACTTCTGCATAAGTGTACCAGTCATTTCACTTCAAATGTGAAAAGTGTTGATGCCCATGGTCCATGTCACCCTGTCATATACTCTTCCAATGGAGGCTACTAGACTTGCCCCATAGTGCAGCCTTTCTCAACCATTTAAACCCAGAGGAACCCTTAAAAAGATTATCAGATCTCAGGGAACCGATGCCTAAAATTATTAGATCCACAGCTCATGGTACAATTAGAGTAAGAAGTAAGTTGTAGATGTAATCTTAATTCTTTGAATATAGAATTGTATGTACCTAGTGTATGTGACACCCAAAGCAAATCATTTCCAACTTCCCTCCCCATGCTCTATATAATTATGGAATACAAATGAAACAACAATGACAAGAAAAGAAAAGCAGACAGTGAAAACTGTAATGTCCCCACACACTAAAATTGTCAGTAGAGAAGGCCCCTCCCCTTACAGTGGTGATCAGTATAAAACTGCTACTTATATTGATGGCCCGTGGAGAAGGACCTTTTGCATTTATGGTCACTGGGACAATTGACCACTTACATTGTTGGACATTTGGAAAAGGCTGTCCTTTTACATTAGTAATTATATTTGTGGTTAGTCAAGGAATCAACCTCTAGAGCATATGTGTCAAACACAAAGACCAGGGGCGGAAAACGCCAGGCCATATCATGTGACCTTCGCACCCAGGGCTTTTTTCAACCAGTTTTTTCACCTCTGGCTCAATCCCTCCACTCCCCTCTCACCACTGTCACTAGTAAACACAGAAGTCTTCTGTGTTTACAAAGACAGCTTTCCTCTCGGTGGCTCCTACAGATTTCTGCCTGCCCTGCACTTACGGTGGAAACAAGGGAGGTGCAGCATTGGATGGGGCCTCAGCCTGTGAAAGAGAGCTGAACCCTGTACACTATGCATACCACCCCCCAAACTCTACACTCTGTATGTAGTTCCCTTCTCGACCTTGCACTCTGTACACAGCACACCCCTGAACTTTGCACTTTGTACACAGCACACCCCTAAAATTTTCACTTTGTACGTAGCACATGCCTGAACATTGCACTCTGTACATAACGCATCCCTGAACTCTGCACATAACGCACTCCTGGTATTTATTGCCCCTTCAAGATCCCTTGAGTTCATCCAATTATTCTCTGGGGAAAAAAAGCCATGGATAAATGTATATAGTCTTACAGATACAATTGGCCCTTTGAAAGAAACCATAATGCTGATGAGGCCCACAATGAATTTGAGTTTGACACTCCTGCTCTAGAGAAACCCTGGTGTCACGTACCTGGTTGAAGGCCGAAGTGTTGAGAGGGCTCCCCTTGCGGCTAAGTGAAGAACACCCCTGGAGGTGGTACAGGTAATGCAGTGCCTAAAGAAGCATGGGTTGCCAGTTGTAGTAGTCTGCAGAGCTGATCACTGGATGGCAGCAGAAACAAGCAGGATTCACTGCAGGGCAGGTGTCTTTAGCAATTCCGGACATACTTGGCAGCAGGGCAAACAGAAAGCAGATCCAGAAGCCAGGACAGGGGTCATACATGGTGGATCAGTCAGCAGCATAGGCAGATAGCAGAAACTGGAACAAGTCGGGATCATACATGGGTAGACAGATATTAGCAGAGTTGGTGAGCCAAGCCAAGGTCAAACACAGTGGATCAAGCAGAAGCAAAGTCAGTAGTTCAAGCCAGGGATCAGTATGAAGCAGGTCAAAAGGCAAGCTGGGTTGGTAACAGGCTACACAAGTCACAGGAACACGAGGGGGGCGATGACAATCCATCAATTTGTGAGAGGAGCTACTGACGTTATATAGGCCAGTGGACACTGGGAATAAGACTTTGCGTGCACCGATGTGCCGTAGCACACGCAGATTCCCCATTACGTGCCGTTCGATAATGCTCATGCACAAATTAGTGTGACCATATTGGGTATTGGCATATTCGCCAGGTCTTGTCAGAATTCTTCACTGACACCTAGGGTTCCATAGAACCATGGTTGAGAAAGGCAGCCATAGTGTATTACTTTGTGTTGAAATGTGCTTCATTGCAGATACAATGTGAAAGTATGTTGGGGTACCTTTTGAAATTAATGGCATTGCAACCTATGTTATCTCTATTAATATGTGTAACTGCAATGCATTGGTGTAAATAAGGCCCTTTTTAGGTTTGTAGGTATCTCACCTACATGCACTCTTTCTAATATTTACATATAGAGTTTTTTTTTTTTTCTCTGTTCTGTGACACAATGAATTGTGTTTGTTTTGAGCGTGGGAGTGGGGGGCACATTTTATTGATTGTTTTTAACACCCTTGCATGTGAGTCTTCATATAAAAAGCAATTACATAAAAACTAAAAGCAAAATCAGAACAAAAAAAAACACCTCAACAAACTGAACTGTGATTTTAATTCCCTCTTTTGTCTGTTCCATCTGCTCGAAAATGCACTTAAAAGCAGACGCACATGACAAATGGAAGAACATTGGGATGCAAAAATTTTGAGTTGTATAGAAATATGACTTTGATATTTAAATAAAAGAAGGCATGAGCACAGCATGGGGGCATTTTTACATCTGTCAACACAAATTATACATTTTTTGACAGCTAAGAGACCACTGGGTGTTTTGGCCTTATAATAACATCCAGCCCACATGGAAATATCTATTCATAGTCGTGTAAATGTAGTCATTAAATAACAGTCCTTTAAGACAATACCTGTATTACATATTAATATTATGATTTTTGTTATATTCCAGAAATATATTGTTAAAGTGTACCTAAACCAAGATGTAGTAGATTGCAGTTTACCAATCCTTAGATATGCTGGCTTCATTCGTTTTTTTTTTTTTCTTTTTTTCCCCTTTATTTTCTCCTGGTGATCCCGCCAGTAACCTATTTCTTTTCTTAGGGTGGCAACGCTTACTCATTGCACTGTATCTATGAAGGAGCTCTTCCAGATCCTGCCCCCTTGGGCTTGGTGGAAGTGTGATTCATTGGATATCAGGGAGAAAATAGGTTGGGCTCACATAGTTTTTGTATTATATAATACTAAAGTGATCTCTTATGTGGTACATGCAGTGTTCATTTTGATGTCAAATTTTGATTTTGTTTTTGTCAAAGTCTTTTGACTAAAATGCCACTTTTATTTTAGTCCTATTTTAGTCATCTGAATTGTTTTAGTTTTAGTTCTATTTTAGTTGACTAAAATCTCCAGTACATTTTAAATGACTGAAATCTCCAGTACGTTTTAGTTGACTAAAATCAAATGGGTTTAGTTGAATTGTAATGCATTGTAGCACCCTGTGGTTTGGGCAGGGAGCGCCTCACAAATTTACTTGCCAGGAGTAGTTATCCTGGTTGATTGATAGAGATCTATTGATTTCTCCCTAAGTTTGGCCTTGTTGCACTTTTCTCTTATACCACTAGGTGGCCGGGTACTTTTGTGGTACTAGATATGAGAAGGGCAACCCAAGGTCAGGTTATGGGTATATGGGGTATCTCATCCAATGGGCAGGGGTTTTCTTGAATCCCTTCTGGGAGCACCTATATATTTGGGTGGAGTCAGGTGATCTGCATTCTGTGCCACCTAGACGGCTGTCTGGGTGGACGTGTGTCGTACACCCCGGGCTGCTAGGCTGGAGATTGGGCCTATCCCAGGGGCATCTGGCTGCTTGGCTGTGTGAGGGCCTATCCAAAAGTGAGAGAGCAGAGCAGGGTTGGGATTGCGGCTTGCAGCCCAACCAGAAGTGACAGTTCTGCCAGTCTGAGAACCTGTCAGTGGTCAGAGGTAGAAGGGAGGCTGTCGCCACAAAGGGACCAACCACCTTTACCAGGGACCACAGTGAGTAACTGAAGTAAGTACTGGAAACACATTCTCACGAAAAGGGCACAGTGGAAAATATGGAAGCTTCAGGCGGTGATCAAGTCAGGGACTCAACCAGTGGAGGTGACGCTTGCAGAGCAGCCTTGTGAGTCAAGCCAGGAACCTCGCTGGTTAGCAGGGGTGAAGCTTGAGAAGTATCTGGAGTGCCAAGCTAGGGACCCAGCAGGGAAGCATGGGTGACGCTTGAGGGGATACCACCGACAACCTTGGAGGAGCTCAAGGGATTCAGAGTCAGTGAATCAGAGGGTCTAATGAGAGACCAGGAGCTCAGTGTTGAAGAACTACAAGAGGCAGTTGTAGTGGAGCTAAAAGGACTGTTACATTTGAGTTAGGAACTGTCAAAGACTGTTACCATAGGAGACAAAATTCTTGCATGTGCAGAAGTGGTGCCTTGCTGGGGCCTTTCCCTGCACAGCTGTCTTCCTTTTGAAGTCTCTGAGTCTGCCAATTGAATCTACAACTACTTAAGGGTGTCCTAGCCCTAAATATACAAAAAGGACTGTCAAAAGAGATAAAACCTCTTTTACATCCAAGACGTGTCTGGCGCCCACTGGCATTCACCATCTTTGCACCCATTATGCCTCACAACCCACCACATATTGAAAGATGTCAGCTATCTTTGGCCTTGGAGGTCCTCATTAGACTGGACAGGGCTGGAGATCTTGCTATAGCATTATTTAAGCATTTCTCTAGAATTGCCAAACTCATTATATACTCCTGGAGTAAAAAACCAATAACATGTTATTATTTATGGTATTAAGGGTTGAACATGCACTACAGACACAGATTTAGCTGTTGTGATACATAACGTCTTTATAAATAAAACCAAGTTTCATAAACAAACAAAAATATTGCTTTTTGACAAACAGAAGTGCAACTTTAAAATATATATATAAAAAAAACAAAAAACTATGACCTCTATTGGCTGTAAAGTCATTTTACCTGAAAATATTACCAACATTAAATATTAAGCAAAAAAAAGAAAAGCCCCTTTCTTTTCTTTTTTTTACTTTTAGCAGCTTAGTAGATGCCCCCAACTTATTCTTATGTGGTAGTGCAGTGTTCATTTTGACATCAAATTTCAATTTAGTTTTGGCTGTTCACACTGCTCTGACATGACAGTCCCACGACTTCTGATCTGACTTTGCCCTGCAACACCGGTCAGACTTCAATGAACAGGATCTGGCTTGAGATGAGTGCAACTTGGGTCTGGTATTGATTTGGGTTTTTTTCATTACATTTTGCAGTGCTAACATTGCCTCTGAGCACAAGTCGCATTTCACAAGTTGGATCAGTTAAGATGCTGATCTGACATGGATACAACTTCAATGATATTCAATGGGCTGAAATCGGGTCGAACCAAAGTAGTGCAGGAACCTTTTCCAAAGTCGGACCAACACAAGTCAAACCAGTTAAGACGGCTCTCATAGGGAATCATTTTGCTATTTTAGTCGTATTTCAGTCATCTGAATTATTTTAGTTTAAGGCTCTATTCACACTTGTGCGACTTGTCATGCAACTTTGGACATGTGCCCCATGTTTTCCAATGATAACCATTCATATATACGTGACTTGAAGTTGCAGCAGCTTCAAAGTTGTTCATGCTCTGCTTTGGTCTGACTTTCATGCAACTTGAGGGCCATTGACTTCAATGTTAACCCTCAGAAGTTGCATAAAAGTCGTGAATGTTTTACAATGCAACTTGTGTGCAACAGTTGTCCACTATCACCAGTCAAAGCCAAAGTCGTATCCAAGTTGCACCCATGCAAAGTTGCGTCAAAGTTGCTTTAAAGTTGCACTTCAAAGTTGTGCTGACTTTCGAGTGCAACTTTGATGCAAAATTGACGCAACTTTGGATGCGTACAAGTGTGAATGGAGCCTGAGTCATATTTCAGTCGACTAAAATAGTGTTTATTTAGTCAACGAAAATATTTTTGACGACAAAAATGAACACTGCATACATCCTAATAAGACACAAACTGAATCCCTCCTCACCTTCAATGGGTTCTAGGATATGAATGAGCTTTTGTTTGTCCAAAGACGCTTTGAGTTAAATATATTCCTCTATCATTTTTGGTACCCGAGGAAGGGTACCATTGGTCCCAGAAATGCATAGAGCTGGCTCCAGGGAAGGTCATCAGGTGAAAAAGTATATATACATACAAGGTACCGGCGCAAGGAATCAAAAATATATATATATATACCAATCGTTTGTGTCTGCTGCAGTCAAAAAAGGCCCTCCCCACTATCGGGTAAGGTGTATAGGAAAAGGTGACCTATATAACGCTTCAGACAAGACACTCATATAATTCCATTAAGTAGTACGGTTATGTAAATATGGCTAGGTAAGGGGCCACATGAAAACAACACTTGATGACCCTGTAGATAGAGCCAAAATGCAGTTTTTTAATGATTATGTACAAGATTGTTTTTTAAGATATAGAAAAATAAAAAAAACTTAAAAACAAATATTAAATTATTCAGATATTGAAATAAATGGTAGCTTAAAAGCTCTAATATTTTTTGGTTGTTATTATAAGTTGGAATGTTGGTACCATGACCAGAGCATTAAATAAGGGTCCATGCATGTAAGTATTTTTAGTGGCTGTATGGAGGAGCAGCCTTGTTACCAGAAAGCAAGACTACACAAATCCCTCCCGCCTTCTTCATAATAAAGGCTAGATATGTTCTGTAGTCCACAGCGGTAATCTGTGCAGGACTGATTAGACTGCTATGGATAAGCAATGGAAAGTTATGAGGTCAGGGGAATTCTGGCAGCATCAACAGGTATTTTTTGCACTTACAGAATAGCTATTAAAAATGCTTTTAATTAGATATTTAATAGGCCAAAAGGCAGCAAATGAAAGAAGTTCTTTATTTTAAAAGCAGATTAGCCTCATGATATCACATGTATTAGAACTCTGGAAAAAAAATTTCTTGATTAACAGGAAGTACAACAGTGAGGATTACTTCATAGGGCAGACCTTTAATAATCGTTTTGCAGCAAACTTGAGGCATAAAAATATATAATATAAACTAAATTTCGGGTATTATAAGCAGATCTGTAAAATGTAACATTCGAAGGGTACTCTATGCATTTAGTGCTCAGTGACTCATGAAGTCTAACCCTCCCTGGATTAACCCAATGTCCTTCTGGAGTCCTGAGTGTTGAAACTTACAGAATTAATGGCCTTCACCCCTCCTTTGTGAAACAGTGTTCGAGCCCGGTGATTGGCCCCTTAGACCCAAGCATTCTGGAAGGAAAGAGCAAAGGTCCCAATATTAGGTAGTAATAGGTATTTCCAATGGTTCTGATAGATGAATGGAGCCGTGGGGTGGTGTAGCAAAGGTAATCTTCAGCGAGAGCAGAGACAGCATCAGGGGGATGATTGGGTGTGCCTCTGAGGTGATCGGACACTTCTGATGTGACAGGTGACCTCTGATGTTATGGGGCACTTCTGATGTGACAGGTGACCTCTGATGTTATGGGGCACTTCTGATGTGACAGGCGACCTCTGATGTGAAGGCGTGCAAAAGAAAGCACTCTGATGTGATGGGGAGTGATGCTGATGAGATAAGAGGCCTTTGATGTGATGGGGGGACTGCTAATGTGATGACAGAACCTCTGATGTGAAGGTGGGGCTTGTGTGCAAAGGAAAGCACCCTGATATGATGGGGAGACACTGATGTGGAGAAGGACCTCTGATGTGATAGAGCTTGTAGAATGATGGAAGACGTTATGTGATGGCAGAACCTCTGACATGATGGGGCACTTTTGATGTGGCGGGGGCACTTCTCATGTGAATAAGGACCTCTGATGTGATAGGGGGCTTCTAATGTGACAGGTGACCTCGGATGTGAAGGTGGAGTTTATGTGTAAAAAAAAAGAAATATGCACCCTGTTGGTGGTGCACTGATGAGATGGGGGGCTTCAAATGTGATGGGAGACTTTTTATGTGATGGGGGCCTCTGATGTAATGGGGCTTTTGAACTTCTGATATGATGCAGACCTCTGATGTGATAGGGTGATTCTGATGTGACAGATGACCTCTGATTTGAAGATGTGCAAAAGAAAGAACCCTGATGTGAGGGGGGAGGGTGACACTGATGAGATGGTAACCTCTAAATTTAATAGGGTGGGCTTCTAATGGGATGGGAGAACCTTTGATGTGGAAGCGGGCTTCCGATGTGATTAGGGACCTCTGATGCGATGGGGCATATCTGATGTGACAGGTGACCTTTTTATGTGAAGTTGGGGCTTTTGTGGAAAAGAAAGCACCTTGATGTGATGAGGGTGATCTCTGATGAGATGGAAGGGGGCATAGATGAGGTGCAAATAATGTGATGGGGACCTTTTATGTGATGGGGAATATCTGATGTGAAAAGGGTGCTTCTCACATGGACCTCTGATGGAATGGGGGCTTCTGATGTAACAGATGACATCTGATGTAAAGGTGTGCAAAAGAAAGCACACTGATGTGATGGGTGGGGGAACACTGATGAGATGGGGGGACCTCTGATATGATGGGGAGCTTCTAAAGTGATGAAAGATGTTTTACATGATGGGGATCTCTGATGTGATGGGGGACCTCTGACATGATGAGGAACGTCTGATGTGGAGGGGGGTTTGTTGTCATGATGGTTTCCTGATGTAACAGATGTGAAGGTGGGGCTTCTGATGTGATGGGGGAGACTAATTTTGTCTATACAAAGGAAAAAGGTGGCACTCTACAAGCTGTAGACTGTGAAGAAACACACACTCACCACAGCCACTTTTTGCCACACATTTTTTTGGTCATGCCCATGGGAGTACAGCGGGCAGAGCCCTATGTGTGCCACATTAGCTCCCCCCATCTCCTAGCACCAGCACAGAGACCCCTAGAAACTGTCTGGAACCTGGGAGGAGCAGGAGGGAAGGCATTCTTTTTAAGAGAACTTGTTACTTTGCCCTAAATAGGTTTAAATAAATATACAAAAACATAAGTACAACTAGTTCCTTAATCCATTTGCAGGCATGAAAAAATAGACACGTCCATTGCTATACAAAGGAGGGGCATTCAAGGTATATCTATTACATCCATGACAACTGAAAGTTTTGAAAAATAAAGATTCTCGGGGTAGCGTTTACCAATTAACTGTTTGAACATTCTTCTGCCAGGCCCAATAGCATTTATTTAAAGGCCAATCTCAGCCAATTTCATGGCGCCAGTTTACACAAAATGGCATAACTGCATATATTTACCAGAATGGAAGCATCAAGCGTAAAGGTTGGTGTATCCTTGAAAAGCATCCCATTGCGTAGCTTTATAATGCGCTATATCATTTTGCTTATTGTCATATCTGCTCATGCTTCATCAAGTCACGGTGGCGCAGATATAAATATTATGTATATTTTTTCAGGTCTTCTTGTTGGCACTGGCTCTTCGTTTTGTGACAGGCACATTTTGTCTAGGTCATTGTGTCCTTTACGTTGCTATTCAGGAATTGTTAGAATACATTATGCACTAAATTAATTTGATACACTTTGAAACATATTTTGCATAATCATGTGGACATGCAAAGAATGCCGATTGCTTACTGGAGTAGAACAGGAATTGTGGAGTAATGCTGAATCAGTGGACAGCGCTCGGCATTATGGGGCAGATGGAGCTGTAAGGGTGATTTGACAATATAAAGAGGACGGCAGCTAGCGAGTAACAGCAGGCGTGTAGAAGGGAACATGTGTCTTCACACACAGGAGGTCATGAAATACAAGCATGACCTTATTTACAAGTAGTATGCTCGCATAATTTATTCTCTTCACTTATGAGGCATCACCACATTTTACACAGTGCTTTAAGGAGCACACTGACATCGGTCCTTGTACCTGAAATAACATGAATAATAGATGAACACATGGGTGAGTTTGGAGTTAGAACTCTCCAATCAAAAGGGAACATGAGTTTTGCGTATTTTAGAGTTATAAGTCTAACTCAATAAGGCCCCTTTCACACTGTCGGACCGTTCAGGTCAGCCTGTCAGTTTTGTCAGCAGACCTGAATGGGTGCTCCATGCTAGTCTATGGAGCGACGGATGTCATCGGTGACATGTCCACTGACATCCGACCCGCTAAAATCAGACGGATGCCCCTACGTTTGCATGCATCCCTGATGGATCAGATCAGGTGAGATCTGATGAAAACGGACATGCTGTCCGTTTTTGTCCGATCTCTCCTTAGTAATTAGCAGCGCTCGACAAGCCCCTCCTCGCTCAGTGAGCAGAGCGGGACCTGTCATCCGCCGGGTCAGCGGAGATCAACGGAGAGATCCTGCTGAGCTGGCGGACAGAGGCGAACTCCGAGGCAGGAGATCCGTCTTGTGAGAATGATGCCTAAGGGGTGTTTAAGACCTCTGCAGAGAGACCACTGCTTTCAGAGAGAAGAGATCATGGACCCTGACTGCTGAAAACTTCAGGCATATAAGACATAACACCATCGGAGTGCGCATGTGTGGGACTTCCGGATGCTGTAGCCGGCAGCTCTGACCCGCTCCGGTCCTTTCCCGACCCCTGAGCTGCAAGCAACGAACGGGACCCCACACCAACACATCTCACGATTATCGGAACCGGCTGTGCATCGGCCCATATGCTGGGAGACCATCCAGGGAGAGAGGTTGGTCGCCAGCTACAGTTCGGCCTAGCCGCTCACAAGCCTCCCAAGATGGCAGCCGCGGCCACCTCTGGAGGAGACAATGAGGAGCAAACATCCATAGCTGATTCCCCGCCAGCCCCTTTGCCTGAATGCACAGCTCCCCACACCCCGGATCACAGCATGCACGACTATGGGATCTCCCCAGCCTCCACAGCTTCACTGCTATGCAGGACAATGGCAGGCCTCATCCAGTGCCCTCAGATGAATTCCCCCCTCTGCCAGGCTTGCTCCCCACTGGCTTCTCCTATAACCCACGCCACCCAGCTGACCTGTCTCAGCTTTTACACAGTTTTTATGAAATGCTGGCTGCTGGGCTGGCACAGAATGCTTCACAGATCACATCACATCATCCATTAAAGCTGACATACAAAGCCTAGGCTCCCGCATGGATGCCATAGAACTGGCTGTGGACTCTTCAACTGCACGCACTAATCAGAATACGGCATGTATTCAAACGCTACAAGATCAATTGGACACAGCTCTGTCAAAATCGATGACCTGGAAAATAGGAGCAGGATGTACAACTTTCGTAAAGGAGGTATCCCAGAGTCAGTTACGGATGTGCAAGGCACAGTGAAAGCATTTCTTAAAGACATCATTCCGGATATCCCAAATCACAGGCTTGAACTTGACAGAGCCCAAAGAGCTTTACAAGCCCCCCGTCGAGATGGTCTCCCTAGGGACATTGTAATCAAGCCTTATTACTACTCTGTCAAGTAAGAGGTCATGAAAAAAATCACGCAATCTAGAAAACCTTTCCATACAAGGGGCTAAAATCCAAATATTCGCACACATTTCCCCTGCCACTATCCAGAAGAGGAGATCCCTCAAGCCACTGCTGGCAATACTTTCCCAAAAATTATCAAATATAGATGGTCCTTTCCAATACACCTGCAATTTCAATACAAGGAGAAATCGTATGGATTTACAAGCTTCCAAGATGGCGAACGGATATTCCTCCAGTTAGGATTCATCTCCCAAGATATGCCCCCCCAGGAGATGCCAAATTGTCAGCATACCTGCAGGAGGCCTCCTTTCAAGCAGCCCAGTCGCTCCTCTCTGAAACAAGCAGCAATCGAAGAGGCACCGTGACTCTATACCACCGAGATGAACCCCCCCGAAGAGCGACCCTCCAGGGTCTGACTTATCTTTATTTTTGGACGGTCCTTCCCTCTGACAGTGAAGGAGTCTCTATATGCCTAGCCAGAATATGGTCAGACGCACAGGACTAGATCCTCCCCCGTAACTCGGTTCCAGATTAAGTACATGTTTTTTTGGGTTTTTTTGTTATGACTAAGTGCACTCTGTGGTCTAACCTCAGTCTCTTACCTGCATTAGGCGGGACAGGGCCTGTGTTTAGATGGCTGATTTTTTTTTTTGCACCCATGATCAATCACTCTCTATATCCTATACCCCCTCCCCCCTTCCTTCCCCTCCCCCCATCCATTCCCCCCCTCTCCCTTTCCCCCTCCCCTCTCCATTCCCCCTCCTTTAAGTAATAGTACATTTTTTTGCTATCTACAATTTAATAGCCAGTTTTATATCTGGTCTTCAGGAATGTTTATGGTGAACATTTTGTAGTTATAATAGTTCTTTTGACAACTGTTTTTGGGTCCCACACACCCACCTCTTCACTAGGGGCCGGGTGACTGGAGCGGGACCGCATGTCATTCCATCTGTTGTACCCTGGGGAGTTGCCCTCCTCTGGTTGCACCAGGCATGCAACCTTTCCTTGGGTTGCCCTTTTACCGAACCCTAGGTCCCGTGGGGTGTTGAAGCAGGTCTAGGCTGGCCAGCCCTGCAATACTGAAATTCAGAACTCTATCTTTTTTATCCTTTCTAATTTCTTCTCTTCTCCTTCCCCTCTTCATTTCCACACTTATTGCTATTTTGTATTCCTCCGAATCAAACTATGTCTCGCATTGGAACAGGTACGTGCCTTTCACATGAGTTCGCTTCCCCCCTTCATATCCATGGCTGACTCAAATCCCACTCTCACACACCTCAAAGTAGCTTCCCATAATGTACAGGGCCTAAACTCCCCAATCAAACAACGTAAAGCTTTTCACAACTATCACTCTAGGCACATTGAAATACTTTTTCTCCAGGAAACACAAAAAGCTATACTCCATCATTCTTACGCCAAAATTATCCCACGCTGATGTCAAGAAAAGTGGGGTGGCAGTCCTTATATCTAAACGAACCCCTTTCATGCACTCACACACTATTAAAGATAAGGGAGGGAGATATATCCTAGTTAAGGGACACATTAATGGTGAGCTATATATGTTCATATCATATTATGCTCCCAATCGAGGACAAGCATCCTTTTTCTCCTCTATGCTCTCTGCACTATCCTCCTACCTCGAGGGGCGGGTGATAGTTGGATTAGATTCAAATATAGCCTTTGATTGCCTCCTGGACAAATCAAGACTAGGCCTCCCCCATGTACGGAGGCCCTCCAAACAAAGCCTTTCGTATTGCCCGGCTCCTTCACTCCCTGGGTCTGATAGACTCATGGAGAGAACATAACCTCCAGTGCTGAAAAACACCTACGATGGACGAAGGGCAGATTCTATCTCCATTCGGACAAAGTAGGCCCTCAACTAGCTTCCAAACTTTCTCCAAAACACAGGACGGATATTTTACCCAAAAAAAGATCACTATCTGGCTCCCTGACCCAGAATCCGGAACGGATCCTTGAGACCTTCCACTCATTCTACTCTAAACTGTACTCTGGGACTGCTCACAACCCCTAAACCGACTTGAATATCTTCCTGAATGACGTCCCCCTTCCCAAACTATCAGACTCTCACAGATCTGCGTTGGAATCCTATTACTGAAGCTGAGGTCAGGGTGGTCGATAAGGGCCTAAAAAAGGGGTTAGCCCCAGGCCCTGATGGCTTCTCTGCACATTATTATAAGACCTTCCTTGAGGTCCTCTCTCCTTACCTCGTCCGACTCTTTAATTCCCTTAGGCAAGGCTCCCCCTTGGAACCAGTGGCAAATATAGTGTACATATCTGTTATCCCTAAACTGGGCAAAGATCCCAGTAAAGTTTGTAATTATAGACCTATCTCTCTCAATAATAATGATTTGAAGATTATGAGAAAAATTTTGTCCAATAGATTAGCCTCCTTTGTAGAAGGTTACGTTCATAGAGACCAGGTGGGATTTACTCAGGTAAGGAGAGCTGTGGACATTATCTCCCTCCTCAATTCAGGCTGGGACGGAGGCCCTTCCCAAGAAGGTTTTCTCCTATCTATCGACCTTCAAAAGGCCTTTGACACTGTAACCTAGCCTTACTTGTTTACCATCCTAGACAAATGGGGATTTGGGACCAGCTTCCTTAATATACTGAAAGCCTTATACTCCCAACCAAAAGCCCAGGTTAAGATTCAAGGACACCTCTCTAACCCGCTCCCAATCACACGAGGTACGAGACAGGGTTGCCCCCTATCCCCTCTCCTTTTCGCTATAGCAATAGAGACATTAGCGATTGCCATTCGAGGTAACCCAGACATCCATGGTGTCAAATGCGGTCACTTATCCCACAAATGTGCGCTCTTTTTAGATGACGTTCTCCTGTTCATCACCTCCCCACTCATTACCATCCCTAACATTCTTCAACTTCTAACCAAATTTGGTCAGGTTTCCGGCCTAAAAGTCAACATGTCCAAATCTGCCGCCCTCAATATTTCGATCCCCCAGACATTATTAGACAGACTGAAAAATCACTTCCCATTCACTTGGAGTGACGATTCCATACCGTATCTCGGCATAAATCTAATGAACAATATAAATCAGCTCTATAACAAAAACTACCTACCCATGTACAAAAAGCTTAAAGAAGATTTGGATCAATGGTCCTTGTCATGGTTGGGGAGAGTCAATGCAATCAAAATGACCCTCTTACTAAGAATCCTCTACCTTTTTCGCTCCCTTGCCATACCTGTTTCTAAACTTCACATAGACAATCTCCAATCAGGCATAATCCACTTTGTCTGGGGGAAAACTAACCACCGCCTTGCAAAAACAGTCCTCTTCAAACCCAGAAAGAAAGGGGGCTTAGGGCTACCTAACCTCTGGTGGTATTACCAGGCAGCCCAATTTAGCCAGTTTTCATTTATCTACTCCAAGATCTTGAAACCAGATTGGGTGGGGATGGAACGACAAGCTGTCCCGAACTTTACTTTAGACTTCTTACTCTGGCAACCCTCCAATAGTAGGCCCTCAATCCTCTCCCCTACTCTATCCCACTCAGTAGCGTTATGTGACTCTCTTCATAAAAGGAACCTCCTGACATCTAAGTGGCAGTCCTTGGCTCACATCTTTCATAATCCCCAGTTCCCCCCTGGGAAGGACATTAAAGCCTTCCAATGGTGGCTAGATAAAGGCCTCTACTGTATAGGACACTTCTTCAACTCTAATGGCACTCTCACACTTAGCTTCTGCACTTCAAAACTAGAGATGCCATCATCTGAGAAATTTCGCTTTCATAAAATTTCACATTTCCTTTACTCCATCTTAGCTCAACGCTCAGGCCTCCTTTCTGTCCCCCCTTTTAAACAATGGTGCTCATCAGCCACGGATATGAAGGGGGGAATTTCTTTGATTTATTCGGCCCTAGCTGAGCCAACGGAGAAAGCGACATACATGTTGAGATGGGAACGTGACCTTGACATTAAATGGGACATGGAGGAGTGGCACTCCCATGTCTCAAGCACTTACAAGGGGATGCTAAATATATCCTTAATAGAAGCTAATCTCAAGGTCATGTCCCACTGATACCTGGTCCCCATATGACTTGCGAAATATTATCCGCAATCATTACCTTTCTGCTTCAGGGGCTGTGGCCACTTAGGTACTGTTCTACATACATGGTGGCAATGCCCCAAATTAGAGGCTATTGGACCAAAGTATTTCACTTGATTCGGAGGACCATGGACATCGCGGTCAACCAAGACCTGGCAATAGCCCTCCTCAATCATAAGATCCCCTCTATTCCTAAATCTACTCAGATTCTGATCCATTTCATTGTCCTTGGAGCCAAAATCACAATGGCACGGGCCTGGAAATCTCCTTCTGTTTCCTTCCTTGCTACTAAGCAAAAAATCTGGCGGATTATGACCCAGGAGAGGATTTCCAATACCATACTCGACTCCATGGTGAAATTCAAAACGCATATGGGACCCCTGGGCTCGTTACATTGGGGTATCATTATAGACCCAAGTCCTCTCAGCAGGTCTTGGGCCCCGAGTTCACTTAGGCGTCTTGCCCCCCCCATCTCTTATCCATGTGGCCATCACCTCCAACTCCCTCCCCTCCTCTTTTCTCATTTTTTTTTCTGCTTCTTCTATCTCTCCTTTGCCTCTCGATCTCCTCTATCTATTCTTGTTTTTATCTATAAAGCAAACATTTGCAAACAGTTATTTTTGAAATACAAGCACTATTCGTTTTCTCTTCTGTAGTAATAGATTAGAGAATTTACCTTTTACATGTTTCCCTTTTTTGCTAAGTAGCGTTTTTTTTGTTTGTTTATGGTTTTAGGCCAAGGGACCCGACTGCCCATCGCACAGCTTACATTGGGCAGCGGAGTAGCTCACAGACACTAAAAAAATGCATGCTACTTGTTCTCATCATTCAATATTATTGGTTGTTCCTAATTGTACATCCTCAACTCTGTTTTCTTGGCAATGATCTCATGTTTGTATTCTTGCATATACTTAATAAAAACAATTAAAAAAAAAAAGACATAACACCATCTACTAAAGATGATTAGGGATCATATCACAACAGAGTGGTACTGTGGATACGGGAATTAAGTATATAGTGCCACGTCCAGATAAATTGGATTTTAAAGAATAAGCTTGCAGATAATGGACTTTATAGGCATAACACAGGTATTAATTAAAAACTGATTTATTACAAAAACATATAAGACAATTACATTAAAATTCATTGGCTATTCACAAATATGCCTTGAAGCAAACAACAACACACCACCTATGTAGCATATAAAGTAATATACTTAAAATAAGGGACCAAACAGGTCACTCTCCAATACTTGATGAATTAGTGTATGAGTGAAAGAGGCGGTGTGTCATAATGCAGCTCAGCTCTACATGTTGCACGTATTCAAGAGATGCTTCTTCAGGAGATTATGACGTGTTCTATGAATAGAAAATTACAATTGAGTTCTATCATTTATTTAAAACATTAACATACAATATTCTTGCTTTAATGAGTTTCAGGTCGCTGCAAAACTACCCCACAGACCACCCCACCTGGGCTCAGAGTCATAACGGCAGAAATACCGTTTACGGGGACAAATATACCATAAAAATAGTTAATCTATAAAAAATAGTAGTCAATAATTGGAATCTGTCATTACGCAAGTATGTAACCAAAAATGCCAACTTACAGTTTTATAGTCAAAGAGGGAGAATAAGCAGAGAATAAATTCCACAGCGCAGCTGGGGATGAGGGGAGAAATATCTTCACGTAGCTTCTAGATCAATCTGTATGCATAAGTATTAAAATATATAAGTATTGGGTATTTATTTTAGGGAACAAAAAAAGAGAAAGAAAGACAGATGCCAGCTTGCTTACCTGTGAGACCACCTCACACAAAAATCGATTGATAATGGCTTATAAATAGGAAGTGCTGATGGGCAACTAGTGTACACATGGACAATGAAGCTATATAATTAGTGGGGGACCCCCTGATTAATCTAGACATTGCCACATTAGTTGCCCATCAGCACTTCCTATTTACAAGCCACTATCAATTGCTGCAGAGTGGGGCAAGAAATGCGGCAGTCTCCGTGGAATCGGCCACGGAGCTGGCCGCAGAGAGGCGAGCAGCGGGTGAGCAGGGCCGGCCCAAGCAGCTGAGAGTCGGGACGGGAGATGTGACATGCGGCCTGGCGGCCCCCCGCCCACAGGGCCCGTGCCCAGTGTGCTCTATGGCCAGTCCGGGCCTGGTTTCTGCTCTCAAGGAGCTTACAATCTAAGTTCCATAACTCACATTCAAACATACACATACTGACACTGTTTGTATTTTAAAAATGACATGGATTAATGTATTATTAATCACAATGCTGCATATTAGGGTTCAGCTGTAATGTACATTTTAGGTTTCCAGACCCTCTTTATACTTCTACTACTACTACTACTACTACTACTACTACTACTACTACTACTACTGCTAAGAATAATAATATTAATAACAATAATATTATTATAATTATTAACCACTTGCCGACCGCCTGCCATCGTTAAACGTCGGCTGTTTGAAGTGGAATATCGTTGTTATGGCAGCAGCTACAGCCGGTGGTCGGCTTTCAGATAAAAGTGGTCTCAGCGGCGGATTTGCCGCAAGATCACCTTTATCGTTGGCGGGAGAGGGGTTCCCTCCGCAGCTTACCGGAGCCGCCCGGCAGTGACGGAGGCAATCGGATCCATCTCCCTGTGTTGTATGGAGACGAGTGAGGGGAAGATGGCCCCCCACCCGGCTCCCCAACCGGCTCCATACCAGCAACATCAAAACATCACTTCCGCCCATAGCTCTTAAAGGGACATTTTTTTTTTTCAAACAACATTTTTATTTATTTATTGCATTTTATTGCATTTTAGTGTAAATATGAGATCTGAGGTCTTTTTAACCCCAGATCTCATATTTAAGAGGTCCTGTCATGCTTTTTTCCTATAACAAGGGATGTTTACATTCCTTGTAATAGGAATAAAAGTGACACCATTTTTTTTTAAAGAACAGTGTAAAAATAAAGAATAAAAAGTAAAATAGAAAAAGAAAGAAATAATAAAAATTTTAACACGCCCTGTCCCGCCAAGCTTGTGTGCAGAAGCCAACGCATACGTGAGTAGCACCCGCATATGTAAACGGTGTTCAAACCACACATGTGAGGTATCGCCGCGATCGTTAGAGCAAGAGCAATAATTCTAGCCCTAGACCTCCTCTGTAACTCAAAACATGCAACCTGTAGAATTTTTTAAACATCGCCTATGGAGATTTTTAAGGGTAAAGGTTTGTTGCCATTCCACGAGCGGGCGCAATTTTGAAATGTGACATATTGGGTATCAATTTGCTCAGCGTAACATCATCTTTCGCAATATAAAAAAACACATTGGGCTAACTTTACTGTTGTCTTATTTTTTCATTCAAAAAATGTGTATTTTTTCCCCAAAAAAGTGTGCTTGTAAGACCGCTGCGCAAATACTGTGTGACAGAAAGTATTGCAATGACCGTCATTTTATTCTCTAGGGTGTTAGAAAAAAAAATATAATGTTTGGGTTCTAAGTAATTTTCTAGCAAAAAAAAAAATACAGTAAACGCCAAAATCTTAAAACGAGGCCCGGTTCTTAAGTGGTTAATACTATAGTCATACGACTACAATTGTACATTCCACATCAAGTACCTTACTTTGCAGGTCTATAAAATGTAGTGGACTTCATAAAAGATTCCTCTTAACCTTAATTGGGACATAGTGTTTTGCTGTGACGTTCATCATTAGCAGTCCCTATCTGCACTTTCGGGATAATTATTTTCTTCCAACCAGTTACACAAACAGCATTATTGGAATTTCCAACATCCTGAACAAATGTTCAGACTGGTAATAAAGTATTTTCAGCGGCGCTCTCGCTGTGTTCCGTGCGCGGAGAACTTCTGTAGCACAGACTGTTTGATCAGCTGTGTCCTGTTTTCTGCGAGTGTGATACACAATCTGATAACAGCACCGAGTGAATGAAATAAAAGGCACGGCTCTAAAATCGGATTGATTTGCATGAATTTGTTTTCGGTCATTATACATTCCATCTCAGATGGATTTTTCCACATTCAATTAAATCTTTTAATTTTTTTTTTTTTTTCCAGGATGTATGCCACCAGATAGGCATCTCTCTGGGAAGTCGCCAACATTTAGAATGAATCTGCTGATACTATTTATGAATCCTGTGCTATTTTGTGAATCCTGGAGGATCATATACTTCCAAAGGCTGCATGTAGAGATGAGAGGAGTGATTTCAGCAAATTGATTTTGCCGCAAACATTCCCAATTCAGCCTCGCTCAAGTTTTGTCGACATTATCCTTTCGTTTCACCTTCCCCAAAGCAACCAATCAGTAAATGACGTTGTGTGCCACGGCAAATTATAGGGTTTATTAATGGCACCTGTGGTATGCTATGGTGAAATGTAAGGATAATAGTGGAGTGGTTTAACCACTTCAGCTCCGGAAGATTTGCTTCCCTTCCTGACCAGGCCATTTTTTTGTGATACGGCACTGCGTTACTTTAACTGACAATTGCGCGGTTGTGCGACGCTGTACCCAAATAAAATGTATGCCCTTTTCCCCCCCACAAATAGAGCTTTCATTTGGTGGTATTTGATCACCTCTGCGTTTTTATTTTTTTGCGCTATAAACAAAGAACAACTGACAATTTTGGAAAAAAAAAACAATATATAATGTTTGGAGGTTCTAAGTAATTTTCTAGCAAAAAAAACCAAACATATTTTAACTTGTAAACACTGAGTCTGAAAAAGAGGCCCGGTCCTTAACCACTTGACCACTGGGCACCTAAACCCCCTTCCTAACCAGACCAATTATTAGCTTTCGGTGCTCTCACATTTTGAATGACAATTACTCAGTCATGCAACACTGTACCTATATGAAATTATTGTCCTTTTTCACACAAATAGAGCTTTCTTTTGGTGGTATTTAATCACCTCTAGGTTTTTTTATTTTTTGCACTATAAAAGAAAAAAGACCAAAAATTCTGTAAAAAAAATGCATTTTTTTTAGTTTCCGTTGTAAAATTTTGCTAAGTAGTTATTTTTCTTCATAAATTTTAGCCAAAATTTATACTGCTACATATCTTTGGTAAAAATAACCCAAATTAGTGTATATTATTTGGTCTTTGTGAAAGTTATAGAGTCCACAAGCTGTGGTGCCAATCTCAAATCTCTCAAATCTGCAAATCTCTGAAAATTGATCGCACCTGATGTACTGACGGCCTATCTCAATACCCCCCAAATGACTCCTTTTTGGAAAGTAGACATTCCAAGGTATTTAGTAAGAGGCATGGTGAGTTTTTTGAAGTAATTTTTTTCCCACAATTCTTTGCAAAATCAAGATTTTTTTTCTTTGTTTTTTTTTTCACAAAGTTGTTATATTAGCAGGTTATTTCTCACACACAGCATATGCATAGCACACATTACACCCCAAAACACATTCTACTACTCCTCCTGAGTACAGCGATACCACATATGTGAGACTTTTACACATCGTGGCCACATACAGAGGCCCAACATTGAGGGAGCGTTATCAGGCGTTCTGAGAGCATAAATTATACATATAATTTCTTGACTACCTCTTACACTTTTGAAGGCCCTGGAGCACCAGGATAATGGAAATGCCCCAAAAATGACCCCATTTTGGAAAGAAAACACCCAATGTATGATCTGAGTCTTTTGAACATGTCATTTTTTTTCTACACGTTTCTGGAAAAAAAACGCTTTTTTTTACACAAAGTTGTCCATTTATACAATATTTCTAACACATAGCATGTACATACCAAAAATTACACCCCAAAATAGATTCTCCTGCTCCTCCTGAGTACGGCAATATCACATGTGGGAGAATTTTACACAGCCTGGCCACATAAAGAGGCCCAACATGCAGGAAGCACCGTCGGGTGTTCTAGGGCCATAAATGTCAAATCTAATTTGACTACTTATTACACTTTTGTGAGGCACTGTAGTAGCATGGATGTGACATGGATGAGAACTGATGTGGCATGGACGAGCATGAATAGGGATGGATGAGAACTGATGTGGCATGGATGAGCATGAATGGTAATGGATGAGCCATGGATGGGGATGACTGAGTATGGATGGAATGACTGAGCATGAAAGAGTATGGCTGAGTATGGATGGGATGGCTGGGTATGGCTGAGTATTGCTGAGTATGGATGGGGGTGGATGGGATGGCTGAGCATGGATGGATGGATGAGCATGGATGAGTATTGCTGAGTATGGATTGATAGCTAAGCATGGATGGATGAGTATTGCTGAGGATGGATGGATGAGCATGGATGAGTATTGCTGAGTATGGATGGATGGATGAGCATGGATGGATGGATGAGTATTGCTGAGTATGGATGGCTGGCTGAGCATGGATAGATGGATGGCTGGCTGAGCATGGATAGATGGATGGCTCAGTATGGATGGATGGCTCAGTATGGATGGCTCAGTATGGATGGATGGATGGCTCAGTATGGATGGCTCAGTATGGATGGATGGCTCAGTATGGCTGGCTGAATGGCTGGATGGGGCACAAATCAGCGCTGTGGGCACTACACATCCAGCCCACAGCGCTGCAACAGCATCTGATCTCTTCCCTCTCCCCTCTCTCTTCTCTGGACCGATCTGTACAGCGAGGGGAGAGAGGAACCGGATGTGATGCCGGTTTGTTCACAAGTCATTTGATGGAGCGATCACGTGGTAAACGGCCGCTGTCAGTGGCCATTTACCGTGATCCATGGTCACGGATGTTCCTGGGGGAGCAAGATTCTGGGAGGACATCAATGTCCCAGAGTTTTCGAGCCGCGCTGTAGCCGTCATTCGGCTATAGCGCGGTCGATAAGTAGTTAAGTGGTTAACTGACAATTGCGCGGTGATGTGACGCTCTACCTAAATACAATTTATGTCATTTTTTCCCACAAATAAAGCTTTCTTTTGGTGGTATTTGGTCACCTCTGCATTTTTTATTATTTACGCTATAAATAAAAAAAGACAGACAATTTTGAAAAAAAAAAAAAAACAACAATATTTTTAACATTCTGCTATAAAACATATCTAAACAAAAAGAAAAAAAAAAAAAAACTAAATTTCGGCCAATATGTATTCTGCTACATATTTTTGTTTAAAAAACCCAATAAGTGTATATTGATTGGTTTGCACAAAAGTTATAGCGTCTATAAACAATGGGATATATACTGGAATTTTTATTAATTATTTTTTTTTATACTAGTATTGGTGGTGATAGCGAGACTGCGATATTGCTTCGGACATTATGACACTTTTGATACTTTGTGGGAATCAGTGACACTAATACAGCGCTCAGTGCTAAAAACAGGCACTTGTTCATAGGCAGAGCTCCGTTCTGTGGGTGCCGGCTGACAGCCATTGGCCGGCACCCACTGAGTGTCTTCTGCTGAGACAAATCATAGTAGAAGCGGCGCACCCCCTACCCAGAATTTCAGAATCACGTATAGAAATATATATACATATATATATGTGATTCTGTGCTGCACGGCCGCCTTGTAGCAGTAAATTTGCTATGGAGCTTTCGGCAATTGGTTATCTGGTAAACCTTTATATGCGATGTCTGTAACAGTTTTTTTTCCTATACAGTAGTACCTTGGATTACGAGCATAATCTGTTCCAGAAGAATGCTTGTAATCCAAAGCACTCATATATCAAAGCGAATTTCCCCATAGGAATCCATGGAAACTCAGATAATTCGTTCTACAGTGACTGCTGCTGTACGCAGTACTGTATGTGGCCAGAGGTGTGGGGGCGCCAGTGTATGCAGCACCGCATGTGGCCAGGGGTGCAGGGAGACACTCTGAGTATCTCCGAGCGTCTCTGAGTTTCTCTGATGCCGCATACACACGAGCGGACTTTCCTGCAGACTTGGTCTGGCGGACCTGACCCAGTCGGACAATTCGATCGCGTGTGGGCTCCAGCGGACTTTTTTTTCCCCAAAAGTCCGACGAACCTAGAAATAAAACATGTTTCAAATCTTTCCGACAGACTCGAGTCTGGTCGAAAAATACGCTCGTCTGTATGCTAGTCCGACGGACTAAAACCGACGCTAGGGCAGCTATTGGCTACTGGCTATCAACTTCCTTATTTTAGTTCGGTCGTACGTCATCGGACTTCGGTGTGATCGTGTGTAGGCAAGTCTGTTCGTTAGGAAAGTCCGTCGGAAGTTCGCCGAAAGTCCGTCGGATAGACCGTCGGACCAGTCCGGTCAAAAAGTCTGCTCGTGTGTGCGCGGCATTAGCGTCACCGGCGCCACCCCCACACCTCTGGCCAAATGTGGTACTGCACACCCCAGTGGCTTGAATTCTGCTCGTCTTGCGAGACAACGCTCACAAATCAAGTCAGGATTTAAAAAAAAAAAAATAGCTTGTATTGCGAAACGCTTGTAAACGACATTACTCGCAATCCGAGGTTCCACTGTACCTTAAATCCATTCATGTACAGCGCAGTATATAATGAGCTACTTTATAAGAACCAACACCAAAAAATAGTCAGCGAATTAATCATTCTGGAACATCAAGATGACGAAACACCTTTCCGTGCAAGTGGAAAACACAACATATAAATTACAAAAGAGATAAAAAAAAGCAACCAAAGAATTTGTAAATATGCTTTTGTCATGTATCCAAACCACAAGGGCCGTCATGTTTTCTTTGTTTCAGAAATGGACTGAATTTGGCAGTGATAAAACAAAGAGAAATCTCTAGTTAACCACATCAAACATGGCTTATTAAAATGTGATTGTCACAGGAGTATATTAGTAAAAACATCCTCAGTCCAGTTGCTGCCAAAAAAATACTCAGCTTGCAGAGAGGAAATGGGCCAAATTATAAGATCATAAAAAAGTCAAAATGTACTTTTTTGTAAAAGTACAAAGACTTTGCAGCTAGAAAATGATGCTTATTACATTGAATTTTATAACAAGATTTTTACTACTGAAAAAATGAAATAAGTGTCAGTCCACCCAAATCTGATATTTTATTTGTTGGTGATGCTGGGTGGGGAGTTTAGGGTCCATGCACGCTGGGCTTAGAAATGCTGCTTGTACAGGAGTGTTTCGTGTAAAAGCAGCTCAATGTTATCCTATGTGTCCATGCACATTAGGATGTTTGGAAACATATTTTAACCCCTCCAGTTTGTGTTTTTGAGTGGAGTTTTCTGGCAGAAAAAAAGATGCTAAACGCTGCTAAACGCCTATACTAAAATGGTCTATATGAGATATTTTTTTCTGCAAAAAGAACTGGCTTTTTTTTTTAAGTGTGTGCATGGATCTTTAAAATGCCTATCAATTTCCTATTATAATGAGATTTTTGCAATGAGTTATTTTCTCCTTTCTCCACGTTTGGGATGAATTTGAGCGGAGACTGCGAACCAGGCCTTCTCGTCCAACATCAGTGCCTGACCTCACGAATGTGCTTCTGGAAGAATGGTCAAACATTCCCATAGACACACTCCTAAACCTTGTGGACAGCCTTCCCAGAAGAGTTGAAGCTGTTATAGCTGCAAAGGGTGGACCAACTCAATATTGAACCCTATGGATTAAAACTGGGATGCCATTAAAGTGACGGGGGGTCCCTGTCGGAACACAATAGCTCAGCAGGGGAGATTGCTGTACTAACATCAGATTGTTAGTACAGTGGCTCCTCGTAAGCTCTTCAGTTTTTTTTTCTCATTCAACCCAGCAAATTGTACCAGGCTTTAGGCAAGTCTGTATTGCTCAAGAACTGGCTAAAATTCACCCACGGCTAGGCACTGTGGCCCAAAATGGTAAGTATATAATCAGACTTTTTTTCTTTGCAGGAATATAGTGCACATAGCAATAGCAGGTGTTTTTTTTTTTTTTTACAGGAAGCCTGTCCACATAGGTGTGCGCAGGGGGATGTGCCGGGTGTGCCTGGACACACCCTAATCACCCCATGCGGCGCAGATTCCCCCTGCTGATATTTCACCAAAAATCCCCAATGGGGCTCCTAAAAAAATTGTAAAAAAATAATAAAAAAATAAAATATTAGAAATAAAAAACTATTGACACTGTCCACTGCCCTACTAACATCAACCTCCACCCTACAGAGAAGTCCACTGCCTACTAACACCATCCATGTTTTAATACATTTGGGGTGCACACCCTAATGCAATAGGCTGCACATACCTATGCCTGTCCATATAATCAGACTCCTTTTGCTTATAAGTCTTCTCTTCACCAGAGATCACTCAATCTGTACATTATAGAAAGCTGAGAGGCTGCAGTAGGTGGCTGATCCACAGAGATGTGTAAGCACCAACACCCAGATTTCCATAGCTCGATCAATCCTGATGTACTGATGGCCTCTCATTTCTATAGGCCCGAAAACTCCAGGACAGTACAAATATACCTCAAATGACTCCTTTTTTTAAGTAAACAGTCCAAGGTATTTAGTAAGAGGCATGGCAAGTAACAGAGCATGCTCTGACCAGAGAAATACAGTGCTACCATAGTACTGCTCTGGGAAAGTGATCAGGATTTTTATTTTATTTTTTTTACACATTAAGATTGCTTATACCAGTGAATTTCACTGGTATAAGCAACCTTTTTTACTGAATGAAATTGATTATTTCAGTGTGTAGTGTTGTGATTAGCTGTGATTGGCCACAGCTAATCACATGGTACAGATAGGCTTTGATTAGCCCTGTCTGAACCATGTGATCACTGTGACCAATAACAGCTAGCAATTCAACTGTACACAATGAACGGCATAAAAGGAAGCCATCCATTGTTTACAATTGTCATGTGATCTGCTGTGTGGTCACAGTGATCACATGGTACTGGCAGCAGGCAGGAACACTGATCAGTCATCGGCTGTGAGGATTTTAACACTTTTTTAAACACTTTTCTGCCCCTTTGAGCCTAGGTTCACACATATGCGATGCTGGAACTGGCGCAATTCTAGCGCAAAATGCGCTACTTTACAGGCATGCTAAGGACACCCCCCATGCACAATATTTAAAGGAATATTTCATTTTTATTGTCTCACTTTAAGCACTATTAAAATCACTGCTCCCGAAAAAAAACGTCAGTTTTTAAAACTTTTTTTGCCTTGATACATGTCCCCCAGGGCAGGACCCCAAACACTTTTTATGGCAATAACTTGCATATAAGCCTTTAAAATGAGCACTTTTGGTTTTTCATGTTAGTGTTCCATAGACTTTAATGGTGTTCCGCTGCTTTCTAATTTGCCGCAAACACCAGTAATGTTCGCTGTTCGGCGAACACCCAATGTTCAAGTGGGACTTACGTTTCACTTGAACATCGGGCTCATCCCTATAGGTCATTGCAGTAAGCAACATTTAAAACAAATCACTCCACAACAGAATGACTGGAAGGCGATGTCATAGGGATCATCGTTGGGTGCAATACTCTGCAAGACAAATGTAAATGAAAAACAAACTGCAGCAAGGCTGCTAGGGAACATAACCTTGCATGTATGTAGCGTCTACCCCACATTTCCAGGAGCCTGGTGGTGACCCCCAGAGGTAGGGAGGGCTGACATACATCCTCAGGTTGCAGGTTACTAGGCATGGTGGGTGATGAGATAAAAATTGGGCACCAGTCACTTTTATGCTTGAATAAAGAGAAGTTTATTTTGCACAACAGGAAAAATGCAGTAGAAAGGGGATAGGGCACAGGACACCCTTAGTCAAAAATAGTAATGGTCAGCAATAGGCAGATTAGCAGACTCCTTAGACAAAGGGTGAGGTGAGGTAGACAGCAGTACAGGAAAAGAGCCTTTAAGCTGAACCAGCACATCTGTACTTTGTAGAATAAGTTGTCTCCTATGGTAACTGAACTTAACTCACCGAAGGTGCAGGAACTGTATGGATGATTCCATCTTGACACTTTCCCAGGCTCTCCATGGATCCCCGCTACAAGCAAGAGTAACCTCTGGTGCTTCATCTCAGGTCTCCATCCTTTCCTTCATGATTCCAGATAATTAGCAGGCTCTCCTCTGCGGAATCTTGAACACCCAGATAGGCCTTGGATAGGCCTAGCAGCCAGGGGAGCACCTGGGATAGACCTCATTCTTCAGGCCTAGCAGCCAGGAACTGTTTAACACACATCCACCCAGACCGCAGCCTGGGCAGGAAAGACCTCGATCACTTGACTCCTTCCAAATAAATAGCTCCTCCCAACATTCATAGCGGCCAGTCTGGTTGGCTGAGAAAAAGTATGTTTATTTATAACATGAATTCATTGCAGCTCATCATAAGGCAACAGCGTCACCTACTGACAAAAAGGAGAAGCCACAGCTAAAACAGGATTAGGAAGAAAGACATTTGACCACTAACACTACAAATTAGCCAGGCTGGCTACCACCCAGCACAACTAAATTTACCTGTATCCCTAATTTGAGACAATGGTGCTACATGTCCATTAAATCCTCTGGTGTTTTTGATAATTCCCAAATATCCTCAGTATAGATTGATCTATAATAATCCATCACCTGTGCTTTTAGGAGGCAGCGATGCACTCCTTTAAATCATAGCCTTTCTGACCAAGTAACTACGGTGAAAAACAACTGTAGGTCATGTTATATGCTACACTTGGTCTGTAAAATCTCTGTCTATATAATTACCTACAGAGCACAATAATAATGGTGAGATGATATTCTGATGGATGCTTTAACCTCCACACCATGTTCTTTTCAGTGTCTCTTTGTGGATCAATAAAGAACATTGTTGTCTTGGGCTCTCCTAAGTGCATACGTATCTGTCTTTATCTGCTTAGATATATGAAATAGCGGGATAGAAATGCTGTTTTGGAACGAGACACTTTCTCGCATTTGTCAAAAGTCTACAAGAGATACAATATTATGTTGCCATATACTGTAAATAGAATGAACTTAAAAATGAACTCCAAGCTAACAACTAAATACACATATAAAATACATAAATGGAAGCTGATTTACTTACCATAAGAATAATATTTCTGACCATACAGTTCTGAGATGGATAGGGGGTAAATAAAACCTGCTTTCACCCCCTTTCTTCCCAGACCAAATTGTCAGCTTTCAGCACTGTTGCACTTTGAATGAGAATTGCACGGTCATGCAACACTGTACCCCAATGACATTTTTATCATTGTTTTCACGCAAATAGAGCTTTCTTTTGGTGGTATTTAATCATCACTGGGGTTTTTATTTTTTGTGCTACAAATGAAAAAAGACCGAAGATTTTGAAAAAAAAATGAATTTTTCTTAGTTTATGTTATACAATTTTGCAAATAGGTAATTTCTCTTCATAAATTTTGACCAAAAATTATACTGCTACATATCTTTGGTAAAAATAACCCAAATCAGTGTATATTATTTGGTATGTGTGAAAGTTATAGAGTCTACAAACTAATCATTTAAAATTGATTACACCTGATCACACCTGAAGTGCTGACGGCCTATCTCATTTCTTGAGGCCACAACATGTCAAGACAGTATAAATATTCCCCAAATGACCCCTTTTTGGAAAGTAGGCAATCCAAGGTATTTAGTAAGAGGCATGACAAGTTTTTTGAAGTTGTAATTTTTTCCCACAATTCTTTGGAAAATTAAGAAATAGTTTGTTTTTTTTTACCCACAAAAATTTCATATTTACAAGTTACTTTATTATTTATTTAGTTATTTATCTGCGTATAACTTGCGCCGGCGTATAACACGCACCCCAAGTTTAGGAGGAAATTATAAGGAAAAAAATGTTTTAAGGAAAAAAACTTGCATTTAAATGCCCATCAATGCAGCCTTGCACAGCGTCCATCTGCATGCTTGTCCAGTGTCATTTGCAGCCTTGCAGTCAGCAGCCTTGGTGTCATTTGCAGCCTTGCAGTCAGCAGCCTTGGTGTCATTTGCAGCCTTGCAGTCAGCAGCCTTGGTGTCATTTGCAGCCTTGCAGTCAGCAGCCTTAGTGCCGGTTCACACTACCGCCGCGACTTGGGATCCGACTTGTCAGACCTCAAGTCGCCCCAAGTCGCTTGACATCTGAAAGTCCATGTAAGTGAATGAGAGCCGTCTATATGTACGCTACTGAAGTCGCTCCGACTTCAGAAAAGGTCCCTGTACTACTTCAAGGCGACTTGTAGGCGACTTGTACCCATTGATTTCAATGTAAGTCGCCTACAAGTCGGATCGTGATCTATACTGAAGCGACTTCACAGGAAGAGAAGATGTTTTTTTCAAGCAAACCCCTCCCTCCCCCAGAGCGGATTGTGGCTTGATTGGCCACTGGAAAGTCGCCTGTCCTGGAGGCGACTTGAAGTCGCCTTGTAAGTCGCCCCAAGTCGCCCCAAGTCGCGCTGTGGTGTCGCCCTCAGGTCGTGTCCAGGTCGCCTCGCAAAGTCGCGGCCAGAGTCGTGTTGCCCCTGTGTGAACCGGCACTGAGTGTCATTTGCAGCCTTGCAGCTTTGTCAGTGCTGATCTGCAGCTTTCTGTGTCCATTTGCAGCCTTGCTCAGGCTGCAGTTAAACTGCAGTGACTTTTCATTGTCACTGCAGTTTGAAAATGACTCCCCTGCGATCCCCTGCGATCCTGAGCTTCAAAATCACCGACCGCGATTTGAAAATGGCGCCGCCGGCGCCGAAATACACAGAGCCGGTCCTCGGCTCTTCTCGGCGGCTCTCGTTAACTTTTGGGTCTACTCGTAGTCCCACCCGGGATGGGCGTGACTGTGAGCGGAGCTATCCGAACCTAGCCAAGTACACTCGGCTAGGTTCGGGCGGCGCTCGAGTGAAGCCGAAAGTGGCCGAGAAGAGCCGAGGACCGGCTCTGTGTATTTCAGCGCCAGCGGCGCCATTTTCAAATCGCGGTTGGCGATTTTGAAGCTCAGGATCGCAGGGGATTGGCGTATAACATGCACCCGCGATTTTCCCCTGATTTTAAGGGGAAAAAAGTGCGTGTTATATGCCGATAAATACGGTATTTCTCACATACACAGCATATTCATACTTTCAACTATACCCCAAAACACATTCTGCTACTCCTCCTGTGTATGGTGATACCACATGTGTGAGACTTTTTCACAGCCTGGCCACATAGACATGCGCAACATCCAAATAGCACCTTCAACAATTATCCACTTTAAGTCCAAGCCTTCTTCTGACACTTTTTGTTTACAAGTATAAATCAGTATTTTTGCTAGAAAATTACTTAGAACCCCTAAACATTATATATTTTTTGTAGCAGAGGCCCTAGAGAATAAATAGGAGGGTTTTGCAAATGTTTATGTTACACGTTATTTGCACTGCAGTCTTTCGAACGCAAGTTTGCACACTAACGCATAAATACATTTTAATGAATTTCAATGCACACAGAGACAATACAATACCCACATTTTCAGTAAAATATAAAATATGGTGTTGCGTCGGGTAAATAGATATAAAACATATCATGCTTTAAAATTGCGCACGCTTGTGAAATGGCGCCAAACTTCAGGGGTAACAGTGGTATTTGGTGTTTTTGTTTGTGACATCTGTGACAGCTTTCTGTGTAAGATCATCCTTACACACAGAGCTGTCACAGAGGCTGCAGATTCCCCCGCACTGAGCTCAGCAGGGAGAACTGTCACAAGCATCTCTGTTTACATTGTGATGGCTGTGATTGGACACAGCTGTCACGTGATCGGGAGGGCCAATCCATATCCCCATATCCTGATCTGTGCTTGGCTGGGTACTTTGATCACAACGATCACAGTATCGCGGCCACACTGTGAGCACTCGATCTGAGGATGTTCCTGAACGTCCACTCAGAACGAAGAAAGGCCCAACTGCCCGTTTATGTACAGTGGCCGGGTGGGAGGAGGTTAAAGGAAACCTATATATATATATATATATATATATATATATATACACTGTATATACACTATAATGCCAAAAGTATTGGGACACCTGCCTTTACACGCACATGATCTTTAATGGCATCCCAGTCTTCATTTGTAGGGTTCAATATTGAGTTGGCCCACCCTTTGCAGCTATAACAGCTTCAACTCTTCAGGGAAGTTTAGGAGTGTGTCTATGGGTATGTTTGACCATTCTTTCAGAAGCGCATTTGTGAGGTCAGGCACTGATGTTGGAAGAGAAGGCCTGGCTCGCAGTCTCCGCTCTAATTCATCCCAAAGGTGTTTTATTGGGTTGAGGTCAAGACTCTGTGCAGGCCAGTCAAGTTCCTCCACCCCAAACTCACTCATCCATGTCTTTATGGACCTTGCTTTCTGCACTGGTCCAAATCATTTGCTGGAGGGGGGATTATGACGTGAGGTTGTTATTCAGGGGTTGGGCTTGGCCCCTTAGTTCCAGTGAGGGGAACTCTAAAGGTATCAGCAATTTGGACAAATTCATGCTCCCAACTTTGTGAGAACAGTTTGGGGATGGCACCTTCTTTTTCCAACATGACTGCACACCGGTGCACAAAGCAAGGTCCATAAAGACATAGATGAGTGAGTTTGAGGTGCAGGAACTTGACTGGCATGCACAGAGTCCTGTCCTTTGGGATGAATTAGAGCGGGAACTGTGAGTCAGGCCTTCTCGTCCATCATCAGTGATTGACCTCACAAATGCTCTTCTTGAAGAACGGTCAAACATTCCTATAGACGCACTCCTAAACCTTGTGGACAGCCTTCCCAGAAGAGTTGAGGCTGTTATAGCTGCAAAGAGTGGGCCAACTCAATATTGAACCCTACAGACTAATGCCCCGTACACACGGTTGGATTTTCCGACGGAAAATGTGTGATAGGACCTTGTTGTCAGAAATTCCAACCATGTGTAGGCTCCATCACACATTTTCCATCGGATTTTCCGACGCACAAAGTTTGAGAGCAGGCTATAAAATTTTCCGACAACAAAATCCATTGTCGGAATTTCCGATCGTGTGTACACAAATCCGACGCACAAAGTGCCACGCATGCTCAAAATAAATAAAGAGATGAAAGCTATTGGCTACTGCCCCGTTTATAGTCCCAACGTTTGTGTTTTACGTCACCGCGTTCAGAACGATCGGATTTTCCGACAACTTTGTGTGACCGTGTGTATGCAAGACAAGTTTGAGCCAACATCCGTCGGAAAAAATCCTAGGATTTTGTTGTCGGAATGTCCGATCAATGTCCGACCGTGTGTACAGGGCATAAGACTGGGATGCCTTTAAAGTTCATGTGCGTGAAAAGGCAGGCGTCCCAATACTTTTGTCGATATAGTGTATATATATATATATATTTATATATATATATATATGTAGCGCTGGTAGATTTTCAATCTACTGCTGATAGGTAAATTTAGTGGGTTATCTTTTCATACATAGTCAGATTTGCCTCTGTTCCAGTTTGGCTGTGTTGCATGTAGTTTCACACTGTGCCTGTGGGTGTCGTTGTCTCCACTGGGTCAGTGTTGGAAAGGCAACGCGCTGAAGTGTATGGATGCTCTTCTGTCCCGGAGATAACTCGTGGAGGAGGTCCTCCGAGTTGCATTCTAGGAGAGGGTATTTATGGTGCCATCTTTTAGGGTTCAGTTCGTTCCACCTGCTGGCCCTCCTGGCCCACAGGTATGTGTTAGGAGTACTACCGCGTGGTCCTCCGACCAGAAGGACCATGTTGCTGCAGCATGTGGGTGGGCCCAGAAGCCTACCACAGCGGTGAGGGAATGGTCCTGTGCTGTCTGTCCTACGGGAAGAAGCTGGACAACTGAGAAGATCCCAGGGGAGGACCCGTCATGGAAGGATCATGTAGAGTGCTGGTCTGGAGAGGGGCCTGGTGACTCAGTTGGAGGACGCATCCTGAAGTTAACCTACCGCATAGTACTGCCGGGTCGACTTAAAGGTTCTAGTGCTGTGTGTGCTGTTCATCGTAAAGCATTACATCCTGTGGCAGAGGATCGTACGGGTTTCTATTCCATTCAAGTCTGTGGCAGAGACTTTTGTTCGTGCTGTGTACCGGTTGCTAGGTTAGTGAGAGAAACCTATCCGGGCGGGCAAAGATTCAACTCTAAAAAGAGAGTACATCCACCTACAAGATTACAATTCATAATACTGCATCAAGAAAAGGTATTTGAACTTCCCTGCAACTCTTCTTCTATCTCTTTCCTGCTACTTCCTTCAGTTACTCGTTATTAAAGCATTGGAAAAGATACTCAAGTGTCTGGTGTCTACACTGTCTGGCATTAAACTCAACGGGACTCTAGACCCGGTTCTGGTGAAATTGAGGTAACGAAGGTGATGGTAACAACCCGCTTAAAACCATATATATATATATATATGTGTGTGTATATATACAGTATCTCACAAAAGTGAGTACAACCCTCACATTTTTGTGAATATTTTATTCTATCTTTTCAAGTGACAACACTGAAGATATGACACTTTGCTACAATGTAAAGTAATCAGTGTACAGCTTGTATAACAGTGTAAATTTGCTGTCCCCTCAAAATGACTCAACACACAGCCATTAATGTCTAAACCATTGGCAACAAAAGTGAGTACACGACCCTAAACACACCTCCAAGATGACCACTGCTTTGCTAAAGAAGCTGCGGGTAAAAAGGTGATGGACTTACAAAGCATGTCGCAAGACCCAAACCCTATTGAGCATCTGTGGGGCATTCTCAAATGGAAGGTGGAGGAGCGCACGTTTTCTAACATCCACCAGCTCTGTGATGTCGTCATGGAGGAGTGGAAGAGGACTCCAGTGGCAACCTGTGAAGCTCTGGTGAACTCCATGCCCAAGAGGGTTAAGGCAGTGCTGGAAAATATTGGTGGCCACACAAAATATTAAAACTTTGGGCCCAATTTTGACATTTTCACTTAGGGGTGTACTCACTTTTGTTGCCAGTGGTTATGACATTAATGGCTGTGTGTTGGGTTATTTTGAGGGGACAGAAAATTTACACTGTTATACAAGCTGTACACTCACTACTTTACTTTGTAGCAAAGTGTCATTTCTTTAGTGTTGTCACATGAATAGATAGAAGAAAATATTTACAAAAATGTGAGGAGTGTATTCACTTTTGTGACATACTGTATGTAAATATATATATATATATATATATATATATATATATATCTTTTTTCTGAGTATAGGTCTATACCATGGGTGCCCCGACCTTTTAAAGAGCAAGGGCCACTTTAGCGACTTGGTGACTGATTGCGGGCCACAATAGCAGGCAGATTACAGGTCTGTGTCCACTCTGCATATGTACAGTGGCTTGCGAAAGTATTCGGCCCCCTTGAACTTTTCAACCTTTTGCCACATTTCAGGCTTCAAACATAAAGATATAAAATTTTAATTTTTTGTTAAGAATCACCAACAAGTGGGAAACAATTGTGAAGTGGAGCGAAATCTATTGGATATTTTAAACTTTTTTAGCAATTAAAAAACTGAAAAGTGGTGCGTGCAAAATTATTCGGCCCCTTTACTTTTAGTGCAGCAAACTCACTCCAGAAGTTCAGCGAGGATCTCTGAATGATCCAATGTTGTCCTAAATGACTGATGGTGATAAATAGAATCCACCTGTGTGTAATCAAGTCTCTGTATAAATGCACCTGCTCTGTGATAGTCTCAGGGTTCTGTTGAAAGCGCAGAGAGCGTCATGAAGACCAAGGAACACACCAGGCAGGTCCGTAATACTTTTGTGGAGAAATTTAAAGCCGGATTTGGATACAAAAAGATTTCCCAAGCTTTAAACATCCCAATGAGCACTGTGCAAGCGATCATTTTGAAATGGAAGGAGTATCAGACCACTGCAAATCTACCAAGACCTGGCTGTCACTCTAAACTTTCAGCTCAGACAAGGAGAAGACTGATCAGAGATGCAGCCAAGAGGCCCATGATCACTCTGGATGAACTGCAGAGAACTACAGCTGAGGTGGGAGAGTCTGTCCATAGGACAACAATCAGTCGTACACTGCACAAATCTGGCCTTTATGGAAGAGTGGCAAGAAGAAAGCCATTTCTCAAAGATATCCATAAAAAGTCTCGTCTAAAGTTTGCCACAAGCCACCTGGGAGACACACCAAACATGCGGAAGAAGGTGCTCTGGTCCCATGAAACCAAAATCGAACTTTTTGGCCACAATGCAAAACGATATGTTTGGCGTAAAAGCAACACAGCTCATCACACTCAACACACCATCCCCACTGTGAAACATGGTGGTGGCAGCATCATGGTTTGGGCCTGCTTTTCTTTAGCAGGGACAGGGAAGATGGTTAAAGTTGAGGGGAAGATGGATGCAGCCAAATACAGGACCATTCTGGATGATAACCTGTTGGAGTCTGCAAAAGACCTGAAACTGGGACGGAGATTTATCTTCCAACAAGACAATGATCCCAAACATACAGCAAAATCTACAAAGGAATGGTTCACAAATAAACATATCCAGGTGTTAGAATGGCCAAGTCAAAGTCCAGACCTGAATCCAATCGAGAATCTGTGGAAAGAGCTGAAAACTGCTGTTCACAAACGCTCTCCATCCAACCTCACTGAGCTCGAGCTGTTTTGCAAGGAAGAATGGGCAAGAATTTCAGTCTCTCGATGTGCAAAACTGATAGAGACATACCCCAAGCGACTTGCAGCTGTAATCGCAGCAAAAGGTGGCTCTACAAAGTATTAACGCAAGGGGGCCGAATAATTTTGCACGCCTCACTTTTCATTTTTTTATTAGTTTCAAAAATCCAAAAGATTTCGTTCCACTTCACAATTGTGTCCCACTTGTTGGTGATTCTTCACAAAAAATAAAAATTTTATATCTTTATGTTTGAAGCCTGAAATGTGGCAAAAGGTTGAAAAGTTCAAGGGGGCCGAATACTTTCGCAAGCCACTGTATATCAGACACGGACACAGCCCGCCAGGGCTGGACTGGGACAAAAATTTGGCCTTGGACTTCCTCATGACCCACTTTAATCTTGATTGTCCCCAACAGCGCCCCCCTTACATCAAAGTGTCCCCAACAGCGCCCCCTTACATCAGAGTGTCCCCAACAGCGCCCCCCTTACATCAGAGTTACCCCAACAGCGCCCCCCTTACATCAAAGTGTCCCCAACAGCACCCCCCTTACATCAGAGTGTCCCCAACAGCGCCCCCCTTACATCAGAGTGTCCCCAACAGCGCCCCCTTACATCGGAGTGTCCCCAACAGCGTCCCCCTTACATCAGAGTGTCCCCACCAGCGTCCCCCTTACATCAGAGTGTCCCCAACAGCGTCCCCCTTACATCAGAGTGTCCCCAACAGCATCCCCCCTACATCAGAGTGTCCCCAACAGCATCCCCCTTACATCAGAGTGTCCCCAACAGAATCCCCCTTACATCAGAGTGTTCCCAACAGCGTCCCCTTTACATCAGAGTGTCCCCAACAGTGTCCCCTTACATCAGAGTGTCCCCAACAGCGTCCCCCTTACATCAGAGTGAACCCAACAGCGCCCCCCTTACATCAGAGAGTCCCAATCAGCAGCTCCCTTCACATCAGAGCCCCCATTAGCAGCCCACTTCACATCAGTGTGTCCTCCCTCTCCTCCCCCTCCCACATGTACTCACAGTTTTGAAGGAGCAGGAGCAGGGGAGTACCTTGTCATTCTAGGGTGCAGTGTTGTGGGTTTCTATTGACAAAGTGTTGGGAGACAGTTCCTGCATGCAAGGGTGGCTTCATTGCTGACAGAGGAAGTAGCCAACCTAAAACAGGAAACCTGAGGCAGCAGTCATGGCACTAGATTCAATTGGCATGTAGGCAAGGAATAAAAGAAGGAAGCTGCATACTGGTAAAAGAATTATACTTACCTAGATGGATGCAGCAGCGGTCCAATTCTGCATCTGTCCCCCGCCGGCTCTAAGACTGAGAACCGAGCAATCAAACATTGCCGATCACTGGGTTCTCACAGCTTCCTGAGCAGAGAACTGGTGACTGTCAGCGACTCTCTGCTCTAAACCCTGACAGGTGTTCTAATCAGGGCCGCTATTGAGGCAGTACAACCAACCCTCCTGTACTGGGCCCAGGCACCATCAGTTCAAAAGGTAGGCCCAGGCACCTGCTGAGCAGGAGGTCCGGCTATACTGTCTTATTGCAGACACCAATCCTCTTCTGTCTCCCACTGCAGAGCTGCCAGCTTCTCCTCCTCTCCCTCCCTCCGGCTGCACTGCAAGGGGATTGGTTCTAGCACAAGTGCCCCTTCCATCTGCTGTCCGGGCTTCGCTGTGTGATCCCCTTTCCCCTGCAGCGCTGCCGGCTTCCCTCTGCCTGCAGCTGCTGCAGGCACACAGAGGGATGTCATTTTCTGGCCCCTTCCTTTCCTGAATGAACACAGTGAGCGATCGGTACCAATCACTCCTGTGTCCATTCATTACTGAAGCATAGCAAACTGTGTTCACTATGCTTCAGTTTGTAAATGTGCTGGAAGCCTCAGAGTGCTTCTTATTCATTCATCTGTGTAGCCAAGGCTGTAGAGAAAGGGAATGATATATGTATGTTCTTAGGCCGGGGGGGCTGTCACGTAGGCTGTATGAGGCCCCATGATCTCTAACAGCAGCCCTAATTCTAATCCCTCTCCGCTCTATCCAAAACCTCAAAAATACCCCTCGTTACACTTTTAAAAAAATGCTGGCGTTACCCTTTAAAATCGTTGAGCTTCTCAGCTGGTTTTTGGGTCTCATCCGGATGCTATTGTCAGCTTTGGACACTGGAAAAGCAATCAATGACAAGATAAATCTAAATCTCCCATCTCTCCTTATTTGTCTATCTATATTCATATGCAAGAAATCCTTGCATCAGTCGGAATGCTGCAACCCTGACGACCTTAAGATGAACAATTCCATTTGGTGTCTCAGACACAAAATTGCATAGTACACAATGATTTCTTTCCTAGTAAAATCCCATTCTGTCAGTTGTATAGTCATGCCGAAATTGGATGACTTCCATCTCAGTGCTGCAACTTGGAGATGGAAGTGCCGTGATATCATTTCACATTTCCGCTTCTGTATGATAAATGTGTTTTCCCTGATAATGTAGGAGGGAGGAAAAGTATGATGGATATGTGGAGAACAAAGGGACCCACATGTATAAAGTTAGATTTTTATTCTCAGTGCAAATTGAAGGTTAACTCCAATCAGAGTTGTAAATGAACCCTTTTAATTTACAGTATACTGGCATAACAGCCGATCCACCCATGACTTCTGTTTTGCATCCAGTAATACATGGTCCCGTCCATTGGCTTCTCAATGCCGCAAAGTCGGCCTGTGCCTTTAGCAGAGAAACAGCCCCAAAGCATCATGTTTCCACCTCCGTGCTTGACTGTAGGGATGGTGTTCTTAGGGTCACAGTCAGCATTTTTCTTCCCCCAAGCATGGCAAGTCCTCCTTCGTAAAGTGGAGGTCCACCACACAAAAAAAAATTGCAACAAAAAAAATCCCTAAAAAATTGGAGAAAAGAAAAAAAAAATTTTTAACTCACCTGAAATGGCTGTTGCTAGGCAGTCTTCCTAATCCGCCTCTTCCTACGCCGCGGTGTTCTGTCTTCTCCTCTCCGCGTTGTCTTCTGGGGAATGGGGCGCGGTGTGTTATGGGAACTGTGTGTGTCCCACAACACATCGCGTCCCATTCACAAAGCGCTGCACTACTCGCGCATGCGCAGTTGGAAACGGGCAGTGAAGCCGTAAGGCTCCACTGCCTGTTTTCCTTAGTTAGGATGGCGGTGCCGGGACCCGAGAGCCGAGGGACGGGACGGCCTCAGGCGGCCGACATCGCTGGCACCCAGGACAGGTAAGTGTACTTATTTAAAGTCAGCAGCTACAGTGTTTGTAGCTGCTGACTTTAAAAAAAGAATTTTCCCGGCCGGAACCCCCCTTTAAGAAGGCACATGTACAGTCATGTCAATGAACATCTGAATATTTCAGAGAAGAATTGGGAGAAAGTGCTGTGGTCAGATGAGACCAAAATTGAGCTCTTTGGCATTAACTCGACTCGCCATGTTTGGAGGGAAAAAAATGCAACGCAGCCATTGAGTCAAGCTGATGTCAATCAAATCCAATCACGCGGGCGCCAGGGTGGTGGGGCCCAGTCCTGCTTTCTGTGTCAATAGACGCAGAAGCAGGACACTGGAGGGCGCCAGCATGGGTGTCCTGAAGGAGAGCGCCTCTCTGATGGGGCACTTGAGAAGAGGAGGAGCCAGGAGCGCCGCTGAGGAACCCCAGAAGAGGAGGATTGCGGCCACTCTGTGCAAAACCAACTGCACAGCGGAAGTAAGTATAACATGTTGGTTTTTGTTTTTTTAAAAACCCTTATCCTTTACAACCCCTTTAATCCTATAGAAAATTTATGGAGGGAGCTGAAACTTCCAGTTCCCAAGAGACAGCCAAGAAACCTTAAAGTGGATGTAAACCCACTCTCATCCTTTCTAAACTACTGCCATAGAGGTTATCTATAAGGATATACATGCCTCCTGCATGTATCTTTACCTGTCAAATGTCTTCCCTCTGTCTGTTATGAGACCCGAAATACTGCAGATTCTGTGGGGGGGTCTGTTGTCTGGAGCTCGGTGGGTGGAGTTGTGATGTCAGTACACTCCCCGCCCACCTCTACACTCCCCTTGTCAATATACATTTTCTCCTGTGTATTTCTTACACTGAACCAGTCAAAACCCAGAAAAGTCACCACATGACTTTACCATGCCCAATCATGCTGAGATGTGGAGCAGCCAATCCTGGGAGAGCTGGAGAAGAAAGGAGGAGGGGATCTGAAGTACACAGAATGTCTCTCTCAGGCTCCTGCATGAGATATGTAAATCACCTGTCACTCACAGCAAGGGGGAGAAACTGACTCCTATTTCTCTGTGTGTCTGTTTTTATCTCACTGAAAAAAGACAAGAGGATTGCTCAGAGCTGGATTAAACTCTTCGTGGCAAGACTGGGCACAGATGACAAATTTCGGGTTTACATCCACTTTAAGGATTTCAGAGAAGATCTGTAAAAAAGAATGGACCACAATTCTAACTGAGTTGTGTGCAAACCTGGTCATCACCTACAAGAAACGTCTTACCTCTGTGCTTGCCAACAAGAGTTTCTCCACCAAACCCTAAGTCATGTTTTGCTTGGGGATCAAATACTTATTTTACTCACTGAACTGCAGTTGATATTCTGTCTCTATCATTTAAAATACACCTATAATAAAAATTATAGACCCTTAATTTCTTTGTAAGTGGACAAACTTACAAATTCTGCAGGGGATCAAATATTTATTTTCCCCACTGTATTTTGATATGACTCTGATCACGATTTAATTGTTTGCAATAAAGTTCTGGACTTTGAATGGATGTAAAGAAGAAAAGACTGCAGATAAACAGGTACAGCTTATGTAGGAGTGTTTTTTTCATCTCTGTGTACCATCTGAGGCCAGTCACTTCACTGAGTATATGTAAGGGTTTACAACCACTTTAACTACCTCCTGCTCTGTTGTTTTGGGACAACGTCATATGACGTCACCCTGGTCTCACTGCACTTGCAAACTGATTGGCGGCATGCTGTGTCACTGGGACGCGGAGTCCACAGTCCATATTCCCATCACACACGTTCCTGGAATGAGCTCTTAGAGTACTGGGTGCTGTAGCGATTGCCAGCTGGATACTGGAACCTATGCGATATGTAGATATTCGCCAGCACACCAAGGATCATCCGTTTTGTCCAAATTTTTTTTATTCAAAGAATGATCACATCGCAAAATGGTATTTGTTTAAACACCACAGTAGGGCTAAAATATACAAATTACAAATGCACCTCATCCCGAGATTGACTGATGGAACATGTAAGGATGATGGGATTATAGCGGTGCCAAAAACCAAGATAGACAAAAATAGTAAAATTTACAAATTTTTAATTAATTCATAGTAAAAACATAATGATTAAAAAGCACATAATCAAATTATGGTCAATTGGTATGTTTTAAGTAAACATTTGTACTACGGTGTCTTTTTACGACAATTGGGCGACTAAGTGGTAAATGAGGTTTAATGTTGATAAATGTAAAGTTTTGCACTTGGGGGCTAAGAATATGCATCATACATACTAGGGGGAGTACAACTGGGGGAATCAATGGTGGAGAAGGATCTGGGGGTTTTGGTAGATCATAAGCTCAATAATAACATGCAATGCCAAGCTGCGCTTTCCAAAGCGAGCAAAGTCCTTTCTTGTATTAAGAGAGGTATGAACTCCAAAGAGAGGGATATCATTTTGCCCCTGTAATCATTAGTAAGACCTCATCTGGAATATGCAGTTCAGTTTTGGGCTCCAATTCTCAAAAAGCATATCGGGGAACTGGAGAAAGTGCAGAGAAAGGCAACCAAACTAATAAGAGGCATGGAGGAGCTCAGCTATGAGGAAAGATTAGAGGAACGGAATCTATGACCCTCTTGAGAAGAGGAGATTAAAGGGGTTGTAAAGGTGCCAATATTTTTGCATATATCTGATCTATATACTGCATAGATCACTCCCTGCAGCTACACCATATGTTAATGGGAACTACAACTCCCTTTATGCTTAGCAGCATAGGTGCAGACACCTCCCAGCAGCCACTCCCTTGGGGGATCAGGAAGGAATTTTTTCCCTGCTTTAGCAAATTGGAGCATGCTCCGCTGGGGTTTTTCGCCTTCCTCTGGATCAACTGTGGGTGAAGGATTGTGTATATGGGATTGTATTTTTTTTTGGTTGAACTAGATGGACTTTTTTAAACCTGACTAATTATGTAACTATGTAACAACTGCATTATTTTCTCCATTAGCTCATCCCCCACAGCTATTACCCTTTTGTATAACTTGACCCTCCCTCCTAGATTGTAAGCTCTAACGAGCAGGGCCCTCTGATTCCTCCTGTATTGAATTGTATTGTACTTGTACTGTCTGCCCTAATGTTGTTGTAAAGCACTGCGTAAACTGTCGGCGCTATATAAATCCTGTATAATAATAATAATAATAATAATGTAAGAAAAAAAATAACAAAAAATAATCAATACAAATAACATTTGTCCTGTCAAAACCATTATCTGCTTTCCCAATTGATCACCAATACACTCCTATCTGGCCGCCAGCATCAGAGAGTGGAGACAGAAAGCTGTGTGGCCACAGAGAGCATATAAAGACCAAGCTGGAATAAGTTAAATGCAACATCTAGTATTCAGAATAAGGTAACAAAACAAAAAAAGGGGGGAGTCCATCATAGGGCTTATATAAGCTCAATAAAATTACTTTCATTATGTGCAAGAGATAAAGGATAAGGACCAAGGGTGGGCAACAACGTGGGACACCTATGTCCATAAAAGGATTGTGGTTCTGAAAACAGAACCACACAGGAGGTAAGAAATTCTGTAATACACAGAGAGAGATCCTGGCATTATACATATTGAACATATTGTGCACTTACAACCGCATCTATCACATAAACTAGATATATGGCAATGTACTGGGCTGCATAGATATAAAGCCCAGCAATGCCAAAAGGCTTAAAATGGATATGAAAAGGCAGCTCATGCAAAGACCAAACAGGATTACTTCACAACAATCCAACAGTGGAGTCGGCATCATATACCCTCCAATCGAGCTCCAAAAGTTGCCGCAGGCCGAGTCACCTTCCCAACTACAATTCCCATAAAAAATTGGGTATCATAGTAGGGAAGTTGACTCGGATCTCCGCGCATGCGCGACAGCTTTTTTCATCCGCACACAACCGGTGACGTCAGACGCCGGCCGTGTGGAGGGTATATGAAGCCAGTGCTCCTCCAGTGTTCATACTGCTGGAGACTCGAGGGTTGTGTAGACACATGTACACTTCCACAGTAAGTAGAAATATTAACTTCTAAAATACTGTTTTATATTATCGGTTTCGTTTGGCTGGCCTTGCACTTGCTCTGTTGGATTGTTGTGAAGTAATCCCCCCTTTTTTAGTGCACTACACTGTTTTGTGATGTTATCATTCTTTGAGTAAAAAAAGTTTGGACAAAATCGATGATTTTTGTTGTGCTGGTGAATATCTACATATCATACTGGGACACGGAGCGACCCCGATCTTGGTAAAGAGCCGATGACACGGCTCTTTACCCATGTGATTGGCTGTGTCCAATCACAGCTGATCACATCTAAACAAGAAAATGCCAGTTATCGGCTCTCCTCACCTCACACTGACAGAGTCTAAGGAGAGGAGAGCCAATAAGCGCCATTTCCTTACAGGGGAGATGTGTACAGATAAACAGGGCACTGATCATCAGTGCCCTAATTACCAGTGCAGCCCCAACAGTGCCCAGCAGTGTTGCCAATCTGTGCCCATCAGTGAGGCCAGTCTGTGCCCATCAGTGTTGCAAGTCATTGCTGCCTATCATTCTCTATCAGTGCCACCCATCAGTGCCACCTGTAGCACTAACTCTCGGTGGAGCTGCTGGTTTAAGCGGGCTTGTTACCTTCACTCTCCTTCCCTCTGTTTTACCTGCACTGGGTCTAGGGGTTCCGTTGAGTTCACCTCTGGACGACACACGCACCAACACTTGAGTAGGTTTTCAATGCTTTATTGAACAATTTACTAAGAAAATAGCAGGAAAGAGGCAGAAGGAAAACCGCAGAAGAAACTCAAATATCTTCTCATAAGGTTCTTGACAAATGTTCTGGTAGGATTTAGATATTATAATAGAATGCGCTCCCCTCGTGGGACACACTCCTTGCTCGCCTGGATAGGCCTCTCTCACTTGCCTAGCAGCCAGTACGTAGCACAAACAAAAGTCTCTGCCACAGACTTGTTTGGGATAAACCGGTACGATCCTCTGCTACAGGATGTATTGGTCTTTTTCTGCAATGAACGTCAGTCACAGTGCTTGAACCTTTAAGCCAATCTGGCAACACTATGCTGTATAGTTACTTTTAGGATACGTCCTCCAACCGAGTCACCAGGCCCCTCTCCAGACCAGCACGCTGCGTGATCCTTCCATGACGGGTCCTCCCCTGGGATCTCCTCGGTTGTCCAGCTTCCTCCCTTTGGACAATTCCTCGGCTGCTGTGGTAGGCCCCAGACAAGCTTCTGGGCCCATCCCTGCACCGTAGCGACGTGGGCCTCTGTAACGGAGGACCACGAGATTGCTCTCTAATGCATACCTGCCGGCCAGGAGGGCCAGCAGGTGGCTGAAAGACGAACCCCTCAATATGGCGTCTGTCCCATAAATACCCTCGCCCAGAATGCAACTCGGAGGACCACCTCCAACGAGTTGTCTCCGGGACAGAAGAGCATCCATACGCTTTGACACGTTGCCTTTACAACACTGACCAGTGGTAACAGCGACACCCACCAGTCAGCATGGAAACACACACAACGTCAGCCAAGCTGGAACAGAGGCAAACTTAACCTTCCTAACGAACAAGTTACTAAATTTACCTAACATCCGGTAGATTGCAAATCTACCAGCGCTACACACCTATTGGTGCTCATCAGTGCTGCATATCAGTGCCACCCATCAGTACCCATAAGTGCTGCATATTAGTGCCTACTCATCAGTGCAATCTCATCAGTGTCCTTTAATGCCGTCTCATAAGTGCCCATCAGTGCCGCCTCATCATTGCCCATTGGTACAGCCTATCAGTGCCCATCAGTGCAGTCTCATCAGCGCACATCAGTGAAGGAGAAAAATTACTTGTTTACAAAATTTTCTTACAGAAATTACAATTAAAACATTACTCTTTTTTGTTTTTTTTTTTTGCAAAAAATAAAAAAAAAACAGTGGTGATTAAATAACAACAAAAGAAAGCTCTGTTTGTGTGGGGGGAAAAAAATGCTAAAAATTTTGTTTGGGTACAACGTCGCATGACTGCACAATTGTCATTCAAAGTGTGACAGTGCTGAAAGCTGAAAATTGGCCTGGGCAGGAAGGGGGTAGTGCCCAGTATTGAAGCGGTAAAGGCTGAACTAGCCTACTGTTACCATTTTAAAACTGTAGGCAAATATAAAAGACAAATATTAATAAAGCTCTGTTTTCATACATGTATCATTAAATGTAATGTTTTAAGACAGTCAAGCGGTGCAATTAGCTGCATTTGACCTGGTATCAGGTTTTTGCAGTCCATGTACAGCAGAGCTCAGGATGAGTTAGAAGCAGCAATCTTAATTCTCAAGGGAGATTTTAATGTTTCTCTTAACCCACTTCTAGACACATCCTCAGGTACCTCAGCAATGTCCTACAGGGCGTTAAAACAGATCAAGTTACAACTTCAAGGCCCCTTGCTGCATTATAACTGGAGAGCGCTGAACCCTCAAGGTAAAGATTTTACATACTTCTCGCCCCTTCACCAAAAGTACTCTTGAATTTACTACTTTTTCATTTCCCAACCTGACATCCCTCTATTACAAAAAGCTACAATAGAACCCATGACTCTCTCAGATCACCACCCGATCACTATCCTTCTAACTTTCCCCAAAAAAATCACGAGGACAAAAACCTGTAGACTTAATCCCTCCCTATTTAAAGACCCAGTTGATATAGAAAGATTCACCTCTTGCATATGAGAGTACTTTTCTTTCAACGACACCACAGACACAACATGCCTGAACTTGTGGTAAGCACACAAATGTGTCATCCGGGGGGAATTCATAAAAACTGCTTCCAAAATCAAAAAAGAATGCCAACTAAAAATTTCATTGCTCATGACCCGCATATGTGCGTTAGAAGCAACCCACAGGTAAAACTTAGCAACCTCTACCTATCAAGAACTGATCCAGACAAGACTGGCACAATTCAAGACTTTCTTTCAAAATATGGGGCACCACTCATCTCTACAGAGACTTATAGCAAACTGAATGGCCCTGTTTCTGAAGAGGAATTCGAAAAAGTCCTTAAAGACATGAAAATAGGTAAAGCCCAGGGTACAGATGGCCTCCCATTACAATATTATAAAATATTTAAAGACATTCTAAAACCTTGCTTTTTATCTGCCTTTCGTTCATTCAACTCAGATCCTCATACTTCCCCACAATTTTTTGAAGCACACATAGCGGTTATCCCAAAGGAAGGAAAAGATGCCACACACGTAACGAATTGTCGCCCTATATCTCGCATCAATTTAGATGTAAAAATGTATGCCAAAATCCTCACTAACTGTTTATTACCACTTCTCCCCACCTTAATTTCTCTCAACCAGGTTGGTTTTATACCCGGTAGAGAGGGTAGAGATAATAGTATTAAGGCCCTAAACATCCGTCATTGGCTTAATCACAATGGAAAACACGGTTTCTTTCTTTAGATGCGGAAAAGGCATTTGACAGGGTGGCCTGGGATTATATTGAAGCGGTTCTCACAGCAATCAGTTTACCTAACTTAATGTTGTCATACATAAGAGTTCTTTACACCTCACCCACTGCTAGAGTTCGAGTCAATGGCCACCAATCAAACGCCTTTCATCTCCACAACGGTACCAGACAGGGATGCCCCCTTTCCCCACTACTGTTCGTCCTCACTCTCGAACCTCTTCTAAACAGAATAAGACTGAACCCAGATATAAAAGGCATCACAATCAAAAAATGGATGTATAAGCTTGCAGCATTTGCAGACAACCTCCTGCTCTTCTTATCTGAACCCCACATCTAAATACCAAATCTGCTAAAAGATCTAAAACACTTTTTCCAATTTAAAGATAAATTACTCAAAATCACACGCCTTAAACATATCACTACCCCCTGACACCGTTTCACAATGCCAAAATAATTTCCCCTTCACATGGGCCACAGACTCAATCACATACCTTGGAATCAAAATTCCCAAATCTCTATCTAATCTTTTCCAAGACAACTTCGCCCCAGCCCTAAAGGAAACAAGAGAAGAATTAAAGCGATGCAACATCCTCAATGTCTCATGTTTGGTAGAGCCTCTCTTCTCAAAATAACTATTCTTCTCCGTTTTCTCTTACTTCTACAAACCATTACCATACCAATTCCAACTTCTTTCTTTACCTCCTTCCGACAAGCCTGTTCATCTTTCATTTGGAGAAATAAACCATCAAGAATCAAATTCGATCGACTCACTCTTTCAAAAAACAAAAGTGGAATAGCGATTTCCCGACCTCTGCCGCTACTACTGGGCAACTCACCTGACCCAGGTAGTGGACTGGAACATTCACCATGTGGTTAAAGATTGGGTCACTTTAGAACACTCGATCACCCCACACTGCTTGAGATCCCTACCATGGATACACCCTCGACGTGTATCCTCTCAAACCAAACTACACCCCTTAACAGGGCCTACTCTAGCAGTTGCTCATACCTCGACCAAAACAACAAACCCCGCCGCCTGGCTGAGCCCGCTCACCCAGTTACGTGCAAACCCAGATTTTCCCCCAAGCAAAAATGACAAATTTGGCCACACAGAGATGTACTAGCTACCCATCTGTTCAACAGAGGCATTCTCCTTACTTTGGAGGACCTTAATGCCAAATTGTTCCCTAAACGTCTAACTCAGTGGACATGTATGCAAATGAGACTTTTCTTATCAAGGAATGATTCCCTCCAACACTGGACAAAAGATTTGTCCATCTTGGAAGAACTTTGCTCAAAAAAACCCCCCGAAGACATCTTATCTCAGTTCTATACTCTTCATTTTTCAATGAGCAATCAGCGTTCTCCAGTAATGCATGTTCAGCGTGGGAACAAGATCTAAATATAAAAATCAAGGATTCTGATTGGGAATTAATCTGTACCTACATTCATAAGGGTTCCCTCAATGTAGCCACCCAAGAATGTGGGTTTACGATGCTTTCGAGATGGTATAGAACCCCTGCTTTGCTCCACTAATTCTCAAACTCAATCTTTAATAGATGTTGGTGATGTGACGCTACAGATGGTTCAATATTGCATATCTGGTGGTCATGCCCTGTGATCCAAACATTTTGGTGGACAGTACATGACACTATCCTCTTTGTCACCTCAGATAATTTAGACTTCACTCCTGCCGTATACCTACTTCACCTTACCAACATCCCCAAGAAACGCTATCCTAAATCGCTAACGATGTTCATGATAAATGCAGCAAGACACTGCATTCCATGCCACTGGCGTGCTCCAGATGCCCCGACGAAAGAGGAGTGGTTTCGCAGACTCAACAATATAGAAAAAAATTGAAGAACTCATCAGCATCTCACATGAAATGATACCCAATTTCACATCAACATGGTAGAGATGGTAACACTTTAAAACAACAATGGATGAACTCTCCTCTACATAATTGCTTTATTGAAAAATAAATCTACAAACACTTTACCTGTTGATATGTCTTTTGGTCCCTCACGTGATCCTATTGAGAACCACCTTTGCTAATTCTTAAGCTGTCAACCACATTAAACTATTTTTAGGAACCATATATAGTAGGTTTGGTCTGGTTTGAGAGAGAGTGGGGCCTGGTACTCCCCCCACACCCCCCACACCCCTTCCCCACCTCCCTAACTCCCCTTACCCGCTGTCCTATCCTTATAGCCTCCCATGAGCTATGTATTATATCTTTGGTCATAGATTATAACATCCACAAACAACATTATGATAATCATAATAAAACCTGGTACGGCATGTGGAATTGTGGAGAAACTAATGTACCAAATTCTGCCTATATTTGTATCCCCTAATGATGACCCATCACGGAAAGGTATATCTTGCTTAATTGTCTTTCTTTCATATACTATTTGTAGTTACCCAAAAGTTCATATGTTCTAATGACCTACCTGTCTTGTATAACTGTTAACATATGTGAGTTGCTATTTTCTTCTGTACGTTTCTTTTACACCAATAAAAATGTATGGAAAAAAAAAGAAGCAGCAATTAATTATGCTTTTGCGCTCATATGCTAACAAGGGACATGCTGATAGGAGGAGAAAGCAGAGAGTCAGAAAGATTAGCTCATCACTGTCCAGCTATAGGCTGCTAAAGGGGGAATAGGAGAAGACCTAAAAGTGTTGTTGACCTGCATCCGAAAAAAAGGTCTTCTGTCCTTCCAGACAGAGCTATACTGTGTGGCAGAGCTTTGTAATTCTCAGGTCTGGATGGGCACAAATACAAATCCTTCTTTAAACAATAATTTACAATGTAATTATACTGGTGTTGTTTTTTCAGGAAAGCTCCATAAGATATAAAATCTCTATCTGATCAGTATTTGTCAAGACATGCTGCTAACTGACAGGATTGGCGATACAAAGGATTTCTCCAGCGGCAGAGATTACCCGTCATTTTCACGCCACTAATTCCTGGGTTAAGGTGTCATCGTAGCATAAATCTCTTTTGTGTTTGGAATAAATGAACACTTTAAAGTACAAATTAAATACTATCACTGCTCCCACCTCTTACACATGAAATAGTTGCGTTATCAGAAAATGAATTTATATTAATTATGAAATTAATTCCAATGCTGGGGAAGGAGAAAGCCTTGCATTGCTAATATTATCAGTGTTTGGAGCACTCAGCGATCCACGACTAAATGACTGCAATCTTCTTTGTACAATGACGCTCCGCAATCTATGGAAACGTTACCATTTACATTGGACAATTTGCATTTTAATTGTTTCTTTTATAGAACAAAGTCATAAAATCTCATTTGCTTTTTTTTTTTTTTTTCCTATGCTCCGGTATTTTAGGATCTTCTATTTCTGCGGATGACTAAAATCAGGTTTAATTCAAATTTATTGCTTTACAAAGAGAGCTGTAGATCACGGTTTAATTTTTCTGATTCAGGGATTCCTGCTAGGACAAGTTCTCTTTGTCATTGAGATGAATGGGCAGATATTGAGGATAATTAATATTTCTATATTATCTCTGTCCTGAAGCTAATGACTTGGAAATGCATTCTGTCACCGGCCTGCTAGGATTTCTTTGATCAGATCCATAGTACAATTGAAATGTTTTTAAAGGGAACATCTGCTTTTGCCATTCACAACAAAGCAAAACTTATATGCTGAGCCCCCACCCTTTTCCTTTTGTTCAATCCCACCCCCCACCTTGTTCTACAACCTAGACCAGTGATGGCGAACCTTGGCACCCCAGTTGTTTTGGAACTACATTTCACATGATGCTCCACTACACTGCAGAGTGCATGAGCATCATGGGAAATGTAGTTCCAAAACATCTGGGGTGCCAAGGTTCGCCATCACTGACCTAGACTGTACTGAAAGGTACCTCTGAGTACGGGGGTGACTGACTGTCGCCCCTTTCTAAAATGATGTGCCACCAGGCTTCAGTAGGGTTGCACCCATGCTAAGTCCCTTTAAAGAATACCATTCATTGAGATTGAAAGTAGGGTTGTGCCCCAGGCAGGGCCCCTTTAAAGATGTGTGGTGTTTAATATCCATTGACATTGGAAGAACAGGGTTGTGCCCATGCAGGACCCCTTTAACCACTTCAGCAACGGGCACTTTCACCCCCTTCCTGCCAGTCCAATTTTCAGCTTTCAGCGCTCTCACACTTTGAATGACAATTGCTCGGTCATGCAATGCTATACCCAAATGAAATTTTTATCATTTTTTTTTAGACAGATAGAGCTTTCTTTTGGTGGTATTTAATCACCATTGAATTTTTTATTTTTTGCTAAACAAATGAAAAAAAAAAGAAGTTTTTCTTTCTGTTGCAAAATTTTGTAAATAAGTTAATTTTCTCCTTCACTGATGTGTGCTGATGAGGCAGCACTGACGGGCACTGATAGGCTGCACTGATGAGGCGGCGCTAATGAGGTGGCACTGATGGGCACTGATGAAGAGGCAGTAATATGCAGCACTGATGGACACTGATATGCAGCACTGATATGCGGCATTGATGGGCAGCCTTTATGGGCACTGATGGGCGGCACTGAAAGGCACTGATAGACGGCACTGATGGGCGGCACTGATGGGGAGGCACTGACAGGCATCACTGATGGGCACTGAAAGGCATCACTGATGAGCACTGATGGGCACTGATTGGCACCACTGATTGGCACAGGTGGACATCACTGGTGGGCATCACCTGATTGTTAGCGCAGACCCCCCCCCCCGTCAGGAGAGTCACTTATCGGCTTTCCTCTACTGACGCGCCGTCAGAGTGAATAGAGGAATGCCGTGACGTGTACACTGTGATCAGCTGTGATTGGACACAGCTGATCACATGGTAAAGAGTCTACGTCATGGGCTCTTTACCATGATTGGAGATGCGGGTTTGTCTGAGCGATACACCACACTACCGATCAGTGCGCACGAGCGGCATGTTGTAAAGGACATCACATAACGCCCAGGCACAATAATTATAACAATAATTAAACCACCGCCTGGCCCTCATTTTGCTATAGGCCGGGCGAGATGTTGTTAAAGGTGTATATTGTTTAAAATTCTTTGACATTGGAAGTAGGGTTGTGCCCCTTTAAAGATTTTTAATATTCCAAATAATTTGCACCAATACATTTTTTCACTAGACTGCTAGTGTTAAATATAGCTTATTTTGGTTGAAGCAATCACATCTGCAAAGAAAACTGTGATGTTGGAGACCCAACAAGGCCATCCAGCCAATGACAGCCGTCATTTACCAAGATGGAATTAGTAGTGTTGGTCAAGCAAGTGTAAGTAACAATCTTCTAATTACTCCCACTTCACTGTATTTCTCATTTAATACTATGGACGTTATAGTGTTCTGTTTCAAATGCCTTTGCATATACTGTACATACCTTCATAGTCAGTGCAGGCAGGACGGTCACCTGCTGACAATCCACAAGCAGCCTAACTCTTCAATAAGACATAAGTTGAATCAAACACAATTTTACTTCAGCTAATTACAGTATAGAGGATGTACTTTTGACATGTAAGAAGACAATGACTTTCGTATTAAGCCTTGCAGTAGGACCCCCTCTCTCCCATATCATCTTCATAGGCATAGTGAATGAAAACAAAGAATGCAGTGCCGTCATGTTTATACAGGGCAGGCACTGGCTGTTTCTTTGCAGGGCCTGGAGTTGTCTAAGCACATTCACATCTGACAGAGGTCTAAATAGTAAGTGCTGTGTGTGTGTCTGTGTGTCTGTGTGTGTGCGGGGGGGTTTTGTGTGTCTGTACACAATCCCCTTCCTTCCACACTCCACAGATGCACAGATACTAAAATGTGTCGGACACCCTCCACAGCTGTCTCCAGTACTCCCCAGCCCCATACACAGCCCTTTGGCCTCCTGCAGTGTACCCCAGTCCCTTGCAATGCCCTCCACCCACCTGCAGTGCCCCACAACCCTACCCACAGCCCCTAAGCCACCTCTAGTGCCTCACAACCCCATCCATAGCCCCTCAACCACCTGCAGTGCCCCACAGCACCTCAACCACCTGCAGTGCCCCACAACACCATCCACAGCACCCCAGCCACCTGCAGTGCCCCACAACCCTATCCACAGCCCCTTAGCCACCTCTAGTGCCCCACAACCCCATCCACAGCCTCTCAGCCACCTCTAGTGCCCCACAACCCTATTCACATCCCCTCAGCCACCTCTAGTGCCCCACAACCCTATCCACATCCCCTCAGCCACCGCTAGTGCCCCACAACCCTATCCACATCCGCTCAGCCACCTCTAGTGCCCCACAACCCTATCCACATCCCCTCAACCACCTCTAGTGCCACACAACCCTATCCACATCCCCTCAGCCACCTCTAGTGCCCCACAACCCTATCCACTTCCCCTCAGCCACCTCTAGTGCCCCACAACCCTATCCATAGCCCCTCAGCCACCTCTGGTGCCCCACAACCCTATCCTTAGCCCCTTAGTTACCTCTAGTGTCCCACAACCCTATCCACATCCCCTCAGCAACCTCTAGTGCCCCACAACCCTATCCACATCCCCTCAGCAACCTCTAGTGCCCCACAACCTTATCCACATCCCCTCAGCAACCTCTAGTGCCCCACAACCCTATCCACATCCCCTCAGCAACCTCTAGTGCCCCACAACCCTATCCACATCCCCTCAGCCACCTCTAGTGTCCCACAACCCTATCCACATCCCCTCAGCCACCTCTAGTGCCTCACAACCCTATCCATAGCCCCTCAGCCACCTCTAGTGCCCCACAACCCTATCCTTAGCCCCTCAGTTACCTCTAGTGTCCCACAACCCTATCCACATCCCCTCAGCCACCTCTAGTGTCCCACAACCCTATCCACATACCCTCAGCCACCTCTAGTGCCCCACAACCCTATCCGCTGCCCCTCAGCCGCCTCTAGTGCCCCACAACCCTATCCACATCCCCTCAGCCACCTCTAGTGCCCCACAACCCTATCCACAGCCCCTCAGCCACCTCTAGTGCCCCACAACCCTATCCGCTGCCCCTCAGCCGCCTCTAGTGCCCCACAACCCTATCCACAGCCCCTCAGCCACCTCTAGTGCCCCACAACCCTATCCACAGCCACTCTGCCACCTCTAGTGCCCCACAACCCTATCCACAGCCCCTCAGCCACCTGGATTGCCCCACAATCTTACCCACAGCCCCTCCCCCCCCCCTTCCCAGCCATTCTCAATGTACCTCAGCATCTCTAAACTCCTCCAGCCACACCCAAACTCCTCCAGGGGACCTTAAACTTTAGCATGCTGTTTTCAAATTCATTCCTACACCTAAAGGAAATACATAGATCTAGGTAAATTAAAAAGCATATTTATGATTCACATAAATATCAAACTGCTTCACTCATGGCTAATGGTTACTTTGCTACCTGACACATAATTCATGCCATGGAAGGTGACTTTTTCTTCCAAATATTGCATCCAAAATGAAAGACGTGTGCAAATAACTTTGCATTGGCATGTTTAATATGGAATGCTTGCCTGGAGTTCACCTTTTCCATCAGATTGAAGAAGAGGGGGGCATGCACAACAAGTAAGACAACAACATGTTATTTCCCCCTTTGTGAAGATTAATTACAGTACAGAAGAGCACATTAAATAAACCATCAACAAGCGTCTGCCTCTCCATACATTTGAAGTGATAATGAGGAGCTTGAGGCTGTCCGTAGCTGACGAGCAAGCAACCAAAAAAGACTGACACTCCATGGCCCAAGGTGAAGGCGCTAAATTAAACCCTAGCTTTATTTCTGATCCACTGTGTCTGAGATAAGTGAGCCCTTCCAGCAGATAATGGCTGGGAGACGACGGTTAATTCACCTTATTTCCATTCAGTGATGGGTGTAGAAGAAGCAGACCCTAACAAAGGATTCTCTTCAATATTCCAAACAATATCATACTGAATTTACCAAGGATGCTATATTTATCTTCCTTTTTATAACATAATATACAATAAAAGGATAAAAGTAAGACAGCTGAAGCTGATCTGTTAATGCACTTGTAATGAAATTGTATAACAAGCTGTTACTGCAGATATATATATTTATAATTCTAACATTTTTACAACCTTTTACTTTTTCTTATAAAGTTTTGTCATTACAGTGAGTGAAAAAAGTATCTGATCTCCTGTTGTTTTTGTACATTTGCCCACTGTCAAAGAAATGATCAGTCTATAATTTTAATGGTAGGTTTATTTTAACAGTGAGAGACAGAATAACAACAAAAAAAATCCAGAAAAACGCATTTCAAAAAAGTTATAAATTGTTTTTTCATTTTAATGAGTGAAACAAGTATTTGACACCTTCGCAAAACATGACTTAGTACTTATTACAAGGGTGGCAAAACCCTTGTTGGCAATCACAGAAGTCAGATGTTTCTTCGTCCCTTTGATGCGGTGAAGTTGTCCTGTCCCCTTAGCAGAAAAACACCCCAAAGCATAATGTTTCCACCTCCATGTTTGACGGTGGGGATAGTGTTCTTGGAGTCATAGGCAGCATTCCTCCTCCGTCAAACACGGCGAGTCAATGCCAAAGAGCTTGATTTTGGTCTCATCTTCACTCAGTTTTCCTCTGAATCATTCAGACGTTCATTAGCAAACTTCAGACAGGCCTGTACTTGTGCTTTCTTGAGCAGGGGGACCTTGAAGGCGCTGCAGGATTTCATTCCTTTGCAGCGTAGTGTGCTACCAATTGTTTTCTTGGTGACTATGGTCCCAGCTGCCTTGAGATCATTGACAAGATTCTCCCGTGTAGTTCTGGGCTGATTCCTCACCATTCTCATGATCATTAAAACTCCAGGAGCTGAGATCTTGCATGGAGCCCCAGACCATGGGAGATTGATAGTCGTTTTGTGTTTCTTCCATTTGCCAGTAATCGCACCAACTGTTGTCATTCTCTCACCAAGCTGCTTGGCGATGATCTTGTAGCCCATTCCAGCCTTGTATAGGTCTACAATCTTGTCCCTGACATCCTTTGACAGCTCTTTGGTCTTGGCCATGGTGGAGAGATTTGAATCTGATTGATTGATTGCTTCTGTGGACAGTTGTCTTTTTTATAGGTAACAAGCTGAGATTAGGAGCACTCTCTTTAACCACTTATGGACCTCCCGCCATTGTTATATGTCAGCATTTTGAAAAGGGATATCATTGTTATGGCAGCAGCTAGCTACCATAACCCTGGTATCCTCTTCTTCAGTGGGTGGTCTGCTTTCAGATAAAATTGGTCTCTGTGGCGTATTCACCGCTTACCGTTTGTCACCATTCCACGAGCCGGCACAATTTTGAAGTGTGATATGTTGGGTATCAATTTACTCAGCGTAACATTATCTTTCACAATATTGAAACAATTGGGCTAACTTTACTGTTGTCTTGTAAACACCAAATCTCAAAACGAGGCTCGAGGCAGAAGTGGTTAAGGAAGTGCTCCTAATCTCAGCTCATTACCTGTATCGAAGACACCTGGGAGCCAGAAATCTTGCTGATTGATAGGGGATCAAATACTTATTTCACTCATTAAAATGCAAATCAATTTATAACTTTTTTGAAATGTGTTTTTCTGCATATTTTTGTTGTTATTCCACCTCTCACTGTTAAAATAAACCTACTATTAAAGAGAAGTTCCACCCAAAAGTGGAACTTCCGCTTATTCTGTCTCCTCCCCCTCTCCGGTGCCACATTTGGCATCTTTCTGGGGGGAGCGGGTATCTATTTTTGAAGGTACCTTGGCCCAACATCCGTCGGACCTCGCCACAATTAGGTACGTTCGGCCCCCTCCTTATTTCTCATCCTTCCCCTGCTGCCGGGCCAGGAGGAGACCATGCGCAGTATGGAACCCATTAATGCCGTAATGCCGGGTTCCCATTACTGGCAATGGCGGCGGCAGCACCCGACAGCCAATAGAAACATCGGCTGCGGTGCCGACATTGGTAGATTCCAGGACAGGTAAGTGCACAGAGCAGCCCAGATCCTCCTCTTCTTGGGTCCCTCGCCGGCGTTCCTGGCCCCTGCTTCCTGCTGGGCAGTGGCAGCTGGTGCTCAATATTTTTTTGGGGGGGGGCCTCCTTACCTTAGGGGGCAGATAACGAGTTCACCTGAGATGACACTGTGATCTCCCCTCCTGCTCCCTCCACTGTCCGAGCCAGTGTGCTGGATGTGGCTGCGGGTGAGCCGTCTATGGAGACCTTGCTCCAGGGCCGTTCTTTCTCCTCCCTGCCGAGCAGGAAGTGTGTCCTGAGACTCCCTGGCCAATCGGATCTCAGGACCCGCGGTCGCTTCCTCATTGGTTGGGAGGAGAATCAGGAAGACAATAGCGAATATTAATTAGGTGGTCACAAGTAGGTGGGCTCGGGGCGCAGAGGCTGGGACAGCGAGCCCACCCTTTTTTGAAGCCAATTAGAGCCTCAGGCTCTAATCATGTGCTTCTAAAAAAAAAAAAAAAACATTGGAAACCAATGCGTTCGGCACTCTGCATTTAGATTAGGGGCCGGGCGCATGGATTAGGGGGGTGGCGCCCCGTATGGACCGACCACTACTGCTGCCGAGTGCCCCCACAGCAGGCAGCTTGCTATAGGGGCACCCAAACCAAGCCACTGCTCTGTGTGTCCATTCAGACACGGAGCCACGGCTTGGTCCTGCCCCCTCTCTCTCCTCATTGGCACACTGACTTTGATTGACGGCAGCAGGAGCCAATGGCTGTCTCAGCCAATGAGGAGCATAGTCCAGGACAGCCGAGGCTCTCGTGCAACATCGCTGGACAGAGATGGGGCTCAGGTAAGTATTAGGGGGGCTGAGAGTGGCTGCTGCACACAGAAGGCTTTTTATCTTCGTGCATAGAATGCACGAAGATAAACCTTCTGCCTTAAAAAACACTTTAAGGCTTTACAACCACTTTAAGCAGGATTATCCCTATTCTAAATTGAGGGATGCAGCTAGGCTGTAGTGAGCTATGCAGATCAACTGCCTGTTTTTAACGCCCCTTTACCGCCTTGGGTTAGGGTTTTTTTTTCTACCCTTCACTTTCCAAAAATAAAAATAAAAAATGTTTTGGTTACATTTATACATATAGCTTTTGTGTCTGATTAAATCAATTTGATTTACAGAAGGAATTTAATTAACACATTCCCCATATACCTGAAATGTGTAAATAATTAAAAGGATTAGCTGGCAGCTGTGATGTGTACATCTGTTAAAAATAAAACACAAAAAAAATAGCAGCAAAAATTGCTTGCAACTGTACCAGTGATCAAACATGTGCTATATTGTATAAGTCAGATAGCACATCCTATACCGTGTCTATATTGTCTCACTACAGCAAACCACAGCAGAGCCTCTTCCCTTCTGGGTTTTTTTGTTTGTTTTTTTTTGTATCAGTTGACTTCTTTTTTTTCTGCTGGTTTACTGACAGAGTGAGAAAAGGTTATAAATGTGATCAAAAGGTGTCAAAACGCATTAGTCAGAGCTGCAATCAAATTACCTGACCTTTCTGAAAGACATGGTCAAGGTAATAGAATAGCTGCAGCTCACTCACTTTCAACTTCTCAAGTTTCTCAGCCCAGGTAAAATCACGGCTTAAGGCTGTTTATTTTTGTTATTGCGTTGGTATACCTATGTTGTATAACGCTTCCCCCCATGCAACAGAGAAGGTATTTTGGGGTCATACAATGATTTTATTTAAAACCTAAGTTATAAAAAAAGAAATATATAAACAGCATTAAGGACGGTATTTACATTCAGAAATGCTGGTGGCGGTGGCTTTGTTTTAAATCCTCTGCCCACTTTTTACAAATAAATATCTGAAAAGTGTGGCGTGCATTTGTATTCAGCCCCCTTTACTATGATACCCCTAACTAAAATCTAGTGGAACCAATTGCCTTCAGAAGTCACCTAGTTAGTAAATAGAGTCCACCTGTGTGTAATTAAATCTCAGTATAAATTCAGCTGTTCTGTGAAGCCCTCAGAGGTTTGTTAAAGAACCTTAGTAAACAAACAGCTTTGTGAAGGCCAAGGACCACACCAGACAGATCAGGGATAAAGTTGTGGAGAAGTTTAAAGCAGGGTTAAGTTATAAAAAAATATCCCAAGCTTTGAACATCTCACAGAGCACTGTTTAATCCATCTTCCGAAAATAGAAAGAGTATGTGTCAGGGCTGGGCTCAGCCCTTCCTTCTCAAAGCTGGCCACTCAGCTGTCGGCTAATTGCCAGCTCCTTTCTCTCCACAGTGACTCACCTGTTGATGATATCCTGCTCGTTAGTCCGGCCTACTTAAGCCGTCCAGCCCAGATGATCTCTGCCTTTGCCTTGGTCACATCTCTAGAGACGCTCCCCTGTGTTCCTGTTAAAGACTTGCTTGGCTGACATTCCTTCTGGTTCCAGATCCTGCTTGCTGTTCTACTACGCTCATCTCTGGCTCCCTGACGTTTTGGCTTGTCTGACTATCCATTCCGGTTCCTGAACTCTGGCTATGTTTTGACTACGTTTACTCAGTTTACCTTTTTATTATTATTATTAAACAAGTGTGATTTAACTATAGTTCTGTCTCAGTCTGATTCATGGTTTCTGACAGTATAGCACAACTGCAAACCTACCAAGACATGGCCGTCCACCTAAACTGACAGGCCGGTCAAGGAGAGCATTAAGAAGAGGCCCATGGTAATGCTGGAGGAGCTGCAGAGATCCACAGCTCAGGTGGGAGAATCTGTCCACAGGACAACTATTAGTCATGCACTCCACAAACCTGGCCTTTATGGAAGAGTGGCAAGAAGAAAGCCATTGTCAAAAAAAAGCCATAAGAAGTCCCGTTTACAGTTTGCGAGAAGCCATGTGGGGGACACGGCAAACATGTGGAAGAAGGTGCTCTGGTCAAAAAGCAAAACGCTATCTGTGGCAGAAAACTAACACTGCACATCACCCTGAACACACCATCCCCACCGTGAAACATGGTGGTGGCAGCATCATGTTGTGGGGATGCTTTTCTTCAGCAGGGACAGGGAAGGTCAGAGTTGATGGGAAGGTGTGCAGCACCCTCTAGTTAGGTAGGTGCTAGAGTTAGGATTTTTCTAGAAGAGTAGGAAAATTTAGGCAGGCCTAGCTGGTGGCTAGGCCTGTTTGTGTTCATTCTGGTCTGGGAGTGGCTCAGGACAGGGTTGGGTGACTCACAGGTAGTATCACGGTCATCTAGAAGGTGCTAGAAAGAGCGGAAGAGAAGTGAAGCTGCCTGGGGTATTTTGGGGAGCCTTGACCAAGAGGCAGGCCTCCTTAAATACCCCGTGTTCAGCCCAGCTGGGGAGGAGTTGTCGGAGAGGAAGAGCTAGAATGAGATAGTGTGGAGGCTGCAGGGCCCACAGGGAGCTCCTCAGTCTGGGGAAGGGGATCCTGGGCCGGGCCTTGGGTGCATCTAGGAGGAGAGAAGAGATCCTGGAGGTGAGAGTCACATGAGAGAGCAAGGAGAGGACAGCAGGAGAGAACACTGCTAAGAGACTCCAGGGAGGACAACTGGCCGCAGCCGGGAGGACTGGGAAGGCACATCTGAGAGAACTGGGAGATTGTAGTTTGAGATAGGTGCAGAACCAGAAAAGAGAACTATGGAAAGGTCAGAGGAGCGGGGCTGGCAGGGCCTGAAGAGAGCTATCGGGGATTGGTAGCTGAATAGAGGACAGTTAGCACCTGAACTATTTCTACACCACAGGGCCCGAGGTCCCTGCCCACAAAAGGCAGTTTACTGAGGCCTAGCTGAATCGGTGTCAGGCCTAACCACGTAGTGCTAGCTAGTTTGAAGAAGTAACAGTCTACAGCAAGGGAAGTGCCGGAGGAGTGAAGGATTAAGCCCCATGCACACTACCTGATTTTCTGCTGATTTTTGTCTTCAGATTTACCAAAACCATGTAGTGCAAGGGTCTGCCTGATTGCATACAAATTGAAACTCCTAAGGTTTGATCTCATATTATATGGTTTTGGTAAATCTAAAGGAAAAAATCGGCAGAAAATCAGATAGTGTGTATGGGGCTTAAGAGGTCTTAAGCAAGAGTTTGTGCTGGAGAGAAGACTGGAGTGTATATACTGGAGTGTATATAGAAGTCCCAAGCAAGTTGCACGGAATGTTCCTGGGCAACCCATCATTTTTCATTTCCCATCCAAGTTCAATCCATGTTTTGAAGCAAGTGTAAACCAACCCCTTATGATGTCACTGGATCTAAAATAAAGTATGTAATGAAAATAGAAAGGCTTCATTTAAAAATGGTATTAGTACAGTGTTGCATGACCACACAATTGACAGTTAAAGTAAATCAGTGCCGTATTGCAAAAAAGTGGCCTGGTCATGGGGGGGGGGTAAATCTTCCAGAGGGCAAGTGGTTAAGTGCCTGAACAGGACTTGGTATCAGCCTTTGAGAACCCAAGTACAACATTCAGACTGGAGGAGGGGGATCCAGCACAAGAAGCCAATTTGTTGCGCCAACCATGAACATGCTGATAGGAGGAGAGGACAGAGAGATGAGCTCAACAGTCTGCTGCTTCTCTTTCTCACAAGCTGGGGGAAGGACAAAACCCTAAGTGTTAATAAACCACAGCCGTGAAAAATCCAGACTCCTGTCCCGTCAGACAGCACTGTGCAGTGTGGCAGAGCTGTGTAAATCTCAGAACTGGGTGGGCAGAAATAGAAAACTTTTTATGCCGCGTACACACCGCCGGACTTCCCGATAGAAAAAGCCAGATGTGAGCTTTTGGTCAGACGTTCCGACCGCGTGTATGCCCCATCGGACTTTTTCTGTCGGCATTTCCGACGGACTCAGATATAGAACATGTTCTAAATCTTTCCCTCGGAGTTTAGCCCATTGGTAAGTCCACTCGTGTGTACGCGGCATAAGGGGTAAAACAGCTCCCATATGTACTGTATCTTATCTGTGGGCTTAGCTGTGTGCCTGGAGTTTAGCATTAAATGAATACATCTTGTAAAAATGATTGTGAATCCAAACAAACATAATATCACATAAACACCAGAAAACATAATAACAAAACACATCTGTGTTTACAAAAAAGGAAAAAAAAACAATATATGTTTAATATACTCCCATATGCCTGAGCCCATAGTTCTGCCTCTGCTGGGTGGTCTACACATTCGAATGAGCAATTCATGCCTTTCAGTGTTCTTTTCCTTCCTCCCCGGTTGTTCCACTTTTAAGTCTGATGTACTTATTAAAATGCAATATTAATATTTGTAAAATTATATAATTATTAATAATTATAATATTAATAATGTACAGGTCATTCATAATGCCAACAGTTTAAAGACAGTACAGCGACAATAAAATTTTAGAAAAGTGTCAGGAGATCCCTGCTCGTAAAAGCTTACAATCTATTCTATTTGTAGCTATAAATATGCATCTACTATGGTAAAATAAAGTAGAATACTTTCCCAAAAAAATACATGAATAAATACTCTATGCATCAATAAATTCAATGAATCGATAATGTCTAGTGTATGAATAAACAAAAAAAATTACTATATTCACCAAGTACACGGTGCTTTTTTAAAAAGTTGTAAATAAATATTGATGAAATAAATAAATACATTTAATTAGTTAATAGTGTGCATTGTATAAATAAATGTCAAAATAGCCTAATTCAGTTAACACAAAGTCAAACATATAGTGATGAAATCACAATTATATAAAAGTACAAAAGTGCCCACTATATACACTATATTACCAAAAGTATTGAGACACCTGTCTTTACACGCACATTAACTTTAATGGCATCCCAGTCTTATGCCGCGTACACACGGTCGGACTTTTCGGCTACAAAAGTCCGACAGCCCGTCCGACAGACTATTTTTTTTTTTTTTTTAAGCTATTTTTTTTGTTATTTTGAGGTACCTAAATCAACTTTTCCGTTCATTTATTTCCCTCACCATTAAATCATAGTAGCTTTTTTTTTTTTTTTTTTTCGACGGACTTTTGGCGGACTCGCGGTGTACTTTCTAATGAACGGACTTGCCTACATACGATCACACAAAAGTCCGACTGATTCGTACATGATGACGTACACTGGACTAAAATAAGGAAGTTGATAGCCAGTAGCCAATAGCTGCCCTAGTGTGGGTTTTTGTCCGTCGGACTAGCACACAGACGAGCGGATTTCTGGGTTCGGCGGAGTTACGACGTAAAGATTTGAAACATGTTCCAAATCTAAAGTCCGTTAGATTTGTGGCTGGAAAAGTCCGCCGAAAGTCCGGGGAAGCCCACACACGATCGGATTGTCCGCCGGATTTGGTCCGTCGGCGTCCGTCGGACTTTTATAGACGAAAATTCCGACCGTGTGTACGCGGCATTAGTCCGTAGGGTTCAGTATTGAGTTGGCCCACCCTTTGCAGCTATAACAGGTTCAACTCTTCTGAGAAGGCTGTCCACAAGGTTTAGGAGTGTGTCTATGGGAATGTTCGCCCATTCTTCCAGAAGAGCATTTGTGAGGTCAGGCACTGATGTTGGGTGAGAAGGCCTGGCTCGCAGTCTCTGCTCTAATTCATTCCAAAAGTGAGGACTCTGTGCAGGCCAGTTAAGTTACTCCACCCCAAACTCGTTCATCCATGTCTTTATGGACCTTGCTTTGTGCACTGGTCCAAATCATATGGTGGAGGGGGGATTATTTTGTGGCGTTGTTTGTTAGGGGTTGGGCTTGACCCCTTAGTTCCAGTGAAGGGAAATCTTAAAGCGGAGTTCCACCCAATTTTGAGAGGTGGTCTTAGACGAAACACCACTTCTCCACCCCTAGTTTTTGGATATTTAAAAAAAATGTTTTACTTTCTCTCGTACCTTTTTAGAATGCCCCATACACACAATCGGATTTTCCAACAACAAATGTTGGATGTGAGTTGTTGGCTGAAAGTCTGACCGTGTGTATGCTCCATCGAAAATTTGTTGCCGGACTTTCAGCCAACAGATGTTGGCTAGCAGGTTCTCAAATTATCTGCCAACAAAACTTTGTTGTCGGAATTTCCGATCGTGTGTACACAAGTCCGACGCACAGAAGTTCACGCATGCTCGGAATCAAGCAGAAGGAGCCGCACTGGCTATTGAACTTCCTTTTCCTCAGCTCGTTGTACGTCTTGTACGTCACCACGTTCCCACGTTTGTAATTGTTGGCCAACATTTGTGTGACCGTGTGTATGCAAGACAAGTTGGAGCCAGCATCCTTCGAACAAAAATCCACGGGTATGTTGTCGGAAAGTCCGATCGTGTGTACGGGGCATAAGAGTACTTCCGATCCTGCTGGGCCGCGGCCGAGGACGTCACATCCTCTTCTGCAGCGAGCCCCCCCCCATTGTCTTCTGGGACATGTGCGTGTCCCAGAAGACAAGATGGACATTCACAAAGCACCACGTGACTTGCGCAAGCGTAGTTGGAAACCGGCTCCACTGCCGGTTACCCTTAGTTGGAATGGCGGCGCCTGCGCCCGATCCGATGGACGGATCAGCCTTGGGGGGCCGACATCGCGGGCTCCCTGGACAGGTAAGTGTTCTTATTAAAAGTCAGCAGCTACAGTGTTTGCAGCTGCTGACTTAAAAAAAAAAAAACGGCTGGAACACCGCTATAAGGTGTCAGCATACCAAGACATTTTGGACAATTTCATGCTCCCAACTTTGTGGGAACAGTTTGGAGATGGCCCCTTCCTGTTCCAACATGACTGTGCACCAGTCGCACCAAACAGCATCGCATCTTAAAAGGAACTATCCTGTTCATTCCACATCTCAAAGGGACAGCACCTTACATTGCACGCCAAAGAAAGGGCCAAAGAAAATGTGAAAAAAGACATAAAACCAATTCCGAATACTATTCCCAAAATATGAATTGAACGAATCAACGGAATTTAACGAAACTAAATAACTAAATTAACGAATCTAAGTCTATGGACGCTGAATGCTGGACTTGGGACCGCACCCACAATGCAGGGAGGAGCCGAGAGAGCTGCCGGGGGACCCCAGAAGAGCAGGTTTGGGGCCACTCTGTGCAAAACGAACTGCACAGTGGAGGTAAGTATGACATGTTTGTTATTTTTTTTTTTTTTTAAAAGGAACCTTTAGTATTACTTTAAGCAATACTAGTTGGCACTGCCATCTAGCGAACAAAGAAAGTCCTGCAGCTCAGTAACAGTGCCAAGTGTTACATACCCTAGGAGGAAAGATTGGTATCAGACAACCTAAATAGGTAAGTCATTTTGTATCTATTCTTTTGGTCCTCAGGTTTCCTATACTACAGAGATAAGTACGATAATAACCATTGATTAGAATATAGTTATCTGTCCAGGGACATACCTTATGGTAAAAGGTGTCCCCTCTTTCTTATGCTGAGATTGTGTGTCTGGTGTACACTGTACATATGAAGTTCAGACATGTCAACTTCCATTGCTAAATGTTTAGAGGTGTTATCTCTTATAAGTGCATGGAGAGCATCTCAACCATAATTATTTAAATTGTGATGTAATCATCAATTGTAATTAGTCTCTACATTGGGGCTCCTTTTGATTCTTGCCCTATGCAAGCATGTTACTATGCAGAATTCTTGCCACATATCCTCTGGCACAGAACACATTGAAGATTATAAACAATTAAATATGCATTAGTGTCTTCCAGACATTCCACTATGAGAGGCTAATAGCAGTCATTCTTGACAGGCCATGGACCTAATCAGTGACCTTTCATGTTAATGTTCCACTTTCTCATCCAAGTGACAAAAACGCGAGAGCTCTCAATTAAGCGACCAGAAAACCTAATATGGAAATCGTCTTTGTGTAAAAGAACTACTAATACCATTTACACATAAGTATATTAGATTTACTTTACATTTTTACTTGGTGATAAGAGACCCCAGACAAAAGGTAGACAGGAGCCCATAATGAACATACCGTACTAGGGTTTATTTACTAAAGGAGGAGAGTCAGTTCTAGTAAAAAGGATCTGCTTCAATAAATCAATCATGCTAGAAAAAAAATCATTTTTTAATAAAGTTTATGTAAATGCAAATTATATTTTTTAGCATATTGGGCATTGTGACTCATGTACTCCTTTAGTCCCTTCGTGCCATGACATGTATAGCTCTACTGTCTCCTTGGGATTCAAGCCCCTACTCCATAGAAGCCATGGTTTCAGTTAGCCTAGTTTACACTTGTGGTTGGGAACAGTTAAAATAGGCAGTTGAGCTGCATTTTAAATGCCTCCTCCAACAGCACCACCAAGTTGCAAAGGCAGATGTACAGGTGATGCCATGGCCATCAATCATGCTTTGCATCATGGCGTGGCAGGAATTATATCCTGTTGCAATTGGCGGGATGTGCTGTCAGTGAATATGATATTATGAAGTGAATGGGGATAGAGAAGAGAAGGAGGAACCAAGGAAGACAAAATATAAGCAGATTAAATCTCAGCTTTGAAAATGCTTAACCACTTCCCGCCCAGCCTATAGCAGAATGACGGCCAGAAAGTGGTTCAGTTATCCTGACTGGGCGTCATATGACATCCAGCAGTATAATCTGTGATTGCGCGCCTGCAGCGATCGGCGGTTTGTTATGTCAGTCTGACACACCGCATCTCCAGTCGAGGTAAAGAGCCTCTGACAGAGGCTCTTTACCACGTGATTAGCTGTGTCCAATCACAGCTGATCAGAGTGTAAACAGGAAAATCCATATATCGGCTTTTCCTCTACTCTCACTGACAGACGTGAGTAGAGGAGAGCCGATCGGTTGCTTTCCTGACAGGGGGGGTTTGCACTGATTGATTATCAGTGCAGCCCCCTCCCCCCGAGGATGCCCACCAAAGCCCACCAGGGATGTCCAACCATGACCACCAGGTAAGCTCACTAGAGCCCACCATAGATGGCAATCATTGCCCATTAGGGACGGCACTCTGTGCTCATCAGTGATGCCTGCCAGTGCCTCTGATCAGTGCTGCCTATCAGTGCCATCTATCAGTGCCGCCCATCAGTGCCCATCAGCGCTGTCTATACGTGCCCTCCAGTGCCACCTATCAGTGCCACCTATCAGTGCCCATCAGTGGCCACCAGTGCTGCCTATGAGTGTCCATCAGTGCCAACTATCAGTGCCCATCAGTGCCAACTATCAGTGCCCATCATTGCCAACTATCAGTGCCCATCGGTGTTGTGTATCAGTGCCCATCAGTGCTGCTTATCAGTGCCGCCTATCAGTGCCTATCATTGCTGGATATAAGTGCCACCTCATCAGTGCCAATCAGTACTGCCTCATCAGTGCCCATCAGTGCAGCCTCATCAGTGCCCATCAGTGAAGGAGAAAATGGATGTAACACCTGTTATTGAGCAAAATTTCATCAGTGCTGTCTATACGTGCCCTCCAGTGCCACCTATCAGTGCCACCTATGAGTGCCCATCAGTGGCCACCAGTGCTGCCTATGACTGTCCGTCAATGCCAACTATCAGTGCCCATCAGTGCCAACTATCAGTGCCCATCATTGCCAACTATCAGTGCCCATCGGTGTTGTGTATCAGTTATTTGCAAGGAGAAAACTTATTTGCAAAGTTTTGTAACAGAAACAAAGAAAAACTTTGTTTTTTCAAAATTTGTGTTCTTTTTTTATTTGTAGCGCAAAAAATAAAAACCCCACAGGGGATCAAATACCACCAAAAGAAAGCTCTATTTGTGGGAAAAAGATGATAAAACGTTTGTTTTGGTACAGCGTTGCATGACCACGCAATTGTCATTCAAAATGTGAGAGCGCTGAAAGCTGAAAATTGGTCTGCGCAGGAAAGTGCCCTGTATTGAGGTGAAAAAAGCTGACTAGCTCTACGTATAGTAACCTTGATTTTGGAACCCGTTTAGTAACATTTTTTTTTAACGGTATAAATGGCATAGTGTGTCAACCATTAAAAAGCCTTTCAGATGGCTGCACCAAAAAATCCCTGGCTTTTCTCATTATCCTCCAGCCATGCTGAGTGAGCCATTGCGAGATAAGTGTGAAATACGTTTAAAAATATTAGGAGAGGAAAACAACAAAGATTGGAAAATAATGATTCAGGCACAGTTCCCAACAACTACTGGATCATTGGCTGTGTTTGAAGAGAGGTGTACGGTCTTGTGTATGGTTTTCTGCTGGGTATTGATTCAGATTGCCCTGGTGGACAGGCTGTATGAATATACATCAGCTCAATGAACTGTAAGGCAAAGAAAGAGAATCCTAGTGATCAATAAATAAAATTGCCCCTCACTCTTTTACTTGAAGTCATGCCTCAAAAAGCTCTCCCTTATGGCCGAAGCTGTTCAAAGAAGAGGCAAGCAGAGGCAAAATAAAGATTCATTTTTATGCATACCACGAAAGCTCTACTACTCTGGAGCATTACATCAAACCGGAGACAGCAGACACTTATATATACAATGGGGTCACACAGGTATCTTTTTAAGGTTCTATGTATAAATCATATATAGCGCTACCCCCGTGAGGGTCGCTGGTAGAATCTGTGCTCCACTGGTTGCCCCGACCCTGCAAGTCCTCCAACACCTCTGACACCCTGGGTTCAGTCATTATTATCAATAGCACAGGTAATCAGAGACACACACAAATCTATTGAAACAGTTAAGTTTTGTTTACTGATGCAAAAAGACATTCCAAAAAGGTGATTTGTACTTTATCAAAATACCTCAGATGAAGCATCATTGATAGTAAAAAAAAGCAACAATAGCAGCAAATAATATCTGATGACAAAATACAAAGAACAATTAGATACTGTCAAAACCTTGTATATGCATATGAGGCCTATGTGAACAGGCAGAAGGAGGGCAGGGGAATGACTTTAGCTATGTCAGACCATTCCCTCCTGTACCTTAACTTTAAAAAGGTGAAGTCTTTAGATCTTCAGCTAGCACTTAGGTGAGTTGTATTAAAAGAAATCCTGAATGGCAGAGCAAAGCAATCCAAACTGGTGCATTCTAACATGCAATAGATGCAGGGTGTGCCTGTGATTCTCTTGTGCCAAGTGAACAATGTGTCTGCTTGCTTAGGTGTACTGTGTCATGATGTTCTACAGGCATCTGCAATGTGAGCAGAGACAACGTTGCATGCTACACTACTGACCAGAGTCGGCCTGGGCAATCCAGGGCGAGCCAATGTCCAGCCGGAGGGATCACTGCTGCAGTTTCGCTGGGTCTAGTAATGTTGGCCATTATACATTACTGCTCCTAGGGACTGAGCCATTAGCAAGTGCATAACCTGCTATCCTCTAGGCCTTATTGACTGACGTAATGTGCGCCAACGAGCTCCAATGCAGGTCGAAAATTGGGGGGTTGGTGACACCATGTTTTGCTGCACCAGGTGACACCAACCCCAGTGACACCACTGTGTGTGTGTGTGGGTGGGCACTGAGCAGCCAGTGTACAATATGCCTGCCTGAGCCTGCGGTGAGTGAATTCTCCAATCTCGCTCTTCCTTCCATGCGCTGTTGTGATCCATTCTTCCTGCATTTCATGCGCTGTAGTGATCCATCCTTCCTGCCTTCCATGCCCTGTAGTGATCCATCCTTCCTGCATTCCATGCGCTGTAGTGATCCATCCTTCCTGCCTTCCATGCCCTGTAGTGATCCATCCTTCCTGCATTCCATGCGCTGTAGTGATCCATCCTTCCTGCATTCCATGCGCTGTAGTGATCCATCCTTCCTGCCTTCCATGCCCTGTAGTGATCCATCCTTCCTGCCTTCCATGCCCTGTAGTGATCCATCCTTCCTGCATTCCATGAACTGTAGTGATTAATCCTTAGGCAAGCCGCAAGCTGTCACAGCCAGGTGCCCAAATTTGTGATGCTGGCGCCAGGGAGAACAGAGGGAGAGAAGCGAGGGTTCGGGTGAGTGCATCGCTGGATCGTTGGACAGGTAAGTGCCGGTTTATTAAAAGCCAGCAGCTACACTTTTTGTAGCTGCTGACTTTTAATAAACACAAAACCGAGTGGAACTCCACTTTAAGTGAAATCCACCCCTCACCCCCACTGCCATATTTTCTGGTGCAGAATACTTAAAAAAATAGTTAATAGTCGGGCACTGTTGACGAGTGTCTGTGACAGCTCCTTAGTTCTTATAACCCTCACTACACTGGAAGATTTCAGCAGCATGGACGGGGGAGCATGGACAGAGGAGGATTTCACTTAAAAGAAGAGGCATCAGCACAAGGGGGATATTCTACTGACTGTGAAGTTATCTCCATTGTGTTGATTTTTGTGTGTGTGTGGGGGGGGGTTATTTTACTTACTTTGGCTGCACTTAGGCTTTAAAGCGTAGTTAATCTTATTTTTAAATCAGCAAAAGTGACAGTACTTACACTTAATGATAAGTGTCCCTTGTGCTGATGCTGACTGTCCTAGTTGGAATTTTAAGTCCACTGCCCTGCTTTGCAAGAGAATTTTCCCTTAGCTTAATGAATGGGTAGACTATCGGCTGACTTGTCACCATGCTTATTAAAGTGGATGTAAACCCGAAATTTTTTTTTTATATCATACTGTAGAGTATAAGATTTCCTATCATTTGAGCCCAGTCTTGCCACAAAGAGTTAATCCATCTCTGAGCAATCCTCTTTTATTGTTCAGTGAGATAAATCGTGACAAACTGAGAAGAACTTTGTCAAATCCTCCCCCTTGCTGTGAGTGACAGGTGATTTACATATCTCATGCACTAGCCTAAGACATGCATTATTTTTTAATTCCCTCCCCCACTCCTTTCTTCAGCAGCTCTGCAAGGATTGGCTGTTCCACACCTCACCATGATTTGGCATGCTGAAGTCATGTGGTTACTTTCCTGTCTTTTCACTGGATGTTAGAGATCATAGCAGAAGTTTGGTGTTAGAAATACACAGGAGAAAATGCATATTGACAAGGGGAGTGTAGAGGTGGGCGGGGAGTCTCCTGACATCACGACTCCACCCACCGAGCTCCAGACAACAGACCCGCCCACAGAATATGCAGTTTTTCGGGTCTCATAACAGAGGGGAGACATTTGACAGGTAAAGATACATGCAGGAGGCATGTATATCCTTATAGATAACCCCTATGGCAGAAGTTTAGAAAGGATGACATTGGGTTTACATCCACTTTAAGCTAACGGATAAATCCTTTGCAAAGTGAACATTTCCTTGCAAAGTGCAAGTCTATTTGCCTTTAGCAATCAACCCCACAGTGTAGAACATGGCATGGTAAGCCAGTAATGGGAAAGATCAACTGCTAGGAGACCACAGGCAATACTGGTGACTAGTCATTGGCCCGCTGCCTGCCTGTTGTTGGGGAAAATTAGAACTGAATTGCCACACCACTGTATAATAGTCCAGGTACAATATTATTCTAGTTCGGATCAAGAGGAAAATTACCTCCTGCAAAACCAGCTGTTGACAAGATTTGTGAAGATTATCACATTGGATAAAGCACTATTTATGTTCCAGTCTATATTCAACTCTTATACATTGTTTCCTATTGCAAATGTATCATTGCCCTCCCCCAACCCCCAGAGGTTAGTGGGACACACAGAGACACGGCGTGCTAACATCAGGGTGTAGTCCTCAGTAATAGTGATGTACTGATGGGAACCAGTCACTTTTAGATGCAAAACAAAAGGTGTTTATTGACTCTCATTCAATGCTCCAGTAAGAGCGGGTAAGTCCAAGGATACCCATGGACTAGCAGACTCCAGAAATGGGAAACAAAGTACTTACAGTACAGTCGTCACAGATGGAGAACCTTTAAGCAGACCCCAGCACTCTGTGACTGTAGCTCTTGACTGTAAAGCACTTGTCAGTACAGCTGCCAACACTCTGGAGAGAAGACTCCATACTCAGGTGAGTTCCAAACTTCCAATCCAAGCTTCTCAGGCCCCTCAACACATCTGGAGTTCCTCCACAATTCCTCAATCCTCCTCATTTCCCAAATTACACAACTTAGATTTCAAACCCAGGCTTTTGGCAACTACATAGTCCTCTTCTCCTCAAGCAGCAGGCTAACGAGGAATCGGATTCAACCACCAAACATATCCCTGCCCTAGGAAGGAGGATCAGATTAGAACTGAGAACTGACTGCAGTTTGGCACCACTACATTTAAATAGACTCACCTTCTTATGGTAGGGTGACTACACAATCCCTGATGATGGGGGTGTTTTTGGGCCCCTGAAATGCATTGGTACTCCATTGATTGTCTCTCTAACCCTCCCTGAATAAAACTGTATGTGGATATTTAAAAAGTGGTGTTATGATTCACTTCCTTATTTCTGCTTTATTGCATTACAAATGCAGGAAACTGTGAAGATCCTCTGGAGTGAAGAAGCTGCCTGCCCAGTAACCATATCACTTAAACCAACATAAATACAAAAGTATTGGATAGCCACACCAATAGGATAATCTCGCAGGTCCAGTGCTATCTTTATACTTTCACAAATATGCCTTTTATTGGTTGAGGAAGAAACAAACTATGCCGCTCTAGAGCTCCTGTCTCCTCTGTCCCTCCACAGGTGTATTGGGTGCTCACCTGTGAGTATGTCCTTGCTCCATGCACTGTATAATAGAAACAGGGACTCACAATGATGATGTTACTCTACGAATAAGCCCATAAGGGTGAAACGCGTCAGTAGGGAGAACTTGAGAAGGGACCTTGGTGGCATCTACGGGTGACTGGAATAAAGTATGTCTTTTGTTGGCCACAGCTTCCAGAGTTCTGTTTCTCTTTAAGTCACCTCCTCACCAACCTTTTAACCCCTAAAATTCATACCACCGTACCACAACAGCATGCATTGTATGTGGTTGCAGGGCAATGGTGGAGAAGCCCAGTTTAGTTGAATTGGTTTGCATTTGGCAGGTCTTTCAAGAGCCTGTTTTTACTATCCCCCCACAAATGTAAGCATAGCATTATACTTCAACTAAGCCAATTGACCCAATACTAATATGTGTACCAACACTAATAGTTGCCCTTTAAAGAGAAGCTTTCAGTTGAGCAATCGAGGGGGGCTACTACTGGTGACATGTTTTAAAAGTACAAGTTCCAGAGCTTTCATCTTCATCTTTGCTTGACTACTTAGTAAGTCACAAGTGTGGATCAAGCAAAATCAGAACAACTGACCTGCTTACTTGTTCCAAATCAAGGACTCTCTAAATTGCGGAGGAGGGATGAGAGTGGCAGCTGCTGTGGATTTGTCTACAAGTTAATTGCAACTTCCACATTTCTACCCCAACACGCCGCTCCCCTTCAATGTTTCCACTGTGCTTTGTGCTAACTGCTGTTAAATAGAGTGATTTTCATTAGCACTGGCCTTTTAAATGAGAGTCTTTCTTTGTATTAAATTAAACGAACATATGGAAAATTAATCATATTTATTCGGAAAACGTGTTTAGAATGCAAAGTACCCATTAAATATATCATTAAATTTTTGAGTTGACAAGAACAATTAGAGATATTTGCAGCAGAGTAGGCGTAATGTATAGGTTTAATATTAGGGTGCATGACAAGCTAATTGCTCAGGTATTTTAAGATATTCTTTTTTTCTTTTTCAAGGTAGTCACCAATCCTTAGGTATGATGAGACAGGCTCCGCCGATTGATTTTGTTGTTCTCCAGGTTTTGCATTAGGAGGTCGGAAATCAAAAGCTGTACTGTGCATAATTGCTATTTTCTGTTCAGCTGCCCATCACTAAAAAGTCGAAAAAAGTTTTCTCAGATAAAATTCATAAATCTCAGTTAGTTATCTCTTTCTTCACAGAATATAAAATGAACCTTTTATGTGTCTGGTATTCATAGTCTTAAGAGGACTCATTTGGGATGTGTTTGCACCCACAGTAATTAAAATTTCAAACAAATGCTCTAAAACCTTTAAAAAGAACATTACTGAATTTCCTGGTATAGTGCTACCCTTGTAGAAGCCACTGGACAAGATGAATTCTCCGTTCTTTCCCCCAGTCATTCTGACACACCAGGTTGAGTGCACAAACATACAATATCAGAGGAATTCACTGAAAGTAAAATTGAAGAAAATGGGAGCCAAAACAGGTAGTAAAGGCAATATGGTTTGTAACTAGGCAAATATAAAATGGATTAACAAAGGTAATAACACAATTTAGCATACAGAGTAAAGACTAGGCATATGATGATATTTGGTGTTCAGATCAGCATAAACAGTAGCAAGGTCACCTCAAGTGCAGCAGTAAAGCTTAATCTACTGAATACCGGAACTATACTGCCAGAGCGCATATATGGTGGCGATGCTAGTCCTAGACCAACTGGGTATGCACTGTACAAAAGAAAAAAGACGTTGGTAGTGGATGGGTCAGGAAAACAAAGGAGGCTTGCAAAATAATTATTATGTGAGGGGCAGTCCTTTGAGATGTTCTTCTCCCAGCTACCGTTGGGGCCCTTTTGGTGTACTTAACAGCAGTCCCAGTTAACCTGCATGCAGTATAGACGCAGTACCCGTACATTATAACCACTTAAACACCAGCCTCGTTTTGGAATTTAGGTGTTTACTTGTTTAAAACAGTTTTTTTTTTGCTAGAAAATTACTTAGAACCCCCAAACATTATATATTGGTTTTTTTCGAACAGCCTAGAGAATAAAATGGCAGTCATTGCAATACTTTTTTTCACACCATATTTGCGCAGCGGTCTTACAAGCGCGATTTTTTTGGAAAAAATTAACTTTTTTGAATAAAAAAAAAAAAGGACAACAGTAAAGTTAGCCCAATTTTTTTATAATGTGAAAGATAATGTTACACCGAGTAAATTGATACCCAACATGTCACGCTTCAAAATTGCGCCCGCTCGTGGAATGGTGTCAAATCTTTACCCTCAAAAATTTCCATAGGCTACGTTTAAAAAATTCTACAGGTTGCATGTTTTGCGATACAGAGGAGGTCTAGGGCTAGAATTATTGCTCTCGCTCTAACGATCACGGTGATACCTCACATGTGTGGTTTGACCACCGTTTTTATATGCGGGCGCTACTCATGTATGCGCTCGCTTCTGCACTAGCTCGTCAGGACGGGGCGTTTAAAAAAAAAAAATTATTTTTCTTATTTATTTTACTTGATTAATTTATTTTTACACTGTTTTAAAGAAAAAAATATTGTGTCACTTTTATTCCTATTACAAGGAATGTAAACATCCCTTGTAATAGAAAAAAGTATGACAGGTCCTCTTAAATATGAGATCTGGGGTCAAAAAGTCCTCAGATCTCATATTTGGACTTAAATGCAAAAAAAAAAAAAGTAATTAGAAAAAATGACATTGAAAAAATGTGGCTTTAAGACGTATGGGTGGAAGTGACATTTTGACGTTGTTTCCGCCCTGCAGTGTCATGGAGACAGGTGGGGGCCATCTTCCCCTCACTCATCTCCATGCACAGCTAAGGAAAGGATGCGACCGCCTCCGCCGCTGCCGACGGCTCTGGATCACGACGGGAGGGGGGGGGCCTCTAGGGCTAGAATTATTGCTCTTGCTCTAACGATCACGTCGATACCTCACATGTGTGGTTTGACCACCGTTTTCATATGCAGGCGCTACTCACGTATGCGTTCGCTTCTGCGCGCAAGCTTGTCAGAATGTCCCCTCACTCATCTCCATGCACAGCTAAGGAAAGGACGGGATCGCCTCCGCCGCTGCCAACAACTCTGGTAAACGGCGGAGGGCACCGGATCACAGCGGGAGGGCCCTCTCCCGTTACCGATAAAAGTGATCTCGCGGTGAATCCGCCGCAGAGACCACTTTTATCCTGTAGCCGACCGCTGGCCGAAAACGGGGATACTGTGGTTATGGCAGCTAGCTGCTGCCATAACAACGATATCTGCCCCCAAAGTAGGGTTGTATATGTACATGCGGCGGTCGGCAAGTGGATAATCTTGGCACAGGTGCAAGGTAAATGTGGTTCAAATGAGGTGTTTGGTAAAATGCGGTATAGGGTTGGTATAGTTGCAGTCTAGGTTTGGAATAAGTGAGGTAGGGGGGCGCATGCGCGGAGTCTAGCGCAGCGGACATGTCCTGCTAGAGCTCCGCTCCGTGAAAAGGGAGAACCGCTGTATAAAGGCAGCCCGCCGACTTTTTTCACTTAAAAAACGTGACATCATACTCCTGAGAGGTGAGAGGAAACTTTGAAACCAAAATGGTACTAGGGGGAACCAGGAATAAGTATAAAAATGCCCCCAGTGGAGGTACACAGGCAAAGACTGCAGTGAAATTGGCGCCAGTCTCCTCAGTCTCCTCAGCCTCAGGCACAATCACCTCAGAGCACAGGAGAAAGACAAAGCTGTCACAGCAAATCTCCTCAGATGAATCTGACACAGAATTGTTTCTGTCACAAAAATCTTCACAAGAACCAGCAGCAACTCCAAACCTTATTAAACAATTTGAGAAAATGCTCCACAAAGCATTAAAGATTACCTCAGAACAAATAACCAATAATCTTACTAAAGAAATCAGAGAACTCGGAAACCGTACAGCGGCGCTGGAAATTAAAACTGAAGAACTAGAAAACACAACACAGGAATTTATGACTGAAATAGATCTTCTTAAAGATGAAAATATAATCTTACAAAACAAGTTGGAAGATTATGAAAATCGCGCAAGAAGGTCAAATTTGCGTTTCAGAGGCATTCCTGAATCGATCGTTGATCTATCTTCTACAATAACAGCTCTATGCCAAGAATTGCAACCAGGAATACCGATCGAAAGGTTGGAAATGGATAGGGTACACAGAGCTCTCATGCCTAAAAAAATAGATGGACCCCCTCGCGACATCATAGCAAAGTTCCATTTTTATCGAACGAAAGAACAACTTTTATTTGCAGCCAGAGAGAAAAAAAAACCTAACCTTTCAAGGTCACAATTTTCAGATTTTCGCAGATCTCTCTCAAATTACCATCTCTAAAAGACGTGCTATGAAAATGCATCTGCTGGAACTGCAAAGAAACAATATCACATACCAATGGGGTTTTCCATTCTCCATACGTTTTACCTACCAAGGAAACAGGCATATTTGTAGATCTCCGAACGAATTACAACAGGCTCTACAAGACCTTAATTTGATTGATGGAACATCTGCAATCAATACCTCACGAAGACGAACAGCATCTGCTTCTTCACTACCAGCTTCTTCCCCTGCTACAGGAAAAAACGGCAACCAGCACGTTCACAAGAGAGGCCGTTATGCATCCCCTCCACAAGACCAAGATGTAGATCCAATGGACTGAAAAACTATTTTTCCAGGAACATGAATTTACACATAAAATATGGAATCAGCTAAGAAGATATGCTCTCAATGAATACACAGCATTTCGGATGCATTCACAATGCAATTCTTACTTGAATTCACATTCCATACTTGTATTCTAATAAATAGAATACAATGTGGATAAGGGTAAATCCCAGATTCAAGTAACAATTATATATGCTTAACATAATCATCTGTGAACATGAATCTTTTCAGTTCTATATTTAATCCCAAAACATAAAACCAGGGTTTTTTTTTGTATTTTTTTTTTTTTTTTTTTTTTTTTATGTTCTTTTTTCCCCTTTTCCTAAATGGAATGGTTTAAATGGCTATCCTTATCTATTGTATGTAATATTGTGCTCCACACTATTATAACCAAATAAATAAGGAACCTCAGTCATGTCAGGAGAAATATAATTATATTTCTTAGATATATTGCTATATAGCTTATATACACATTTTTTATTTATTTGTTCTTTTTTTTAGGAAATAAATAAATAAATAAATAAATAAATAAATAAAAAAGAAAAAAAAGGGAAAACTAAATTTTTTTTTTTATACATATCCAGAAGCTATAGCCCATACTATTATTCTAAAACGAAATATAAGATGAGTTAGATTGGTTTTTTTTTTTTTTTTTTTTTTTTTTTTTTTTTTTTCAGATATCATCTGAGTTTGTTGAATGTTACCTTACGAGAACACCATTCCTATAAGTTCCATACTTACTTCATATTTTGAAACTAAGTAGATTTTTCTTTTTCCCTAACCAGATTGGTTAAAACACCTTTCATATTTATCAGTTGCAATTTTGAGTTTAACACTAATATTATCAAAAGAAGACCTAGTCATGACTGAAATGATACAAACTTATTTCTATAATTGATACTTTTAGGTAAATTACTGAAACAAAGTTTAGTAGTAAACCTAAACACTAAACACAAGACGTATTTTTTTTTTCTTGTCTTTTCCTTTTTATATACATATATGTATATTATTATCTTTTCTCCTCTTTTTCCAGACTAGATAATTTATTCTACTTAAATAACAGAGAATTTAAATAATCTTTATTTTATAAATGTTAAGTTTTTCTTCAAAACAATGATAATATAGATATGTTTCGTTCTAAGCCTTAAGGGCTACAAGTTAACATCCTAGCGATGTTATTTTTCCTTTTTACATTATCACAAAGTGGTTCTCCTGCTCACGGAAGTTCCGTGCGCCTCACCTAGTCTTCCTCGGACCCCCCCGCTTAATATGGGGAGACCTGATGAAGGCCTTCGACCCCCTGTTGAGAGGTTTCACCCCTCATCACGGGCAAATCCTGAACACCTTAGTATTTTATTCTTAAGCTTATGTAATGTAATCTTACCTGTTTTCTTCTTCTTCCTTAAACCAGATCACACAAGATTCTTTTTTCTTCTTTCCTTTTTCAAGTCCGTATGGGTTGAGTCGAGAGTTCTCCAAACCAGAATAATTGGTAAGTGTTGCCTACTGACTCAGTTACCATGGCTCCTTTAAACATCTTATCCCTCAATGTGCAGGGACTCAATGTACCACAAAAACGTACTAAAGCGTTTAGATCATTCCAAACACAAAAGGCACACATTGTGTGTATTCAAGAGACACATTTTACGATAAACTCAACACCTAAATTTTTTAGTTCATCCTATCCACAAGTATTTACTGCCTCGGCCAATACCAAAAAACGCGGAACTCTAGTGGCATTCCACCGCTCCACCCCAATCACAGTCCACTCCGAAATTAAAGACCCGGAAGGACGCTACTTAATCCTGACAGGAAGCATCTTAGATACTGAAGTAACTGTGGTTTCCTATTATGCTCCAAACAAACAACCAATTCCATTTTTGACACATCTCTTGCAAGTAGTTAATGCACATAAAATGGGAACAATCATAGTATGTGGTGATTCCAACCAGGTTCTCCTCCCATTTCTGGACAAATCTCCATATATGCCACCTCGAAACCAATCTAAAGTATCCCTCTCTCAACTTCTTTCGAAACACAATCTAGTTGATTCATGGAGGGAGAGTAACCCAACCAAAAGAAATTACACATATTTTTCTCACCCCCATCAAACATTTAGCCGTATAGACCATATTTTTCTTACCACAGGAATGATCCCAGAAATTCTATCATCAAACATAATCCCCATTCCATGGTCTGATCACAACGCAGTCCTAACCACTATTACATCCACTATACCTAAAACTCAGGATAAAACATGGTATCTACCAGAATTATTACTCAAACAACCTATATATAGAAACAAAATTGAGCATGCATTGAAAGAGTATTTCATACTCAACAAAGGTCCAGAAATTTCCCCAATAACACTTTGGGAAGCTCATAAACCGGTGTTGAGAGGAATATTTCAACAACAGATTGGTATACTCAAAAGAGAACGTAGAAATCTTGCACGAAAATTAGAAACACAATTTAATTCCCACTTCATAGCCTTCCAAAACAATCCTAACCCAATTAATAAAAGTGAATTGGAGAAGGCACGCCTGGAATATGACCTTTTTCTAACAGAATCAACTGATAAAATACTACGCCGTTCCAGACATGCCTTCTATATGAAATCGAATAAACCAGGCACATACTTGGCACGTGCACTCAAAACAACTAATAAATCCTTTAAACCAATTAAGCTGAAGATATCTAAAAATATATACACTAGCAATCCCCTTAAAATTGTCCATAAATTTCGTTCTCACCTTAAAACACTATACACTGAATCAAATTCGTTTAATTTAAACGAAGCAGATTCCTTTTTCTCCAAAATTAATTTACCGGGATTATCTGATTCACAAAAAGCGCAATTAGATGAACCTATCAAGGTAGAAGATGTAGCTAAAGTCATCAAAGAATTAAAAATTAATAAAAGACCAGGACCTGATGGTTTTTCAGCATTATATTATCGTACCTTCTCAGACTCTATTTCCCCCATATTAACAGAAACATTTAATGCACTACTTGAAAACAATTCATTTAGACAGGAATCACTAACGGCGATCATATGCATGATTCCTAAGCCTCATGCAGATGACACATCATGTACTAACTACCGTCCTATCTCGATGCTTAATATAGACATCAAAATCCTGGCAAAAATCTTAGCGTCCCGTCTTGGTGGCTTCATTGGTACTCTTATACATCGTGATCAGGTTGGCTTTATGCCAACTCGCCAAGCAGGCGATAATGTAAGACGTGCAGTTCTTTTAGCACAAATTGCCAAGACCCGACACATTCCCTCCTGTTTTCTTTCACTGGATATTCAAAAAGCCTTTGATTCCATATCATGGCCATATTTACATTATATGTTACAAAAATGGGGTTTTGGCCCGAATTTTATAAACTGGATCAAAGCTTTATATAATAAGCCCAAGGCATACGTTAAATATGCAGGGTATAAATCTGAGGCCTTTAACATTGGGAGGGGCACTAGACAGGGGTGCCCGCTTTCACCCCTGTTGTTTGCCCTGCTCATAGAACCTCTTGCTCAACGAATTAGATCAGAACCAACCATAACTGGAATTGAGATAGGAGGATTTCACCACAAACTCTGTCTATTTGCGGATGACATCCTCTTGTTTCTTTCATCACCGCAAATTTCAGGCCCCAATTTGATGCCAATACTTGATGACTTTGCTGCATTTTCGGGCCTTTTCATCAATTCTAAAAAATGTATAGCATTAAACATATCCCTCTCATCATTGGAATTGACGTCAGCTAAAAACGGTCTCCCATTTACTTGGGCAGATAAATCTATACCTTATCTAGGAATACATCTAACTGCATCATATTTGGATCTTTTTTCAGCTAACTATCCTCCAATGGTCAAAAATATAACAAATATGCTGAAATCCTGGAACCACCTCCCTCTTTCTTGGTTTGGAAAAATTAACACAATAAAAATGACAATCTTACCCAAACTATTATATCTTTTCAGAGTTTTACCTATCCCAATCCCTGCCTATTATCTAAGAATAATACAAAGAAAAGCAAATTCATTTATTTGGGGCTCCTCTAAACCTCGTACGAACCTGCATACATTATATCTCCCTAAGTTAAATGGGGGTCTAGGATGCCCCAATTTTGCCTCTTACTATAGAGCGGCCCATATAGCAACTTTAACTAAATACCATGCACAACACGAATCCCCTCTATGGGTGTCAATTGAAGCTGCAGAATGTGATCCCCTATCAATCGCAAATCTGCTCTGGCTTTCACCAAGAGATCGTAGAGGAATAGGTAACCCAATCACCAAGCATTTTGTCTCCATGTGGGACAAATACAAACTCAGAAATCAACTACAATCATTACATAACCCTCTATTATCTTTCTATAAAAACCCCGCATTCTACCCCGCATGGATCTCACCTAGATCTTTCAAAGCGTGGATTACTTATAATGTACTAAACTTGCACAAATTTGTAAATTCTTCATCCTTTATTCCATTCCCATCCCTCTGCGATAAATATGGATTACCTCAATCGGAGTTATTTAGATATCTTCAGATTAAAAATTTCTTTATGCCTCTCTTAACCACAAAATCTCCACTGACTCAATTCTCTGAATTTGAAAAATTTTGTAAAAATAATCCTCATGCTAAAGGCATGATTTCGGTCCTTTATGCTCAATTAGTAAACCAACCCGAAACGGAGAAACCATCGTATGTACAGAAATGGGAGGGAGATTTAGAACAAACTCTGGAAACAACAGAATGGAATCAAATTTGGTTAACAACCAAATCGGCTTCCCCAAACATAATAGCAATAGAGGCTAATTATAAAGTTTTAATACGATGGTACCTTGTACCGGTTAGAATAGCGAAATATGTGCATAATTACTCGACAGAGTGTTATCGTGGATGCTTGGACCCAGGTACTCACTTTCATATTTGGTGGTCATGCCCCAAAGCACAAATTTTTTGGAAAGCTATCTTTACTATTGCATCTAAAATGTTAGGAATACCCATCAACCCAGATCCTGCAATGGCTCTCATTAACCGAAAACCAGAATTTTTAACACATAACCAATTTAAACTACTCATCCAACTATTTACAGCGGCGAAACAAACACTGGCAAGAGCCTGGAGATCTCCCTCATTGATAGTGGAAGAGGTAGTAAATCGAATGAACGTCACCATGACTCAAGCTAAAATGGTAGCCATCGAAAATGACTCGTTTGTCAAATTTGATAAAATATGGCAACCATGGATTAGCAACTACTTGCCTTCAACTTTTAACAAAGAAGTTTTACTACCATGGTAACTGACCCAGTGAACTAATGCATTATATAGTCCTTAGTGACTGTGATGGACCTTGCCTCGGCTCAACCCTGCGGACTCTTCTTTCTATTCTTTCTAGTACTTCCTCTTTCTATCCCCCCTTTCTTCTCTACTCATTCCTTTTTTTTTCTCTTTTGTTGTTTTATTTGGAAGCTCATACTAATCATAAAACATAATTCCTCTTACATTCAGCAGCACTTGTATGTATTATTAACACCATAAGAAGTTATAATTCAATATATAATCTACATTGTTTAAATATGTATTTTTGAGCTTCATTTCCTTTATTGCATAACTTGTACTCACTGTAATGTCAAATACTTCATTGTATGTACAATAAAACCTTTTTGACAAGGAATAAGTGAGGTATAGAGTGCAGTATGTGTGCTGTATAGATTGGGTACACTTGGTGTCTTGCTCTCAGTGGCTCACTCCCTGCTAGCAGTATCAGCAACAGGGCAAATAGCCCCCTCGTCAGCAGTGACCTCTCGTTGTAGAAAGAGGGTCTCTGGTGATCAGCAGTGGGATACAGAGGGGGATTGGAGGCTCCAGTCTCCCTGTGGCAGCGGTGCAGGTGCTGTGATGTGGGCAGTGCTGCGCTGCCCCCCACCATCCTCACTCCCAGTCTCATGCTCGTATCTCCACTGATATGGTCTCACGCTGCCAAACAAATATCCAGAGAGAGATGCTCTCCCTCTAACTGCCTCAGTGCCAAGAGGCAGAACTTTCCCAGGCAGTTAAATTGAAATCATCTCTCCTACCGCACAGTACCTATTGGGATCTATAGTGCAAGGAGTCTATTCGTCTGTCAGAAACAGGTGTGACCAGAAATGTGTGGACTGCCGCAGAGAATATCAGGCTCAAGTAAAGTGTAAAATAATATAATTTATTTAAAAATAATGTAAACGCACCTCCAATCATAGGCGTGCGCACAGGTCGTGCCGGGTGTGCCTGGGCACACCTTAATCACCCTGTGCTGGGCAGATTCCCCCTGGGGAATCTCTGTCCTCAGTCCCTTTCTCTGTCTCAAAGTGAGACATCAAGGGTCTATTCAGCACTCGGACAAAATTGTAAAAAAAAAAAACCAATAATTAAAAATGATTGTAAAAAATAATACAATTGTAAAAGAGTAATAATAAAAAAATATCAAAAATGAACTACTGACACCAATTTCTGCCCTACCAGCATCGTCTTCTGCCCTACCAACACTGTCAATTGCCCTACTGACACCGTCCACTGCTCTACCGACACCGTTAACTGCTCTACCGACACCGTCCACTACTCTGCCGACACTGTCCACTACTCTACCGACATCGTCCACTGCTCTACCGACATCGTCCACTGCTCTACTAACACCGTCCACTGCTCTACTAACATCGTCCACTACTCTACCGACACCATCCACTACTCTGCCAACACCGTCCACTGCTCTACCGACACCGTCCACTGCTCTACCGACACCGTCCACTGCCCTACTGACATCGTCCACTGCTCTACTAACACCGTCCACTGCTCTACCGACACTGTCCACTGCTCTACCAACACTGTCCACTGCTCTACCGACACCGTCCACTGCTCTACTGACACCGTCCACTGCTCTACCGACACTGTCCACTGCTCTACTGACACCGTCCACTGCTCTACTGACACTCTGACACTTGTCCACTTCTCTACCGACACCGTCCACTGCCCTACTGACATCGTCCACTGCTCTACTGACACCGTCCACTGCTCTACTGACACTCTGACACTTGTCCACTTCTCTACCGACACCATCCACTGCCCTACTGACATCGTCCACTGCCCTACTGACATCGTCCACTGCTCTACTGACACCGTCCACTGCTCTACTGACACCGTCCACTGCTCTACCGACACCGTCCACTGCTCTACTGACACCGTCCACTGCTCTACTGACACCGTCCACTGCTCTACTAACATCGTCCACTACTCTACCGACACCGTCCACTACTCTGCCAACACCGTCCACTGCTCTACCGACACCGTCCACTGCTCTACCGACACCGTCCACTGCCCTACTGACATCGTCCACTGCTCTACTAACACCGTCCACTGCTCTACCGACACTGTCCACTGCTCTTCCGACACCGTCCACTGCTCTACTGACACCGTCCACTGCTCTACCGACACTGTCCACTGCTCTACTGACACCGTCCACTGCTCTACTGACACTCTGACACTTGTCCACTTCTCTACCGACACCGTCCACTGCCCTACTGACATCGTCCACTGCTCTACTGACATCGTCCACTGCTCTACTGACACCGTCCACTGCTCTACTGACACCGTCCACTGCTCTACTGACACCGTCCATTGCTCTTCTGACATCGTCCACTGACCTACCGACACTGTCCATTGCCTTACTGACACCGTCCACTGCTCTACTGACACCGTCCACTGCTCTACGGACACCGTCCACTGCTCTACCGACACCGTCCACTGCCCTACCGACACCGTCCACTGCCCTACCGACACCGTCCACTGCTCTACCGACACCATCCACTGCTCTACCGACACCATCCACTGCTCTACCGACACTGTCCACTGCTCTACCGACACCGTCCACTGCTCTAATGACACCATCCACTGCTCTACCGACACCATCCACTATATATATACACACGCATGTGTGTTTGAGCTTTGGGGTGCACACCCTAATGCAATAGGCTGCGCACACCTATGCCTTCAATATACCAAAACTGTGTAAAGCAAAACTAGATAACCAAACAATAGCGACACACAATGAATAACTGCCCAAACCAAGTATTTACAGAAAACAGGATAAACAAATCATAGTCGTAACAGAGCCAGGGTCACAGAGGAGATTAAACAGAGGGAGCTGGGAACAAGACAGGTAAGAGAAACAGGAGATGGAGCGAGCGGGTACGAAGGGATCAGGCTGCAGGGTCGGGATCAGGGTCCAGGATCAGGAACACAGAAATGCAGGTCAGGGGCACATGGAGACAGAACACCAAGGCAAGAATGAAGAGCATGGACAGAGTTTAACCACTTGCTTACAGGGCACTAACACCCCCTTCTTGCCCAGTCCATTTTTCAGCTTTCAGCACGGTCGCACTTTAAATGACAATTGCGCGGTCGTGCTACACTTTATCCAAATTAAATTTTATATAATTTTCTTCACACAAATAGAGATTTCTTTTGGTGGTATTTAATCACTGCTGGGTTTTTTCTTTTTTACAAAAAGAAAAAAAAGACCAAATAATTTGAAAAAAAAAATATTTTTACTTAGTTTCTGTCAGTAAATGTTGTAATTAAGTAATTTTTCTCCTTCGGCACTGATGGGCACTGATAGGCTGAACTGGTGGGCATTGATGAGGCGGCATTTATGGGCACTGATTAGGTGGCACTGATGAGGAGGCACTAATATGCCACAGTTATGGGCACTGATAGGTGGTACTGATATGTGGCACTGATGAGCACTGATAGGCAGCAGTGATGGGCACTGTTAGGTGGCACTGATGGGCACTAATAGGTGGCACTGATTGGTGCTGATAGGCGGCACTGGTGAGTATTGATAGGCGGCACTGCTGGGCACTGATAGGCATTGATGGGTGGCACTCATGGGTGACACTGATGGGCATTTATGGACAGCAGTGATGGGTATTGATGGGTAGCACTGATAGGCAGGACTGATAGCCAGCACTGACTGGCATCACTAATGGTAATGGGCACTGATTGGTGGCACTTGTGGGCAGTGGTGGGTACTGATTGCTAGCACTGGTGGGCAATGGTGGGCATTGATTGGTGACACTGTTGGCGCTATAATGTAATCAGGGCACTGATGATCAGTGCCCTGATTACATGTTTTGTTGCTCCCTGCGAGGAGATGCCATTGATCGGCTCTCCTCGCCACACACTCTGTCAGTGATAGGCAAGGAGCGCGGATTACCGGCATCTCCGTGTTTACATGTGACCGGCTGTGATTAGACACAGCCAAACACATGGTTAAAGAGCCGTGAATGCGGCTCTTTACAGAGATCGGGGTTGCGCCGTGTCCTAGCAACATGGCGCGGCCATGATCACCACCCTGCGTTGCAAACCCCGCGATCGCTGCCGCATCGTCCCCCAAAACGAGAACCGCCCGCCGTCCTTTGTTGGTGGGAGGGCGGCAACTGGTTAAATAAACTTCCTGCAACCAGCATCAGGTGATAACTGATTGCATGAGATGATGTAAGCGTCTGGCTGCTGAGGTACACCCGCTGGTGGACACCAGAACTGCAGCCTATAGATCTGAGAGCCACAGTGCCACCAGCAGGTGAACCCTTTCCTGACATCGTCCCATTATATGGCTGCCTTCTCAAACTACAACTCACAGGATTCTCAGCACACTGCATAGCAGTATATGGACTTGCTTGGCTTTAGCTCTCCCCCTGATGGCTGGAGGAGAATGATGCAGCATAACATCGGTATCCTAGTAGAAGGAAAGAAGGAAAAAAGCCAATGTCTCCTCCATATTGCTGTAGCCCAGCATCTGGCTACACTGGGGTAGGAATTTTTATTCTGTTTGGCCAAATCTTTGATCCAGGAACCTCTGTCTGACAGCACAACCAGTTCCCTGACCTCCCTCAATGCTACATTTCAGTTAAAGAAATACTAAATAATGTTGTGTGAAGGTTTCATCATAATGTGTTGATGTGATTACTAAAAGTGCAAAGTGCAACATCTGGTGCAGCATTGTATGGAAACCAATCAGCTTCCGGGTTTTATTGTTGAACAAGCTGAAGTTAGAAGCTGATTGGCTCCATGCAGAGCTACACAGATTTTGCACTCTACAGTTTTAGTAAATCAACCCCAATGCTTCCCCAATGCTTCATGCCTGCTACTGTCATCTCCAGTAACATTCCTCTTTGCCCATTGGACAGCCATGGATAATTGATCTTTTGTGCATGTAAAAAAGGGTTACATCATCCCCAACACCTGGCTCTGTTCTCAGAAATTTTTGAGGGGGCAAAAGAGAACTGACATATTGTAGTTTTTCTGCAAAAAACAGCCAGACTTTAAATGGTAGCTCGATTTTAATTTAAAGTGAACCAATTGCCTGAATATGGACATTCAACTATTTAAACATTCTCAACCAACAGTAAATGAGCTTTTAGCAAGCCCTCACTGACCTCCATAGCTGCAGACACTGTAGAGTAGTTCCCAAGGGAATCATTTCACGTTGGGTCTAAAAAAATAGGAAGTTCGCTTAGATGACTTTCCTGTACTCCCTTTATAAAGATGATATGTAAACATTTTAGGTAAATTTTAGTTTTTGGGCTCGCTCTATAAATCAGAGTAGCAGAGATCATTCAACTTGGTCTGAACATGGTTTCACAGGCAAGGTGTTTAATTGTTTCCCCCTGCCTCTGGGAAAAGCTTCCAGAGTTTAGAGCAAGAAATTCAAATGACTAGCCTAAATATTTACCATGCCCTGGCCAATCCCTGGGGGGTGTGCCCAGAAGCTGGTCTAGGAGTTCCTTTACATTTTCCACATTGTGCCATGTGCCATTGTGCCATGTTACAACCAAAAATGTAAATGTATTTTATTGTAATTTTATGTGATAAACCAAAACAAAGTGGCACATAATTGTGATATAGAAGGAAAATGATAAATTGTTTTCAAAATGTTTTACAAATAAATATCTGACAAGTGTGGCATGCATTTTTATTCAGCCCCCTTTACTCTAAAACCCCTAACTAAAATCTAGTGGAAACAATTGCCTTCAGAAGTTACCTAATTAGTAAATCGAGTCCACCTGTGTGTAATTTAATCTCAGTAGAAATACAACTGTTCTGTGGAGCCCTCAGAGATTTGTTAGAGAAACTTGGAGAGAAAACAGCATCATGAAGGCCAAGGAACACACCAGACAGGTCAGGGATAAAGTTGGAGAGAAGTTTAAAGCAGGGTTAGGTTATAAAAAATATCCCTAGCTTTGTACATCTCACAGAGCACTGTTCAATCCATCATCCAAAAATGGAAAGAGTATGGGACAACTGCAAACCTACCAAGACATGGCCGTCCACCTAAACTGACAGGCCGGGCAAGGAGAACATTAATCAGAGAAGCAGCCATGAGGCCCATGGTAACTCTGGAGGAGCTGCAGAGATCCACAGCTTAGGTGGGAGAATCTGTCCACAGGACAACTATTATGCCACATACACAGGGTCGGATTTTCTGATGGAAAATGTTCAATGGGAGCTCGTTGTCGGAAATTCCGACCGTGTGTAGGCTCCATCGGACATTTTCCATCAGAATTTCCGACAAACAAAATTTGAGATCTGGATCTCAAAATTTCCGACAACAAAATCCACGCATGGTCAGAATCAAGCAGAAGAGCCACACTGGCTATTGAACTTCATTTTTCTCAGCTCGTCGTACGTGTTGTACGTCACCGCGTTCTTGCCGATCAGAATTTCCGAAAAGATTTGTGTGACCGTGTGTATGCAAGACAAGTTTGAGCCAACATCCAGTTGGAAAAAAAACATGGATTTTTGTTGTCGGAATGTGCAATCGTGTGTACGCAGCATTAGTCTTGCACGCCACAAATCTGGCCTTTATGAAAGAGTGGCAAGAAGAAAGACATTGTTGAAAGAAAGCCATAAGAAGTCCCGTTTGCAGTTTGCGAGAAGCCAAGTGGGGGACACAGCAAACATGTGGAAGAAGGTGCTCTGCTCAGATGAGACCAAAATGGAACTTTTTGGCCTAAAAGCAAAACGATATGTGTGGTGGAAAACTAACACTGCACATCACCCTGAACACACCATCCCCACCATGAAACATAGTGGTGGCAGCATCATGTTGTGGGGATGTTTTTCTTCAGCAGGGGCAGGGAAGCTGGTCAGATTTATTGGGAAGGTGGATGGAGCCAAATACAGGGCAATCTTAGAAGAAAACCTGTTAGAGTCTGCAAAATACTTGAGACTGGGGCAGACGTTCACCTTCCAGCATGACAACGACCCTTAACATACAGCCAGAGATACAATGAAATGGTTTAGATCAAAGCATATTCATGTGTTAGAATGGCCCAGTCAAAGTCCAGACCTAAATCCAATTGAGAATCTGTAGCAGGACTTGAAAATTGCTGTTCACAGACGCTCTCCATCCAATCTGACAGAGCTTGAGCTACGTTGGGAAGAAGAATGAGCAAAAATGTCACTCTCTTGATGTGCAAAGCTGGTAGAGACATCCCCAAAAAGACTTGCAGCAGTAATTGCAGCAAAAGGTAGTTCTATAAAGTATTGACTCAGGGGGGCTGAATACAAATGCACGCCACACTTTTCAGATATTTATTTGTAAAAAAAAATTGAAAACCATTTATCATTTTCCATCTACTTCACAATTATGTGCCGCTTTGTGTTAATCTATCACATAAAACCCCAATAAAATACATTTACTTTTTTGGTTACAACATGACCAAATGTAGAAAATTTCAAGGGATATGAATACTTTTTCAAGGCACCATAAATAGCCTGAACCCCTGGGCAGATTGTCTTTTTCCTATGAGGGATGAATCTGTGATCTTCAGGGGGCTGCTTGCCCCCGAATCACTTTGGGACTAAATACTGGACCTCCCTATCAAGGGATTGAGTCTGAGGAGCTGGCTGCATTAGTATATGAGAGTAGAGAACTTGGCTGACTCCCCTGCAGAGACACATCTCATGGTCTCCAACTACAAGACTTTACAATTCTCATGGTCCACCCCCTAGCTATGAGACTTTACCTATTCTGGAGAATTCTCATAGTCCCCACCTATGAGACTTTAACTAATTTGGAGCTATCTCATGGTCCCCAGCTATGAGAAAATAGACAGTTCTGTAAACTACTTCATGGTTCCCAGCCGTGAGAGCTAGACTATGCTACTTTTTGGAGTATCCCATATCTCTCTCACCCCTAACCTGTCAAATTTCTTTAGCAATGAAACTTAAAAAGATATCCCTTAGACCAGTGATGGCAAACCTTGGCACCCTAGATGTTTTAGACCTACATTTCCCATGATGCTCAACTACACTGCAGAGCGCATGAGCATCATAGGAAATGTAGTTCAAAAACATCTGGGGTGCCAAGGCTCGCCATTACTGCCCTAGACTGTTTAATATAGTGGGAATGAATGGACTGTTGTTTATGAGACTGGCAGCCACTGTACTACATAGGGAGAACCTGTCTAAGTCTCAGCAGCTTCTTCAGAGGTAGCACTACACAGTTTTTTTTAATGTTGCCTGAAGATCCACTTTAAAGAGACCCTGTTATACAAAAAAGGTCTTCCAGGAAAGACTCCCTTGCCATCTGTGCCACTCAAAGATGATCCATTACAGTGGACTGGTCCAAAGTCTGCTGGAAAACCAAGACTTCCAGGAGTGTTCATCTCCATGGTCCTCCACAGCTCTCACAGTTTTTTTCCCTTTGACCCCATGTCACTGTAGGAAATGGAGTCAGAATGAGCAACCAGTGAAAGAGCTATGCAACAAGTCTCTTTTTTATGTATAATAACATTAGATATCACCAGTACCAGAGTCCAGAGAATCTGTTGCCAAGAGAGAAGAGGCTGTTCTCCATAGCCAGGAAGAGAGGAGATTTCAATGCAATGCTTTTATAAAAAGTATATTGAATATCAACTCACCTGGATAAATGAAGAACCATAGTTTTAATTAGAAGACAATATGAAAGAAACCAAGAAAGTATAAATATTTTATATTAGTGCCACTTCTTCTATAATGATTCTCCTTCCTTACTTGATCTGTGTTATTGTGAATTTTAATATTATAGAGCATTCACTTGTACTGGGCCTAGAGCAGATAATGATGAAGATCTGTGGACATGGCTTCACTAAAGATCTGGTTACAATGAGACATCCTTTAGATAAAATGTATATAATAAATGACCCTTATGCTACCATGGCAATGACAATTAAATTCAAATTCCCCAGCTGCCATCTCTCGGCGCCTACTGATAATTGAAACGATCTTTTTAATGATTAACCATGATTTTAAAAAACGTATTACAATTTCAATTGGGGGGGGGGGTAGCTTAAGAAGAAGCAAAATAGTTAGTACTTGTGGCAGTAACATACAATGACATGTTAAAACTATATATTTATTAAAGTGTATCTAAACCCAAGAACAAAAATGTACTTTATTGCAGTTTACTTTTTTTCCTGCTTTTTCTATCTATTTTTTTTTAATCTGATGATCCTGCCTATTTCACATTTCTTTTCCTAGGGTGAGAACGTTCACTCAAAGCTACTGTTAGAAAACAGATATAACCAAACACCTTTATTGGCATGTAAAATAGAGTAAAAGAGGGTAAATATGAGAAGTACAAGCACCCAGCTAAATCAGAGTTAGAGCTCTCCAATCAGCAAATCTTTTTTTTTTACCCAGCACAGGGCATGTTGGATTTGTGCAGAGAGCCCACTGCTTCCACACAGAGCAAGGGTCATTCTCTGTAACATGCTCTCAGGGGAAATAGCTTTTCTCCTTGGGTTTGGCTGCTTTCTAACCGAAATAAACTTGAAAACTTTGCACAACATTTGTCCAAGTTGATTCACATTGCAGTGACTGTAATTCTTTGCTTGCTGGTGGGACAAATTTGATTCAGCATGTCACATTTGGAAACAGGGATTCAGGAAGCATGGGTGGTGTTTCAAAAGGTTGGTAAATTCGCCACCCACATGAATGAAGCCTTAAAACTGAAATTTTGATTGGACTTTAAAGTTTAATGTTATTTTCCCCTTCCTAAAACCTCCTGATGCCTATTTTTCTAGCTATTTTACTGCTGAAATGCAAATTTGTACTGTGGGCCCATGCCACAACTGTGAGCCAAGCGTTCGATTCCATTCACTAACAAGGGAGAGTTTGACAGGCGGTGCCACCTGTCAAACTCATCATGTCATGTTAACCCCTTTTCTCCCACCCTCCCTGGTGCCCCCTTTAAAAGTTCTTAATGCCCAGGGGAGCGGGAGGGATCGGCGATCATGTGACCACCACTGTGATTGGCTGTCACAATGGTCACATGATTGGAAGTCGGTCCCGCCAGCTACCGATGTTTACTCGGGACCGAGAGCCATTTTCCTCAGCCAGTCTTTGTGCTGGGAGCGTGCAGGGAGTTTGCTCCCAGCACATAAAAATTGCCAGCCCAGCCACACATATGTGTAGCGTGTCGGTGTTAAAGCCCAGTTTTTTGCAGCCGGACATATGGATTACTGGGGCATAAAGTGGTTCAAATTGCAGAGGGAATGTTAACTCACCTGAGCTGCACCTTGTCCACTTGTAGGTGGGTGGTCATTGGAAGGTTTCCCCGCACTTACTGTTTTGGTAACTGTAGTATTTGAGATTTATGGATTTATGGATGACAGTTGTGTAGCACCCTTTAGTATTCTAGAATAGAATTTTTGTTAGAGTAGGTAAATTGTTTGGCAGCCAAGCCTGTGTGTTTTTTCTGGGTCAGGGTGTGAGTGCCTCAGGGAGGGCTGGATGACTCCCAAACATCATCTTTGAGACCCCCCCCCATACTTCTGGAACATGCTGGAAACTTCCAGAAGAATGGGTGTGAGGTAAGGAGGAGCTGTCTGGAGTATTCTGAGGGCCCTGGCCAGTCCCCAACAGATGGGTTGGTAGGGGGCAGGCCCCTCAAATACCCTAGATCAGCTTAGCTGGGGCAGTGGAGTTCAGGTGGAAGCTGTAGATGGCGTGTTAGGCTGTCGGTGGCCTTTGAGGGTAGCCCCTAGTCTGGAGGGGGGGGGAACTTGTGCCTGGGCTTGGGTGCGGAGGCACAGGGGTGCCCTACAGACAGTGGTGTCCTGACCGGAGGCATAGGAGTAGGAGAAGGACAGCAGAAGAACACTGCTGGACAAATCTCAAGGGACGAAGACAGGCAGGTAGGCTGGTGAGTGTTACAGTCGGGAGAGGACTGAGAGGCAGCCTGAGAGGGAGAGAGCAGTCTGGGATGGATGCAGAGTCAGTCTGGGAGGACTGTGGAAGCTTAGCCAAGAGGGAAAGGGGCAACTGCAGCCAAGTGGGCTGGCAGTGCCTGAAGAGGTGGTGCTGGGATCAGTAGCTACAGGAGGAGGACAGCTGGGCACTAGGACTTTGTTACACAAACAAGGGGCTTTTGTTACCTATCTGACTGAACCTTTTGTCAGATCACCTAACAGTGCCAGCTGGTCCTGGATGTTGTAGTTCTGCAATCAAGCTATGTGCAGGAAGCAGAGGAGAAGTGTATATACAGACTGTATATAGTTGTGTCCCTGAAGAGTTCTACTGCTTTGATCAAGTGGGCATCCCACCATATCCCTATCCAAGTTTATTCCCCTCAATAAAACATAAAAACAAAGCAATGGACTGTTCTTCTGACCTAAAGGGGTTGTAAACCTTCGTGATTTTCACCTTAATGCATCCTATGCATTAAGGTGAAAAAACACCTGGCAGTGGCCGCCGCCCGTTTTACTTACCTGAGCCCTGGAACTTGACCTGACGGGGATGCGCTGTCTCTCTGCCTGGGGTTCTCGGCTCTTGATTGGATAGATTGATAGCAGCGCAGCCATTGGCTCCCACTGCTATCAATCAAATCTAATAACGCGGGCGCCGGGGGGCGGGGCAGAGCCATACATTCAGCGGCTATGGACGCCGAATGCTGGACTCGGGTGCGCGCCCGCAAGGTGACCCCTTTGGGAGAGCGCTTCTCCTAGGGGGTTATCTGATGTGGGGAGGAGCCACAAGAGCCGCTGCGGGACCCCAGAAGACCAGATTTGGGGCCACTCTGCGCAAAACGATTTGCACAGTGGAGGTAAGTATGACATGTTTGTTATTTTTTTTTAAAAAACTAACCCTTACATTCACTTTAAGTGTGCTTCGAAGATACGGTGTGCCTGGCTGTGCAGGGTGGGGGATCCCTTTGGGGGTGTGCTACAGTTGTAGCAAACAGAGAGGGTGATTCTCCCTTGCGGGGGCACAGACAGAGATATAAAAAAACTCAAAAAGGTCAAACCCTCCACTGCTCTACACTTTTATAAGATTATATTTTTAACACAAGCAAAAAAAAAACAAGTCAATAAATACTATAATAAATACAAATAAAGCTAAACTTGAAAATAGTTTTTTCTATAATATAAATTCTAATTTGTGTATCGGTACATAAATGCCAGGCTTAATGGATGTCATCAATAAACTTTTCTGTTTAAGTTATTGGGTAATCCGTTAGTCCCGGATGCCAAGTTCTTGATGTCAATCATGCCGTCAAAAGCCATACTTTTCTTCCGCAGCATCTCAAAGCTGCATATCAAAACACATGCAAACTACTTCTCTCTGATTGTATCATTGTTGCTTATTGTTTATTCATTGAGATCAAACACGTATTAAATTGCACTTTTGGAAGACCAATGAATCAACAGACAGCCGGGATCACACCGAAGATTAGTTTAAGTTAACTCCAGCTTCTAGACAAGGGGCAGCATTCCATCATGCTGACAAGTTGTGTCATTAAACTGCATAATGCAACAAAGTGACAAGCCAGCATGATGAAATACTATCCAGTTGCTTACATTCTTTTATAAAAAGCTACATCTAGCTGCACCTCTGAAGGTCACTAAATCATGGCTTACATTCCTGCAAGAAAGGAACATGGCTTTTAGCAGCTATAGTAACATCCTGCCTCTATCAGGCTTATTTAGTTCTGTTTCTATCAGACTTTTTAAACAAGGTAGTGCAGAAAGTGATCATGATATGCAAACTACATTTATTTATGGTATCAAGATTTCATTTGAAGTGGACAAATGGGCAATACAAAAGTGACCTGTATTATGCAATGTGCCCTCAGCATTAACATGACAGTCAACCCTTTCAGAAGCTGAGCTCCCCCCTCCTAGCGGTGAATCAGAAGCTTCCAATCTCCAATGTACATGCACAGCAGATGGTCTAGGAAGGGGGGCAGGAGGAACTGAGATGCTGAGAGAGCCCCCCTGGATGACTTCAGTGCTTCAGCTGTGAAATCTGAGAATGAATTGCTCCATAGTGCCTGCAGCTAAATAGATCAGTGAGGGCTTGTTTTAAAGCAGGGATCTTCAAACTATGACACTCCAGCTGTTGTGGAACTACACATCCCATGGGGCATTCACGGACATGACAAGGCATGATGGGAATTGTAGTTCCTGAACAACTGGAGGCCATAGTTTGAAGACCCCTTTTTTAAAGATTATTTTGTGCTTGTTACAAATGTAGCGCTACCCCCTGTAGGAGCCACTAGGTAGATTGCATGGATCCTTTTACCAGTAATTTCCTCACAGCAAACACACAGTTCCAATCACTATTCAGGCTCATTAACAAGTTTATGGGTATGCTTTAATTAGGACTTGGGTAGGTTGTTGGTAATGGTACAACCATAGGTGTGCGCAGCCTATTGCATTAGGGTGTGCACCTCAAAGACACATGCGTGTGTGTAAATATAAACATATATATATATGCGCTACTGATATATATATCAGTAGCGCAATGGAGCAATGGACAGTGTCACTAGAGCATTGGACGATGTCACTAGAGCAGTGGACTGGGCTTTGTAGCAGCAACTTGAGGAGGTTTATCTCTCTCTGTGGACAGTCCAAGCGAAGTCCTTTCACTAGAAATTAAATAGACTAAGCTCTTCAGGACACAGGACACAATGTCCCCGTTGAACCCACTGACTCTAGCACATGAGAGATGGCTTTAGCACAGTCTCTAGGATCTCTCTCCCCTGTCTATACTCACAAATGCTCATGGAAAATTGGTTGCCACCTTCCAGTATCTTCACAACACTTCACTCTGTGATACCAGACTAGATACTCAGATGACAGTACCACTGTCAGCTTTCAGCAACCTTTAGCAAAGCATAGAATGCATTATGATAAAAAACCTTCTGCCTTTACAACCACTTTAAAATAATCATGCTTTTATTTATTCATGCAAAACCTTATAGTGTTACTAAACCCAGGACCCTGCATTCACCATATCTGGTCTCCCACAGTACACAGAGCATGGTAATGCAATTATTTTAGTCAACATAAACTGCTAAATACCTTTTCTCATCAGCTGTAAATAGCAGTCTTGTGAATTCTATTAGTGTCTGCTTAAAGCTTGTTGGAGGAATTTTCAATATACTCCGACTGTCCTATGAGGCTACATGACCCCAGACCTGCTGTCTGGACAGTGCTCATTGGCCCTGTGCTGATTAGACATTTGCATTCGTTTTCGTTATCGTTTGAGTGCAGAATACGAAAACCGAAAGATCCGACATAAACAAATGCTTTATTTTCGTTTTTGTTGCGACAACAGTTCGCTATAGATAGGAGATTCCACATGACGCTGACAAATAACAATCTGTGTCTATCGAACCTGTGGTCGAATGTGCCTAACCTTAACTCTATTAGTCCAAGATTATTCTACATAGAGAGAAAAGATTCGACATGGAGAGAAAAGAGTTGACATAGAGAGAAAAGATTCGACATGGAGAGAAAAGATCGCTGCTGGAATTGGGTGGGGGGAAGTAAAATAAAAATAATGATGATGATGAATGTTATTGGCCGATTGTAACCAAAAAGGAGGGGCAGTAAAATAGCTAGAACTAAGTACACACGTACAGCCAACTTACTTTCACTTACGATTTGCTAGCAGAGAGAGACACACACACTGAATCATTTCAGAAGACAGTCAATCTTAGCTGGTCCGTTTGTCAGAGAACCTTAATCATTCAGCAATTAAGCATAAGCACAGCAGCAGAACAATAGTGAACAATAGTGAAGCAAGCTACAGTTTAACTTAACTTTTTCATAATAATCTGCTGCTATTGTGTTAGTGTTGTGAACTTGATAGTGATACTAGTGTTGCTAGTGTTGTGATAGCCTCAGAGGCTGCCCGTGTTGTGGGGGAGGAGGGATTTATTATTATAGATTCTATATTATAATGCCATATCAATATCTGACACAACATCGGATGCCGCGCCCGTCATTGCACTTGGAGATTGAGAAACAAATGTGAAAGTTGGCTGACTGTTGGGGTAGAGTAGACCATTCAACATGAACGGCGAAGATTTGACAAAGCAACGAAAAACATACAAACGTCAAATCTTTGGCTTATGGTGTCTGTCGAAAGTTCTAAGAAGATTCGACGGAGCAGCTAAACTGTACGACGCTGCAATCGTACATTTGCGGTCAAATGCATCCGCCCATAGGCTATAGAAAAATTCTAATGTTGGTTGACTAGTAAAATAATGAATAAATATAATTATTACTAGTCATACAACATTAGAATTCTGCTACAGCTAGCTTGTAGGCGGAAAATTCGTCCGGAAATGAACACGTACCGTTTAGCTGCTCCATCGAATCTTCTTTGAACATTCGACTGACACCATAAGCCTTCAATGACAGATTCGACCTTAATTCATTAGGATTTTCGGACTAATGCAATTTTTAACGAAAAACTAAATAAATAAAAACGAATTTCGGGAGTAACTAAATACATTTATTTTTCGGACGAAATTCCGAACGAAATATTTCAGTGTGCACATGTCTAGTGCTGATCACAGCACTCTCCCAAGAAAAAATATCTCTCTAGCAATACACATCAAACTGAGCATGTGTAGAGTGCCTCCAAAGGCTCTGTTCTATCAGTAGATGGATTTAGGACAGTGGAAGAAGGGGAGGATCGGAGAAGACTGGATCAAACAGCCTTTGTGCACAATGCAGAGGATTAACCCCTTAGGTTCCACAGTGAGTATAACAAGCATGTTTTACTGCATATACAGACTGATTTTACTGTTGTGGGTTTAATCCCGAAAGGAAAAAAAAACTGTTTGCTGTAATTGATTATAAAGTGTGAGCTGCAGTATGGTTTCAATTTGTTAGGGCATCTAAATCTGCTAATACATTTAACACCACCCTCCTCCCAGACTGACAATGCTGCTGTGCCTCTTGTGTGCATTCCTCCAGAGCTGTGTCTCACTAATACAGGAGGTGTAGTAGCGTCTAGATCACCAGGTGGGAAAAAGTTAAATAAAGAAAACTGATGCAACCACCGCATCAAGTGATTGGTAAGCTGCAATATGTTATGTTTTTGGTTTTTGGGTTTAATACCCCTTTAAGTTCAATCTAAACGAAATGCTGAGCTTTGCAAATCCAGATAACCAGACAAGCTAAAAACAATATTACATTTCAGCGAAGACATAATTTGTAACCTAAGCTTGCAATCTTTAAGGCTCTGTAGACCTAGGTCCTGATTTTAGAATGCTGCAGTCTTCTCCAGTAATGGCAGTAAAAGATCAGAGATGTGTTTCTCTTGAGGACCCCCAGGCAAGCTGTCTTGGATATTATTCCGATATATAGGTTTACCCAACACAAACGAGTCAGCACTAAATGCTGCCTGAATCATTTCAAATACCATTACCAGGGAATTCACCTGAATGCAGAGATCTGTAAAACACATTTACAGTTCTGACCATATATATTTGGACACAGGCACAATTTTCATACTTTTGGCTCTGTATACCACAAGAATAATTTTAAAACAAAACAATCCAAATGAATTTGAAGTGCAGACTTTCAGCTTTAATTCAAGGGGTTGAACTTAAATATCAAGTACAAATTTTAGGAACTACAACCATTTTTATATACAAAAATTTTCCCCCCATTTTCAGGGGCTTAAATGTAATTGGATAAATTAATATAATCGTAAATAACATGTTCATTTTTAAAATTTTGTTGAGAATCCTTTACTTGCAATGACTGCCTGAAGTCTGGAACCCATGGATATTACCAAAGACTGGGTTTCCTCCTTTCTGGTGCTTTGCCAGGCTCTATCTGCAGCTGTCTTCAGTTGTTCTTTGTTTGTGGGGCTTTCTGCCTGTTAGTTTTGCCTTCAGCAAGTGAAATGCCCAATTGGGTTGAGATCAGGTGATTGACTCGGCCATTGCAGAATATTCCACTTCTTTTCCTTCAAAAGCTCCAGGGTTGCTTTTGCAGTGTGTTTTGGATCATTGTCCATCTGTACTGTGAAGCGTCGTCCAATTAACTTTGTTGCATTTGGCTGAATCTGGGCTGACAGTATATCTCTAAACACTGCAGAATTTATCTGGCTGCTTCTGTCTTCTGTCACATCATCAATAAACACCAATGACCCAGTGCCACTGGAAGCCATGCATGCCCATGCCATCACTCTGCAAGCTCCACCATGTGACCACAGATGACGTTGTGTACTTTGGATCGTGAGCTGTTCCAAGCCTTCTCCACACTTTTTCTTCCTGTCACTCTGGTACAGATTAATCTTAGTTTCATCCGTCCAAAGAATTCTTATCCAGAACTGGTCTGGCTTTTTTAGATGTTTTTTGGCAAAGTCTAATCTGGCTTTTCTATTCTTCAGGCTTATAAATGGTTTGGACCTTGTGGTGAACCCTCTGTATTTGCTCTTGTGAAGTCTTCTCTTGATTGTAGACTTTGACAATGATACGTCCACCTCCTGGAGAGTGTCCTTTACTTGTCTGGATGCTGTGTATGGGTTTTTCTTTACCATAGAGAGGATCCTGCGATCATCCACCACTGATGTCTTCAATGGACGTCCAGGCCTTTTTATGTTGCTGAGCTCACCAGTTCGTTTGTCTTCCCTCAAAAAGTACCAAACTGTTGATTTGGTCACTCCTAATGTTGGTGCTATCTCTCTGATGAATTTGTTTAGTTTTTAAAGACTTACAATGGCCTGTTTCACTTGCATGGACAGCTCCTTTGAAAGCATCATGTAGGTTCACAGCAATAGATTCCAAATGCAAATATCAGACTTAGAATCAACTCCAGACCTTTTTACCTGCTAAATTGATGAAGAAATAATGAAGGAATAGCCCACACCTGGCCATGAAATAGATTTTGATTCAATTGTCCAATTACTTTTGGCCCCTGGAAAAAGGAAAAAGGAGGGGTGGCTATCTTAAGAGCTGTAATTCCTAAACCCTTCCTCCGATTTGGATGTACATACCCTCAAATTAAAGTGTGCACTTTCAGCCCATATCCATGATATAACTATAGCTTGAATATGTTTTGGTAAATACCTGAAACAAATTAAATTGTGTTGGTGTCCAAATATTTATGGACCTAACTGTATATGGTCATTGACTGTTTAGTACACAGTGAAACTTGAACTAGCTAATAAAAAAAAGAGAATTTAGAATGTTAAGAGACATATACACCGGTGAGGCACTAACGGGTTGATTTACTAAAACTGGATCTTGCAAAATTTGGTGCAGCTGTTCATAGAAACCAATCAGCTTCCAGGTCTTGATGTCAAAGCTTAACCACTTCAGCCCCGGAAGATTTTACCCCCTTCCTGACCAGAGCACTGTTTACGATTCAGCACTGCGTCGCTTTAACTGACATTTGCGCAGTCATGTGATGCTGCACCCAAACAAAATTGATGTCCTTTTTTCCCACAAATAGAGCTTTCTTTTGGTGGTAACAAAAAAAACAAAAAAAGAGAGACAATTTTGAAAAAAAAAGCAATATTTTTTACTTTTTGCTATAATAAATTTCCCCCAAAAATATATAAAAAAAACTAATTTTTTCCTCAGTTTAGACCGATATGTATTCTTCTACATATTTTTGGTAAAAAAATTGCAATAAGCGTATATTGATTGGTTTGCGCAAAAGTTATCGCGTCTACAAAATAGGGGATAGTTTTATGGAATTTTTATTATTAATTTTTATTTATTAGTAATGGCAGCGATCTGCGATTTTTATTGTGACTGCGACATTATGGCGGACACATCGGACACTTTTGACACTATTTTGGGCCCATTGTCATTGATACAGCAATCAGTGCTATAAAAATGTACTGATTACTGTGTAAATGACACTGGCAGGGAAGGGGTTAACACCAGGGGGCGATGAAGGGGTTAAGTGTGTCCTAGGGAGTGATTCTAACTGTGGGGGGGTGGGCTTCAACTCACATGATGACAGGGAGCAGTGATCTCTGTCATGTCACAAGGCAGAATGGGGGAAATGCCTTGTTCACGTTCTGCGGCTCCGTGACACGATCGCCGGGAGACCAGCGGACATCAAGTCTGCCGGTCCTGCGGACACGGTCATGCTGTACGTGGCAGGCACGCGCGCGTCCGCTAGCCCCGCCAACTAAAGGGGACGTACAGGTACGCCCATTTGCCCACTGCTGCCATTGTGCCAATGTAAATCGGCGTGCATCGGTCAGCAAGTGGTTAATTGAAGCTGAAGTTAGAAGCTGAATGGCTACCATGCACAGCTGTACCAGATTCTGAGTGCTCCAGTTTTAGTAAATCCCTCCCTAAGTGCGCGTCCTGCATCTCCAATCATTCAGATTTTCAGGTTTACATCTAATTGGTGGAATTGAAAAACTTGTTATGCCGCGTACACACGAGCGGACTTTACGGCAGACTTTGCCCGGTGGACGGGATTTCGTCGGACAATTCGATGTGTGTGGTCTCCAGCGGACTTTGTTTTCTCAAAAGTTGGACGAACTTAGATTTGAAACATGTTTTAAATCAATCCGTCGAAATCGAGTCCGGTCGAAAAGTCCGCTCGTCTGTATGCTAGTTCGACGGACAAAAAGCCACGCTAGGGCAGCTATTGGCTACTGGCTATGAACTTCCTTGTTTTAGTCTTTGGTGAATTGTGTGTAGGCAAGTCCGTTCATTCAGAAAGTCCGTCATAAAGTCCGTCGAAAAGTCCGCCGTAAATTCCGACCGTGTGTACGCGGCATAAGTGCTAGCATTTTATTTCCATCACACTTTCTGTGTCATAGAGTAGGAGGAAGGTATTCCAGCACCACCTGCAGGTGCATTCCAGGAAAACCGTTCACACATGCTGTCCGTTTGTATGTTTTTCATCCATCCGTTGACAGGTGAAAAACGAACATCAATGCATTCCTATGGAAAAATGGATGACAAGTAATGATCATCTATTTTCATCTGGTTTCATCCGATACCGTCAACATACGTTTTTTTGAACGGATGAAAGCCCTATTTACAAATAGTCAGTTTTTTATCCATTTCTTGCATTGGTTTTTAGGGGCAACCAGTCACTGTAGGGGGGGGGGGTGGCAGAGAAAGGCAGGAAAGCAGTATATACAGTGAGGGGCAGTCTGTACAGAGAGGCTCCCTTACTTGCCGGCGCTGACTGTCGCTGCCAGCTTTTAAATGTAATTGCCGGCTTTTTTTAACCTTAGGTTTTGGAGCTGTCATTTGGGGGGCAGTGTGTGTGTAAGGAGAGGGGGGAGAAGAGATGTACTGTACATATAGTGAGATGGCAGTCTGTACTGAGGGGCTCCCTCACTTGCCGACGCTTACTGTCATTGTCAGCTTTTAAATCTAATTGTCGGCTTTTTATTCTATAGGCAGTGCAGAGCCAGAGCTATTAAAAAAAAAAGACATTTCTCAGGGCAGAGAGATAATGAAGAGATACAATGTATCTCTTAGTTCTTAGATCAAAGGAATGAACTTCGGTCTGTAAATGAGAGCAGTTTAATCACTTAAAAACTAAACCTTTTTCTGACATTTGTTGGTTACAAGTGAAAATCAGTATATTTTTTGCTAGAAAAGTATGTAGAACCCCCAAACATTATATATACTTTTTAGCAGAGACCTTCGAGAATAAAATGGTGGTTGTCAATATTTTATGTCATACGGTATTTGCGCAATGGTCTTTCAAACACAAGTTTTTGGGAAAAAATACACTTCCATGAATTAAAAAAATTAAACAGTAGGCCCCTTTTACACATGCGGACCGTTTATTTCATCAGTTCAGTCACGCCAAAACAGATGAACTAAGGCCCATTTCACACGGGTACTCCGATCAGGTTCGCCTGTCAGTTTTTCAGGCGGACCTGATCGGACACTCCATGTACCTCTATGGAGCGATGGATGCCTGCGGTGACATGTCTGCTGACACCTCCCGCTGTCCAATCCAATCCTGTCTGTGAAATCCAGACGGATGGAAACCCTATTTTCCATCCCTCTGGCATGGTCTGTCTCAGCACAGTGAGCAGATCAATCCCTGCTGAGCAAAGCGGAGTCCGTACACGGACAAACCCATGGGAAAGGACCCGTATTCATCAGTGCTCATCCATTTTTCATCAGTTTTTCATACGTGCTCATTGGTTTTTCATATATGTTCATCAGTCTTTCATCCTTTTTTTATCCGTGCTTATCAGTTTTTCATCCAAACTCTTCAGTATTTCATCAGTTTTTTATCCATGCTCATCAGTTTTTCATACATGCTCATCATTTTTTCATCCATGATCATCAGTTTTTCATCCGTGCTCATCCATGTTCATCATTTTTTCATCAGTTCATACATGCTCATCAGTTTTCCATCAGTTTTTCATACATGCTCATCAGTTATTCATACGTGTTCATCAGTTTTTCATACATTTTTCATCCGTGCTCATCAGTTTTTCATCAGTTTTTTTTTACATCCACTACCAATGCAAATACGGATGAAAAACTGACCATTTGTCAGTTTACATCTGTTTTTCATCTGATCCGTTTTTTTAAGGCCTCTTTCACACGGACTGTCCGTTCAGGTCCGCCTGTCAGTTTTTTAGGCGGACCTGAATGGACCCTCCATAGATCTCTATGGAGCGTTGGATGTCAGCGGTGACATGTCCGCTGACATCCGACCTGCTCCGATCCGAAAAAGTGTAACTGAGGAAAAACCTACTTTTCCATCCGTTTTCAGATCGGGTGACGATGGACTCTACGGTCCGTCATCATCCGATCCCCCATAGGGGAGAGCTGCACTCTGACAGGACCTGTCATCTTCCTGCTCAGCGGGGATCGGCGGAGCGATGTTCACGGGGAAAGAGCCCTTACGGAAGAAAAATGGAGCTTTGATCAGTTTAAAAAAACGGATGATGACAGATGTGGATGTAAACTGATGTAAATGCATGATCAGTTTTTCTATAGAGATGCATTGATGTCTGTTTATCATTCATTAACGGGTTTCCATCCAGGCGGATGGAAACCATATTTTCCACTGGACGAGAAGGCCTGGCTCGCAGTCTCTGCTTTAATTCATCCCAAAGGTGTTCTATCGGGTTGAAGTCAGGAATCTGTGCAAGCCTGCTAAGTTCCTCCACCCCAAATTCGCTCATCCATGTCTTTATGGACCTTGCTTTGTGCGCTGGTGTGCAGCCTTATTGGAGCAGAAAGGTGCCATCCCAAACGGTTCCCACAAAGTTGGGAGCATGAAATTGTCCAAAATGTCTTGGTATGCTGATGCTTTAAGAGTTCCCTTCACTAGAACTAAGGGGCCGAGCCCAACCCCTGAAAAACAACCCCACACCATAATCCCCCCTCCACCAAATGATTTGGACCAGTGCACAAAGCAAGGTCCATAAAGATGTGGATGAGCCAGCAGAGACTGCGAGCCAGGCCTTCTCGTCCACATCAGTGCCTGACCTCACAAATGCGCTGCTGGAAGAATGGTCAAACATTCCCATAGACACACTCCTGAACCTTGTGGACAGCCTTCCCAGAAGAGATGAAGCTGTTATAGATGCAAAGGGCCAACTCAATATTGAACTCTACGGACTAAGACTGGAATGCAATTAAAGTTCATGTGCGTGTAAAGGTAGGCGTCCATAGGCGTGCGCACAGGGTGTGCCGGATATGTCTGGGCACACCTTAATCACCCTGTGTGGTGCTAATTCCCCCTGCTTCCCATCTCCCCCCTGCAGTGCTGCCAGCTTTCCTCCTCTCCTCTTAGGAGTGATGAAGGGGCTGGGAAATATTTCATTAACTGGCCTTTCTTTTTTGAAATATGTGCGTGATCTGTATCGATCGCTCCTGTCTTCATTCCTAACTGAAGCATAGTAAAATATGTTTACTGCAAGCTGCAGAGAAAGGGACTGGGAAATCTGTCTTCAGTTTCTTTCTCTGTCTCAAAAGAGAGACATCAGGGGTCTGTTTAGACCTTTGATATTTCACCAAAGCCCTATAAGGGGGCTCCTAAAAAAAATTGTAAAAAATATTAAAAAGAAAAGAAAACTACTGACACTGCCCTGCTGACACCAATCTTTGCCCTTCTGACACTGTCTACTGCTCTGCTGATATACACGCACGTGTGTTTGTACTCTGGGGTTCACACCCTAATGCAATAGGTTGCGTACACCAATGCAGGCGTCCCGATACTTTTGGTAATATAGTGTAAATCCTCCTCAGTGTTGGCCATGCCTACATATTGAGCCCTCATAGACTTTTTTGGGCGGTCCAAGACGCAGGAGCTGCATTTAGGGATGACCCCATACAATTCTATGAGGTCTCAGGGCACAGGAGCGGGTGAGGCTGAAGAAGATTACTACCAAGAAGAAGTAAGCTGTGCTGCAGGAGATAGCAATGCTTCAGGATACGCAAGAAGCCGGTGTGAGGGGCATTAGTATAGGTGAGTTTAGGAGTGGTGGGGATGGAGGGCTACAGGAATTAAGTGTATAAGTACAGCTACCTAATGGAACTACACAAGGGCGGAGAGAGCACTGTTGTCTTGTCCCCTGGACAGGAAACTTCTACAATAACCCCTCTGGTTGAGGCCTTTGTGTCTGTCTGTGTGTTTTTTTTAGTATTTACAATTTTTATTTTTTACAATACTATTTTTTTTATTCTTTATTGCAATATGTGTTTTTTTTTTGCCCTGTTGGGGGATTTGGTGAGATATCAGGGGTCTTAACATACCTCTGATATCTCCCCCTTGAGACAGAGAAAGAGACAGAGGATAGAGATTCCCCAGTCCCTTTCTCTGCAGCCTCAGTCAAATCTTTTCTCCCCTACGTCAAATCTTTTCTCTCTATGTAGAATAATCTTGGACTAATAGAGTTAAGGTTAGGCACATTCGACCACAGGTTTGATGGACACAGATTGTTATTGTCATCATCATGTCGAATCTCCTATCTATATCGAATTGTTGTAGCAAGGAAAATGAAAATAAAGCATTTGTTTATGTCGGATCTTTCGTTTTTCGGATTCTGCACTTTCGTTATCGTTTGTAACAACGATAACGAAAATACCTGAAATTCGGACGAAAATGCATTCGGACGAAAACGAATGCACATGTCTAGCCGATAACGATACTAGTATCGGTATCGGGACAACCCTACTTATTTATTAGCATATATCTGAAGATCCTGCCAGTAGCTTTATCTTTCTTTAATGTTGTGCCACACCAAGCATGGAAGAAAATCCTTGCTTGTGCGGTCAGTTTAAGTACCTCGGTTTTCTGAACGAAGCTACAGCATGCCATGCCTATAGTCACATAATACCATGCTGCCACGACCTCCACTCAGCCCTGCTCTGCTGTGCCACTGTCCTACATGTCCTTCCAAGGCCAGTCCTCGAGTAATTCAGACACATCCCTGCAGGTGGGCACTTTTTTTAATAAAGTGGTTTATTAGACCTTTAGAAAGTTAACAACTACTGATCACATAATGTACCTGTAGCACGGCCCCCTAGGGGACTGCTTGGATTTACCCGCTCATCTGCACCGCCATGACCTGATGAACATTCCAACTCACCTGACAATCTAGGTTCAGACATCTTTGCACCGCCTTAAAGTAATAAATCAGACAACTCTGTGTGTTTATGCTCTGATAATGTTTACTAGAACAGTTCAAAGAAGAAATTGTAACAAGAGGAGCTAATAGATCTGCTGAGTTTTAGGCAACAGTGCCAACTCAGCAGAAGAATCCCTCCGAATAACACAAGCCAAGATAGTTGCAGGTAAACAGTCAATTATATACACACATGTACAGTTGAATGCTACTTGCACCTGAAAGGACAAACAAAGATTAAGTGGATCTACCGACAGATTTCTAAAAGGGAGAACCCCGGCCAGCCTATAAACCTTTAACCCTAATGAGAGGTCGGACTTAATGGCAATGGTATAAGGGCCCTTATAGCAATAATGACAGCAATGTCCCCGTTGCAGATCTGATGGTCTTCACCGGCAGGAGGAGCTCATTAATTGTATCCAATAAGGTGTGATAGAAAGCAATAGGTTACTTAAATGATAGGAGCTGTCTCTGCATAGTGTTCAAGATGGGTTCAGTAAAGTATTCCCAAGGTAAAGTGTCCCAGTGAACCAGTGCGAAAAGGATTTATACAGGTGGGCGATTGCCCTCTCACCAATGACCAGGCCAATTTAATGCCTTACGAACAGCAGCTCCTGTAGCGACACTTGTGGAGTGGATCCGCCGTATCACCGTGTTCACTAAGTGGTAGGCTGTGACCTCTCTCTCCATGCACGGAGAGGTCCATCCCGCGTCAGGCCCAGGATGAAGAGAGCACGGGGTCGGCTTTCGCTTCTTTTATAGCTCCTCCCGGCAATCTCTCTGATGGCAACAAAGATCTCTGGGATATGTAGCCCCAGTGTAAAGTCATGCGAGGCAATTATCAGTCTGAGGAACTACTCATCCCAGAATCCCTCACAAATATGATGTCAGTTGATAACAATGGGCACTAGAGGGACATGCGATGTATAGAAACACCGGGAGATCACAGTGCTTTGCAATTGTAGTCCACATTGCTACATACCTGAGTAATAAAACTTCATGTTTTTTAATATTTTTTATTATAAAAGTAAAACAGGGCAACATAAAACTAGTACGATATTTGACACATCATATTTAATATTTGATAAACTAACACATCAACATCTGGTTGGATGGATGGAGTAGCAACTCTCAATAAACTCTCAAGGTGCTCATCATATTTTGGTTGTAATTTTGCCCTTCGTGTTCCTCATCCTTGAAAATAGTTGCTCCCAAATATAGGTGCTGTTGAAAACTGATGACATGAATAAGGCATGATTGTGAAGAGTGGGAGATTTTTGTTTGGGAAGATAAAACTTATAAAAGTACCGTAAAAAGACACTGTCAAATTTTTCATCGGCCGCATTTGTTCAATAAGTGTAAAATTATTTTTACAAAGACATTTTTAAGTACGTTTCATACGTTTCGGATTTTGTGTTGAGCTGCTTGCGGCCCTCGGGCTGCAGGTTAGACACCCCTGCTTTACACATAGGTGACAATACAGCTTCAACCAATGTAATTATGTATATACTATACCTGGCCGATGCAGCTTGGAACCTAGAAATCACTGAAGTAGACATCAATACTCTCCACTTTCTTCCTGGTCCTGTGCCAAGAGTCAAGGTAGTGACATCATGCTTTCCACCTTGTCCCATTAGAGAAAGCTTTGCATTCATTTAGAGAATACAAAGCATTGTGCTAAGCAGCTGACCTCTTGTCTTCAGAATGCAGCAGGGCAGCCACTTGGCATGGGACCCAGAAGCAAGTGGAGATCACTGGAGTAGCAGTGTCTACTTCAGTGATTTCCAGCATCCAGCGGCATCAGCCAAATATCATATATATATATATATATAGGGCCCCCCCTAACCCCTGGCATGAGGGAGGGCTGACATTTCACCTCAGGGTGCTGCTTCTTAGGCATAGTGGGTGTGTATGGTTGCAGAAAAGATGGGTGCCAGTCACTTTTAAAGTACCGTATTTATCGGCGTATAACACGCACTTTTTTCCCCTTAAAATCAGGGAAAAATCGCGGGTGCGTGTTATACGCCGATCCCCTGCGATCCTGAGCTGACAGATGTTCAAAATCGGCGACCGCGAAAATGGCGCCGCCGGCGCCGAAATACACAGGGCCGGTCCTCGGCTCTTCTCGGCCACTTTCGGCTTCACTCGAGCGCCGCCCGAACCTAGCCGAGTGTACTCGGCTAGGTTCGGATAGCTCCGCTTACAGTCACGCCCATCCCGGGCGGGACTACGAGTGGAGCCAAAAGTGAACGAGAGCCGCCGAGAAGAGCCGAGGACCGGCTCTGTGTATTTCGGCGCCGGCGGCGCCATTTTCAAATCGCGGTCGGTGATTTTGAAGCTCAGGATCGCAGGGGATCAAACTGCGAGCTGCAAGGCTGCAGTGGGGCAAGGCTGCACTGGGGCAAGGCTGCACTGGGATAAGGCTGCAATGGACACTGGGGAAGGCTGCACTGACAAGGCTACACTGACAAGGCTGCACTGACAAGGCTGCACTGACAAGGCTGCACTGACAAGGCTGCACTGACATGGCTGCACTGGGGCAAGGCTGCACTGAGAAGGCTGCAATGATGGGAATTTAAATGTAACTTTTTTTCCCCCTCAACTTCCCTCCTAAAAGTTTTTTTTTTCCTTAAAATTCCCTCCTAAATTGGGGTGCGTGTTATACGCCGATAAATACGGTAATCAAGGTGAGTTTATTGCTCACAGCAACAAAAAAATGCAGGGAGAGAGGGTTAGAGCACAGGACACCCTTAGGGAAGTAGGCAAACAGATTAGCAAAAAAATAAAACCAGCCAGGTAGATAGCAAAAAAGAACAAGGCCCTTACGCCTGCACCCAAAGCTCTGTATCTACATAGCAACCACTGTCTCCAATACCAACCAAAAACTCACTGTACTATGCAGGCTTTCTTTGGATGAGTCTCTCTTGATGCTTTGCCAGCCTCTCCACAGTCCTCGGCTTGTGGAGGAGTAACCTCTGTTACCCCATCTCAGAACTCTATCCCTTTCCTCATGCCTTCAGGCAACAACCAGGCTCTCTCTGCCAGAGCCTCCCTCGTGCCTCCAGGCAATAAACAGGTTTTCTATGGCAGATCCTCAAGCACATGGCCAGTCCTTAGACTCCAGGCCTCATCCAACTCAGCTGTTCTTCACACTTCCACTCCAGACCAAGGTCTGGGTAGGAGGATATCCAATCACCTGACTTCCTCCAGAAATATACTCTCTCCCAGCATGCTCAGTGGCCTGAAAATCCTACTGGTTGAAAGAGATATGCATATTCATAACTCAGACTCACTGCAGTTCATCATACTAATGCCAAAGTCAAAATTGCCACCCATAAACAGAAGGGAGGAACCATAGTTAAACCAGGCTCAGGAGAAAACCCAAATGAGTACAAATTAGCCAGGTTAGTTACCACCTAGCACAGCTAAATTTACTAGTAACCCCTATTTAGGACAAGGGTGCTATATACATAGTTACATTGGTCCAAGCTTGGCCAAATGTAACTATATATAACTATGTATAAAATATCTATGCCCCAAATTCTTCTTTAACATTGCATTAATAGTGATAAAACACAATACTTTCATTTTAATAAAGCCATGGCCACAAATGGAGCTTTTGCTCCGACCCCCTTGATAGAAAGGTCCATTATTACTGTGATACTAAAATAAGTCATGTGATAGTTCCAGAATTTGAAATGATTTAGTCAATCAGCATAACCACATTCCTTTTGGTCCCTGATGATGTCAATATTTAGTATGAATCTAAATTGCTCAAGTCAATTTTCCCATCTCAGCTATGCGGAATTTTTTACTGTACATAAATCTGTTTAATAAAACCTGATTAGATCAACTACAGGTCAGTGAAAATTTCCATTTAAATTGAACGCAGAACGCAGTGAACATAGTCCATAGTGACGTGTTAGTATTTCCCCAGCATTCGCTCTTATCGTTTATCACAAGAAAAACACCCTGTAGAATCCAAAGTCTCCAATTTTTTCATACTGGTCTAAATTTTAAATCAGAGAGTAAGCCTGAAACAATAGAGCTGAGCCATTTAGGAGTTTGCCTCTAGAGGTGCTTTTTACATATTCTAATTTCCTTTACTTTGCACGCAAATGCAGATTTCCCCAGCGATAATATCATATTAGTAGTTTAATTGCCTATCCTGCTAACAATACCAAAGGCAATATGATAAAAGATAATTTATTTAATTTGAATGCTGGATTACTTTCTTGCAATAATGTGTGGTTTGTGTTAAATAATATATTGTGTCATAGAAATGCAATCGTTTGTTCATATAAAAGGAATAAAACACACTTTAAGAGGCCTTGCACTGATAGCTGTTACCAGGAGTGCTGCTTTCACTCTTTGTGCCTGGCTGCAAGAGGATCCAGTCAGAGAAAAGCAAGTTGCGGTTACCATCATTTTGCACTTTTGCATGTGAAAGCTAATTTTTTGTCCTATGAATGAGTGAAGCTTCCAGTGCGTTTTCCTTAAAGCACAACTCTAGGATAAATTTTTCTTTTTTAATAAAAAAAGAAGCTACAACACTCACCACCTATCTGGTGCTGTCCCCCGCATGCAGTAATTACTTTTTGTCACAAGAGGTCCTCAGTCTTACAGGGCCTTCAACTGGATGACTAAAGACATACTCTGACTGCAGGGGGTTAGGCCCCCCACTGGACAGGAGGGGGGTTATCACCAACTGTCTGTTTTATCAAGGGAAGCCTACTGCTGGGGAAGATCTGAAGAGAACAAGAACCCCACTTGTCACATAACTTGCCTAAGAGAGGGGTAGAGAAGGAAGCGCCACCTGAGTGTAGTTTTAACAAATGATGTTTAATGACACCAGGTAAAAACACACTTACAGGATAAAAACATATAAAAGGCTCATCTGTATAGGTATGTGGTCCTCTGTGTTTCCTCTGATCCTGTGGTGGTGACGCTGCAGGGATGCTGGGCTGCAGAAGGTGGATTACCAGCCGGGAGCTCCTTCTGTGGCCATCAGGAAGAGACTAGGGGCCGGCGTGGAGCGCACGTGAAGCGTGCATGACGTCACAGGTCGTCCGTCTGCTTCCGGGTTCGGTATCCAGGGGAGGGATCGTCCAGGGAGGAGGGCTAGCAGAGAGGTTGAGAGAAGGCTACGCGCTTGGAGCCACTGCTCCTTCAATAGGCCTATTGCACGCTTCACGTGCGCTCCACGCCGGCCCCTAGTCTCTTCCTGATGGCCACAGAAGGAGCTCCCGGCTGGTAATCCACCTTCTACAGCCCAGCATCCCTGCAGCATCACCACCACAGGATCAGAGGGAACACCGAGGACCACATACCTATACAGATGAGCCTTTTATATGTTTTTATCCTGTAAGTGTGTTTTTACCTGGTGTCAATAAACATCATTTGTTAATACTACACTCAGGTGGCGCTTCCTTCTCTACCCCTCTCTCATCCATCACAGAGCCAGCTCTCTGAGGAAACAGCAGCCGCCTAGCCTACCAGCCAACTTTAACCATTACATTACCGGTTACCACTTAACCCTTGAACTTCCAGCCTGTACCCTATGGACTAAGTTGCTCAGCCCTTTATATCTCCTGTTATATATGGACTTGTGTGTTTGCGCTTACAGTTACCAATACTCTGTTTGTACATAACTTGCCTAAAGGCATCTAGAAAAGTATTGATAAAATATATATATAACACATTGAAACACATCGTCTTGGAGACCAGAGACATCATAGGCTCCTGGGGACTTTCTATTGGTGTCACCAGTGCATAGGTGCCTAGGGCAGAAACCAAGATAAAGTTAGCATATTTTTACAATTTTTTTATTATATCTTTTTATTGTTAGACCGTTATTATGTCCTATTAGTTTACTATTCCATTTACTATAAAATATTTGTGATTGGCTGCTGAGGACCAAGTACAGCACCATTGCTGAGGACCAAGTACAGCACCATTGCTAAGGACCAAGTACAGCACCATGGAAGGAGAACATATGGTTACTTACATTCGAAAACTCTAAAGCCGCGTACACACGAGTGGAATGTCAGACAGAAAAAGTCAGACGGAAGCTTTTCATCGTCTATTCAGATCGTGTGTGTGCCTCATCTGACTTTTTTTTTCGAAAATTCTGATGGACCTAGAGATGGAACATGTTCTAAATATTTCCAACGGAACCAATTCCTATCGGAAAAACCGCTCGTCTGTATGCTGTTCCGACAGACCAAAAACGACGCATGCTCTGAAGCAAGTACGAGACGGAAGCTATTGGCTACTGGCTATTGAACTTCCTTTTTCTAGTCCCGTCATACGTGCTGTACGTCACTGCGTTCTGGACGGTCGGAATTTGGTTTGACCGCGTGTAGGCAAGACCGCTTGAATGGAATTCCTTCAGAGTTCCGTTGGAGAAACCTTCAGAGTTTATTCCGACGGCAAAACCGGTTTGTGTATGCGGCATAAGTATACGGAGCACCAAATGGGTTGGGGGAGCACAACAAAGGTGAGTGCCTGTCACCAGGCTATTCCACAACAATCTTCTCATAAGATTACATGTGCATAGAACATATTTTATGCATGTCATTTACCTGTAAAATTCCTCCCTTGCGTAGACATCCAATAGCCCTGAGCCTGCTGCTATGTGCCACCATCTTGGATGTGATGTTAGCAAGCCCAGCAGACTCAGAGCTGTCACCCAAGTGACAATCATTTGTATTCCCCTTTTCACCTCCCCTGGAAGCTAGATAAAAGGTTATACAGAGAAATATGGGGGGGGGGGGGGCAATCTGGCACTAACATACACTGGCTGGTGCCAGATAACTGACACTGACATCGCTAGTAGACATGTGCAATTCGTTTAGTTCCAAATTAGTTATTTAACGAATTTCGACAAATTAGTTAATTTGGAAATATCCGAATTAACGAAAACCCGTAAATATGAATATTTTCGAAAATTCGTAAATTAAAATATTTGAAAATTCATATATTTGTAAATTTGAATATTCGAAAATTCATAAATTCGGAAATTCAAAAATCTGAAAATTTGAAAATCTTAAATAATAACTAATAATAAGGTAACTATTACTAATTATTAAATTATAGGTATTGGAATTTCCTTTAAAATTTCTCTGTCAGAGAACGCAACGAATACGAATTTATCCGAAGTTATGAATTATCCGAAATAACGAATGCCGTATCTAAATGAATGGAACATAACAAATGAATAATAATAAATAACGATAATAATAGTTTTTTTTTTATTATTATTATTATTATTAATAATTAATTCCGTTCCATTTGTTTAGATGCGGCATTCATTATTTCGGATAATTTGTAACTTTGGATAAATTTGTATTCGTTACGTTGACTAAGCCAAATTTGAGAGGAAATTCCAATATCTATAATTTATTAGTTATTATTAGATAGCTAGATATTATTTAAAATTTTCGGATTTTCGTTGTTTCCAATTTTGGGATTTTCTTTTTTACAGATTTTCAGACTTTGGAATTTTCAGAGTTTTCGAATTTCCGAATTTTCGAATTTTCAGATTTTTGAATTTATGAATTTTCAAATTTTCAATTTTAAGAATATACAAATTTACATATTTCAATCATAACGAATGACCCAAAAAATGAAAAAGCAAAACAAAAACGAATTAAACTAAAACGAACATCAGTGCACATGTCTAATCGCTAGTGGGACTAATAAAATGATCAGTGATAATACTGTACACTGTACTAATGAGATTGGCTGGGAAGGGATTAACGTCAAGGGGCAATCAAGGGGTTAAATGTGTGCCTAACAAGTGTAATACCCCGCACAGACGATTCGAAAATCATACGAAAAATGCCCTATTAGAATCGATCGTACAATAATCGGATCGTTAGTACAGAGCTTTTGAGAGCCGATCAAGACAGTTCATCCGATATTATTCTATCAGACATGCACGGAAATTTTTTTCGTACGATTTTCGTTTAATAGGTACAGCTATCGTTCGAAAATGCAATACAAATGCATTACAACACATGACATCACTTCCGAATTTTTATTCTGTCGTACGGGAATTTTCGTGACTTTAGTAAATTCATCAGATTCGACGTGAGATTAACATGCAAAAAAAACACGGCCGATGATTCATCCGATAATCGGATTGTGTGTACCGGGCATAAGGCTCCGTTCACATCTAGGCGTTGCTATTTTACAGGCCTTTTTTTAGGCCTTTTTTTGGCCTTTTTTTCTGGCTTTTTTGCAGCGTTTTTGTATAAGTGTTTTCAAGGTTAAAAGGTCATCAATGTAAAAGCACTAAAACGCCTGTAATCTGCCAAAAAAAAAGTTCATGTACTTTTTTGAGCAACGGCCATTTTGCTTTAGGTGACAGAACGCTCAGATGTGAACAGGGGCCATTGAAAAGGGCACAACATATCAGGGTACAGTGCCCAGTACATCAGCGTACAGGGCACAACATATCAGGGTACAGTGCCCAGTACATCAGCGTACAGGGCACAACATATCAGGGTACAGTGCCCAGCACATCAGCGTACAGGGCACAACATATCAGGGTACAGTGCCCAGTACATCAGCGTACAGGGAACAACATATCAGAGTACAGTGCCCAGTACATCAGCGTACAGGGCACAACTATCAGGGTACAGTGCACAGCACATCAGGGTACAGAGCCCAGCACATCAGCTAATAGGGCACAACACATCAGGGCACAGTACATTAGGGTATAGCACATCAGGGCACAGAACATCAGGGCACACGACATTGAGGCACAGCACACCGGGGCACAGGACATCAGGGCACAGGACATCAGGGCAAAGCACATCGGGGCACAAGGCACATCAGGGCATAGGACATCGGGGCACAGCACATCCAGGCACATAGCACATCAGGGCGCATCAGGGCACATAGCACATCAGGGCACGGGGCACATTGGGGCACATAGCACATTAGGGCACGGGGCACATCAGGGCACGGGGCACGTCAGGGTACATGGCACATCATGGCACATCAGGGCACATGGCACATCAGGGCACGGGGCACATCAGGCCACATGGCACATCAGGGCACGGGGCACATCAGGGCACATTATGGCACATCAGGGCACATGGCACATCAGGGCACGGGGCACATCAGGCCACATGGCACATCAGGGCACGGGGCACATGGCACATCAGGGCACATCAGGGCACGGGGCACATCAGGGCACATTATGGCACATCAGGGCACATGATGGGGCACATGGCACATTATGGTGCACATCGCACATCAGGGCATGGGGCACATCAGGCCACATGTTACATCAGGGCACATAGCACATCAGGGCACGGGGCACATGGCACATCAGGGCACATGATGGGGCACATTATGGGGCACATGGCACATCAGGCCACATGGAACATTAGGGCACGGGGCACATGGCACATCAGGGCACATTATGGCACATCAGGGCACATGATGGGGCACATCAGGGCACATTATGGGGCACATTAGGGCACATCAGGCTACATGGCACATTAGGGCACGTGGCACATGGCACATCAGGGCACGGGGCACATCAGGGCACATAGCACATTAGGGCACATCAGGCTACATGGCACATTAGGGCACGTGGCACATCGGGGCACATCAGGGCATGAGGCACATCAGGGCTCTGGGCACATGATGGGGCACATAGCACATCGGGGCACATGATGGGGAACATAGCACATCGGGGCACATGATGGGGAACATAGCACATCGGGGCACATGATGGGGAACATAGCACATCGGGGCACATGATGGGGCACATAATGGGGCACATGATGGGGCACATAGCACATCGGGGCACATGATGGGGAACATAGCACATCGGGGCACATGATGGGGAACATAGCACATCGGGGCACACGATGGGGCACATAGCACATCGGGGCACATGATGGGGCACATAGCGGGGCACATGATGGGGCACATGATGGGGCACATAGCACATCGGGGCACATGATGGGGAACATAGCACATCGGGGCACATAATGGGGAACATAGCACATCGGGGCACATGATGGGGCACATAGCGGGGCACATGATGGGGCACATAGCGGGGCACATGATGGGGCACATAGCGGGGCACATAATGGGGCACATAGCGGGGCACATGATAGGGCACATAGCGGGGCACATGATGGGGCACATAGCGGGGCACATGATGGGGCACATGATGGGGCACATAGCAGGGCACATAATGGGGCACATAGCAGGGCACATGATGGGGTACATAGCGGGGCACACAGTGGGGCACATAGCGGGGAACACAGCGGGGCACATGATGGGGCACATAGCACATCATCAGGGCACATTGTGGGGTCTTACTAGCCAGCATGCAGAGTAGCGCAGGGAGCTTCTGTAGTAATAAGTTCTCTCTCGTGTCATCACGCTGTTCTCCGGCGGCCCCGCCCCCTCCTCTCTTCTTGTCTATACCAGATGATCCTACAAGCCAATTAGTATAGACGAGAAGAGAGGAGGGGGCGGGGCCGCCGGGGAACAGCGTGATGACACGAGAGAGAACTTATTACTACAGAAGCTCCCTGCGCTACTCTGCATGCTGGCTAATCTCGATCTACCCGTTGATGGGTAGATCGCCGGGCACCGCAGATGCGGCTGAAAGTGAGACTGGCCCAGACTGAGCCATCGGCCCACCGGGAATCTCCCGGTAGTCCCGATGGCCAGTCCATCCCTGCAGTTAGGACACAGCCAATCAGCCAAAATCATATGCTGAAACCTGCTGACAAACACATGCTGTGTTCAATCACAGCACTGATCAGCAGGGGGCAGAGGCATCCATACCCTAAATCTGGAAGAAAGCCGGCAATGTACACGTACGTTGCCATGCCTGCCACCTATTCGCAATATATTTACTGTGAGCGGGTCGGCAAATGGTTAAATGTGATACAAAGAGAGGTGTAGCGCTAAAAAAACCCCACAAAATAAATAAAAAAGTTTGTCAATTTTGAACAAGACGGTCGAAACAAAAGTCCTCTGATAAATGATTCTGGAGAAGGAACAATAGGAGAGCCACCACCAGCACCCAAAACTATTGACTCTTACCATCAGTGTGTAGGGTACACACATTAAATGTATAGGCTATGGCCCCAACGATCCTAGTTCACAGATCGATCAGCTTCACAGGGAGTCAGAATAATCCTCTTTCAATAGAGCAAAAAAGACCTCCAAAGCCTCCTCTATAAATAGGAATCCCATGAGTAAACTCCAGCATCCAGCACATAGATATGAGAAAGAAGACCGCTCATAGCGCAGGCATCCAAGAATTTAATTTATTCAGTAAAAGAAGCCGTTACACTCACACGTTTATATGATCTGTCAGGCAAGTGGAAATGACCAGCGTTTCCAACCGACAAAATGGCCGCCATGTCCCAGTCAGTGTCCTACCTCACACGTCCTTAGCTCCACCCAACGTTTTGTCATCAAAAATGCGTCATCAGAGGCATGTTTATTGCTGATTAAGCCGATTCATGAATCTAGTCTAGTGGCACAGAACTATTCTAAGTTTCATTGGCATAGTAATTATACCGTGTAACAGATTTGTGTCTGAACCTACCTGTGTGTTCATTTATGCTCAAACCACCATTTTTTCAAACCCGTAGCAGAACACTGAGGTAATTTACCAATAAACAGTCTTGTGTCTATATCCTGATAATAATTCACAGTTGAGGTAAAGGTTTCCTATAAGTTCTTACAGTATTGTTTCTTCAATGTGTCAGGTTGTTCTTGGAGCCAAGGTACAGAACGGTCCTGAAATACCAGGTGGCTCCTTTGGGGGTAGCACTAAACATGAGGCATACCTCCCAACTTTTTGAGATGGGAACAAGGAACACCTATTAGGAAAAAGTATGTAGGCATAGGACACACACCTGCCACGCCCCCTTAAAGGAGAATTATTGAAATAAATGGTTAGTTAAACCCACAAGTGCTTTTTTACCACTACTATTCCTTTATACTGGCTTTTGAAATTTACAAATGCAGCAATTTAGAAGTTCGATGAAATGTTTAGCACTGGGAATCACTATTTAAAACCACTTGCCGACCAGGCTGTTTCTGGCACTTTTGTTTACAAGTTTAAAACAGTATTCTTTGCTACTAGAACCTCCAAACATTATACTTTTTTTTTAATATATTTTTTTTTAGCACAGACCCTAGAGAGTTAAATGGCTATCGTTGCAATGTTTTATGTCACACAATATTTGTGCAGCGGTTTTGCAAACACAATTTCTTTTATTATTTATTTAAAAATAGACTTTAAAGAATTAAAAAACAAAACGCAATAGTTACCCTATTTTTTTGTGTATAATGTGAAAGATGATGTTACGCCAAGTAAATAGATACCTAACATGTCATGGTTTAAAATTGCTCACACTCGTGGAATGGCGACAAACTACAGTACTTAAAAAACTCCATTGGCAGCGCTTTAAACTAAACTCTTTACATATGCGTGCGTGACTTACGGAGAGATAGGGGAGCTTTAATTTTTTTTTTTCCATTTATTTTACTTTTTTAATTTTTTTTACACTGTCCCTTCATTTATCACTTTTATTCTTATTACAAGGAATGTAAACATGTAATAGAAATAAGGATAACAGGTCCTCTTTATAGAGAGACGTGGGATCAAAAAGACCCCAAATCTCTTCTTTTCCTTTAACCACTTCCCGCCCAGGCTATAGCAGAATGACGGCCGGGCAGTGGTTCTGTTATCCTGACTGGGCGACATATGACATCCAGCAGGATAACTGACTGTGCCCGTGGGGGCAAGCATCGTGGCGATCATTGTTGCGGCACGTCAGTCTGACACACCGCTACACTGATCTCGGTAAAGAGCCTCTGATGGAGGCTCTTTACCACGTGATCAGCCATGTTCAATCACAGCTGATCACGATGTAAACAGGAAGAGCCGCTGATCGGCTTTTCCTCACTCGCGTCTGACAGATGCGAGTAGAGGAGAGCCGATCAGCGGCTCTCCTGACGGGGGGGGTCTGTGCTGATTATCTATCAGCGCAGCTCCCAGCGGATGCCCGCCCAGGACCACCAGGCATGCCTTCAGACCACCAGCAATGCCCACAAAGGTACCCAAAAAGGTATGCCACCCTGGACCACCAGGGAGATGGCAATCAGTGCCCAGGCAGATGGCAATCGGTGCCCATCAGCAATGCCTGTCAGTGCCATCAGTGATGCCTATCATTGCCATCTATCAGTACCGGGTATCAATGCCCATTAGTGCCCAGCAGTGCCACCTATCAGTGCCCATCAGTGCCCAGCAGTGCCACCCATAAGTACCCATCAGTGCAGCCTTTCAGTGCCCACCAGTGCCACCCATGAGTGCCCATCAGTGCTGCCTATCAATGCCCATCAGTGCTTCATATCAGTGCCACCCATCAGTGCCGCCTATCACTGCCCATCTGTGCTGCCTACCAGTGCCCATCACCAGTGCCCGTCAGTGCCCATCAGTGCCACCTCATTGGTGCCACTTCATCGGTGCTGTCTTATCAATGCCCGTCAGTGCCACCTTTTCAGTTCCCATCAGTGGAGGAGAAAACTTACTTATTTACAGCATTTCTTAACAAAAAAAAGAAAAACTTTTTTTTTTTCAAAATTTTCGGTCTTTTTTTTATTTGTTTAGCAAAAAAATAAAAACCGCAGAGGTGCTCAAATACCACCAAAAGAAAACGGAAAATGTATTATCAAATACTTACCGTAATTTAACTTTCCTGATAGACTCCATGGCATCCTACACGTGGGTTAACCCCCCCTCCTCTCCAACGCTATAGGACCCCATACCCATAAATTTGAACTCACTGCTAGGGACTGCATTCCATAACTAGCCAACTCTTTGACCAAATGGGTGGGAACTCCATCTGCCATGGAGTCCATCAGGAAAGGAAAATTATGGTAAGTATTTGATAATAAATTTTCCGTTTTCCTGACAGACTCCATGGCAGACTACGTGTGGGAAATAACTATCCAGACCACATGGGGTGGGTATGCTGAACAAAAAGATTTAATTTGCCCCGTCAACCGACAGGATTCTTAAACCGAAATTCACAGAAGATTAGGGATGAGCCGAACACCCCCCTGTTCGGTTCGCACCAGAACATGCGAACAGGAAAAAAATTCGTTCGAACACGCGAACGCCGTTAAAGTCTATGGGACACGAACATGAATAATCAAAAGTGCTAATTTTAAAGGCTAATATGCAAGTTATTGTCATAAAAAGTGTTTGGGGACCCGGGTCCTCCCCCAGGGGACATGAATCAATGCAAAAAAAAGTTTTAAAAACGGCCGTTTTTTCAGGAGCAGTGATTTTAATAATGCTTAAAGTCAAACAATAAAAGTGTAATATCCCTTTAAATTTCATACCTGGGGGGTGTCTATAGTATGCCTGTAAAGGGGCGCATGTTTCCCGTGTTTAGAACAGTCTGACAGCAAAGTGACATTTGGAAGGAAAAAACACATTTAAAACTACCGCGGCTATTGCATTGCCGACAATACACATAGAAGTTCATTGATAAAAACGGCATGGGAATTCCCCACAGGGGAACCCCGAACCAAAAAAAAAAAAAAAAAAAATGATGTGGGGGTCCCCCTAAATTCCATACAAGGCCCTTCAGGTCTGGTATGGATATTAAGGGGAACCCCAGCCAAAATTTTAAAAAAAAATTGACGTGGGGTTCCCCCTAAATTCCATACCAGACCCTTCAGGTCTGGTATGGATTTTAAGGGGAACCCCGCGCCAAAAAAAAAAAAAAAAAAAGGCGTGGGGTCCCCCTAAAAATCCATACCAGACCCTTATCCGAGCACGCAACCTGGCAGGCCGCAGGAAAAGAGGGGGGGACGAGAGTGCGGCCCCCCCCCCCTCCTGAACCGTACCAGGCCACATGCCCTCAACATTGGGAGGGTGCTTTGGGGTAGCCCCCCAAAACACCTTGTCCCCATGTTGATGAGGACAAGGGCCTCATCCTCACAACCGTGGCCGGTGGTTGTGAGGGTCTGCGGGCGGGGGGCTTATCGGAATCTGGAAGCCCCCTTTAACAAGGGGACCCCCAGATCCCGGCCCCCCCCCTGTGTGAAATGGTAAGGGGGTACTTACCCCTACCATTTCACTAAAAAACTGTCAAAAATGTTAAAAATGACAAGAGACAGTTTTTGACAATTCCTTTATTTAAATGCTTCTTCTTTCTTCCTTCATCTTCTTCTTCTTCTGGTTCTTCTGGCTCTTCTGGTTCTTCCTCCGGCGTTCTCGTCCAGCATCTTCTCCGCGGCGTCTTCTATCTTCTTCTCCTCGGGCCGCTCCGCACCCATGGCATTTGGGGGGAGGCTCCCGCTCTTCTCTTCATCTTCTTCTCTTCTTCATCTTCTTCTTCATCTTCTTCTTCTTCTTTTTCTTCTTCTTCCTTCTTCTCTTCTTCTCTTCTTCCTGTCTTCTCCGGGCCGCTCCGCAATCCATGCTGTGGCATGGAGGGAGGCTCCCGCTGTGTGACGGCGTCTCTTCGTCTGACGGTTCTTAAATAACGGGGGGCGGGGCCATCCGGTGACCCCGCCCCCCTCTGACGCACGGTGACTTGAGGGACTTCCCTGTGACGTCACGGGGAATGCCACAGGAAAGTCCCGTCATGTCACCGTGCGTCAGAGGGGGGCGGGGTCACCGGGTGGCCCCGCCCCCCGTTATTTAAGAACCGTCAGACGAAGAGACGCCGTCACACAGCGGGAGCCTCCCTCCATGCCACAGCATGGATTGCGGAGCGGCCCGGAGAAGACAGGAAGAAGAGAAGAAGAGAAGAAGGAAGAAGAAGAAAAAGAAGAAGAAGAAGATGAAGAAGAAGATGAAGAAGAGAAGAAGATGAAGAGAAGAGCGGGAGCCTCCCCCCAAATGCCATGGGTGCGGAGCGGCCCGAGGAGAAGAAGATAGAAGACGCCGCGGAGAAGATGCTGGACGAGAACGCCGGAGGAAGAACCAGAAGAGCCAGAAGAACCAGAAGAAGAAGAAGATGAAGGAAGAAAGAAGAAGCATTTAAATAAAGGAATTGTCAAAAACTGTCTCTTGTCATTTTTAACATTTTTGACAGTTTTTTAGTGAAATGGTAGGGGTAAGTACCCCCTTACCATTTCACACAGGGGGGGGGCCGGGATCTGGGGGTCCCCTTGTTAAAGGGGGCTTCCAGATTCCGATAAGCCCCCCGCCCGCAGACCCTCACAACCACCGGCCACGGTTGTGAGGATGAGGCCCTTGTCCTCATCAACATGGGGACAAGGTGTTTTGGGGGGCTACCCCAAAGCACCCTCCCAATGTTGAGGGCATGTGGCCTGGTACGGTTCAGGAGGGGGGGGGGGGCCGCACTCTCGTCCCCCCCTCTTTTCCTGCGGCCTGCCAGGTTGCGTGCTCGGATAAGGGTCTGGTATGGATTTTTAGGGGGACCCCACGCCTTTTTTTTTTTTTTTTTTTGGCGCGGGGTTCCCCTTAAAATCCATACCAGACCTGAAGGGTCTGGTATGGAATTTAGGGGGAACCCCACGTCAATTTTTTTTTAAAATTTTGGCTGGGGTTCCCCTTAATATCCATACCAGACCTGAAGGGCCTTGTATGGAATTTAGGGGGACCCCCACATCATTTTTTTTTTTTTTTTTTTGGTTCGGGGTTCCCCTGTGGGGAATTACCATGCCGTTTTTATCAATGAACTTCTATGTGTATTGTCGGCAATGCAATAGCCGCGGGTAGTTTTAAATGAGTTTTTTCCTTCCAAATGTCATTTTGCTGTCAGACTGTTCTAAACACAGGAAACATGCGCCCCTTTACAGGCATACTATAGACACCCCCCAGGTACGAAATTTAAAGGGATATTACACTTTTATTGTTTGACTTTAAGCATTAATAAAATCACTGCTCCTGAAAAAACGGCCGTTTTTAAAACTTTTTTTTGCATTGATCCATGTCCCCTGGGGCAGGACCCGGGTCCCCAAACACTTTTTATGACAATAACTTGCATATAAGCCTTTAAAATTAGCACTTTTGATTTCTCCCATAGACTTTTAAAGGGTGTTCCGCGGCATTCGAATTTGCCGCGAACACCCCAAATTGTTCGCTGTTCGGCGAACTTGCGAACAGCCAATGTTCGAGTAGAACATGAGTTCGACTCGAACTCGAAGCTCATCCCTACAGAAGATAGAGAAGCAGGCTCTATACAGTAATGCAACATAAAAGGTATTAATTGAGGCTCTAGAGGCCGCTTTGCAGATAACATCTGGAGCCACGTGCCGTACTGCTGCCCATGACGCCGCCATACCCCTGGTGGGGTGTGCCCTCACTGCCTCCGGAGGAGCCAAGCCATTAGCTCTATAAGCCTGCTGAATGGACTGGACGATCCGGGCCTCAATAGTTCTGGTTGAAGCTTGCTTTCCTGTGTTACTGCCAGAGTACAGAATGAACAGGTATTCAGAACGTCTAAAGGAGGAAGTAGCTCGCAGGTATTCCTTCAGTATTTCACCAATATCTAGAGGATGAACCTCAGTAGATCCTGGAGACCTGAATGTAGGCAGGACGATTTCCTGGTTCTCATGGAACACTGAAGAGACTTTCAGATTTGAGCCGAGCATAGGGATGAGGACCACGCGGTCTGGGAAAAAGGTCAGGAATAGTTCTTCATGATCCAATGAACCGATCTCAGAGACCCTCTTGGCCAAAGTGATAGCGACCAAGAAGGCGACTTTTGCAGAGGTCTTTGATAGAAAACGGCCAGATTGGGTTAACAGCCCATGATGTTCCCGGAGAAGGCCGATAAAGCTGAGACTTGGACTCTAAGAGAGCTGATGGATAGAGACAGATCTAGGCCAGATTGAAGAAAGCTGAGAATATCTTGGATCTCTGGATCCCTAAATGATCTGCCCGTAGAGGATGAAAATTCGACAAACTTGGCCCATATTCTCTTATATATTTTATTCGTGCTCACCTTTCTTGAGCTCATGAGAGTAGAAATCACTCTTGAAGCGCACACGAGAGATTCCAGCCTCTCGTTCTCAAGAACCAGACCATCAGTCTCAGTAATGCCGGACACGGGTGCAGGACTGCCCCCTGAGAAAGAAGGTCCGGCCTGAGAGGGAGAGGCACTGGGTCCTGGAAGTTGAGCTGGGTCAGGAGAGGAAATCATGGCCTGTTCGGCCAGTAAGGCGCAACTACCGCCACCTCGTCCACTTCTGCTTGAAGCCCCCATAAAAACTTGAGGGTGATCGGGAGCGGGGGAAAGGCATATGCCCTGTTGAAACTCCACTGATCTGTCAAGGCATCTATCCTGAAGGCCTGGCTGTAACGCACTTGAGTATAGTACTTCTTGACCTTGAAGTTGCAGGGGGATGCAAACAGATCCACTTCATGATCGACTCCCAGGGACAGGATCCACTCGACGTCTGCACATGGAGAGACCACTCGTTGTTGTCCAGCTGTGTGCGGGACAGGAAGTCCACCTGGACGTTCTGGGCACCAGGAATGAAGACTGCCGAAATATTGGCCAGGTTTTTCTGGGCCCAAAACATAATGGGTTCGACTTCTTGGAGAAGGGTGGAGCTCTGAGTGCCCCCTTGTCCCCCCACATAGGAGACCGCTGTGATATTGTCCATCTTTAGAACCACTGACTCCCCTTTCAGGAGATGAGAGAAGGCTTGAAGGGCACACCAGGCCGCCCGAAGTTCCAAGACGTTTGAGCCCGAATTGTGAAGATGATCATCACACTTGCCTTGAGCAAGTTCTGACTTACAGAGGGCTCCCCATCCAGCACCTCTGGCGTCAGTCATAACCATGACCCATGAGACGAGGGCGATGGAGTGACAATTGAGCACATTTTTGCACTGGAGCCACCAGAAGAGGCTGTTCCTCATCACTGATGTTATACGAATGGATTGATTGATGTCCCTCGGACTCCATTGCCGAAGGAACCCTATCTGAAAGGGGCGTAACCTCCACAGAGACCACTTGACCATGGGGATCGTAGAGACCATTGTGCCGATAATCCTTAGGCACTGTAAAGGCCCTCAGGCGTGAGGAGCTCAAAGCCCGCAAAATTCTCTCTCAGATAACTGGAATTTTCTCCACAGGAAGAGAGATGGTGCTTTCCACCGTGTCAAACTGGGCCCCCAATTAGATCAAGCGCTGGACTGGTACTAGATAGCTTTTCTCCAGGTTTAGGAGCCAGTCAATGTGGATGGACAATTGCTCCTTGTCCTGAGACAGCAGCAGAATGTCGTTGAGGTAATGGTACAAGTGTATCCCTCTTGTTCTGATGAGAGCCACCACGGCCAGAAGAACCTTTGAAAAGACTTGGGGTGAGGTTGTCAACCTAAAATGGAGGCAGGTAAACTGCAGATGTTCTTGCCCGACTTGGAATCGGAGGTATTTGTGGAATTCCTCTGCCACAGGCACATGGAAGTAAGCATCTTTTAGGGCGATTGAGATCAGCCAACTGCCTGGCTGCACAGCTTGTTGGATGGTAGACAGGGTTTCCATTTTGAACCTTTTGTACTTCATGAATTTGTTGAGGTAAGTTAGATCTATCACTGGATGCCATGAACCCTTTTTGTTCTGAACTAAGAAGAGAGGGGAGTACACCCCCTGGAACTTTTTGTCCTTTGGGACCGGCACCACCGCTCCCTGTGTTTTCAGCGAATCCACATAGGATAGTAACACCTGCTTCTTTGCTTCTGACCGCGGAAGCAGGGTGGAGAAATATCTGGGGGGAGGAATACTGGTGAAGGACCATGTGTGGCCTGAAGATACAGTCTTGATGGTCCAGTAATCCGAGATTGAGGCCACCCAGATGTGCCATAAAAGAATGAGCCCCTACCCGACCTGCCTGGGCGGGCCCAATCTCAAAATGACTTAGCCGGCTCATGTCCACTGGACGCCTGGCTTTTAGCGGACTTCCAAATGCCTTCTGTTCCAATTCCTTCTGAAGTTCCGACCGGGACTGTAAGAGCATGCTTCCCTTGAACGCTCGGTACTGCGTCTTCTAAATTGAGGTCTCTTTTGACCGAACAGACGCCTATCCTGAGGCAGGAAGCCCGACTTCCCATCGGTGGCCCGGGCTATAGCGCTGTCCAGCCTGTTACCAAATAGCGAGGAGCCTTCAAAGGGGATCCTACACCAGGCTTGTTTAGACGCCGGACTGACAACCCAAGGCCGTAACCACAGGGCCCGCTTAGCCGTGACCAAAGACAGCCTAGTCCGGGCCAGCAGGCAGATAAGGTCGAAAGAAGCCTGCCCCCAGGAAGGCCACTGCCAGCTTCAGTTCCTGGACTGCCGAGCCTTTGGCTAACTCTTCTGAAACCCCTCTGAGTACGGAGTCCACCTTCTCTGTCCAGGATTCCATAGCCTTGGGCATAGCCACAAGGGCCAGGGCCCCTAGATTCTCTTGAGGTCTTGGTCTATCCCTCTCTCAAGACCGTCCTTAAAGGACACTGCATCCTCCAGGGGAAGAGTGACATGTTTTGCCAGATGTATTAGTGCTGCACCCACGAGGGGAGCGTTTTCTAGATAGATAGTTTCACTTCCTCTGCCTTGAAGGGATATAATCTGGAGATTTTGCGTGACATAGAAGCTTTCTTGTCTATTTTGCTCCAGTCCTCGTCAATGACATCCTTCAATTCTGAAAGGAGCGGAAAGTTAGAACGTTCTTTTCCCAAGTGTCTAAAGAACTTCCTTTGTTTAGCTGGTGGAGTAGAAGGGTCTTCCCACTTCAGGGCCTCCTTGACCCCTTTAGGTAGGTAGAAGAATATGTATCGGCCTAAACTGAGGAAAAAAAATGTTTTTTTCATATTTTTGGGGGATATTTATTATAGCAAAATGTAAAAAATAATGCGTTTTTTTCAAAATTGTCGCTCTTTTTTTGATTATAGCGCAAAAAAGAAAAACCACAGGGGTGATCAAATACCACCAAAAGAAAGCTCTATTTGTGGAAAAAAAAGGACGTCAATTTTGTTTGGGAGCCACGTCGCATGACGTAATTGTCGCGCAATTGTCAGTTAAAGCGACACAGTGCCGAATCGTAAAAAGTGCTCTGGTCTTTGGCCAGCAAAATGGTCCGGGGCTTAAGTTGTTAAGACACCGCACCCCAACAGGGGCTGCCTGGTCCCATGGAAAAACCTGGGCTTCGGGGAGGCTGCCGCTCACTGCCTGTAGGTATCCCCACTAGGCAGAGGCTGATAGCTCTTTTGAATCCCCCGCCCGGATAACATCACCGCCGTCACCTGCGCCTGCGCTGTGTAAAGCCACCAAATGGCGCCTGTGTGACTGTCGGGTGCTTCGCCGCTCTGCGCATACACGAGCCAAGCCTCGGGGTCACGGAGGCCTCGCACATGCGCGGACCATGGCGGCCGCAACTCAAAAGTGCTGAGGCGTCCTGGAACGAGAAGCGATCCAGACGCCAAAAGAACAAGTAAAATAAACTAGCAGGGAAAAGCTGTAAACAAGACAAAATACAAAGAGACACAAACAGCTGACATGAAGAGCAGAAAAAGTAAACCTTGCCAGCCGAGCTTGTCAGACGTCCATCCCAGGCATATAAAGGCATGCTCCCCTCCCCACTGGGGCATCTTGCGCCTGAAAAAAACAGCCACTTGCCCGCCCATGGCTGGGCTCTGAGATTTGCACCGCACAGATGGTATGCCATAATCCGGAAAAATATCCCGACTGGACGTCATTTAGGAACAAACAAAATGTAGGTCCGTTGGAGGAGGACAAAAAAAGAGCGCAGTCCCTATCGGTGAATTCAAATTTATGAGTATAGGGTCCTATAGCGTTGGAGAGGAGGCGGGGTTGACCCACACGTAGGCTTGCCATGGAGTCTGTCAGTAAAGCTCTATTTGTGGGAACAAAACGCTAAAAATTTTGTTTGGGTACAGTGAAGCATGACGGCGCAATTGTCATTTAAACGGCGTCAGCACTCAAAATTGGCCTGAGCAGGAAGGGGGATAAGGTATAAAGGGGGATAAGGTAAGGTGGCTGGTATTGAAGTGGTTAAAAGCGAAAGGTCAACAAAAAAAAAATTTTTTTTGACCTTTCATTTAATTCTTTTTTTTCCTTCCAGCCTGGCCTGGAAGTGAGGTTATGATGTCGCACTGGTCCTCCAAGGCCATAGAGTTGATCAAAGAGTGGTATCTTTGATTGCCTATGGGAGCAGCCGGCCAAACTATGGGGCTATAGGCGTGGGGGTGGAGGCTCATGAGCCACTTGGACCGGAAAACAGCACCAGGGTTATGGCGATATCTTCAGCCATAATCCCGGTAAAACACTTGCAGTAGGATAATATACATATTGCAGTCGGTAAGTGGTTAAAAGATAAAGTGCATTTTTTTTATACAACTATTTGTATCAGACCAAAATGAGGGACAAATGAGGAGGAAAGAGGGACAGAATGACTTTGTTCCAAATCAGGGACGGTCCCTCAAAATCGGGGACAGTTGGGAGTTATGCACATGGTAAGGAAAAGAAGTTTCTATAGTCAGGAGAACATTATTAATTCTCTGCTCATGCACCTGGCAGTTAGAGACAAGACCCCAAAAAAACCACAGACACTAATTTCACAAAGGGTTTTGATTTTTTAAAAGTTATAATCAGTTTTTATTATACAGCAACTTTTAGGACAAAAGAGATTTGGATCTTTTTTCTCTTTTTTTTTTTTTTGTATCGGGTTTCTATTAAAGTTTTAATTTTCCAAAAGATAGAGTTTCATTGACAGCTGTGTTCTCTTACACTTCATCTTCCTACAACATGTAGTAAAGTGACTCTGTACCACACACCAAGATTTTATCTCTGAAGCTCTTGATGCAATTATTTAGAACTCAAGTGTACAGATTTATCATTTTAAAGACCAGCTGTCGTGTAAAGTAGTATTCCGGTATAGACAGATCTGCTAATAGAGTGACATGAATCCTAAAATCTGACACCCACACACTAAATGTTACTTATAGAAACTCATCATGGCTTTTGCTGTTCCTGTGGGTTTGTGATAAATTTACCCTTAGTGACTGTAAGGCCTAGTTTACTCTTGCAGTTGGGGGGCTGTAAAAATAGGAGGTTGAGCCATGATTTTAGTACCATCCTTTAACCTCTTGCCACCCACTCAACACTATATTAACAAAAGTATTGGGACGCCTGCCATTACACGCACATGAACTTTAATGGCATCCCAGTCTTAGTCCGTAGGGTTCAATATTGAGTTGACCAACCCTTTGTAGCTATAACAAGTAATTTTAAAGGCTAATATGCAAGTTATTTTCATAAAAAGTGTTTGGGGACCCGGGTCCTGCCCCAGGGGACATGTATCAATGCAAAAAGAAGTTTTAAAAACGACCGTTTTTTCGGGAGCAGTGATTTTAATAATGCTTAAAGTGAAACAATAAAAGTGTAATATTCCTTTAAATATCATGCCTGGGGGGTGTCTATAGTATGCCTGTAAAGTGGTGCAATAGGGGTGCACGTTACTGTGTACACCAACAGAAGTGTAATAACAACTATGGGTGCACTGTATGTATTGTGTACACCACCAGGAAAGTAGTAGCAACTGCACTAGGGGTGCACGGTACTGTGTACACCAACAGAAGTTTAATAACAACTATGGGTGTACTGTATTGACCACCAGAAAAGTATGAGCAACTGCACTATGGGTGCACAGCACTGTATACTGTGTACACCACCTGAAGTATATTAGAAACAGTACACCAGGAACGGCCTGCAGTCAGATACAGCTAAACTGGATACAATGTATATATATATATATATATATATATATATATATATATATATATATATATATTAAATACACTGCAGCTAACTGAATAACCTGCCTGCCAGAAGTATATTAGAAACAGTACACCAGGAATGACCTGCAGTGAGATATAGCTAAACTGTATGCAATATATATATATATATAAATATATATATATATATATTTATGGTTGGAGCCCTATGTCCGGTATGTACATGGATACCACTTACAGTAAAGATAGGACTTACCATCGGAAATAGACCTGAAAGTGTGGACTTACCATATGAAATGGACCTGAAAGTGTGCCTTGGTCTAATGGCCGGTATGCCAAAATAAGGGGGCATACCCTGGTTTAAGAAATGATTATTCTGTAAGAGAAATGAATGAAATGAATAGTTTGAGAAATGCTGTGAAATGGGGATGGGAGGGTGGGTATCGCGCACAGGAAACCGACAAGCACCACAGGTGAGCGGGCTGCTTAAGTACCCCCCGGGCTCCTCCCATAAATTCAGGCCACCATACTGGCCTTCCTACTTATGGTTGGAGCCCTATGTCCGATATGTACATGGATACCACTTACAGTAAAGATAGGACTTACCATCGGAAATAGACCTGAAAGTGTGGACTTACCATATGAAATGGACCTGAAAGTGTGCCTTGGTCTAATGGCCGGTATGCCAAAATAAGGGGGCAAAAACATTCAGGTAGGGTTATGATTTTATTGATTTCCATTACTTATTGAGCCAATTTGGAGAATGCCTGTGCCATCTCTGTTTGTGGATTGGGGATATACCGGGCGAAGCAGGCTGACTTCCACCTGCCCAGTCTTTTAATGATGTGTTCTGGAACTCCGTGGCGGGATGCCGCGGAGGCTGCTCCGATGCGGAAAGAATGTCCGGAATACTGACTAGGGTTAAGATGAAGATTGCGGAGCAGTATTCTTATGTGTTCCACAAACTGAGAGGCGTTTAAGGGTTTAACAGGGAACGGTAGAAGGGGACTGCTGTCTGGTTGTTCAGGCAGGAGTGAGAGGAGCCGGTTGAGTACGGCGACTGGACACCAGCTGTTGTCGGTTTTGTATAGATGAATGTTCGCACCTGAGCCCGTTTGCTGGGTTTTAGAGACCTCGAGGTGCAGGATGAAGTGGTCTTGGTATCTAAGTAGGTGTCGTCTGCATAGTACTGGGTCTGTGGATTTGTTAGAGGTGAATTCTCCAGGGCGCAAGAACCCATAGTACGCTAGATATATCGCTGCTTGTAAGACGATGCTGCGGAGCAGACCGAATGGCGAGGTAGCCAGCATAGTTGACATGTCCCTAAAGATGGGTCCCGTAATGGGCAAGCGCTTAGTGCTGATGACTGGTTGGTGTTTCTGGATTCCCCTAAGAATGGCTCGTATGGCGTGAGATGAGAATAGTGAGGGTTTCGTGGGGTCTTCAAGCGCCATAAAATGTTGAATGCCGGCTAGGTATAGCCGGATGGTGTTGTAGGATAAGGCCAGCTGCGTGTGGCAGTGCGCAGTGAAGGCCAGTACCTGCTTGATACCTGTTGGCCCTTTACGGCAGGACGTGAGGAATTTGTTAAAGGCCTTCCACGCTGTCTGGTAGGCTTTAAGTGTGTTGTAGGAGAGGGAATGATTTATAAGTTGTGTAGCTCCGTGTAAATGTTGAGCTAGTCCAGGGTCAGTTGTGACCAGACAGGGATAGGGGCCGACATCGGATCGGCATCGGGAACCTGGTTGAAAAAGGAGGAATAATTGAAACGTGACAGTGCGTCAGCGGCTGAGTTGTATCTGCCGGGAATAAATGTACAGTGTATATTGAACTGATGTTGTAAAGACAGTTGTACCAACCTGCGCAGGAAGGACATGACTGCTAGGGACTTGGACCTGCCTTTGTTGATGATGTCTGCCGTGGCCTGGTTGTCGGTGCTAAAGACTACAGTTTGTCCTGTCCAGTGGTGGCCCCAGAGTTGTGCGGCTGCCACTATGGGGTAAAGCTCAAAGAGGGCAGATGTTTGGGAAAAGCCGGGTATGATTAGTATCTGTTGAGGCCATGGTCCTGAAAACCAATGATGGCCAAAAATTGCCGCGAAACCTGTGGAGGCTGCGGCGTCCGTAACCACCTGGGGTGAATGGACCGAAACTACAGGTATGAATAGCGATATGCCATTCCAGGCGGACAAGAATTCCTCCCACATGGATAGGTCCGCTATGGCTGCGGAGTCTAAATTCAAAATCTGATCAGGGTCTTGAGTTCTTGACAGAAATCTGAGTAGGCGTGATACAAACGTGCGGCCTTGTGGAATAATTCGCATAGCGAAGTTGAGCATACCCAGGAGGGACTGCAACTGTTTTTTGGTACAGTCCTTGGTGTGTGTAAACTCGTGGAGGACTGCCCTAATGCGTGTTAGTTTGTCGAGGGGGAGACTGGCTTGCATTGCGCAGGTATCCAAGCTGACCCCGAGAAAAGTGATGCTATTTGCTGGGCCATCCACTTTGTGCTCAGCAATAGGAACATTGAGGTTTCCAAAAATTACCCTAAGTTTGTCGAGATCTCCTGGGGGCTTGCTGGGTGGTTCTATCAGTAGGAAGTCATCTAAATAATGGATGACTTCATGGCATTGACCCTTGTGTAATAGTATCCAACTGAGGGATTGGGCGAACGTGTCGAAGAGCCACGGGCTACTCTTCGAACCGAAGGTGAGCTTTGTAGCAAAATAATATGTTTCCTTCCACTTGATGCCATGCCAGCACCAAAGGGATGGGTGGATGGGCAGGAGTTTGAAGGCATCCGAGATGTCGGCTTTGGAGAGCCAGGCGCCTGTGCCTGCTTTGATGATCGCCTGTATTGCCATGTCCACAGAAGAATATTTTAGGGAAAACTCCTCGGAGGGGATCAGGGAATTGAGACTGGGTATGTGGGAAGAATGAGGCGCAGACAAGTCGTACACCAAACGCAATTTATTTGAAAACTTGCCCTTGACAAGCCCAATAGGGCTGACTCTCCATGTGTTGAAAGGGGGGCAACTGAAAGGGCCTATCACGTAACCTCGATCCACCTCTGCCTGTAAGAGCTGATCTATGGCTTGTACGTCAATGGCTGCCGAACGAAGATTGGCACATTCGTGGGTAGTGTGGGGAAGTGAAATGAGGCCGGTGTGAAAGCCTGCTGTGAAGCCTTGGATAAGGAAGGTGGCCAGGGAAGGGGTGGGATGTGAAGTGAGATACCATCCTAACCACAAGAGGTTGATCCGGCTTAGTCACGCCTTCTTGTGTTGCTTGACTTCGCACAAAATCCTGGGGTGTGCTCTATGACATATGGTGCAGAGGTGAAGTAGACGGCACTGGCTGAAGTTGCAGGACCCCTGATTAAAGTTATTACAGATGGCTGCCCCTCCCACGGTTCGGACTGGGCGTCCGAGTTTGTCCACCTGAGGCGTTGGTTCAGGGATCGGCTGAGCCTGTACTGATCCTGAGGTAGAGGGAAACTCGAAAGGCCGTCTGTTTGCCGTATTGGCACACCAGGTGGCAGTGTGGGTGGAGGACTGGCAAATCGCACACAGAGGTGAGCGTAAGCCGGCAAAGTGGCAGCAGAAGAGTTCTGTGTCCATGAGACTCCAGTCTGTGGTGATCTGGAACTGTATGAGTCTGGCCGCGGCCTTGGCTGAAAAAGAACGGTGGTAGTCGTAAAAGGCAAAACCACCGTACTTGTGGCCTAAGTCTACCACAGTATGGAGATACAAGTCCAGCTCTTCCCGCCTGCTAGGGGTGACTGAGCACAGGACATCTCTGAGCATGCCAAAGGCCAGTGTAAACTCTGAGACTGTTAGCTTGCGGTTCAATCTGGGGTCTTTAGATTTAAGGACCACTGATATGTCGCCCCAGGAGTAGGCTTTATTTTCTGCCAAATCATGCACGGAAATGAGGAGAGAGGCCAGGTTGACGTCCTTGCCGTCCAAGATGTCCTTCCTGATACTGGTTGGGACCAGGTGGGAGGGGTAGACAACGTGGCTTGAGCCTGAGGTACCTGCAGGAAGAGGTGTCAAGCTTTGAGTTGCCGTTGGGTCGGGGACAGCCGTGGCCGGTCGGGCCTCCAGAAGTGCAACCCTGGTTTGGACGTCTGCAACTGAGGTGGATAGAGATGACACCATCGTGTGTAATTGTGAAATGGCCGATGATATCGACTGAAGGGATGCCTGTTGGGTACTGGGTCCTGCTGCTGGTGGGGGAAAGAGGAGTTTGAAAAGCTCGCCTTTCCTTGCTGTGGCAGGGAAGGGGACACCTCTGCGTCTGAGCTCTGCCGTCAGTTTGGGGATAGTCCATCCCCTAAGAGATTGCACGCTGCCGCTTTCTGAAACCGGAGAAGGTGACAGAGGGGCCGCGAGGTCTTCGCTGCCGGTCTGAGACATGGTTGCTCTGGTGAGGATTATCTTGAGCTTTTATCTCCTGGTTGACTGTAACCTATTAAGGGCGAGATAAATTTCAAGTTTTTTCTTTGATCCGCTGAGTCATACTTACCCGACTTGTTCTCCCATTCCCTTTTTTTTTTTTTTTTTTTTTTTTTTACCTGGGGGGATATCGTCCAACCTGGTGCAGGGTGGACCTACTGAACTTTGACTGACCTGAGAAAACGAAAAGGTGACAATTCGTGAAAGGATTGCTGACTGGTTTCTTGAAGCAACGATTTGTATGACAATGAAATGATTCGAAATGTTTGCCTTGATTACGAATGGACTCCATGACAGAGGTCCGGCCTGGTCGTCATCATTGATTCGACCGAGAACCGGGCTCTGGAGCATGTATTGAAATGAGGCAAGTGGAAACATTGGTGCACCCGGGATGATCTGGTGCTTATTTGATGCATCTGGATTCGAATCGGAGCACCGTATGAAATGAAATGAGAGAAATGATTATTAGACCGAGGCTTGAATTGGTTGTGCCGTGTTTGCGACTGGCAACCATCCGAGCTCTGGTATAGGTATGGAATGCTGTTTGGTACCAGCAAGGCATTCCGTAAAGAATCGGTGCATGTCAGATGCGACTGGTTCCAGAACGGTGATGCGTTGTGGGAGTGAAATGGTAGTAAGCTGCATGGCAGAGACATGGATCCATCCCCCGATGTCTGCGATTAGCTATGATCCGGACTTTGAAGCATGTATCAGAAATGAGGCCGAGCCCTGGGGTACGCCACCATGAACCGGTGCATTTCCATGCGACTGGATTTATGTGTGAACGTGATACGTGGAATGAAATGATAACCATGACAGAAGGTACGAATTACTGATAAACGTAACTCTGGAGCATGTATAGAAATGAGGCCAGTCCTGGGGCACGCCGAGACGAATCGGTGCATTGTCATGCGACTGGATTCATGTCGGAACGTGATAGGTGGAATTGAAATGATAACCATGACAGAGGTATGAATGACTGAAAACGTAACTCTGGAGCATGTATAGAAATGAGGCAAATCCTGGGGCACGCCGACACGAATCGGTGCACTGCCATGCGACTGGATTCATGTCGGAACGTGATAGGTGGAAATGAAATGATAACCATGACAGAGGTATGAATGACTGAAAACGTAACTCTGGAGCATGTATAGAAATGAGGCCAATCCTGGGGCACGCCGAGACGAATCGGTGCATTGCCATGCGACTGGATTCATGTCGGAACGTGATAGGTGACAATGAAATGATAACCATGACAGAGGTATGAATGACTGAAAACGTAACTCTGGAGCATGTATAGAAATGAGGCCAATCCTGGGGCACGCCGAGACGAATTGGTGCATTGCCATGCGACTGGATTCATGTCGGAACGTGATAGGTGACAATGAAATGATAACCATGACAGAGGTATGAATGACTGAAAACGTAACTCTGGAGCATGTATAGAAATGAGGCCAATCCTGGGGCACGCCGAGACGAATCGGTGCATTACCATGCGACTGGATTCATGCCGGAACGTGATACGTGAGAATGAAATGATAACCATGACAGAGGTAGTAATGACAGACAATGACGTAACTCTGGAGCATGTATAGAAATGAGGCCAAATAACTGGGGCACACCGGAACGAATCGGTGCATCTTTTTGATGCGACTGGATTCGAATCGGAGCGCGGTAGGTGACTGAAATGAGAAATGTTTGAAATGATTTGAAATGTTAGAAATGAGTTCTAGAATGTTTCAGAAATGAGAAATGATTAGTATCGAACTGACTTGATCCGATAACTTGCAAATTGCGACTTGCTGTGGCTGTTTACTGATGCATACTTTTAACACCGACATGCTAGAAATGGAGCGACGTCTGCGTCGCGGTGCTGTCGAAATGGTAACATATCGAAAGTACGAGCGATACATATTACAATAGTGAAATGCGAGTAACGAAATTTTGAAGGTACGGTTTAGTGACATGACATGAAACGAAAAATTCGATATACATTGCAGTTTATGAAAAGCGAGTGAAACGAAAATTTTCGAAATTACGGTTTAGTGACCTGGTATAAAACGAAAAGTCCGACGGGACCTTACCTGCGACAGCCAAGCCAGCCGCGTGGTACAAACTACGAACGAAAGACGCCGACTTCGAAAGTTTTTGAGAACGGTATCGAATACGGAATGCGAGGCAAGAACTTGCGGACGCTGGTATATCGAATAGTCGGCCTAGTGACGTATATCGCGCACAGGAAACCGACAAGCACCACAGGTGAGCGGGCTGCTTAAGTACCCCCCGGGCTCCTCCCATAAATTCAGGCCACCATACTGGCCTTCCTACATATATAATATATATATATATATAATATATATATAAATATTACTTATATATATATATATATATATATATATATATATATATATATATATATATATATATATCTGAATAATCTGCACGCCTGCCTGCTCAATCTAAATGACACTCTCTCTCCATCCACGCCAACGACACACTACACGAGGCCGACGTGTAGGCAGCCTTATATAGTGTGGGGCATGGACTTAGTCCCCCTGAGCCATGATTGACAAAAGGCACCCTGCCTTTGTTCAATTATGGCTCTCTTAGCTGAGGGAGCTGTGATTGGCCAAAGCATGCAGGTCATGGCGCATGTTCTGGCCAGTCATCATACAGCAATGCCCCGCACTCCCGCAGTGCATTATGGGCCATTACGAGCCACTCGAACTCATGTTCAACCGGAACAGAAAGCTCATCCCTACTTATGAACAAAAGTAAAATGTTACATCTGAAGGGTCTATATATGAAGCACCCACTGGCTCTGAAGAAGGTTAATGAAAGTGTCTCAGACATCAAAGAACTGGCTTTGAAATATAAATGAATGAATAATGAAGGCCATATATACTTCTTTTTTTTTTTTTTTTTTATCAACCCCTTGAGATTGTTTGCATGAGTCTAAGTCATTACAGGGAATTCAGATGAAGATTAAAATGGCTGATTAATCTTAGGAGAAAATATGTGATCACTGAAAGGGTTTTTTTTTTTTTTTTTTAACTAATCCGAAGTGAAAAGCAGCTACTTGTTTTTTGTTTTTTTTTCAATCACAATTAGAAATAACAGCTCTGAAAAGGATTACGTTGTATAGCGATATCCTATGAACGGGATAAGGGGGAGGTATAAACTGGATTAAATAATAATTGTATCTATTGATTTTTGGGAACAAGTTGAAATGAGATATGAAGGTTGGGATAATAGTATTTCACATGACTGCTGCTTTATTTGATAAAGAATTGACCTTTTTGTCTCTGATTTTAAAACTGTTTCACTCATCTGTGGTGTATCTATTATTTGTGAAATAAAAAAAAAATTTAAGTGGGGGTCATCTTAAATAAAAAAAAAAAAAAAAAAATCCCTGGCTGAGATTGGAACTGTGGGGACTTTATCATGTGTCCTTGTATAAATATAGCACTTTTAACGCTATTTTTATAGAGCCCCCCTTCCTCCGGTATCTAAGATCAGTTCTGATACTGTAGTATGTAAATCTTCTTTTCTTTTTTATTGCTCTCATGTCACAGGCCTAGCTGCTTCTGCCTTGTTTGAAATGTGATGTTATTCCATAACGTGCAACTGTCAGGTACTGTATGTTCCATGACACTTAGTGAATTGACCAAAAAACGCCCAAAGCTGTTTCTTTTTTAGGAGTTCCATCTGTCACAGACACTCTTAACGTCATCAAGTACAATATAGGTCCAGCAGTCCTACACTGTAAAGGAGGACACCAAAGTGTCACCAACCACGTGTAATATTGAAAGAAAGAGGAGAACGTCAGCTGTCGGGGGGAGTGTGATATAAATACTTCTGCCTTTTAATGTTCCCCTAGACAAAAATGAGCATTACTCTTTGCAAATCACAATAAAATGTTAGCTGGCTATGCTGTATGTACACTATATTACCAAAAATATTGGGACGCCTGCCTTTACACGCACATGAACTTTAATGGCATCCCAGTCTTATGCCCCGTACACACGGTCGGACATTGATCGGACATTCCGACAACAAAATCCTAGGATTCTTTTCGACAGACGTTGGCTCAAACTTGTCTTGCATACACACGGTCACACAAATGTTGTCGGAAAATCCAATCATTCTGAACGCGGTGACGTAAAACACGTCAGTCGGGACTATAAACGGAGCAGTAGCTAATAGCTTTCATCTCTTTATTGATTCTGAGCATGCGTGGCACTTTGTGCGTCGGATTTGTGTACACACGATCGGAATTTCCGACAACGGATTTTGTTGTCGGAGAATTTTATAGCAAGCTCTCAAACTTTGTGTGTCGAAAAATCCAATAGAAAATGTGTGATGGAGCCCACACATGGTCGGAATTTCCCACAACAAGGTCCTATCACACATTTTCCGTCGGAAAAATCCGACCGTGTGTACGGGGCATAAGTCCGTAGGGTTCAATATAGAGTTGGCCCACCCTTTACAGCTATAACAGCTTCAACTCTTCTGGGAAGGCTGTCCACAAGGTTTAGGAGTGTGTCTATGGGAACGTTTGACCATTCTTCCAGAAGCACATTTGTGAGGTCAGGCACTGATGTTGGACGAGAGGGCCTGACAGTTGGAGGATGGCCCCTTCCAGCACCAGTGCATAAAGCAAGGTCCATAAAGACACGGATGAGCGAGTTTGGGGTAGAGGAACTTGACTGGCCTGCACAGAGTCCTGATCTCAACCTAATAGAACACCTTTGGGATGAATTAGAGCAGAGACTGTGACTTTAATTCATCCCAAAGGTGTTCTATTAGGTTGAGATCAGGACTCTGTGCAGGCCAGTCAAGTTCCTCCACCCCAAACTCGCTCATCAATGTCTTTATGGACCTTGCGTTATGCACTGGTACTGGAAGGGGCCATCCCCAAACTGTTCCCACAAAGTTGGGAGCATGAAATTGTCCAAAATGTCCAAAATGTCTTGGTATGCTGACGCCTTAAGAGTTTCCTTCACTGGAACTAAGGGGCCAAGCCCAACCCCTGAAAAACAACCCCACACCATAATCCCCCCTCCACCAAATGATTTGAAGGAGTGGCCCAATACTTTTGGCAATATAGTGTGGATGAGTGAGTTTGGCGTGGAGGAACTTGATTGGCCTGCACAGAGTACTGACCTCAACCCGAATACCTTTGGGATGAATTAGAGCGGAGACTGCGATCCAGGCCTTCTCGTTCACATCAGTGCCTGACCTCACAAATGCTCTTCTGGAAGAATGGTCAAACATTCCCATAGACACACTCCTAAACCTTGTGGACGGCCTTTCCAGAAGAGTTGAAGCTGTTATAGCTGCAAAGGGTGGGCCAACTCAATATTGAACCCTACGGACTAAGACTCGGATGTCATTAACCACTTTAAGACAGCCCACCGCACATATGCTGTGGCAGGGCGGCTCTATTGCGTGAAACAATGTACCCATACGTCGCTTCATGCAATATATACTGTGGGCACGCGTGCCCAAAGCGCGCTGCGGGTCCGTGCACCCTGATGCGTGCCGCGGGAGCACGCAGGTGGGTCTGGCAGTCTCCATGTCCACCTGCCACCCATGATCGCTGCACAGAGAGGCAGAACAGGGATCTACCTTTGTAAACAAGGCGGATCCCTGTTTTGATAGGGGACAACAAGGAGATTTTTTGGTTCCTAGTGATCAGGAACAGCGATCTCTGTGTTGTCCCAGTGATCCCAGCCCCCACACAGTTAGAACACATGTTTGTCCGCCGCAATGTTGCAGTCCCTCTAAAAATCGCAGATCACTGCTAATACCAGTAAACAATTAAAAAAATTAAAGTCCTTAAATCTATCCCCTATTTTGTAGACGCTATAACTTTTGCGCAAACCAATCGATATACGATTATTGCAGTTTTTTTACCAAAAATATGAAGCAGAATACATATTGGCCTAAACTGATTAATACATTTTATTATATATTATAATATAATATATATATAATTATATATTTTTTTTGGATATGTATTATAGCAGAAAGGAAAAAAATATAGTATTTTTTTTTTTTTTCCAAAATGTACGTGTTTTTTTTGTTTATAGCGCAAAAAATAAAAACCGCAGAGGTGATCAAATACCACCAAAAGAAAGCTCTATTTGTGCGGAAAAAAAGACGTCAATTTTGTTTGGGTCTAACATTGCACGGCCGTGCAATTGTCAGTTAAAGCGACGCAGTGCCTACCACAAAAAATGGCCTGGTCATTAAGGGGGTAAATCCTCCTGGGGCTGAAGTGGTTAAAGTTCATGTGCGTGTAAAGCAGGGATATGCAATTAGCGGACCTCCACATGTTGCAAAACTACAAGTCCCATCATGCCTCTGGGTGTCATGCTTGTGGCTGTCAGAGTCTTGCTATGCCTCATGGAACTTGTAGTTCTGCAACAGCTGGAGATCCGCTAATTGCATATCCCTGGTGTAAAGGCAGGTGTCCCAATACTTTTGGTAATATAGTGTATTTATCTGCCTTTCTAGCCATATAGAAGGTGCATTAAGGGTGAAAAAAAGTGAAGCGACTACATAAAGGGCTAATGATTATAAGAAGCAATTGTCAGGTTATAGTCCACATCTGGGTAACAAACTCTCCTCCCCCTTAGTAATCATATTGATAAACAGCTTCTGACCTATTCGTTTTGCCCACTGAAGTCTGCTGTTCATGTTTTTAGTTGGGGCCGCTTTCCAGGAGTGACAACCGTTGGACCCAACTCTACCGTCTGCCCACACCAACCTCATATCTTTGTGATGTCTCTATACCACTGCAGACTTCTGTTTTCTGTCCGTCTGTCACTAGACATCCAATAGGAAGTGTCAATGTCGCCCAATGACGTGGACACCTAAGGAAGGACTCTCCCACTCTGCAGGTAAGAAGTGAGATGCCTCTCCACATCATCCAATCAGAGAACACTTTGCATTCATTCAGAAAATGCAAGGTATTCCCTAATTGGTGGCATGTCGAGTGGCTGAATCCCTGTGTTCAGAATACAGCAGGGCAGCCGTGGGTCCTGGAAACAAGTGGAGATCACTGAAGCAGTAGTGCCCACTTTAGTGATTTCCAGTTTCCAAGGGCATTATATTTACATAGTTTCATTGGTTCAAGCTGGGTCAATGTAACTATGTATAACATTTCCATACCAGAAAATCATCTTAAAGTGAAGCATTAAAAAATGCAAACCTCCATGAAATAACACGCCTGGGGGATGCTTTTACCCTCTCTTTGAAGTGTCATTTCTGTGCAATGTATACAACCTACTGCAACAACGATGACTATTACAGAGAAAAAGGAGTGTTAAAATTTCCAGAAAAATGACAGATCCCAGCTGCTTCCTTCTGTTTGTAAACAGACCATTCTATTTGTATACCAGACCCTTATCCTAGATGGTCTGCTATACACAGGGCCGGGACAAGGGGTGGGCAGGAGGGACGGCTGCCCTGGACACTATGGTTTATTGTAGGGATGTGGGTGTCCGGGGCCAGTTGCTTCTGTTAAAAGGCTGACAGGAGTAGTGACAGCAACATCACTGTTAACCCTAAGTGAAGGTGGGGGGCAGAGTTTGGCATCTTTGCCCTGGGTGCTGGATGACCTTGTCCCTGCACTGGCTGTACATGTTAATGGGGAGCACCCACACAAACAAAAAATAGCATAAGGTCCCCTATAATTTATATCAGGCTGATAAGGGCCTCTTCCCCAAAACCCTGGCCTGGTTGGTGGTTGTGGGGGTCTGCAGGAGGGGGGCTTATTGAAAACTGGAAATACCCTTCAATAATAAGTTGGCCCCATATCCGAACCTCCAATGTGAATAAATAAGTACCCCTACTCATTCACAAAAAATGTAAACATTAAAAAAATGCACAGGTGCTTTTTAAGCCCTTAAAAAAAATAATGTACATCTATCCATACATCCACATTCTGCAAGAAATGTATGCCCACATCAATCACTATGCCCAACACCCACCGAAAGTAAAAAAAAAGACAGCTCGCCCGCACCTGTTTCTAATATCTCCAGCGCATGACATTTTATTTTTTTTGTGAATGCATAAGGGTACTATGTACCATACTTATACCATACATTGACCATACCAAGAGGTACATATGAAATATCAGTTGGCAGTATCCCATCTTTACTTTACCTCTTCCTACCTTCCTACCCTCCATCTACATATAAACATTCCTCAGCACAATGCCCCACGCTTTGGATATATTTATAACTGTTCTCCTCCTTAATAGCCACCACCAGGGCTTTTTTTCTCGGAGAATAGGTGCAGGAACTCCCCCCCGTCTGAGTCACCCCTTGTCTGTGCCCCCTACCCACCTCTGACCACCGTCCCTTGATTCCACCCCCCTACCCACCTACCAGTACTGCCCCTTTTAGAGAATCCAGAACCAAGTATCATTTTGTGGTGCTAAATCATTTGTATGGAACATGTTAATGATAAAAAGAAAAGCAGTAAAATAGATCCCCTGCAGCCAGCAACAATAGAATCCCAGCAATAGATCCCCACACAACAATAGACTCCCCCACCAACAATGGACTCCACCCCAACAACAATAGATTCCCTGCAGCAACAGTGAACCACCAACAACTACATAGCACACCCAGTAACAAAATATCCACCTAAGCAACATTAGACGCCCCCCCCCCCCCACCAGCAACAACAGATCTCCCAGCAGCCAGCATCAATGGGTCCTCCAGCAGCCAATAAAAATAGACCTCTCCCTCAACAGTAGATCCCTTCCAGCAACACAAACCCCCCCCCTAGCAACAATAGATCCCCTGTCAGCAACAATAGACCCTCACACAAAATCAGATCCCCACCAGTGACAATAGATCCCCCAGCAACAAATATCAATAGACCCTTCAGCATACCCCACACCCCATGCTATTACATACATTTAGGAGGTGGAGGTGCCGGAACTGCGTTCCCCCGCGTTCACGCTGAAAAAAAACAGCTGGTGGCCCCCAATCTTGGATATCACAGCTCGGGTTCCCACTGACCACTGGGAATCAGTCCGCTATGGCATATCAGTCAGCAATCACATACAAGCTGGAAACTACGTTCAAAACAATCTTCAACTTGCAAATAAATATTGCCATCATCAGATTGCAGTATTAAAAATAAAACAAAAGTAAACAAAACATTTTTTTTTATACATTTTTATATATTCATAAGCCTAAGTTAAACAAACAGAGACGGGTTTTTTCTTTTAAAGGGTGTACCAAAAAATATTGCTTTATGTTCTTTAAAATTATTTAGGTATGCAAATTAGTCAGCCTTTTAACAAACACGTGCTGACGCTGCTACATTTGCCCTAGCAATCTAGGCATCAATGACCTCTTGGCACAAAAGGGCTAAGTAAAAGGAAATAAAAAAAGAGAATAACATTTTTAACCATTTGACCTCCAGAAGATTTACCCCCTTAGTGAGCAAGTTATTTTTTGCAATACAGCACTGCGTTATTTTAACAAATAAAATTTATGTCCTTTTTTTTTCCACAAATAGAGCTTTCTTTTGGTGTTATTTTTTTGCCTCTGCGTTTTTTATTTGTTGCGCTTTAAACAAAAAAAAAAAGGCTGACAATTTTGAAAAAAAAACATTTTCAAATTTCAAGCAGAAAACAAAATAATTTACAGCTGGAGAGAAATGACCTAATCCACAATGATCCATAGTTGTTAATATTTTCTGATGCATTCTTTTTCACCTGGTTAAGTATTTTGGGGTAAATTTATAGAGGAAAACAGCTTACAAGTTTTTCAAGTTGGAGGGTCGTTAGTGGGCCATGCTTATACAAGCCTATGTGCTCTTTTTCATTATTTGTTCATCTGTCTATGGACATCTTTAGAGGGTAAATAAAAATATATCATAGGTAGTAAAAAGTCTGACATTTAGGAGTTTGTAAATCCAATTTAGATCCACCAAAAAAAAAAAAGGAATAAGATTTACCAAAATGGAATAAATAATAGAAAGGTTAAAGCAAGTGTTCAATTTATCTAGATTCCATGATAGGTGAACCTTACGGTAATAGATTCAAATGTCAAAGATCAGTATCGGATTAATTTCCATAGTCAGGGGACCTTTGACTTTGGAATTAAATAACTGTCTGCAATGCGATAAAATAAAACCCATTATAAACAATTTTATTTAAAAGCATAAATGCTGCCCATGTGCCTTGCCTTCACTAAGAACAAATAATACAAAAAAAACAATAAAATAGACAAAGAGGCAAAACCGAAAAAAGAGGAAAAAAGGAGGAAGAAAGATGCTCATTGTTTGCTTTGCAAAAGAGGAAGGAAGGAATGAAAGAAAAGAAGGGAAGGAAGGAAGGAAGGAAGGAAGGGAGGAAGGAAGGAAGGAAGGAAGGAAGGAAGGAAGGAAGGAAGGAAGGAAGGAAGGAAGGAAGGAAGGAAGGAAGGAAGGAAGGAAGGAAGGAAGGAAGGAAATGTTTGTCTGGTATCATGGGAGGAAGATAGGAAGGAAGTTTCTGATTGGTAAGCATGAATGGCAAGGAAGGGGGAAACTGTTATGCCCCGTACACACGGTCAAATTTTCCGACGGAAAATGTGTGATAGGACCTTGTTGTCGGAAATTCCAACCGTGTGTAGGCTCCATCACACATTTTCCATCGGATTTTCCGACACACAAAGTTTGAGAGCAGGCTATAAAATTTTCCAACAACAAAATCCGTTGTCGGAAATTCCGATCGTGTGTACACAAATCCGACGCACAAGGTGGCCACTGCCCCGTTTATAGTCCCGACGTACGTGTTTTACGTCACCGCGTTTAGAATGATCGGATTTTCCGTCAACTTTGTGTGACCGTGTGTATGCAAGACAAGTTTGAGCCAACATCCGTCGGAAAAAATCCTAGGATTTTGTTGTCGGAATGTCCGAACAAAGTCTGACCGTGTGTACGGGGCATTACATTTGATAATAGTAAGGAGGAAATTGATAATAGTAAGGAAAGGATCCAACGCCTGTGAGGTTTTTTTCCCCTCTGTGTCCTATTGGGGAGATTTTCTTTCACTTCCTGTCCCATAGCCAAAATAGGAAGTGATAGAAAATCCCTCCAAAGTGAGAGAATCCCTGGTTGTCACCAGTGACCGGTGTCACTATTGGAAGACTCATCCTCTATTATTTTTCTGGGGACAACCGAAAATTTGGGAATTTCTTTCACTTTCAATGATTATGGTAAAACATGACGAGACATGAGTGGGTGAATCTCCCCAATGGGGTCACAGGCAGCATTGAAGACCTGACAGGTGTCCTAATCCCTATCTATTGAAAACTAAAAAAAATGTTTTATCTTTTATTATACTATAAATTGTATCTAAATCCCAAACTTTTTTTATTTATTTATTTTTTTATTTTGACTAGAGCAGGCAAGGGTTATAACCCTTTTTTGGGTTTTTATTGCTAAATCCTCTCTTGGGGAATTTTCCCTCTCTATTATCCCTGCTGACTATTGTCACCAGGGTGGAAAGTCATGGCAAATTTAAAAATATTTACCAAAAAAAAAAGCTAAGGGAATCTTCCAGTAAAACGACATGTTCTGGTGACAGCTGTCAAAGAATAAATTACCTCTCTCTTTGGAGAGATTTCCCCTCACTTCCTGTTGTGTCTCTGAAACTGGAAGTTGGAAGGGATATCTACTTCCCATTGGGACACAGACAGCAGCACACTCATTAAATGGTTCCAACCATTCCCTACTCTCTATCTAAAACAAAAACAAAATATTTGGCTTCTCACATTTAAATAATTGTATTAAGCTGTAATTGCTTGGGGGTTAGGCCAGTTATTTAGCTAACTTTCTTACGCTTGAAACCCTGTTTGGGTCACAAATGAAGACTGCCATTTACATAAAACAGTCATTTCTACAGACACCCATGATGGCCAATCCTCAACGGAAAATCTGTACTTATGGCTGCCGATGATGATGCTTTGTGATAGGAAACTCTGAATGAACCTAAATTAACTGAATACAAAGCATTATTAATAGACCTGGCCTGGGTTTGCTGGCCCTTTATAGATAATGGAAGTCATTTATCTTTGTAGAATTTATCTTAAAAAGAGCTTGGCAAAATGAACGCTAATTTCCATAATGAAAACAGTTTTCCAATTTAAATGTAAAAAAAAAAAAAATAGCAATAACTAGCGTCGAGAGTAAATTGTAATATTCTTGAATAATAATTGTTATTCTACTTGTTTTTGGTCCAGATGAGCTCTGAAAGCTGAACTCAGCAGATACTGGCACAACATATCTACAGTCAAAGGCAATCTGTCAAGAATATAATTGTTTTTTAAAAAAATTAAATGTAAAACAGATATAAAAATAATCTTTATTCATGCAGGATAAAATTAATTTGAAAAAAAAATCTCAGAGATCTGACAAGCTTTTAATAAAAGAGGGGGACATTTACAGTTGTGTTAACACTTGTTCGTGAACAGTATGTTCATAGCATACATCTGTAGCCACCCTGTCCTAAACAGGGGGAACTATTTACATTGAGCCTTGCTGGGTGGTTGTCAGCCCAAGCTGATTTATAATGTATTTGTTCCCTTGGTTTTCCCCTAGCTCCCCTTCCCGTACTGTTGTTTCTCTCTGCCCCCATTAGGTGCCCAACCAGTAGGAGGTTTATTACCAGTAGCACATGCTGAGGATAAAATAAATATTTTGAGTGGACCATGTAGGCTCTCACTGCCCCCCAGGCTTTGACCTGGGGAGGGTGCATGTGATTGAGCTGTCGCTTTAGGCCTGTCTGCCTTAAGTGGTCTATATGTGATTAAGCCTGGAGCCTGGGCCTGCAACTGTTCCTGTCTGGATACAGGATGGGGTTTCAAAGAAATTGATTGACTGTCCTAAAGAAGATATGTAAAAAAATTGTGGTCAGTACCAGAATCTAACAATTTAGTATGAAGGCACCAACATCCCCTAATTTATGAATAGAAAGCAGTATTTGGAGAGATTTGGGGCTTTCTGGGTGCATTACAGCATGAATATCACACAATATGTGTAAAAAAACTACAGTACTTTCATTTATATAAGAATACATTTAAAATCATTGCATACAGTACATGCGCATCCGGTTGTGTAAATAGGACGTGTTTGTATGGTGTTGAATTACTTTTCCCACACTTGAATTTCTACATGTTTCGCCATGTGGCTTCTTCGGGAAAAGTGTGGAAACTCATCTACTAAACAAATAAATACATACATCAATAAAGTACATTTCACATACAGGTTTACAATACCTTAAAAATCGCAAAGCATGTATATACAAAATGGATGCTCCCCCATACATGGCAGATATCCCTGTATATTGGTTCCTACCTCTGATGAATGAGGATTGGGACCAGATTATGAACAACTCATGAAGGAGGAGTAAAGTCCAATGTCTGAATGCATGATGGTTAGCCCAAAATGCCAGATCTCCCCCAGGGAGGGGTATACGTGGAAATGATATGCACTACTAGAGAGGTGTGCCCTATTAATCAATCAAAATGCATAAAGAGTATAAATGGGTTCCTGTTCTCATTCCAGAATCTATAAACAAACCAATATTCAAGCTAAGTCTTACTTTCAAATTTCTTTCAAAACAGGATACTGGGAGTCTCAAAGTACTTCAAACGGCATCAGTTAATTACTAAAACGGCAGGGAAAAGTGCAGATCTATAAAAGACACAGGTTCAGCCTATAAACAGTCAGAATCCATCCTGCATCACAGTGCATTGAAATGCACAGAACACTGCATATTAATAGCTTAATTCCATCTGTACCTGCCTCCATGTGTCAACACTCCACGGGTCAAAAGACTCCAAGGGGAGAAGGGGCCAGGGTCCATTCAGGGATGTTGCAAAAAAGGAACCTCCAATCATAAAGTGTAAGCTGGCTGAAAGAGGTGCATATAAAAAACACCAGACCATGATCCAAGATAATTTCTGTTGAAAGCCTACCTGTTTGCCATTGTTTCAAGTGTGAGACTCCCAGGGATACCAAGAAGATGGCTTCCGCCACGTGGGTCCTAAATGCCCCTCCCGGTTGCGTCACCGGGTGATCTTGACCACGCCCCCTAAAACGTCACAGTCCCAGCATGCCCAGGGACTGTGACATCATAAGGGGGCGGGGTCTCCGCCTATATAAGTCACAACGGAGCCCTCAGAGAGCAGTCCAGCCGGAGAGACCGTCATGTCAACATCTGGGGAAGAGAAGAGGGAAGAAAACAAGAAGCCCAGAAGCCCAGAAGTCCAGACCTCCGCTGGCAAGAGAGCGGCCTGAAGACAGCGGAGCCCCGTGAGAAGAGGCCGGAGAGCGGAGAAGAACCAACTGGACGCCGGGAGAAGAGGAACCGGAGGGACCCCTGAAGCCAGAAGAAGACCCCCGAAGCTGGAGGAAGACCCCCGAAGCCAGAGGAAGAGCCCCAAAGCCGGAAGAAGACCCCCCGGAGCTGTTTAATAAATTATTTTAAAAACCTAGGTGAATGGGTAGGGGTACCATATACCCCATACTCATTCACATAGGGTGGGGGGCTGGGATCTGGTGGCCTTCTTATTATAGGGGGCTCCCGGATTCCGATAAGCCCCCCACCCGCAGACCCCGACAACCAACGGCCAGGGTTGTCGGGAAGAGGCCCTTGTCCTCATCAACATGGGGGACAAGGTGCTTTGGGGTGGGGCGCCCCCTCCCCCAAAGCACCCACCCCCCCATGTTGAGGGCATGTGGCCTGGTACGGTTCAGGAGGGGGGGCGCTCGCCCGTCCCCACCCCCTTTCCTGACTGGCCGGGCTGAGTGCTCGGATCGGGGTCTAGTATGGATCTTAGGGGGGACCCCACGCCGTTTTTTTGGCGTAGGGGTTTCCCTTTATAATCCATACCAGACCTAAGGGTCTGGTATGCCCCGCGCTCGCCGCAATAGGAAAATGTGTTTTTCCTATTGCAGCGAGCGCGAAATGCAATACCCTGCCCTTGCGTCGTATCTGGTCCGTTGGACCAGCATACAGACGAGCGGGCTTTCCGTCGGACCAGCACACAGACGAGCGGACTTTCCACCAGAAACTGAGTCCAACGGAAAGATTTAAAACATGTTTCGAATCTAGGTCCAGCGGGCTTTTGGGAAAAAGTCCGCCGGAAAAGTCCCCCAGAGCCTACACACGGTCGGATTGTTCGGCGGACTCTGGTCCGCCGGACCAAGTATGCCGGAAAGTCCGCTCGTGTGTACGCGGCGCATTGGGTGGTGAACCTTGACAAACCAATATGCCAAATATCCATTCCCATGATGGTCCAGTGAAGATGAACCATAGTTCAGTCGCTACATCTAGAGGGCAGCAAAACAGATGACAAGAATGCATGGCTTTCCATCCTCACATTAAAACCAAGCTATGGCAGACCCAACCAGGACAGGGGCTTTTGGAGGGGGCTACAGGGTAGCCTCTTGCCTACTGACTATGGGCCCTGGCTTTTGTGGGGAGCTCTATTCTTGGGAGGTGTGTGCCTGGGGGACCCTTGGAGTGGTCTTGCTTCAGATTAAAGTCTATGGCTCCCCAAAACGCACAGAATCTGGGAACTGAAAGACCCAGATACATATGTGGGGCCTCTATGTCCAAATCAGCAATGACCGGGTTTGGGGAGCAGGAGGCACTGTTTGGCGGAAGCACCTAAGTGGGGTACCAAGGCGTTCCATCACATAAACAATTTAAAATACCATACATAAAAAAACTTAGATTCTTTCTAAATCTTTATCTAAAAAGATGGCCAAAAAGTGAGGGCGCCAACAACCTTTGATGAAGAGCCAGGTCACTGCTTGCATCAGGACTGAGGGCTTTGGGCAAGTACTGAGGCAGGGTGTTGTGATGCTTTTAAAAAGCTATGTACAGCACCCTGCTGGCCCCTCGCACCAGACATGATATGTCTGCATTGCATATAGAAGCACAGCGAACCAGCAATGATGCCACTGGGTCTACAGAAAAGGAATGAAATTAAAATGGAAAGGTTTTTTTTGTTTACAGCATGGTGGGTGGAGATATAAACAGTAAAGGCAAAATATAAGTAGATTAAAGCATAACTCCACTTTTGTTGAGAAAAACACATTCCCCTCTGGGTGATCTATGTACATTGCAAGGATTATAACAACCTTTGTTGCAGATTCCTACCTTTTGTTATTCTGAAGTAACCCATGTGTGTTTGTCTGTGTCTCTGTACTGAGTGAGTCTAAGGCCCCTTTCACACTGGGACGGTGGGTTCCTCGGCGGTAAAGTGCCGCTATTTTTTTTTAAATTTATCCCTTTCTCTGCACTTTTACCCACTGCTAGCGACGGAGAAAGGGTTAAAAACCAGCCGCAAAAGGGTTAAAACCACCGATAAGCGCTGCTGCAGCAGCGCTATGCCTAAGGTATAACCGCGCTGCCCCATTGATTTCAATGGGCAGGAGCGGTGTATACAACACTCCTTCACCGCTCCAAAGATGCTGCTAGCAGGACTTTTTTTAGCATCCCGAGGGCTTTTACACTGGAGAGACAGCAGCGGCTCTTTCAGGACGCTTTGCAGGCGCTATTTTGAAAAGGGGGGAAAGGGGTCTAATGGGTGTGGTTTCATAATTAACTGTCAGGTGTGCAGCTGCAGGGCACTAATGAGGACATCTGCTGGGCCTGCATCCCTTTAGACATGCTCCTATTGAAATGATCTCTCCAAAAAATGACATTTTTGTTGCAGGGGATGCCTGAAATCTGAATTGTATCTTAGGCAGACTTCTGGGAAAATTGGCGAGCCAATCACACAAACAGGAAATTATGTTTCTGGGGCGTGGCCAGTACACACTCTGTGTATAGAACAACTCCGTGTAGCCATAATGCAATGCATTCTCAGAAAATTACAGTGGCTGCAGATTGAAAAGGAAAGGTAATTTTTAATAACATTCAATTACAATATGATTAGTGTCGCAATTATATGTGCTTTATTATTTTTTCTTTATTTGCTATTTTTTTTCCCCACGAAAGTGAAGTTACCCTTTAAACTTCAGCTTTGTTTATTCTTTATATCACCAGACTTGTTTTGCAGATTTTCTGGTCCTTTAAGAAGCAAGCAATTCAAGGATTAGGCAGTAAAAAGCAAGCTGTCAATCTGTAGGTTCAATCTTATTTAATCGTCATACATGACACAGGCTAAATGTGCATCTGCATTTTGAACAGTCTCAGAGGGAGTCCTTACTGACAGATTATAGCCAGACGTGGTTGCTGCACGGAGCGGAGTCTTTTGTTCTCTTACTCAGAGAGCGCCGGGCATCCACATAATCAGCTACTAATCGCAATTTTGTTATGCAATTTCAGGATGGTCCTTACTCTTGCTGAGTCAATTTCCGTCCACAAAACAAATGTTGTCTGTTTGTTTACCGTTCATTTGCAATATTTATTTTGCCAGGCTAATGGAGTTGGCACAGTGTCATATGCCCAGAAAGGACATTTTTAACCTTGGTGATGATATGGAGAACAGTTGGCAGCGACTCCCTTGTCACTCAGAAGCGTTTTAACAAATACTTCCTAAAGCTTTGTGTACAGGATTTAGTCCATAGCAAAGTTTAATTTTTATGTAATATTTGTTTTTCCTGCTGTGGAACACACCTGAAAGCCAAAAACATTAATGTTGAACTTTATGCTCTTTTTACTTCGTAATAGAGTAGGAAAGGAAAATAAAATAAAACCTTTGTAAAGCAGATGTAAATCCTAACTGAAGAGAGAATTTACTTATGCCGCGTACACACGGGCGGACTTTTCGACCGAACTGGTCTGATGGACCGAGTCCGGCGGACAATTCGAGTGTGTGTGGGCTTCATCGGACCTGCAGTGGACTTCTCCGAAAATCTGATGGACTTTAGATTTGGAACATGCTTCAAATCTTTACGTCGGAACTCCGCTGGACCCAATTCCTAGCGAAAAGTCCGCTCGTCTGTATGCTAGTCCGACGGACGAAAACCGATTCTATGGCAGCTATTGCCTGGCTACTGGCTATCAACTTCCTTATTTTAGTCCGGTCGTACGTCATCACGTACGAATCCGTCAGACTTTGGTGTGATCTTGTGTAGGCAAGTCCGTTCAATGGGAAAGTCCGTTGGAAGTCCGCCGAAAGTCCGTCAGATAGTCTGTCGGACCAGTCTGGTCGAAAAGTCTGCTCGTGTGTACGTGGCATTAAAGTGTTTGTTACCCCACAACAATTCACATTCCTGATATGTGCCTGCTGTACCATGTACTTGTATGAGAAAGTATCCTGTTCTCTTTGTATTTCTTCATTTGTGTGAAATCCCTGGTGTTCCTGCCAGTCCCTCTGCTTTCTTATTAAAAACTGACCACACCAGGCAGGAGGACACACCGTGGTCAGTTCTCTAGCTGTGCTGGGAGCTCAGCCTGCTCTCCTCCAATGATCAGACTAGCCCTGACACACCCCACCTGCAGATCCTGCCACTGGGAAGCTCAGTGTGCTGCCGATTCTCCTCCCCCCAGCTCTTATGCAGCTGAGAACAGAGGGAATGTGATCACTCATATAAAAGGGGAGAAAAGGTATTTATAACATTTTTTTTTTAATCCATACACAAAGGTTCTTCCTTTCATTTCTATTTTAAACTGAATGGGTTGTTTTACAAGGTGATTGTTTACACTCACTTTAATATTTATTGGGTTCCCATATATCTAACAGTTGCGCAAATGTGGACAAATTAAAAAGGGTAAATAGTTGTGCGTGGTAATGACTCCTAAATATACAGTATCTCACAAAATTATGTACACCCCTCACATTTTTGTGAATATTTTATTATATCTTTTCATGTGATAACACTGAAGAAATGACAATTTGCTACAATGTAAAGTAGTGAGTGTACAGCTTGTATAACAGTGTAAATTTGCTGTTCCCTCAAAATAACTCAACACACAGCCATTCATGTCTAAACCGCTGGCAACAAAACTGAGTACACCCCTAAGTGAAAATGTCCAAATTGGGCCCAATTAGCCATTTTCTCTCCCGATGTCATGTGACTCGCTAGTGTTACAAGGTCTCAGGTGTGAATGGGGAGCAGGTGTGGTAAATTTGGTGTTATTGCTCTCACTCTCTCAAACTGGTCACTGGAAGTTCAACATGGCACCTCATGGCAAAGAACTCTGAGGATATGGAAAAAAGAATTGTTGCTCTACATAAAGATGGCCTAGGCTGGGGGGCGTGGCCAAGATCGGCATGTGAGAGGAAGTGTTTCTCACAGCTCCACTTCAGCACACCGAATCGATCCTTTCCCAGCAGCGATCCGGTGCCAAAAAACGGCGATCCGACCCGCTCGCCCTCCCGGACCATCCACCGGCCCTGTGTACAAGAGGGAAAGCCAAGAAAAAGGAGGAAAACATGACCTCCGAAATCCAAGATGGCGCCGCCGCGGCCCTGGCACAGCGCACACCAAGGGGAAATGAAAGACACAAAGAAGCGGCTAGCAAGAAGGCGCAGAAGCTACAGGGTAAGGAATACCAGAGAGATATGATGTACTATACCCAAAAGATGGGGGGGCACCGAGCGCAAGAAGCAGGGGGGTCTGCAACAGTGTCCCAGGCAGAAGCACATGAGAGGGGAGAGCAGGACACGGTCTATGCTGACATGCAGGGAGAGGTGGATGATGCAGCAGAGCGGCCCCCTCCTCTATACACAGATACAGACAGTGAAGAAACTGAGCAGCCAACTCTAGCTGACATACTTAAAGCTGTGCATGTCTGCACGGCTTCCGTGAATACTCTTAAAGAGCAATTTGGAGGGCTGAGAGAGGATGTATCCCTGCTAAGACAAGATTTACAGAAAATCAGAGAACGTACGACTGCTGTGGAAAGCAGAGTAAGTGATATCGAAGACAAACTCCCGCCAGTGGCTCGTGAGGCACATGCGGCCTATCAACTTGCTAAAGATACCAACAACAGAGCTGACGACATGGAAAATCGCTTAAGACGCAATAATATACGCATCGTAGGCCTGCCAGAGAAAACGGAGGGTAAGGATGCCACCACATTCATAGAGGCCTGGCTGATCGAGGTATTCGGCAGAGATGCCTTTTCCCCGTTCTTCACAGTAGAGAGGGCGCACCGAACTCCAGGCCGCCCGCTACAACCGGGAGCCCCCCCCAGACCCCTTCTTGCCCGGCTTATGCACTACAGAGACAGAGAAGCGGTGCTGAGGAATGCCAGAGAAAAAGCTAATGTCCAGGTGAATGGGGTCAGAGTGTCGTTCTACCCTAACTTCTCTGCGGAGGTACAAAAACGTAGAGCCAAGTTCTCAGATGTGAAGAGACACCTACGGGCTCTGCAGCTTCCATATGCCATGCTGTACCCGGCTAAGCTGAGAGTTACTGCCGACAGACAGGCCCACTTCTTTGAATCAGCCCAAGATGCAGCTATGTGGCTTGACCGCAATGAACAGGCCTTAAGACAACGAGACAGAGAAGATGAGGACAGACCTGCATGACACACATAACAGCGGAAGTCTTCTGGTATCCCAACATATAGTTTTACAGTGAATTTATCAATAGCTCATTTATTTCCCCTTCAGGGCTAATATTCTCTGTGGAATACTGCAGTTTGGTATTATAATCATACCCATTTCTACCTTGGAGAATGTTTTTGCTTTATGCTGCTGGGAACTTTGATATAGTTACACGAACAGTGAGCTATCTTGTGAAGTAGGCAAGAGAAAATGTGTTCTTTCTACGTGAGAGATAAAGCGAGCAAGCCATGTTGGCTATGGTTTCAATTTCAACTGTATGGGCGTGTCCTGTTGACAGCCTGGTTTTGTTTTTTCTTTCTTTTCTCTTTTTTATACGCTTTTTGCTTATACCAAAGTATACACTACCGAAGATTTCTGTACTGGAAATGCTGCATATTACCAATACTGGTCACTGATCCCGCGGACATGCGATTAAGGTCTGTTCTTTCAGACCGGAAACGGAAAGCGTGGCCCTGGAACAAAACCCATACATGGGGAGAGGATCCTCTAATATTGTTTTGCCCGACAGAAGTAGCTGAGATCAGGAATTGGGTGGCCATGACTCCCGAACTACCTTACTCCTTAAGATCATGCAAAGATTTGCCAAATGGCTGAACTGCCAATAATTACATGGAACGTCAGGGGCTTAGGGTCCCCTCTTAAGCGAATGATGATTTCCTCATGTCTGAAAAAATATCACCCTATGATTTTGTGTATGCAGGAGACACATCTAACACCTGAAACTAAATGTTGTCTTAAATATGCTTGGGTGGGGAAAGCATATCACTCCACTCACACCTCATATTCAAGGGGTGTGAGTGTAATGATACATGGCTCTATAGATTACCAAGAATTTGATACATGCATAGATACTGAGGGTAGATATGTTTTTTTGCATTGTAGGATTGGGATGCTAAACTGTATACTGGCATGTGTATATGTGCCCCCGCCGTTTACGGTGGCGGTGCTAAGGTTACTGCTGACTTATCTTGAAGGTAGACCAGATCTGCAGTTGCTGATTGTGGGGGACTTTAATTGCTGGCTGAGTCCTTCCGCGGACAGGCACCCTAGTTCTGGGGTTCCTGCCACGCTGAAGGACTCCCCATTGCTTAGACTGCTTAATGAGGTTGGTTGGATAGACATATGGAGACACAGACACCCGGATGAGAAGCAATTTTCATGTTTCTCCAAAACTCATGGGACATTGTCTAGAATTGATTTAGCTGTGGGTAACCTGGCCATGCTCCCATCCGTCTCGGAAGTGATATATAAGCCGCGTAGTGTTTCAGACCACTCACACTTAGTGATTACCATGATTATATCCCCGAAAACGGGGATACCTAGAACGCCATGGAAAGCCTTCTGGCTAAAATTATTTTTACCCCAGAATGAGATGGAGCGGAGCATGGGAGAGTTCCTTAATAATCGAGAGTTTCTGCAGTCACCGATGGAACAATGGGATGCCTTTAAAGCCTATTTGAGAGGTTTACTTATTTCGGAGATAGGGAGAGTGAAAAAGAATTCCTCAGAACATAAGGAGGAACTTGAGAGACAGGTTGGGTCCCTGGAGGAGGCTTATATACGCACACCGACAGACTCGGCTAGGGAGGTATGGCAGTCAGCTCAATCTGCGTATGAGCGGTTGCTGTCCTCCACAGCAGAGAAAAAGCTGTTCTTCTCCAGGCTGGCATTCTATGAGGAAGGAGAAAGTACGGGGCGTCTTTTGGCTAGGATAGCTAACTCCCAACAACGTTCCCCTGTAATAGGAGCCATTAAAACACCGGAAGGAAGGTTGGTGAGCTCCCCTGACCTTATACTAATGGAACTGGCCAAATTTTACAAAAATCTGTATCTTCCGACGGGGCAATATACCTCGGAGGAACTGGCAGACTATTTGGGTGACATTGACTTTCCACAACTCACGAGGAGTCAGAAGGAGGATCTGGATGCTCCTCTCACTCTGGATGAGTTACAGGACGCATTGGCAGCTTTCCCTAACTGCAAGGCCCCTGGGGCGGATGGGATTCCCATAGAGGTTTATAAGCAATACGCTGACATCATTTTGCCAAAGCTGCTAATGGTTTTCAATGCTTCCAGGGAGAATAGACGTTTACCCCCCTCTATGACCACAGCTAATATAGTTCTTATACTGAAGCCAGGAAAGGATCCAACAGATCCGGGTTCTTATAGACCTATATCCCTTTTGCAAAGCGATATTAAGCTTCTAGCTAAGGTACTAGCGATGAGGCTGAATGGAGCCATTACGGCCATTATACACCCTGATCAGGCGGGGTTTATGCCTAATAAGTCTACGGCTGTAAACTTAAGACGGTTTTATTTGAATATGCAATCTGCGGCGGATAATCTTGGACAAAGGGCTTTACTCTCACTGGACGCTATGAAGGCCTTCGATAGCGTGGAGTGGGATTACTTGTGGGGGGTGCTTGGACGCTTCGGTTTTGGGGATGTTTTCATCTCATGGGTACGTCTGCTGTATCACAGTCCACAGGCTGCCATTAGGGCATCGGGGGCTATGTCACACACATTCAATTTGGGGAGAGGCACGAGGCAGGGGTGCCCCTTGTCACCCCTGCTGTTCGCACTAGCTATAGAACCCCTAGCTATTAAAATAAGAGCCAATCCTGAAGTTGTCGGATTTCGATATGGCGACAGGCAAGAAAAATTGATGCTATATGCCGACGACACCATGATTTTGCTTGGTGATGTGGACAAATCTCTCAATGCAGCTATGTCAACCATATTGGAATTTGGACGATACTCAGGACTCCAGATTAACTGGACCAAATCCTCCTTGATGCTTATCGATGAGGGGAGCACTCCCCCTGACAATAGTGTAGTACCCCTGGTCACCTCGTTCAAATATCTAGGTATTCAGGTGACGCCTAGGATAAGAGAGTATGGTAGACTAAATATATCCCCTCTGCTGCAAAAATTCAGAGAAAGGATTAGAACATGGAATTCACTCTGTCTGTCGGTCGCAGGCAGGGTGAATTTGATTAAAATGATTCTTATGCCCCAACTGCTTTATGTACTTCATAATACACCCATGGTAATAACCCTTAAAACTTTCCGGATTATTAACTCCTTGTTCAGACTACTAATTTGGAGAGGGCGCTCTCCAAGGATTAAACTCGAGCACCTCCAACGCCCTAAGGACGAGGGAGGGCTAGCCCTCCCTAATCCCTGGCTCTATTATATAGCTGCGCAGCTGCAGCATCTGATAGGTACAATGTACACTGGCGCAGAAAAAGAGAGACCCGCAAGTAGCTCCTCAGAAATGGTAATGCTCCATACAGTTAAAAAAGACTCGGTCCCGACGGCCCTAGAGGCCATGAACTTTGGGAAATCCAACAAGAAGTACCCGACCTATGACTTAATACAAAAAATATGGTCTAAAACTAAATATATGCAGGGGGTAACAGGATTCACAGACTACAGCCCAATATGGTTTAATGACACATACCCAGAATTAGCTAAGATGCAGAATGGGGCGATATGGAGAAAATATGGGGTGTTGTATATTAGGCAGATTTTCCAAAATGGGAAATTACACCCATTTGAGACCTTACAGAGGTTATTTGCTCTACCACAGTCTATGAGGTTCTATTACTTGCAATTAAAACACGCAGTAGAGGCACAGAGTAAATCTGCGGATTGGGTTTCTTCACACACACCTGTGTTTAATGTGATTGCAGGAGCAAATAATACCAAAGGGTTTATTTCACAGTGTTATAGTATGTTACTGCAAAGCCTTTTAAATAAACATCCTTTGGGAATGCTTGCTAAGTGGGAGAGAGATGTCGGCCCGTTAGATGGGGATCAGTGGGAAGAGGTGCTACAGGCCGTGCCCACATGCTCTCTGAATGTTGCACACAGGCTGACACAATTGTACATCATATTAAGAGTTTATTATACCCCTCATAGGTTATATGCTATGGGCCTTAGACCCACCCCTTTATGCACTAGATGCAAAAGAGAACATGGGGACCTAATCCACCTACTATGGAGGTGCCCAAAGCTTCGCCCCTATTGGAAAGGGGTGGTGGACACTGTCAATAGGGTATTTCAGGTCACTTTGCCTACGAATCCCAAGCACTGCTTGCTCAATGTGATAGATGAATTGGGATGGGAGGAATGTACTAAAGTGGCAATTACCAAAGCTGTATTCCTGGCAAGGAAACTAATTATGAAACACTGGATTTCTGAAGAGCCCCCTGCTCTTAAAGAATGGGTTAACGCTGTGGGGGAAATGTTAAGAAAAGACAAGGTGATATACCAACACAGAGGTTGCCCACAGAAGTTCGAGAAACTCTGGGGACCATGGCTGAATGTTCCGGGGCTTGCCCCGGGGGATTTGGTCGTGGGCAGACTGTTGGGATTTGGGACATGAGACCCTAAGTATTGGATAACTATGGCTATCTTACAAAGGCATAATACCGTATGTGGATCAATTACTCCATTTGTTTAGGATAGGGATGGACAAATGGTTTTTGTTATGCAGATGTATGTGATGAATAAAATGATATTCAGTGGAGCGGGTGGTGTTTGGGTACAGGCTAGTTTAATAATGCAGCCAGTAAGACACACAAATGTAGAATGTCTGACAGATATAAGCATTCCAAAATGTAAATGTGAAGTCGGTATGTGTATGTTTTTACATGTTTTTCTCAATAAAATATTTTTCTGGATAAAAAAAAAAAAAGATGGCCTAGGCTATAAGAAGATTGCCAAGACCCTGAAACTGAGCTACAGCACGGTGGCCAAGACCATACAGCGGTTTAACAGGACAGGTTCCACTCAGAACAGGCCTCGCCATGGTCAACCAAAGAGGTTGAGTGCACGTGCTCAGCATCCTATCCAGAAGTTGTCTTTGGGAAATAGATATATGAGTGCTGTCAGCATTGCAGCAAGGGCTTAAGGGATGGGGGTCAGCCTGTCAGTGCTCAGACCATACGCCACACACTGCATCAAATTTGTCTGCATGGCTGTCGTCCCAGAAGGAAGCCTCTTCTAAAGATAATACACAAGAAAGCTCGCAAACAGTTTGCTGAAGACAAGCAGACTAAGGACATGGATTACTGGAACCATGTCCTGTGGTCTGATGAGACCAAGATAAACTTATTTGGTTCAGATGGTGTCAAGTGTGTGTGGTGCCAACCAGGTGAGGAGTACAAAAACAAGTTTGTCTTGCCTATAGTCAAGCATGGTGGTGGGAGTGTCATGGTCTGAGGCTGCATGAGTGCTGCCGGCACTGGGGAGCTACAGTTCATTGGGGGAACCATGAATGCCAACATGTACTGTGACATACTGAAACAGAGCATGATCCACCTCCCTTCGAAGACTTGGCCACAGGGCAGTGTTCCAATATGATAATGACCCCAAACACACCTCCAAAAGGACCACTACCTTGCTAAAGTACTTGAGGGTAAAGGTGATGGACTGGCCAAGCATGTCTCCAGACCTAAACTCTATTGAGCATCTGTGGGGCATCCTCAAACGGAAGGTGGAGGAGCACAAGGTCTCGAACATCCACCAGCTCCATGATGTCATCATGGAGGAGTGGAAGAGAACTCCAGTGGCAATCTGTGAAGCTCTTGTGAACTGCATGCCCAAGAGGATAAAGACAGTGCTGGAAAATAATGGTGGCCACACAAAATATTGACACTGGGCCCAATTTGGACATTTTAACTTAGGGGTGTACTCACTTTTGTTGCCCACATTTTAGACATTAATGGCTGTGTGTTGAGTTATTTTGAGGGGACAGCAAATTTACACTGTTATACAAGCTGTATACTCACTACTTTACAGTGTAGCAAAGTGTCATTTGTTGAAGTAATTCAATGATGGACCATAATATGCAAGCTGGCAGACTGCAACCTGTAGATATTCAAAGATAATGCTTAAAGAAAAATGTAACTGGGACATGGTCGTGAATATAGTGACACCCAGCAACCATACCTTAGACCAGAAGATTGGTCAAGCCATTTCTGACAACACCCGCCCCACCACCACCAAAAAGAAAAGTGGACTGCAACCACATTGGGGAGCTCTTGTTTAACATGAAACCAAGGACCACCTAACTTGACTTGATAGAGCTACTGTACTGTTTTTGCTTATTCATTGGACTCCTCAAACCAGGACTTGCAAGTATTTTCATTTTCTACTCCTTTTTATTTCTCTGTTGCATTGTTGTCTCATTGTTTCTTTGTAAATATTTAAATTTGCACCATTTTGACCTTTTCATTATTAAACTATACTTGGAAAAATCTTAAATTGATTGCCCTAATGCAAACTAAATGAATCCCTGTCTCTTTAAAGAGTGATACTGTAGTATAAATCTCTGGATATACATGTCTGTGGTGGCAGTGTGTGTACAGACATTTATTTAAATTTATAATTGTCATTGCTGATATTGTGAAGGGTTGATAGGCCCAAAGCTATCTGGTGGAATTTTGGGGTGTAAAGGGTTAACTACACCCAGTGACAATCGCTCTCAGTCTGTTGGCACGTAGATTGTGGTCCTGCAAGCTGGAGAATCTTTGTGCAGGGGGGAGACTGAGAGTGGCATTGTTGCGTATCAGTGACAGTGCAGTGTGAGATTGACCGGTTATTTGTAATAAGTTGGTGGAAAAGGCCGTGGTCTGAACCACGATTGTCACAATTCTGACCTATAAGAAAAGGCTGTGACCCTTACTGCCACACCAGACATGAAGTTGACAGAGCTTAAAATATAGTAGTTTGTTCCAAAAGACACAGCTTGTTTAATTTCCGATTACAGCATTTACAGAATCAGCTTAATTAATATTTTAAAAAAGATGTTACAAAACAGGCAATTAGCCACAATAAAACAAATGGGATTAAAAGTGAAAAATACTCTGCAAAGTTCATCTGGTCGTTGATTTCCGCAGAGTCCAATCCACTGCATAGTAAGTTCATTCTGATGTATTAAAGTGTTACTAAACCCACAACAGTAAAATCAGTGTGTGTGTACAGTAAAGCATGCTTGTTATGCTCACTGTGGAACCTAAGGGGTTAAAAAAGACTGTTTGATCCTGTATGCACAGACCCTCCTGACTGCAATACAGGTCCGGATAAGACAGAGTACTAAAGTCACTCTGCACATGCATGCTCAGTTTGTTGCGTATTACTAGAGAGTTTTTTTTTTCTTGAGAGAGTGCATGTGATCAGCACAAGGCCAATCAGCACTGTCCAGACAGAGGGTCAGGCAGTGGCGGCCACTCAATGCAGGGCGTCAAACGCATAGATTTCATAGGAGTTTTTTTTAAGCACATGATTAGAGCCTGAGGCTCAAAATAGCTTAAAAAAGGGTGGACTTGGGGAGCAGAGCACTGAGGGGTGGTTGGGGGGTTTGTTCGCCATCGACCGAGCGATGGGGGGGTTGATTGATCAACTGACTGAACGCACGGGGGGTGTTTTGTTTGCTGCCCCCTCCAAAAAATGGAGCACCACCTGCTACTGGGGTCAGGGGTCCTGGATCCTGATAGGATAGCTCAGTAAAGTATGAAAACTCCTCCAACAAGCTTTAACCAGGAACTGCTAGAAGTCACAAGACTGCTATATACTGCTGATGAGAAAAGGTATTTAGCTGTTTATATTTACTAAAATAATTGCATTTCCAAGTTCTGTGTACTGTGGGGGACCAGATATGGTGAATGCAGGGTCTTGGGTTTAGTAACACTTTAGGGTCATCAGCCTCATGAATGACCCTTAGCAATCCCCTATACTTTCAAGTGTAAACAAGATCTACAGCTGCCAATTGCAGAGGCCTTTTGTTGAATCTTCAGAGGATGTTTACCACATAACCAATCAAAGGGTCTGAGGGGTGTGCTGACTCTGAGGGGTAATGAAGTGTTATTTGAACAAAATCAATATATCGAAATTAGAAGACTTTACAATCTTACAACCAAAATCATTTTGAATAGAAATGAAATCATGATTTGATAGGCATCAAACATGATATGGATCTTATACAAATTCATCTTAGGAGAGGTAATGTCCACCTTCTGCACCTCACACGGTTTAACTCATTTTTTTTCTTATACATCTGTATAATTGCTTAATGGAGGTTTAAAACACCCTATTATGACCAGGATATATTAGTCTATAGAGGTCTGTTAGAGGGCTGTTAGAGGTCTGTAGAGGGCTTTGTTAGAGGTTTTATTATATGGCAATTTTGCAGCAGGGCATAATTAGTCTTGAGGCTCTGAGGACCTTGGCTAAGTACTGTTTATAAAACTTGATCCACGCAAGTTGGCCGTTTTGATTGTGTGGGTTATATGAAATTTGTCAGCTCTCTTACTGGTGCTACAGACACAAGGTTTAAATCTGATTGCTATGTTTCTGATTTGCAAATTATGGTGGAATGAGAGATTTGCAGAAACTTGGCGCTATATTCCCCTCGCACACATACAAGATGCTGGCTGTTCAGTAGTGCTGGGTGCTTTAATGAGCGTGGGTTGGAAACCATGGATGATCCATTTGAAGAAATGTCATCAGCAGACCAAGGATTCCCTGAAAGAGCCACGCAGGGCCCCTTCACCAGGCAAGTGATGGCAGGGCACTTGTCCGATGAAGGGGCCCTGCTTGGCCCCAAAACGTTGCTGTATATTTATCGTGTGATCACAATAATAATGCTTTGGACCCTTTCGAGGAATCCTTGGTGTGCTGATGACATTTTTTCAATTTGTGGAAACTTGGGGTGCATGAGACCTCATTATCATCACAACTTCATCCTCTCCCTTCATCCATAACAGAGGGAAAGTGGATATGTAGTCCTCAGAGATTAAAAACAATGTAACTGAATAGATCGCAGTACAACCAGGGAGCACGGGGAAGTTGTCAACTGACAGGACCACAGGTAATTGTTTTGCACATAATTTAAACTATAATCAAAAAGCTTTAAGATGCATATTTAATAGATCAAAAGGCATCAAATAAGAGTGGTTCACTGCTAGGGTTTACATATCCTTTAATCAGGTCAACTGTTGTAGCAAACTGGCGATTGTTGACAAATTTCTGATCACCAAGAACTGGCCTGATCTGATTTGGGTGAAACGGCTCCCTCATTACTATACTGGACCTTTTAGGCCCAGGTGAATTTTATCATAAAGCTAAAGAGACATTGAGTAGCAAAGAATTTATACTGTACAAAGCAGGTAGTACTGGAGGAAATAAGGGAGATTTCCTTCATAGAATAAATTTACAATACAAGAGGACTTTCTTTTTTACTGCCGTGGTTTGTTTTAGAACAACATATGTTTGATGTCTGGGACATGCTGCATTTTAGACCTGCATAAGATTAGGTTGCAAAGAAAAGAGGTTACTTGAAGTGCAGCTTTGGTAATGGCCTGGAAGGTAACCCTATCAAGCAGCGTATTGTTTCTAAGAAAGATTGCCGATGACCTTTTCCTCAATGTGGTCTTGAATTACAATTCTTTTCAGCTGTTTCACTCTAAGGGGAAATAATTGAGATCATTCTCAGCTCTGGTATCAGCTGCCCAAAACCTCTGTCCACATAGTAATGTGATCATCTTAACAGGTTACAATAGACATGTTAATTTCAGGAAGAGGCTCTAGTTTTGTGAAAGTGTTATAGAATAGAACTACCGTATATGAGTACATTAACATTGTAAAAATCACTACTTTTCTTCTATCTCATTTAGGTATATGCAACTCCAATCATGAAAATTTAATTTAAGCATGTGTAATGCAAATCCAATTTTATCACAGGGTAATGTAGTGTATTTTCACAAGCCATTTTGAATATTTTAAATCTAATCATTTTATTAAAATAATAACTATTGATCCTGCCACTAAGGTCTGTGTTTAGGTAATTTCTGTTATATGCTCTGATCCTGTCCTCCAACTATGCAGTTGTGTTGTCACCCTATCCCACAGGCTTCCAATAGAGTATACATTTTTACCTGTGAAAGTTAAAGTGTTACTAAACCCAGGACCCTGCATTCACTATACAGCATCTGGTCTCCCACAGTACACAGAACATGGAAATTGGAAAAGACATTGAATACCTTTTTTTTTATCTGATTAAGACTGGGGGCTAATTGGGCTTTATCATAAACCATACATACCTAAATTGGCATGTTTAACTTTCTGAAAACTGAAAATCCAGAATGAATGATAATGTTCTCTCTTTCCATGATACTTACATTAAGGCATTTTCAACAAGTAATAATAATAGAGACTCGGGCAACAGATAAAATATACTAAATTGATTGATTGGCCTTTAAAGTGGATGTAAACCCAATGTCATCCTTTCTAAACTACTGCCATAGGGGTTATCTATAAGGATATACATGCCTCCTGCATGTATCTTTACCTGTCAAATGTCTCCCCTCTGTCTGTTATGAGACCCAAAAAACTGCAGATTCTGTGGGTGGGTCTGTTGTCTGGAGCTCGGTGGGTGGAGCCGTGATCTCAGTAGACTCCCCGCCCACCTCTACACTCCCCTTGTCAATATGCATTTTCTCCTGTGTATTTCTTACACTGAACTTCTGCTATGATCTCTAACATCCAGTGAAAAGACAGGAAAGTAACCACATGACTTCAGCATGCCAAATCTGGGGTGAGGTGTGGAACAGCCAATCCTTGAAGAGCTGCTGAAGAAAGGAGTGGGGGAGGGAATTAAAAAATAATGTTTTAGGCTAGTGCAAGAGATATGCAAATCACCTGTCACTCCCAGCAAGGGGGAGGATTTGACAAAGTTTTTCTCAGTTTGTCAAGATTTCTCTCACTGAACAATAAAAGAGGATTGCTCAGAGATGGATTAACTCTGTGTGGCAAGACTGGGCTCAAATGATAGGAAATCTTATACTCTACAGTATGATAAAAAAAATCGGGTTTATATCCACTTTAAGTGCCACATCCCTATTTGAAATGATATAAAGAAAAGGCTAGTTACCTCAAAATATGGTAGGACAGTGGTCAGGTTCTCCTCTTTCCCCACGCCCAATCTCATCTAGGTAAGTGGCAGAGTCATGTGGCAACATGTTTCATTTGTTTCTTGACACTAATATTCTATGTATGTTACTTTCACATTCAGTAAAGAATAAATATACATACCCCGCAAATAAACTCCTGATGAAGTGGACCCAAGTCCAGGAACCGCGCCGAGTATTGTGGCGAAACCAATACAAAATTGATACCGTTTAGATAAAAACTGGATAGAAGTTTGTATACTGTAATTGGGCTGTTGGTATAAAATATCCATGTATAGAGAGGCATGATTTCCCTCCCCAAACAGAATATTACGAAAAGCCTGTAAATGAGAGAACCAGAACCTTTGCTAAGTGGAAGAGTGGGTTTGATAATAAATTTGGCAGTGTCTGCACCCAGGACAGGGCCTCTATAATCAAAAGGGATTCCTTTCCTGGGAAAGTTACCAGTAATCTAAACAAAGTACTTGGGTTCTAGTATAGTATATAGATGCACACCAGTATAGACATAATACAAGCTTTATATAAGAAGAGGTTAATAACATTACATACATCCAATGTACAAACAGGTATTATCAACAAAAGGGCCCGGAAGGAGTTCTGGTAGAATTGTGCACATATACCCGGGTATATATAGTTAGTAACAGGGATACCTCCAGATGAATGTGCAGCAAAGTCCAGTTACAGGGGCCCCTGAAGATAATGCAGTTTCTGCCTTTGTGTCAGAGACTGGAAGGCAAGATTAGTGGTCATGGAGATGTCCTCCATGTGCTGTTCGACCAGTCTGGAATGGAATGCCTCATTGTCAGGAACTGTGGTGTGGCAATGCAACTCAAAGTCAGACTCGACTCTGCCCTTTGGTCCCTCCCTAATAGTGTATAATTGTCTCTTATGGCTTGTGGATTTTCAGCATGGACAGGACATGTGGCTGGGACTTCCTATTTCTCTCCACTTCTACCTTCCAGGGTTTCAAAACCAACAACTCATGAGCAGGGAGTGCATACATAAGATATTTACAGGCATTTACAATTTCAGACAGTGGAGGGCAGAAGATCCTTGCACTGGTATGCACAGCATATGCACTCATAATGGCAGAGTTACCCTCTAGTGTGCTCTCTTCCAATTACATGAGGTCTGCACTCCCCTCCATCACTTTTATTAGGGGTTCTGAGTTTTCTGGCTTCATCCATTGGTTAGCTACTGATGATATAACTCCTCCATAACTGCACAGAAGTTACATCATCCCAGCTCATACTTCTATCATTTGTAAGATCACACCTCCAGCTAATCTTTTACCACTTCCATCAGCTCAATTACTGACTGTGCTGGCTCAGCTCCTCTGCCTGTCTCCTCCCCTAACCCCACCTCCCTTTTATGTAGCACCCGGGGAGGAGCTATGAGGAATACTATAGAGCAGGGGTCTCAAACAGGCGGCCCTCCAGCTGCTGCAAAACTACAAGTCCCATGAGGCATTGCAAGGCTGACAGTTACAAGCATGACTCCCACAGGCAGAGTCATGATGGGACCTGTAGTTTTGCAACAGCTGGAGGCCCGCCAGTTTGAGACCCCTGCTATAGAGTGTCATTTGAGTGACATCTCTGAGTCTGCTGGGGCTGCTTACATCACCTCCATAATGGCGAAGCAACAGGGCTTTTGGATGTCTACACAAGGGAATCTTTTTAGATAAATAACATGCATGAAATATGTTGTATGTTAAAAGCATACGTAGTCTTATGGGAACGTTTTTGGTTAAATTGAACATTCTGGCAACTGGGTTTTTTAATGCTAAAGCTGGCCCTATACAAATGGATCTGATTAAATGGGCTGTGACCTTCCTGTTGTGGCAAAACAAACCTATGAGTTCCTTGTGGAGGCGTTGGCAAGTTGATATCGCAGTAAGAGTATATGGACTTGGGTTTTGCAACAGTGAGGTGGTATGTTGTTTCATAATACAGTGAAGTGTTTTCAAAAATTCTGTTGAATATCTAATGCCAAGATCATGGTTCATCTATGGAAAATCCAAGCTATAGATCTTGAAATGCAGTGTATGGTAGGTACAGGGGCAGCTGGTTAGTAAGGATGGCCTACAAGGTAATATTGTACTTGATGACTGACAATCAAATACAGAAACAAATTACACACAAAATGTAAACTTAAAAAAAAAAATATATATATATATATATATATATATATATATGTATATATATATATATATATATATATATATTAACAATAGAGTTTTTTTTAAGTAAAACGTGCTTTCCAAGTACTGGCAAGCAAATGACTATAAAACACCAACTACAAAGAGGGGCTTTATACAATATATAAAAGAGCTGAATGCATAACTAAAATCATTAAAAATAAAGTTGATGTAATTTTCAGACTGCTTAGCAATAAACCATTTTTTTTGTAGCTCACTAATTAGAGCGTAATGGCGGCACACACAGAATCTCTGAGGGCAATGGCATCAAGAGGGTGCTGAGTTGGGTTTAATTTAGCAATAGTGTGGGGCTGCATCTGTTTCCATAGGCATGGTAAGATTATAATTGTTTTGAGCTGACAGAGAGTCACATGAGTATTGGCTTTTTAATTATGACGGAAATTTATTTTCAACCTTCAGAGAAAATTTGATTTCAATATTTTTTTTTGTTGAGGATTGCCAAAAAATGAAGATTCTTTCTGCGGCCAGCATTTCAATTATGTGCGGGAGCTGTGTAGCAGTTAATGCAAACCTGCCTATGTTTTAGTATTTTAAATATTTTACATTAAGGACAAATAATAACCATATAAACAAATAAATAATTGTTTTTCCTTAAAATAAAATAATCAGTATATATGTAATTCCTCAAAAAAATACAACCACTTTAGAATCTAACATTTAGTTTACTTAGTTAATTCCATCTAGTGGCTCTATTTTTTTATTTTTTATTTTTTTACAATGAGCAGGCATTTCCACTTGCATGTTTTATGTCTTAAAATAATTGTCTTTATCTTTTTTTTAACCAACTCAATACTGTATACTTTCACCCCCTTCTTGCCTAGGCCATTTATTTAAGTTTTCAGCATTGTTACAATTTGATTGAGAATTACTTAGTCATGCAACACTGTACTCAAATAACATTTTGAATATTATTTTTTTTAGACAGATAGAGCTTTCTTTTGGTGGTATTTAACCTCCTATCAACGGCTCTTCCCGACGCCGTAAGAGGTTTCTTAAGCCGGGAGGTGGGGCAGGGTTTCTGATAATGTGACCGCCGGTGATTGCTGAACTAACCTTGCATGGTTAGTACAGCGGTTCCGACCGGAGCTGACAGGTTTTTTTTTCGTGCAACCCAGAAAAAATTTGTAGTGTGTACCCAGCTTAAGTCTATTTTAGAACCACAACAGATTTAGGGGTAATTGATATCTACAGTATATATACTCTATAGATATGCAACTACAGCTGTAATCCACCCAATATTGTAATACGCATTTTAACGTGTTGCACAGATTAGAGAAAATTCAAGTGAGTCAAATTATTTTGACCTCACTATTAATCAGTTGGCAATGTTTCTTTTAATAATGATTGTTTTGGATGCCAATGATCATTGATTATAAAACCGCGTACACACGGTCGGACTTTCTATCCTACTTGGTCCGGCACACTTTCCGACGGACTTTATCCGCCAGGTGCGCCGGACTTTAAAACGGAGGGACTTGCCCACACACGCCCGGACTTTCCGGCGGGCTAAGTCCGCCCGTCTTTCCGACGGACTTTCGCCGGAGTTACGGCGGACTTTCAGAATGAACGGACTTGCCCACACACGGACAAGTCCGTTCATTTTGAACGTGACTCAGGTGCGACGGGACTAGAAAAGGATGTCAATCTTGCCGCTTTTATCGGCGAGATTGACACCTTGCGAGCCCCGTCGCGGGTCATACCAGGCCCTTAGGTCTAGTATGGATTATAAAGGGAAGCCCCTACGCCGAAAAAACGGCGTGGGGTCCCCCCTAGAATCCATACCAGACCCCGATCCGAGCACGCAGCCTGGCCGGTCAGGAAAGGGGGTGGGGACGAGCGTTCCCAGGGTTGTCGGGAAGGGGCCCTTGTCCTCATCAACATGGGGACAAGGTGCTTTGGGGTGGGGGGGCCCCGCAGGGCGCCCCCCTCCCCCAAAGCACCCACCCCCCATGTTGAGGGCATGCGGCCTGGTACGGTTCAGGAGGGGGGGGCGCTCGCTCGTCCCCACCCCCTTTCCTGACCGGCCAGGCTGCGTGCGCGGATCGGGGTCTGGTATGGATTTTAGGGGGGACCCCACGCCGTTTTTTTCGGCGTAGGGGCTTCCCTTTAAAATCCATACCAGACCTAAGGGCCCGGTATGCCCCGCGCTCGCCGCAATAGGAAAATTTGTTTTTTCTATTACAGCGAGCGCGAGATGCAATACCCTTCCCTCGTGTTGTATCTGGTCCGTCGGACCAGCATATACATGAGCGGGCTTTCCGTCAGACCAGCACACACACGAGCGGACTTTCCGCCCGAAACTGAGTCCGACGGAAAGATTTAAAACTTGTTTCAAATCTAGGTCCGGCGGGCTTTTGGGAAGAAGTCCGCCGGAAAAGTCCGCCGCCGCCCACACATGGGCGGATTGTCCGGCAGACTCTGGTCCGCCGGACCAAGTATGCCGGAAAGTCCGACCGTGTGTACGCGGCATTAGCCTAAAAGTTAATTGGCCTTTTCAGTTTTAAATTTTCATTTAAAGGTAAGATGCAATTTTCATACAATTTTTAATGCATTTACTAAAATGTTCATGAGCAAGATGCTTTCATGGAGTAGTATTCATTATTAGTATAATTATTTTTGAAGGGTACAAACATCATTTGCTGTCTGACATTGCCTTCTTTATTGGTGATAGTCGTATTTGCATAGGGTAGCCTCTACCATAATGGTGGTGATTGCCCAGTATGTTTGTAAGGAGACTCAATGAACAGTCCAGTCTAGTCCAATCTTTCCCTAATGTCACCTTTACTGACTTCCAATGAACCACTCTCTAATCGGACATTGACTAATAATTCCAGAGGGATTACCAACATTTGATGCATCCTGCTCAAGAAATGCTCACCAGAGTTCTTTTAAAGTTCAAACCAAGTGATGTTTTAGTGCTTATCTCCCAAGCTGCCAAAGTGCTGGCAATATGATTAATTAGTCTCTTGTCTCTTAGAGGAGTCATAGACATCTCATATCACCATTTTTCCACTTGCACTTCACAAGCTGGAAAGAAAAGCCGTTTTCATTTTAATCTCTTTTGCCTGTAACCTCAGGCAACGCTATTGTCACAGTGATTTGGACTGCAAGGTTATTATGTGGCTGTAAGATTACTGAGCAGTGTCAATTACCCTTAATTACACTGACTGGTCAGAATACATACAGTAGTTATATTTAATTAACTGCTGAATAACTAGGTAGGACTCCATATCAAATCCCTTGGTGGTTTAATTAACAGGAGATAACAAGCGCCTGTGAATTATAGAGAGATTAGGAGATAGACCATGCCTACTAGAATCTTTTTATATGGTCAGAGAGCTGATAGGACTGGGTGCAAAAAAGATACTTTTACAAGATCACTAAATCTGTACTGCAAGTCTTTCCATAGTTATATATAACCAAGTGTAGCGCTAAAAAATGAGAAAGAAAATATTGCTATACCACATATAATAGCAAAATGAATTGTGAAAAGATAGTGTTTTGTATACTTTGTGAACATTCATACATATAGAACACTTATGTTATAAAGCCTTAGGGTCACCAAAAGTGATAACAGGATGTAAAAATGGCAATAAAGTCCAAAACTGAATGTGCAGATACGATGAACATAAATTTTGCAATGGTGATAAATTCCAAAACATATACTCGTGAGAGATTTCTTTATGTAATCCAACATGTGCTAACAGACACTTGTGCGAAACCGCCACCTAGGATGACTGGAGGCTTACCAGAAAGTTGGGACCCACCTAGCATACGCTATATGGGTCAAACAGGCTTGGATTGCTCACTGGCAATGAAGGTAGGGAACCAAGGGCTGGTGAATGGTGAAGTTGTAACGTTGCTATCCCAAAGAGGTCTTCTTCATATGGAAGCTCGGACACCAACGGACATTACCCACATGTAATGAAGAAAGGGCTCATAGCGTAATTCCATAAACCATAAAAAATGTATTAAAAGGAAAAACACTTACATTTCAGAATAAAAAGCGCTTGCAAGTAAAATGGCGGCAGTGGAGTCCTTCTGACGCGTTTTGTCGTACAAGACTTCATCTGGGGTACTTGCCCACTGCAGCCAGACTCCTTTATATAGGGACCAAGACCCCTCTGATGAGAATCCAGCTCCCAGGCTTGTTTGCATTGGCACTTCCGGGGTCATCCAAAATGGCGGACCCGAGTGCTATCCAAGCCTCTCTTTCATGTAATTCAATTCCCATAGGTCTAATGGTGTCATGTGTTTCAAGAGAAGACGTGGTGCTGAGTGCCTTCCAAGCCTCTCTTTCACATGATTCCATTCCCATAGGTCTAATGGTGTCATGTGCTTCAGGAGGAGACATGATGCTGAATGCCTTCCAAACCTCTCTTTCAAATGATTCCATTCCCATAGGTCTAATGGTGTCATGTGCTTCAGGAGGAGACATGATGCAGAGTCCATTCCCATAGGTCTAATGGTGTCATGTGCTTCAGGAGAAGACATGATGCTGAGTGCCTTCCAAGCCTCTCTTTCAAATGATTCCATTCCCATAGGTCTAATGGTGTCATGTGCTTCAGGAGGAGACATGATGCTGAGTGCCTTCCAAGCCTCTCTTTCAAATGATTCCATTTCTATAGGTCTAATGGTGTCATGTGCTTCAGGAGGAGACATGATGCAGAGTCCCGGCATCCAGGATCCCTACCATATACTATTTACCCAAAATACATAAAAACCCTACATGTCCACCCGGGAGACCTCTTGTCAGTGGTATCAATTCCATTACAGCAAGAATTGGGAAGTACATCGACTTTTACCTTCAACCGCTAGTGAAACGTACACCCTCCTACCTTACAGACACCGGTTCCACTATCAGACTCCTAGAGGAGGTCAATATACAGGAAGGATTCATTATGGCCACTGCTGACGTGGCATCCTTGTACACGTGTATAGCCCATGAGAAGGGTATAGATGCAGTCAAACATTTTCTCCATCGTGAACAGTCCCTTGCAACTTTTCAATGTGATTATATAATCGAATTGTTGGACTTCGCAACCAGACATAACTACTTCTGGTTTAACCAGAACTACTACCTGCAACAACGGGGAGTGGCAATGGGTGCCAAGTTCGCACCTAGCCTTGCGAACTTGTTTATGGCCAAGTGGGAGGAGGATGTCCTCTATGCCCACGGGACCACTTCATTGGTTCTGTGGGCTAGGTACATAGACGACATCCTCCTCCTATGGAATGGCTCTTTTGAGACACTCGAACAATTTTTCGAGTGTCTGAATTCTAATGACAGGGGCATCTCCCTTTCATATGAGGCCAGCAGGACCAAGATACATTTCCTGGACTTGGAGATAGAAATAGTAGACAGAAAATTTTAATTTAACACCTACTTTAAGCCCACTGACCGTAATGGTTTTATTCCCACCACCAGTTGCCATCATAGATCCTGGTTAAGTGCTGTTCCTCGCAGCCAATTTCTCAGGCTCCGTAGGAACTGCACGGACACGGAATTATTTATCACACAAGCAGGTGTCCTTAAACAAAAATTTATAGACAAAGGGTATGACAACGCCAACCTGGATTTTGAGATCCAGAGAGCCATGAATATTGAAAGGAAAACTTTACTCGAGGTAAAGCCAAAAAAAGAACCGGATGAAAAGTTTAAATGGGCAATGATAACATCTTTCTCAACCCAGCACAAACAAATTAAAAGCATTGTAAAAAAACACTGGGATGTCTTGAGACATGATAACATTCTGGGCGGGTCATTGCCAGAAGAGGCCAAGATTATATTTAGGGGAACACCATCTCTACAGGGTCAGATAGCCCCCAATGTTATAAATCCACCATCCCGGCCTTCTTTTTTCCATAACATGACAGGCTTTTACCCGTGTAGAAAATGTGTGGTATGTTTGCACAATAACCTGGAAGGACGTAAAGTCACAGAATTCACATCCACAGTCACGGGGAAAAGATATACAGTGAAATCTTTTTGCACGTGTAGTACCAAATACATAGTATATCTTATCACATGCCCTTGTCATAGACAATACATTGGTCGTACCACCAGAACGTTTACAACAAGGGTAGGGGAACATATTGCTCAGGGACTCTAAGCATACTGTACCCAGACATTACAAGCAATATCATAATAGTAACCCCACTGGTTCACAATTTGTCATTATAGACAAATACGTCCCGCCGTGGAGGGGGGGGGGGCAAAATCAGAGGGGTCTCTCGCCTTGAAATGTTCTGGGCGTATGAACTACAGACCTTTTTTCCTCAAGGCATGAACGTGGAAGTAGATGTTAATGCCTTTATAAACGAGTCTTGACAGATTTATCATGTGATAAGAAACATCAACTTCCGTTTAGGAGTACTAATACCTAGGGTGTATATTATGTCTGATACTTTTTACATGCATGTGCCTTTCCATCTGTTACACATTATTTTATTATTGTTATGATTATATTTACTTTATTTTGACAATTGAGTAGTTATTATTAAAGTATTGTCGTTTTTGAAGTAATACAATATGAGCTATATGGGGACATAGAGTGAGTCAAGAGATGGAATAATTAATTGTCCATCTCTTCTCTCTCCTGCTGAGAATCCATCTTCTTCATATTTTTTTCATTTTTTTCGTTTTCATGGACTCATCTATCATCTTTGAATGAAGTCCTAATCGTGTTTAGGTCACCTATTAATGCACACTCATTGCGTACACTTTTAAGGCCGGTCTGGGGATTATAACATCATTTCCGGCCCTTTTCCCCTCTTTGCAGGTCACTTCGTGGTGTGATCAAACGGAGACCGGAGGTGATGTACGCATGCGTCGTTTTTTGATGACGTTACCGCGCTGGACCACGCCGCGCGCATGTGCGAGCGCGGTCTCTATTAGACTATGGGGGATGTGATTGAGGTTGAGACGCACAGTTGCAGCCTCGCCCTTCATTGATGTCACCGCGCTGAACTACGTTGCGCGCATGCGCGAGCGTGGTTTTTTATCGTAATATACGTTAGGGGGGATGTCACTGATGTGGTGATGCAGAGTCACGGCCTCCCCCTCCATACACCCACTAAGAGGTCATAAGGGGTAGTAACAAGTGGAAGTGGGAGGTTCTGGATGCCGGGACTCTGCATCATGTCTCCTCCTGAAGCACATGACACCATTAGACCTATGGGAATGGAATCATTTGAAAGAGAGGCTTGGAAGGCACTCAGCATCATGTCTTCTCCTGAAGCACATGACACCATTAGACCTATGGGAATGGACTCTGCATCATGTCTCCTCCTGAAGCACATGACACCATTAGACCTATGGGAATGGAATCATTTGAAAGAGAGGTTTGGAAGGCATTCAGCATCATGTCTCCTCCTGAAGCACATGACACCATTAGACCTATGGGAATGGAATCATGTGAAAGAGAGGCTTGGAAGGCACTCAGCACCACGTCTTCTCTTGAAACACATGACACCATTAGACCTATGGGAATTGAATTACATGAAAGAGAGGCTTGGATAGCACTCGGGTCCGCCATTTTGGATGACCCCGGAAGTGCCAATGCAAACAAGCCTGGGAGCTGGATTCTCATCAGAGGGGTCTTTGTCCCTATATAAAGGAGTCTGGCTGCAGTGGGCAAGTACCCCAGACGAAGTCTTGTATGACGAAACGCGTCGGGAGGACTCCACTGCCGCCATTTTACTTGCAAGCGCTTTTTATTCTGAAATGTAAGTGTTTTTCCTTTTAATAAATTTTTTATGGTTTACGGAATTACGCTATGAGCCCCTTGTTCATTACATGTGGGTAATGTCCGTTGGTGTCCGAGCTTCCATATGAAGAAGACCTCTTTGGGATAGCAACGTCACAACTTCACCATTCACCAGCCCTTGGTTCCCTACCTTCATTGCCAGTGAGCAATCCAAGCCTGTTTGACCCATATAGCGTATGCTAGGTGGGTCCCAACTTTCTGGTAAGCCTCCAGTCATCCTAGGTGGCGGTTTCGCACAAGGGTCTGTCAGCACATGTTGGATTACATAAAGAAATCTCTCACGAGTATATGTTTTGGAATTTATCACCATTGCAAAATTTATGTTCATCGTATCTGCACATTCAGTTTTGGACTTTATTGCCATTTTTACATCCTGTTATCACTTTTGGTGACCTTAAGGCTTTATAACATAAGTGTTCTATATGTATGAATGTTCACAAAGTATACAAAACACTATCTTTTCACAATTCATTTTGCTATTATATGTGGTATAGCAATATTTTCTTTCTCATTTTTTAGCGCTACACTTGGTTATATATGATTTATTACAAATTTTCTATTTGTTGTGTTAGCTGCTTACATCTATGACTTTTTTGGAGTAAGCGCATGGTTTATAGGTTTTTTAAGTCTTTCCATAGGAATACATTTATAAGTTCATAGTAATAGTAACACTTACATAGGTAGAAATGGTACCTTAATCCCGTCAAGAAGAGTAAGCCCAGCTTTAAGTAATGACAGATCCAGAGTTTGTACCATTCAGAGCAAGCCAGCAATTGTAACTCCCATATTTCATTCTTGACATTTTCTTTTTAAAGGGGGGAAAGGGGGAGAAGGCCTTTGTTTCTTGGGCTCTAAAGGAGAAGTCCAGCCTGAACAAACGTCACCAAGATCAGGCCAGGCACCGCGTCATCACGACTCTGGGAGTCTGGATCCGCCAGGTGCCTGGACTGATAGGCATCTCAGCCTCTCAGTGAGCCGCTGAGACGGCCGCTGCCCACCCCTCCCCAGCTCAGCGCTCCAGTGAGCATGGAGGAGCAGAGCAGGAGAGCTTCTGATCGACAGACAGCACCTCTCCGCTTGGGGAGGAGAGAGAACCAAGCCATTGGCAGTGTTTGGAGGCTCGGTTCTTTGTGAAGAGGCAGCGGGGGACAGATGCAGCATCAGATGCAGCATCGGACCGATGCTGCATCCACCTAGGTAAGTATGATTATGGGATAAAGAAAAAGTCCCATACTTCTCTTTTAATGAAGGTGGGGGCCTTTGCAAAAGGCATAGAACATTTCAACTATAAACTAGGCCAAGGATAAATCCAAGGAAAAGATCCAAGCCTATTTACCGACCAGTCCGCGGACAACCGAATCAACCTGTCTAACAGTAGGCGTTAAAAACAGGGGTTTAGTCTGCATACATTTGCAAATACATGCGTAAGCTACAGGCCCCGTCAAGGCACTTCAGTATCTGTAGTTCCTATCACTGACTTATGAGTGACTCCACAGTGGAAGCACATGTATTCTGATGAGTAGGTGGAGGGCAGATGGACTGAAGGGAGCCCACCCCTTCTTAAAGGTACAGATGCACATTGAGCACCCAGCAAATCGCACATTGGCTGCTAAGGTGTCAGTGCGTTGCCTGATCAATATAACATTGTTGAAAAAAAGGGGTCCCCTACCCCCACCTATGACTGGCCATTGCAGTAAGTAGAATTGGAGGGCAAATAGATAAAATTAGAAAATTTCAACTGCCTTACTGCGGGGGGAACATCAAAAAGAAGCAAGAGCATGATAATAGCTAGATATATACAGCATCTTAGGAGAAGTATTTGCCGATGAGTGTCCAGGAGAGCTTGGAAGAAGCACTGAAGGGCCTAAGATCCACTTAGGGAACAAGAAAGACCATTTGACCTTCAACAACAGACAGTGACTGCCCTCATAGAGTTACTGTACCCTACTCGGCTGTTCTTAAGTGGTCCATTACTATCAGAAGTCTGCTATTAAAAGGCCACCAACAATACTAGCTGATACTATGTTGCTATTTTTGACTATCCTATACAACTAACCCTCTTTCCAGAATGTATTTAACTAATAAACTTTAGAAAAGCCTAACTTTATAAATTTATATAAAATATTTCCTATAAATTTAAAGCAGCCTATGGGGTGGCGCAGACAGGGGCAAGACGCAGACATCATGGCTCTGTCCTGAGTGGTTCTGTCACGAGTGACTAAAGCTGGATGAATATACAACAAAAACTCTGCAAGCTGCAGGCAAACCAGCTTTTGACATTTATTTTATATTTTATATAAAGTCAGTTTCCCACTCTCTATCCAATAACATGCTCCTTATTCTATTCCTTCTCACATTGGTGTCTTTCATCCTCAAATTATCTTTACTCTTACTCTGCCTTACTAAAACTCACTAACGATTTACTAACTGCTAAAATCAACAGCCAGTACTCTATACTCCTACTACTTGACCTCTCTGCGGCCATCGATACTTTTGACCACCCGCTCCCTCTCAATAAACTACATTCCCTTGGCCTCCGAGATTCTGCTCTATCCTGGTTCTCTGCCTATTTAACACAGCGCTCCTTCAGTGTCACCTACAACTCTGTCTCCTCCTCTCCATTGCCCCTTTCTGTGGGGGTCCCCCAAAGCTCTGTTCTTGGACCCCTTCTCTTCTCTGTCTACACCTCCTCCCTTGGTCACTTGATAACCGCCCACGACTTCCAATACCACTTATACACTGATGACACCCAACTCTATCTGTCTATTCCTCACCTCACTCCTTAAGCCTCCTCTCGCATTACTAACTTACTAACTGACATATCAGCATGGATGTCGCACCACTTCCTTAAACTAAATATCTCTAAAACGGAGCTATTAATATTCCCCCCCACCCGTGCCCCCCTTAATGACTTTTCCATCAAAATCAACAATGCAACTATCAGTCCCTCCCCTCACGCCAGGGTACTAGGTGTAATCCTAGACTTTGACTTGTCATTTCAGCCTTGAATCCAATCGTTGTCAAAAGTTTGTAGAATTCACCTCTGTAACATGTCTAAAATTCGCCCCTTTTTAACAAATGAAACCACCAAGCTCCTCATTCACTCCCTTGTTATCTCTCGCCTTGACTATTGCAACTCCCTTCTCATTGGCCTGCCTCTCCATAGGCTATCCCCTCTTCAGTCTATCATGAATGCTGCTGCCAGACTTATATACCTTACTAACCGCTTGGTGTCTTGCCAACCCTCTCCTTCATTCCCTACACTGGCTCCCAATCACCCAGCAAATTAAATTCAAAATACTAACCACAATATACAAAGCCATTCACAACTCTGCCCCGAGCTACATCACCAATCTTGTCTCCAAATATCACCCAAATCGTCCTCTCTTCTCAAGACCTCCTACTCTCAAGCTCTCTTGTCTCCTCCTCTCATGCTCGTCTCCAGGATTTCTCCAGAGCCTCTCCAATCCTCTGGAACTCGCTACCTCCACCTGTCCGGCTATCCCCTACTCTTGCTACCTTCAGGCGATCCCTGAAAACTCATCTCTTCAGGAAAGCCTATCACATCTATAACTAATCTTTTACCATTTCCATCAGCTCATTCACCACAGTTACAACCTTTTGTACCACCTGCCCCACCCTATTAGATTGTAAGCTCTTATGAGCAGGATCCTCTTAATCTTCTTGTATTTTATTGTATTATAACTGTATTGTCTCCCTTTTATATTGTAAAGAGCTGCATAAGCTGTTGGCGCTATATAAATTCTGTATAATAATAATAATAACTTTCTTTATTACTTACTGTATCATAACCCAAGGAATACACTTTGAGAAGTTAAATGCTAGCTTGCCAAACCATTTTGGGGGTCATGCTCAACCACTCAGAGAGTGCTACATGTTTATATGTAAAATACACATGCAGTATATGAGGTGATACAGATGTGACCCCTGTCCCTCCCATCAGAGGTTCTGCTCCCTGGTTAAAGTATGTTCCTTCCCAATCATATTAAAGGGTCTCTGTTGCTAGATGTTTTGAGTCATTATGTATAGTTAGTGAAAAAAGCGGACTAATTGGCCTGAAAAAAAAAACCTAAAAAACTCAGGGTTCTTGAATTGGACTGTGTTATTCTGTGTGCATAAGGACTATAGGAAGAAAAGATTGTTTTACTGCGGAATTACTAAATGTAGTACCCTCCTAGATAGGTTGCTAGGACGTTAGGTAAATTTTGTTCTTTTTTGGCTCCTTTGTAATCATTTCAGCATCTATTGATTGCTTTGGGCTGTTCTGGATCTCACAAGCTGCAGGTTTGATTGTTTCCCCCTGCAATTTAGAAATATCTGGAGCATAGTGGGTGGGAAAGTTAAATGAGCAGCCCGATTATTTATTAAGCTGCAGCCAATCCCTTTAAAGATGTGTCCTATGTAGTGTTTAAGAATATCCCATACTGTCCTACACAGTAAATACACAAAATACATCACCTAGACTGTTCATTGAGGCGGAGAGTATGGACTGATGCTGTGTGCACTGGCGTAGCATCAGGGGTCTCAGGGGTCACAATTGCAACCCAAACCCCACTACTGTTCCAGGGAACCCACCACTTAGGAGGCATACCACCTGTCATTCTTTTGGAGCTGTCTGTGGAAGGCAGGGTGGCTATGGATGGACGTTGGGGGCTGTCCAAGTTAACAAGCAGGTAATTGTTAGGATGCAGGGCGGTCCCAGCAACCAAACACCAGCTTGCAGCTTGCACCACCCAGCCCTCTATGCAGACCATCTGTGCCTCCTGCCCTCTGCACTGTGTAAAGTAAGACAGGAGTAGGGGGTGGGGGGGGATATGGATGGGGAGCTGTGGATATTAATTGGGGGAACTAAGGACATTAATGGAGGGGGCTGAAGACATTAATAGAGGGGAGCTATGGACATTAATGGTGGGAGCTGAGGACTTTAATGGGGGAGTTGAGGATATTAATGGAGAGGGGGCTGAGGACATTAATTGAGGATGGGCTGAGGACATTAATGCAGGGGAGCTGAGGATTGTAATGGGATCACTAAGGACATCAATGTGGGGGGCTGAGGACAGTAATGGGGGAGCTGAGGACATTAAAGGCATGGAGGGGAAGCAAAGGACTGTATTGGGGTCAATGAGGGCAGCAATAGAGGGGGGGTGTGAGGACATTAATGGGGGGGGGCACAGGGCAGTAAAGGGGTCGCTGAGGTTGCATCCACTTTAAGGGCTGCCCTACACGTGAGAAATGCAGGAAAGAAATTCTGACCTTTTTTTTTATCACGCCACACCAAGCCGCATGGTGCAAAAGCATTCCACAGAGCAGGTAAGTATAGACATGTTTGTTATTTTAAGAAAAAAAATGAAGGTTTAATACCACTTTAAGCATGTGCAAATATGATATTACAGTGTTATAATTGTACAATTGTTTATTTTTACAACCTTTGCAAACTAGGACTAACTATGGTTATTTATCAACAATAGTATTTTTTATCATATTTCTAATAACTATTTTGCTAATCATAAACAGTCCAATCATGACAAGTAGTGTTTTCAATTTTGAGCTTCCCTTGCAATAATTAGGCTTTGTTAGAAAATGTACTGCAAGCAGGCCCGATTCTTCGCTTTCCTATAGGGAGGATGAAAGAGGAATGTACTTCCATTGTCACTGGCAAGTGGGAACCACAGCTGGTCATGAAGCTTTGATGACTCCCTGAAAGACAACAATACATCTCTCTGCAATCGTTTTTAGCAAAATATCTGTTCATACATAGTTCTTCTATAATTCATCAATGTTTTACTTCAGCCTCCTGATTATCAAAAGATAAAAGGACCATAGGATGCTAAATACAGAGTTTTAGGTGTACTCTAAGTGGGCTTCATTCAAGTACTTTTTGCACAACTTCTTCCAGCATATCGGTGGTCTGACAGAGTAACAAATGATTCTGTGAATTGCTCAGAGCAGTTTTATAATCAGGTGAAACTGTCTGAATCAAAGTTTCCCATAAAAAAGTATCAATTTCAAACTGAGCCTCTTTTGGTATAACTGTGATGATTTGAAAGCTTTAGAAATGTACACTGAAGAGCACGAACAAGTACACGATCGGGATCCAGCAATGTGCACGAGTGTCTTGGATCTCTGGGGACTCTCCATTCTTACTGGCTGAGACAGCTAATTACAGCTAGTGAGCCAATGAGGAGAAAGCGGGGGAGGGGCCGAGCTGTGGCTCCATGTCTGAATAGACACACAGAGCAACGGCTTGGGAGAGTACCTGCTTGGGTGCCCCCATTGCAAGCTGCTTCCTTTGGCGGGCACTCAAGAAGGGAGGGGCCAGGAGCATCGACGTGGGACCCGAGAAGAGGAGGTTTAAGGCTGCTCTGTGCAAAACTGCTGTACAGAGCAGGTAAGGATGACATGTTTGCTATTTTTTTATGTGCATTTAATACCTCTTTAAATATGTACAGTCTGGAAGAAAGAAAGGAAAGGGGAGACAGACTGACTGAAACTGTTACGGATCCTGTCCCACACTCCACTGACTGCTTCCGTCAGTATATACCGCTTCCTCCAGTCTGATCATCAGAGCTCAGATATTATAGCTGCATTGTATAAAAGGCTAGCAGACATAAGCTTGTATGAACCCCAAATGTTTTATTGGACAAGGATAGAGGCTTTTTATACACTTGAAAAGTATGTTAGTCCCCCACATACACAATAACCCAAATAATCACACGATGGGTTAGATGACAAGGTAGGGCTGACTCATGGCTACTCCCCCCCGACAATGATGTAATTAACATGCTAAGCCCAGGTGAACAGACTGCCCGTCAACAAGGGTAAAGCAGAGTATATTATACATTATCATAAGTATAAACACAGAACACCTTATTAAACAGACAATAGCAGGAGACCCCAGTAGCAGACTATCCGGCTCCAGAGGCCAAGGTGACCAGCTCTTTCAATTCACATGTATAGTTCAGAATCAAACAAACCAGGAATAGTGTTTTGGACAAATCCAAGAAAACAGTCTCTCAAAAATGTAACAAAAAGAGAAATGTAGCAATAACAACTAACAGGGTGAACATGGGCAGAAAAGGTCCCTGCAGCCAGTGTTCGTGACAGAAACCGTTAAATACATTAGGGTGTAAATAAGGTTCAGGACGGCAGGATTTTCAATATGAATCAGAGATCAAAAATGCAGGGATATGACCTCAAACTAGCAGGAGAAAAGGTCAAAACTAATCTTAGAAAGTATTATTTTACCAAAAAAGTAAGTGGTTTCAAACAAGCTTGGGAAAAACATCCCAGATAGCAAGCAATTGAGCTGCAAGTTTGGAAATTACTTGCTAAGCTATTGCTGAACTTGCCAGGATTCACAAGTTTGTTGCACAATTGCAACAAGTCTGCATTGCATGGTTCCAGATCAACTTTCTTTGCAAACATTCTGCAAATCTGCTGCAAAAAGTTCTGGTTCAGTTATGTTTTGCAATAGTCATCCCACCACATGGGTCACTGTGGATTGCTGTAGAATCGGAGAGCTCTTGTTGTAGACTTACCACTACAACGTTGCTCTTGCTAGAGACTTTCAACACAAATTTGCTACAAATTGCAAAAGTGTCAACTAGAACTTAACTTAACTCAAGTTCTCTGCAAGTGCACAACTTGCCAGTGAAAATGTGCAGCAAGTTAACAGACTTACAATTCAACACTTGCCACACTATGTGTGGCAAGTTATCCTTGCTATCTGGGATAGATCTATACAAAAAAAAAAAAAGGGCCAGACTTGGTGGCCCACTTGGTCTTTTTTCTGCCGTCACTCTTCAATGCTTCTATGTTTCTATGAAGTGGGCAAAATAGCACAGGAAGTTATCGGCTCACAAGATTTCTGGCAAATTTTACAGGCGCTTTTTGCACTTTCCAACAAAACACTTTGAACTGTATATGTACAGACCAAAAGGGAGTAAATAAGAAAAGTTCATTTTAAGGTTTCCAGACTTTCCATACACTTTAACAAAGGATGCGTTCTGTATTTTAATAGAATTTGTACACTTTGTTTGAACTTATAGTTTTTTTTAATCAATCATAATCCAGGTTGGTCAATGCAATGACAGGGGTTCTATATAAAAGATTTATAAGAGTTACTACTATGCAAATCACTAATACACAGCAAAGAGCATCCGCAGTTCAGCAGCTTATCCAGTAGCTGAAGGTTTGAAAGAGATTCCCACCAGGGTATCAGCAGAGCTGTAAAAGATTCAATTGATTTCCTTTGTACAGTGTGTAAAAACTGAGCGGGAAGCCACCGTGGGTTTCCTCTAGCAGACTGAATAGGCCCTAATGAACTGCAGATTGCATGGCTAATTTGTACAACCCTTGCTGTCACAGTAATATTTCCAATTATTAGCAAGGTTTTCAGACATGGAAATCAACAGATCTAGTGCACGGCAGAATAATAAATATTTTCTGTCTCTGGAGGAAATATTTCTAACTCAGAAATAGACTCTGTTAAAGGGCAATTCCACTTTCTTTCACTGCATGTTTGAAAATACAAGAATGAATATGGTTGGCTGTGTCATGGTTATGCAATAGAGTTTGTCGATCAGCTCACCTGTCTCCATGTGTTCATCTCTAAAGACCAGCTGACCCTCACCTGACTGCTTTTGTAACCTCTAAGGGTCAAACCTGTTGATTATCATGATTAAACTGATAGCCCAAGCGTGCAGTGTGTAAAAAGCAGCTATTCTTTTTACACACTGCACGCTTCAGCTAACAGTTTAATCATGATAATCAACAGGTTTGACCCTTTGGGCTTTTTATGTCATATTTCCATCTCCTGACTTCCGGTGCCCAAAATGCAATCAATGTAAGGCGTGGAACGCACGCCGGGCGGCCATCTTGCCTTGACACCGGAAGTGACTTTTTTACATCCGTGGAGCTGATTCCCATGAATTCTGATGTACCCCCTATATATATCTTGGTGGCTGCAGTGGGGGGAACCCCCCAGACGACGTCTATGAAGACGAAACGTGTCGGGTAGGACCCCACTGTCGCCACTTTTCTACAGCGCTGTTTTTTTATGGATCTACATGTGAGTGTATATCAAATTTTAATAAAATTCCATTTTTTATACGGATTCACACTATGTGGCCATTCCCTCTCTTTCTCCATTTGTTACCGTCATCATCTGGTTTCTAACACCGCTCTGAGGGATACAACAACGTGTTGTTTGTTCCATACCTCTTGGTTCCGGCATCGTTTTGAGTGACACAGCAACGTGTGGGCTACTCCATTAACATCGCCCCTCCGGGCCACCTACAGCCACTCACCACCTAAGCCTATCCGACCCTACTCAGCGTACGCCCCGTTGGGTCCATCCATTTTGGTAAGCCTCTTCATTTTTGGTGGTGTTGTGTATGTCTCTATTCCAGATGGTTTACATACCTGCTTGAAGTGTCTAGTTCCTGAAGACTCCTCATTTCATTTATAAGGATGACTCTTCTCTATCAAGTACATTTGGAACTGCTGGTTTAATGTTATTTACATTGGACGCTTTCATATTTTTATAGCGCTACACTTATTGTGTTTTTCTTCTTGTCTGCTAGTCGCCCCGACATTTGGTTATCTCCTTACTATTCCTTGCTGTCCTGGGCTGCTGTTTCCTCTCTATCCTCCTGTAGCCTACTGTGAGCTTGAGCTGGGAGACCCTGGGGGCCGCGACCTGGAGCCAGTTGCAGCCCAGTCCATCCTCGCCACTAGAGGCTCTGGTGAACACCAACTGGCTCTTAGACTCCGTGCCCTGGGGAATCTATGCTCTAACTCACTGTGGGATCCGTGTTGGTGCTCCAGTGGACCTGCCTTTCTGAACCACCCCGAGTTCCATCTGCAGCAGTCAGCCTTAGGGTCCACTATCATAGCGGTGACCCCAACGGGGTGCATCTGTCACCTGGATACAGGTGATCTGACAGGCTGCAATGGGAACCGAGACACTTTACTTACTTCTTTTTTTTAGGTCACCTTTGTAAGTTTTTTAACCTTTGAGGTATATATAAAGTTTAAAGTAGAACTATAGGCCTTTTTTTTCATTTTGGATAAAGCAAGGAAGGGTTATAACCCCTGTCAGACTTTTTTTTTACCATCTGTGTCCCATTGCAGATATTTCAGCTCACTTCCTGTCTCATAGCCAAGCAGGAAGTGAGGGGAAATCCCTGAAAATTAAGGGAATTCCTTGGCGATTCCCAGGTCACTAGAACTAGTGTTCTCATTGGAAGATTTCCCCTCTATCACTTTTCTGGGGACAACCCAAAATTTGGGATTTTCTTTTACTTTCACTTTCAATAATGATAATGGTAAACAGGACAAATAGAGAGGGGGAATCTCCCCAACGGGGGCACAGACAGCAATAAATATTAACAGGGGTTCTAATCAACTCCACTCTATCGAAAACTTTAAAAAAAAAGTTTTGTCTTAAGTCATACTTTAACTCCACCTTGAAGTTTTGTTACCAGTCATGAATGCAGGATATAATTGTTTCTCCTATTTATGTCCACTGATTCTGATCATTCTAAAACATCAGACATTTAAATAGGGAGTTCTTCTTAAAAAAAAAAAAGTCCAGCTGTTTCCCACCAAGATTTGCTTCTCTGTAGTCTATACTATACTAGACTTCTCTCTCTTTATCTCTGTAAATGTGTGCACACTTGATATTTTTTATAGATGTTACACAATACTAATATCTAAGAAGGCTGATGGCTTGTGTTATCAGGTGATTAATTTAAGGCAGTCCAATAGTTTCATATGTTGAGCCCAGGGAGCTCACAGGGAACCACATATGTTCTTCTAGCCATAGGTGTGCGCAGCCTATTGCATTAATGCAAAGCTCAAACACATGCATGTGTGTGTGTCTGCATATATATGACCCCGGCAAATTGATCTCTCTGCCGGCACAGTGAAAGAGAAGAGCATAGACACTTCTCTTATGGCAGAGCCAGTAAGAGGTAGATCTTTCACATGTTCCTTCTGCTACACAGAGCGATAATACTAATACGCATGGGGTGATTAGGGTGTGCCTGGGCACACCCGGCACACCCTGTGCGCACGCCTATGCTTCTAGCAGATGTTTCCTTGTTCTCTGTGTGCTAAATTATGGGAAAATGGCACTCATTGACATGTTCTGCATGCTATTAAGAGTGCATTCTCTTTCTGTCGTTGGGCTGTCTCTTTTTATAACTTCATATTTTCTGTAACTGGTTAGTTTCTCCACATGTTGCCTATCTGAGCAGTCTTTCTATGCAGTCTCTCGACATCCCTTAGCAGTGTTTTCTGCAAGGGGTTAATCTTCAATTCCCTATTTGCAAAAGTAAATTCAGTATATACACATTATACATCAAATTGCTGCTACTTAAAAATAGGAGCACAGCCACCAATCAGGAGATTTTATGCCCAGTCCTTAGTAAGAACACACTGATACATAAGGCCCCATTTGACCAGAAGCATCCAGATACTCCACAATATACTAGTACACAGCTATGCAATCTCAATGAACCAACATCAGTAGTCACTTTTATGTTTACATCAATGGGAGAAAGGGGCCCAAGAATGCTTTAAAGCTTGTTTCTGCCTTATATCTGTTTCTACCATTGCCTGGGCACCCTATGTTTGACTGCCAGTGCAACCAAGTCTCACCCTTCTATCTCAGGGTGCCTTTTTAGAAGGGGTAATAGTTGTTTTCTTCCTCATCACCTTCTCAGGCACGATTGCCAAAAGATTCCCACAATATTCTGTAGACTTCTGCATCATTTGTTGCTCTGTAATACAACTCTTTTGGAGCCTGTTTCACATTTCCAATAATTTCAATGGGACCTCTGGTCCAGGAGTTCTGAATCTCAGAGGTTTGCAAATTTTTCAAACATTTAGCTAAGATACTACTGATCCATGTTTTTAAACGTTTGCTCATCTCTAACCATTAAACCTTTCCTTCAAACCAGTTTATCAATCATGTTTTGCTGAAGATGCTCATGGAGTTTGTGTAGATCTCAACTGGTATGTAATAAACCGCAAAGGAACACCTATAGGATAAACTGAGGCACAGCCTGCGATTAGGGGGCTACATCAATACATCGGTCCCAACCTCACTATTGCTCTTATGGCTAAATGCAACAAATTCAGTCAGCAATTTTTCCAGGGGTGTTTTCTGAAAGCATGGGCCTGTATGCAAGATGATAGGATGGGCCCTCCTGCTTAAGCAAAAGAAAGTGTGCAGCTCACAGTGCACAGCCGCAAAAATTGGGTGTTGTTACTATTGCATTGATGATTAATCATGGCTTAAAGGGATGAAGAGTCAGAGTTCAGGGGGGGTCAGTAGTAAGTGATGCAGAGTTCAGAAATCAGTAGTAAGTGATGCAGAGTTCAGAAATCAGTAGTAAGTGATGCAGAGTTCAGGGGGGGGTCAGTAGTAAGTGATGCAGAGTTCAGAAATCAGTAGTAAGTGATGCAGAGTTCAGAAATCAGTAGTAAGTGATGCAGAGTTCAGGGGGGGTCAGTAGTAAGTGATGCAGAGTTCAGAAATCAGTAGTAAGTGATGCAGAGTTCAGGGGGGGGGGGGTCAGTAGTAAGTGATGCAGAGTTCAGGGGCCAGTAGTAAGTGCTACAGAGTTTAGAGGTCAGAAGTAAGCGAGGCAGGGTTCAGGGGTCAGTAATATTTGATGCAGAGTGCAGGGCTCAGGAGTAATTTGCGCAGAGTTCAGGGGTCAGAAGTAAAAGATGCAGGGTTCAGAGGTCAGTAATAAGTGTGCAGAGTTCAGGGGTAAGTAGTAAGTGAAGCAACATTCAGAGATCAGTAGTAAGTGACCCTCAGCCACAAAGCCATCCCCTGCCTGGACTCATGGTGGTTTCTTCCTCAGTGTGGGCTCTCTTCTTCCTTTTCTTGAGTCTGGTAGGTGGAGCAACATGACTGTGATTGGTCATAACAGTGGCCAGTCACAGTCCTCCTTCTCCTGGAAAGAGTGATTTGTCCCCCAGCAGACTGGCACATGATTTCCAGCACTGGATTGATCTTTTCTTCGGCTGAAAGTGACTATTTCAGCTGCAGCAGACAGAGAATCAAATGACATTTCCCCATGTTGTGCAATGTGTGAGGGCACAGTGGACCCCTCCCATGGAGCCAGTGTGTACCGCACAAATTGCACTCATAGAGGATATGCTTCTGAATGTTTCAGCATCTAGAGAAAAGCTTTTTTTATCAGAATTTTAGAAGCCCTAATAGCAAGAAGATTTCAATCAGTTTAATGGTAATTTCCTTGGATTTCATTAGAATTTTAGTAGTCATTACTTCAAAAGATATAATGTTAATTTTCTTGGATTTTGAACACAGCCCCATGTCTTGTTAGCTTTCTATATTACTTCCTGCTACTCTGTCCCTGTCATTTGGAAGTGAGGAGAAATCTCCCCAATGGGGACACAGGCTGCTCCTAAATACTCTTGAAAGGCTCAAACCTTTGATCATTTTACGCAAAACAGAAAGAAAACTTTTGGCTGAAGCTCTGCTTTAATTATCATAATGTTGTAAAAGGAAGGGGATCATAAAACCATTTTAAAGTGGTTGTAACACAAACAAAAAAAGAAAGAAAATGCTTGTGCTATCTAACCTGTCCCTCCCTCTCTAAGCTGTAAAACACCTGGTTGATCCCGCCTGTTTCTGTGTCCCCCTTGGTGTGCTGACCACTGTAATCATGGCTGCTGAGCCCTGATTACCATGGTCAATACGTGCCTCCGTCATCCACTGTTCTCCTCAATCCCCCCCCCTGCCCTGCCTGTCAGATCATGTGTGTGTGTGTGTATTTGTGTGTGAGAGCCATCTCCGCCCCCCCCTTTCTGCCGCTATTACTAGTAAAGTAAACTTTCACTGTCAGCCCCTCTCTTTTATGCAGCCACAACACACCATGTAAGTGTTTGTTAAAAGCAAAGCCTCTAAATACCTTTTCTCAGATATCTTCAGGCCAGTCACATGACTCTCAGCCCCTCTCCTCTCCCCTCTAAGGGCTGAGCGGTCAGCATGGCGGTCACGTGACTTCCCAGGCTGAAATAAGAGGGAGATCTCGGCCCCTCCTGCTGTTGCCTTGTAGATCAGAGGAATAGAGTGGCCGGGGGGTCCCGTGACTGGCCTGAAGATATCTGAAAAAAGGTATTAAGAGGCTTTGTTTTTGTTATGGCTGCATAAAAGAGAGGGGTTGGCAGTGGATGGTTTTGTAAGATTACAACCACTTTAAGCTTGTTAGATAAACCTTTCACACAAGGCGGGCTCTTTTTTTATCAGTAGGGGATCTGGTCACTGATCCCCTGCTGATCAGAGCAGAGAGAGCAGAACCTGCTTAGCTCTATGGGCGGCCAGGAGTAAATGGACTCCACTGTTCATTTATACCCAACTACCCTCTGTACCGATCTGCCTGGACGGAGGAGGGCAGATCCCTTCCATTTAATTTTTCTAGTGTATTAGATTGAATTGGAGGTAGGTGAGTGTAAACAGACACAAAACCATTTACACCCGCTGGTCCATAGGGGTGAAGAAATTGTCAGATCAGGTCCACCTGAAAAACTGACAGGCTGACCTGATCAGAGACTTTGTGTGAAAAGGGGCCCAATTCTGCCTTTCTTTTAGATCTATTTTTTTTCTTTATGCTCATCTAATTAAATTTAATGGGAAACTTAAATAAAGGAATAGACAAAAGACTGAACTGAACTAATACTGGTGTTTTCCTTCTTAAGCCTCATACACACTACACTAGTGCCTTTTTTTCGTTCAACCCAGCGGGTTAAACGGATAAAAACTGACAGCTCCGGTCAGAGCCCCTGTACTAACAGTCCAAGGTTAGTACAGCGGTCTCCCCAACTGAGCTTTTGTGTTCTGACAGGGGAATGGGCTCCTGCCAAAACACTCTGGTCAATGGCCGAGAGCGCTGATTGGGAGCCAGTTGGCTGCTGATTTTCCAGCATGCTCTTCCAATAGAAGCCGGCCAAACTGGCCGAATGTCAGTTGTTAACCTTAGGCTGTTAACAGGCCATTGTCTCCTGTCATACGGCCCTTTTCTACCAGGTGTAGCACCCTCTAGTATGTTAGATTATGTGTACATAGTTGTTAGTGTAGGAAAATTTGGCCATTTGACTCAGGGAGGCTGGATGACTCGACAAGCAGTATCTCTGGTGACTCCCCCTGATTTTTGGATTTTTGGAACCTTGGAGAATCTTCCAGAAGTAGAGGGTGGAGTTTAAGAAGAGCTGCTTGGAGTATTGACGAGAAGCTCAGCCAATCCCCAGCATAATGGGCTGGCAGGGCGCAAGCCACCTCATAACCGCTGTTCTGTCACTCGTCCAAACAATCGGTGACTGGCTCCTGCTGTGTCCAATCACAGTGGAAGCGGATCTTGGGAGGCGCGCGTGCCCCAGACCCCAGAATCTAAGAACAACGTACAGGAAAGTTGTTTTGCACAGCCGGGCCGCCCTGCCTCAGTATATGTGCGATGGGCGGTCTGGAAGTAGTTAAAAACATAATTAGCATTATCAACATGTTGTATTTGTACTACACTGTCACCTCAGTGCACTAAACAATGTAATCATTGGTGTAGATTAGTTTGTATTTATAGTACTAGGGAGAGCAGTTACAGTGAACCATTTGTACTGCAAAAACTTATCAGTTCTGGGATTTGAAATAACAGTTTTTCATTTAATCCAAGGCATGGAGGTTCAAAACTGTTATCTTCCATCCCTGTGTTTGTTCAGTGATGGCTTTGTTAAAAGCCCAGATCCGCTATACATCTGCTGCCACAGCTGGTCCAGCCACACGCAACGGCTTTATCCAGCTAGATATCACTGCTGTAACATCTCTTTATGGCTCTGCAGCTAAGAATTCATAGTTCGTTGCTTTTTATTGAAGGAGACTTACAGTTTACTTCTCTCCTAGTGAAAGGACAGCTGTTTTATATGTACTTGGAGGAATGCATAGTGGATTGTAATGGTAATTAAGTTTTGAAGGTAATATTTTTAACAAGCACCTGAATTTAAATGTCATACTCTTCAATCATGTTTCTATGCTTACAGTATATCAGTGTGTAGTGTGAACTGGGCCAAGGAGAGCTTTGAACTGGAAACATTCTATGTAGTTACAAGTAGGCCATCAAATTATGACCAGAATGACGGCTTCTCGAAATCTAGAGAGAGGAATCCGTGACTGCTGGGAGCATGGCATGGCACGTTGTGGGCTATGCAGTTTTTGCATATTTCAAAATGTTTATGCTTAGATTGTAAGCTCTAACAAGCAGGGTCCTCTGACAATAGCTGTGCTATTTTCCTCCATTTTGTAAAGCACTGTGCAAACTGTTGGGGCTATATAAATCCTGTGTAATAATAAAAATAATAATAATAATAAAGCCACTATAGAGAAAAAAAATGTATTCTGGTAAGTGTAATGGGTCATTTACCTGTAATGATCATGTTCAATATGTGATTTTTTTTTTTTCATTTTCTATGTCTTAATTTATATTTTCTCCTTATTTACTAGACTGGTGCACGACGGAAAATTTTGTTTTCTTTTCATTCGTAAAATACTCTGTTATATTTGTTATGTTACGTTAATTCGTTTTCGGATAATTCCTTATTTCTGTATAGATATTTGTTTAAAACGCATCCAGGGGCGGACTGATACCCCCCCGGGCAATAGGAGTTTATGGGGCCCCCAAGCAATTAGAGATTATGGGGCCACACAGTATACAATCACACAGTATACAATCACACAGTATACAATCACACAGTATACACAGACAGATGTAAAAAAAAACACAGATTTTTACATACTGTCCCTGGTTTTACTGAGGCTGGCAACCCTGATGGGGCCCCCTAGTGGCCCAGGGCCCTCGGGCAGTTCCCGAGTTGCTCAATGGTCAGTCCGCCCTGAACGCATCAATGTGTTTTATTGTTTAATTGTTGCGTTTTCAGATAAGTTGTTATTTATGTATGTATATACAGTATCTTACAAAAGTGAGTACATCCCTCACATTTTTGTAAATATTTTATTATATTTTTTCATGTGACACCACAGAAGAAATGACACTTTGCTACAAGTGGTGAATGAGCTTGTACAACAGTGTAAATTTGCTGTCCCCTCAAAATAACTCAACACACAGCTATTATTGTCTAAACCGCTGGCAACAAATGTGAGTACACCCCTAAGTGAAAATGTCCAAATTGGGCCCAATTAGCCATTTTCCCTTTCCCGGTGTCATGTGACTCGTTAGTGTTACAAGGTCTTATGGTGTGAATGAGGAGCAGGTGTGTTAAATTTGGTGTTATCGCTCTCACTCTCTCATACTGGTCACTGGAAGTTCAACATGGCACATCATGGCAAAGAACTCTCTGAGGATCTGAAAAAAAAAGAATTGTTGCTCTACATAAAGCTGGCCTAGGCTATAGGAAGATTGCCAAGACCTTGAAACTGAACTGTAGCATGGTGGCCAAGACCATATAGTGGTTTACCGGGACAGGTTCCATTCAGAACAGACCTCGCCATGGTCAACCAAAGAAGTTGAGTGCACATGCTCAGCGTCATATCCAGAGTTTGTCTTTGGGAAATAGACATATGAGTGCTGCCAGCATTGCTGCAGCGGTTGAAAGGGTGGGGGGTTAGTTTGTCAGTGCTCAGACCATATGCCACACACTGCATCAAATTGGTCTGCATGGCCATGCCCCAGAAGGAAGGATGCACAAGAAAGCCCGCAAACAGTTTGCTGAAGACAAGCAGACTAAGGACATGGAATACTGGAACCATGTCTTGTGGTCTGATAAGACCAAGATAAACTTATTTGGTTCAGAGGGTGTCAAGCATGTGTGGCAGCAACCAGGTGAGAAGTACAAAGGCAATAGTCGTAGGAGTGTCATGGTCTGGGCCTGCATGAGTGCTGCCGGTACTGGGGAGCTACAGTTCATTGAGGGAACCATGAATGCCAACATGTACTGTGATATGTACTGAAGCAGAGCATGATCCCCTCCCTTCGGAGACTGGGCCGCAGGGCAGTATTCCATCATGGTAATGACCCCAAACACACCTCCAAGACGACCACTTCCTTGCTAAAGAAGCTGAGGGTAAAGGTGGTGGACTGGCCAAGCATGTCTCTAGACCTAAACCCTATTGAGCATCCGTGGGGCATTCCCAAACGGAAGGTGGAGGAGTGCAAGGTCTCTAACATCCACCAGCTCCGTGATGTCATGGAGGAGTGGAAGAGGACTCCAGTGGCAAACTGTGAAGCTCTATTGAACTCCATGCCCAGGAGGGTTAAGGCAGTGCTGGAAAAATAATGGTGGCCACACAAAATATTGACACTTTGGACCCAGTTTGGACATTTTAACTTAGGGGTGTACTCATTTTGTTATGTGTTGAGTTATTTTGAGGGGTCAGCAAATTTACACTGTTATACAAGCTGTACACTCACTACTTTACATTGTAGCAAAGTGTAATTTCTTCAGTGTAGTCACATGAAAAGATATAATTAAAATATTTACAAAAATGGCAGGGGTGTACTCACTTTTGTGAGATACAGTATATTTTCGTAATAAAGATTCGTCATTCGGAAAGTTGTTTGTTTATTGAATCCATTAACACCAGCACAAAATTAATCAGCTGATCGGACTGTAAGATTTACTCAGTCAACCTTTTGTTTCATTAGACCTTTAACGAATTATCGAATTGAGCCAAATTCATTTGTTATTTTCATTATAATTTATTTTGTATTATTTGAAATTCGTTATTTTTTTCTTTGGACATTCGGATGCATTAGTCGAATTTCGATTTGTTACGAAACGAATTTCACATGTCTATTATTTACATAAGGTCCACACTGTCCAGCAAAAGTCACAGTTACAGGAGCTGAATCAAACTATATAACACTGCTGAGGGTGCTGCTGCTAACAATGGTCAGCTTTAAGTGCAAGCCCATCACCGACAATTAGAAGGCTTACCAGAGTAAAAACCTCACATACAGAGGTATATTGCACTTAGCACGTATTGGACTGGGGCCGCAAAAAGGTATGTCTCCTCTTCCTTTACCAACCAAGACAAAGATGGAGGAATAGCATCTAATGAGTGGATCTCACAAGCAACAGCAGATCCTGGCCGTAACACCCCCTGATCCTCTCATCCATATCAGACATCTCCAATATAAAAAATATCATAAGGGTCAGGAGAAAACTCTCATAGTGTAGTAAATCCCAACATTTATTTGTGTAAAGTTATAAAAACAAGCCAGCAAAAAGACACTTACATAGAAGACACTGCTCACCAGGACGACAACAGCCATATATGCCAGTGTGCACAACAGACTCCGCCTAACATGTTTCGTCCAATAGTATGTCTACAAGCATACATGCATTGAATGGGCAGCATTGTCACCTTGTTAAAGTGGTTGTAAAACGTTTACAGCCACTTTAACCTACAGGTAAGCCTAGATTAAAGCTTACCTGTAGGTGCTTGAAATATCTCCCAGACCTGTACGGTCTAGGGTGATTTCTTCTGCGCATGCTCCGGGGTTGGAAAGGGCACGCTGTGCTGTTTCTAGCTCGGGTCATGCCGTTAAGGGCGGCTCTCGCGTGCATGCGTGGGAGTGAAGTCACGCGCTGTCATGCGACTCTGGCCAGTCACAGAGCTGGAGTTCGCGGCCCCGGAAGGAAGAGGGATGAAGAATGGACGCTCGCTACTAGCGAGGAAGACGGAGACATTGCGGGCTTCTCTTGCAGGTAAGTGTCACATAATGCATAGTAGCCCATTATGCTTTACCTTTGCAGGGAAACAAAGAGGAAGTAACACCCATCAGGGTTTACTTCCTCTTTAAAGGAAGTGGAAAAATATTGATCAGTAATAAAACTATGTTATGGTGGGAGAAATGCTTTGTTAACGCTAGCAAAAGACTGCATTATATACTATACATATTATATACTGTATGTCATTTTGCGCACAGTTCCACTTTAATTTGGGTTGTAGGGATGGGTTTATTGCTGGGATTACTAAAGCTGTTGCTGTTCTTCACATCGCTGGGACTAGAGGAAGAAGAGGACCCCACGTGTCACATAATCATCCAAAAGACAGCTGAAATTATGTATACTGATTTTTCTTTAGTCCTAAAGGTGTGCTTTTCTACTAGAAAATGTGTTTATATAGTTGTGTCCTAATAAGGTGGTTGGATAGTTGTGAAATTCTTCTTCTTCTGTATGATGTGTCAAAAATATTGAAAGTGGGGGAGATTCCCCTGTTTTCTGTTCTGATTGAGTAAACAGAAGTCTCCCAGTTAGTGATCCAGACAACAAAAAGGGCTTGTTTAGACTTGCAGTTGGGGGGTCATTAAAAACGCATGTTTTAAAGTGATACTAAAGTCTAGTTTTTTGTTTTTAAAAAAAGATAACAAACATGTTATACTTGCCCTTTCTGTGCAATGGTTTTGCACAGAGCAGCCCAGATCCTCCTCTTCTCGTGTCCCTCTTTGGCGCTCCTGGCCCCTCCCTCCTGCTGAGTGCCCCCACAGCAAGCAGCTTGCTATTGGGGCACTCGAGCTGAGATGTTATTCTCTGTGTCCATTCAGACACAGAGCCACGGCCCCGCTCCTCTCTCTCCTCATTGGCTCACTGACTTTGATTGACAGCAGCAGGAGCCAATGTCGCTTCACTGCTGTCTCAGCCAATGAGGAGGGAGAGACCCAGGCAGCCGAGTCTCTCGTGCAAGATCGCTGGATCGAAATGGGCTCAGGTAAGTATTAGGGGGACTGAGAGGGGCTGCTGCACACAGAAGGCTTTTATCTTAATACATAGAATAGAATACATTAAGATAAAAAATCCTGCGTCCTTTAGAACCACTTTAAGCCATGTAGGGGTTAGAACGCCTGTGGCAAAAACTATCACTCCTGTCGCATTCGGAAAGCAGTACCATCATCGAACACAAACAATTCAAGTGAATAGGGAAGCACCGTAAATGCCTTGTAACCATGTCATAGTTGCCAACATTGTAAAAATATTTTTAGGGACACTTTTTTGGCTGTAGGCGGAGTAGCATTATAATTTGGGGGCGGGGGATGCATTTGTGGGCGTGACATAGTTGAAATAAAAAAATGTGGTGCGATTTGCGCGCCAAAAAGTGGAAAAGTGGGCGTGGCTCAAAGGGTGTGTGGTTAGAGTCTGAGATGAATGAGGGATGGAGAGGAAAAGGGGGAAAGGGGGGGAGAGGGAGGGGGGACAGGGATGGAGGGACAGCAGCCCCAGATCCTACACCACAATAGCAATATATGTATTCCAGAGTTTAACAATCAGTAGATAAAGATAAAGTTACTCCAAACACCTGGTGTTAGCGCTTCAATCATCCCGGCGCCATGATTGCTATGGTGTCAGGATGATTGAAGCGCATTATTTCTATTATTACATTGTAATATAAAATGAAATCATTCAACTCACCATAATGAAGAATCAGTGGGAGCCCTGAGCGTGTCACCTGCCACGTTGCCTGCCACCAGCTGCCATCAGGTGTCCCCAGTATAGCCCCTCCTTACATCAGGTACCCCATCAGCGGAGCCTTCCTCACATCTGTGCCCCCATCAGCAGAGTCCTCCTTACATCTGTGTCCCCATCAGTCCTCCTTACATCTGTGTCCCCATCAGTCCTCCTTACATGTTGTGGTGTCCCCATCAGTCCTCCTTACATCTGTGTCCCCATCAGTCCTCCTTACATGTTGCGGTGTCCCCATCAGTCCTCCTTACATCTGTGTCCCCATAAGTCCTCCTTACATCTGGTGCCCCTCTGTGACATCCAGACTATACGGCCCCCCCGTGACATCCAGACTGGCCCCCCGTGACATCCAGACTATACGGCCCCCCTGTGAAATCCAGACTGGCCCCCCCTGTGACCTCCAGACTATACAGTCCCCCCCCTGTGACATCCAGACTATACAGCACCCCCTGTGACCTCCAGACTATACAGTCCCCCCCTGTGACATCCAGACTATACGGCCCCCCCTGTGACATCCAGATTACACAGCTCCCTGTGACATCCAGACTATACAGCCCCCCCGTGACATCCAGACTGGCCCCCCCGTGACATCCAGACTATACGGCCCCCCTGTGACATCCAGACTGCCCCCCCGTGACACCCAGACTATACAGCCCCCTCTGTGACATCCAGACTATACAGCCCCCCATGACATCCAGACTATATGGCCCCCCCGTGACATCCAGATTATACAGCCCCCCCTGTGACATCCAGATTATACACCCCCTCTGTGACATCCAGACTGGCCCCCCTGTGACATCCAGACTATATGCCCCCTCGTGACATCCAGACTGCCCCCCCTGTGACATCCAGACTATACAGCCCCCCTGTGACATCCAGACTATACAGCCACCCCGTGACATCCAGACTGGCCCCCCGTAACATCCAGACTGGCCCCCCCCTGTGACATCCAGACTGGCCCCCCCCTGTGACATCCAGAGTGGCCCCCGTGACATCCAGACTATATGGCCCCCCGTGACATCCAGACTGGCCCCCCATGACATCCAGACTGCCCCCCCATGACATCCAGACTATACAGCCCCCCTGTGACATCCAGACTGCCCCCCTGTGACATCCAGACTGGCCCCCCATGACATCCAGACTGGCCTCCGTGACATCCAGACTGGCTCCCCTGTGACCTCCAGACTATACGGTTCCCCCTGTGACATCCAGACTGCCCCCCCTCGTGACATCCAGACTATACAGCCCCCGTGACATCCAGACTGGACCCCCCTGTGACATCCAGACTGCCCCCCGTGACATCCAGACTGGCCCCCCCTGTAACATCTAGACTATACAGCCCCCCCCGTGACATCCAGACTATACAGCCCCCCGTGACATCCAGACTATACAGCCCCCCGTGACATCCAGACTATACGCCCCCCTGTGACATCCAGACTGGCCCCCCCGGGACATCCAGACTATACGGCCCCCCCGTGACATCCAGACTGCCCCCCCCTGTGACATCCAGACTATACAGCCCCCCTGTGACATCCAGACTATACAGCCCCCCCGTGACATCCAGACTGGCCCCCCCTGTGACATCTAGACTGGCCCCCCCTGTGACATCTAGACTGGCCCCCCTGTGACATCCAGACTATACAGCCCCCAGTGACATTCAGACTATATGGCCCCCCCGTGACATCCAGACTGGCACCTCGTGACATCCAGACTGCCCCCCCATGACATCCAGACTATACAGCCCCCCCATGACATCCAGACTTCCCCCGTGACATCCAGACTGGCCCCCCCTGTGAAATCCAGACTGCCCCCCCTGTGACATCCAGACTATACAGCCCCCCGTGACATCCAGACTGCTCCCCCCGTGACATCCAGACTGCCCCTCCCTGTAACATCCAGACTATACAGCCCGCCTGTGTCATCCAGACTATACAGCCCCCTGTGACATCCAGACTATACAGCCCCTCTCTGTGACATCCAGACTATACAGCCCCCCTGTGACATCAAGACTATACAGCCCCCCCGTGACATCCATACTGCCCCCCCCTGACATCCATACTGCCCCCCCTGACATCCATACTGCCCCCCTGTGACATCCAGACTGCCCCCCCATGACATCCAGACTATACAGCCCCCCTCTGTAAAATCCAGGCTATACGGCCCCAAAGTTGGTCAAGCGGAGCCGCGCTGTTACAATAGAGATTGAGCTGCGGCGCCGCCCATCCCTCGCCCCTTTCCATAACAGGTCACAGAGACTGGCAGCGGGGCGGAGCGGGCCAGGGGGTGGGCCGCGCCGCAGCTCAATCTCTATTGTAGCCATCTGGCCAGCCTACTTCTACGGTATTCTTGAAAATGGCGGCTGGCAGAGACTATGTCTCCGCCGGCCGCGGACGTCCAGCAGCCGGCTGCGGACATCCAGCAGCCGGCTGCGCGAACCTTGGCGGTGAAAATCGGGAAAAAACTCTTTTCAGAAGCGTTAGGCATAGAGGAGGCAATATAACACCTCTTCACTGCCTGATTTAAGCTGGAAATGCCGTACCAACGCACAGCAACTGTGTGCATTACACATGGTACTTGCCAACTGTCCCGAATTTCCCAGGACATCTCCCGGGAAACCATTAAATCGGGAAAAGGGTCTAAATCCCGGGAATGTCTCAGGAAATTCGGGACAGTTGGCAAGTACCATGTGTAATGCACACAGTTGCTGTGCGTTGGTACGGCATTTCCAGCTTAAATCAGGCAGTGAAGAGGTGTTATATTGCCTCCTCTATGCCTAACGCTTCTGAAAAGAGTATTGAGCACCTGCTGCACATCTTGGGGCACATATAAACATAGCCCTACAATCTCACCTTACAGCCCTGGAACCTTTAAAACATGTCAGCAATGGCAGTTGCCATATTTCTGCTCTCATAGGCTCCTTTTTTTCAGGCTTGAGCTAGTAGACTACAGAGTAGTGGAACCTTTTACCTTACTGAATAATTACGATGCTCAGCCTTATGAACTGCCAGGAGAAAATATTAACAACAGCATTGTAAAACCTCCAGCTAGCGTGTAGCCACATATCTCAGAATACCCCGCTGGGCAGCCATCGTAGAGCCGCAGGTTGCAGAAGCCTGTTGTAAGGTGTCTTGGATATTGCACAGTGGAGATTTGTTGCAGGACATATAAGACTAGATTAGTGTGTGATGTTATGGAGCCCCAGCTGTAATAATGAGCAATGAAGCACTAAGCGATCCAGTGGGAGGTGTTTCCTATAATCTATGTCATTTGCTGCATGTAAGTGCTGTGACCTTGGTCTGGTGCTATAACATTTTATAGTCATATAAACTCAAATGACTTACAGGCTAGTCAGGCCTCTAGCATAAAATGTCAGGATTGGGGCGTCCTTAAACTTTACAATCAGCATTCTTAATTAAATGTAGGGGGAATTTTCTCATTATAGAATTATTTTTATTTCACAGAAGAAATGCATCCTGCTTGTAATATTTTGTCCAAGCCTGCATATTAGCCAGGCTATAATCGTGGGATAATGATCATTTTAGAAGTCATACATCTAAAGCTGGCCACACACACAAAAATGATTTGGATGCAATCTAATTTTTTGTTTGTATTAGGAAGTATTTTATTTCAGCTTCCTGAACACTAGATTCATTTTCAATAAATTTGATCAAAATAATAATTGTATTTGAATTTAAATTACAGTAATTTTTACCTTAAATCATTTTTACTAGAAAAATTGTAACATAGTCACAGAAAGCCACATATTAGTCACATTGACATTAATAAGTTTGCATAGAATGAAAATGTTTATAAAGTATATTCATCTAAACTTCTACTATTTCACGTTAATGAAAGCTGTTTTAGTGAGGAATTTCTTATGGGTATCCATGAGTACACTTGTGCCTTGTTTACCTTCTTTAAAGTATACAAATTGTTTTTTTTTTTCATGCTTTAGCAATAGTTTGGCTTCTAATAGCACATATGTTATCAACCTAAATTGAGATTTGCTGAGAGAGGGAGGTTTTAGATGAAAAAGTGCAAGCCACGGGTCTTTAGGAATAAGATAGTTGAATAAGGTGTGTAAAATATTTTGGACCAAAATCTGCCTAACAGGGAGCAGGTCCACCTGATGTGAAGTTCACCGCCAACAGCATTATATCCTATAATACACTTGTAAAAGCTGTAACCTCTTTGATAATTATTAATTAACTAGGTGTACCATCATCCAATATATGAATAAAAAAAGGGAGGGCTGGGAGAGTCTGCGAAACATGTTGAGAACAACAATATCTGTGGGAATCCACCATCTTCTGATCCTCCTACCTAGGGGACATGTATGCTGGTGATACACATGGATCGTTACCATGCACCTTTTATAATGTATTCAAATTTCCTGTTTTTTGTGCTTTGTAAAATAAAACTGCATATCATTTTATAACTTTTGAGTTTATTGTCAGGTCACCTGAGACCAGGTGACAGATGCACTCTGTAGTAGTCGGAAGTGCACCGCTAAGGTAGTGGACCCTAGGACTGACTGCTGCGGATTGAACCCTGGGAGGTTCAGGAAGCAGGTCTACTCGATCACTACCACAGATCTCACTGGGAGCTAGAGCATAGATTCCCCAGGGCGCAGAGTCTAAGAGCCAGCAGGTGTTCACCAGAGCCTCTAGTGGTGAGGATGGACTGCGCTGCAGTCTGGCTCCAGGTCGCGGCCCCTCAGGGTTTCACAGCTCACGCTCACGGTAGACTACAGAAGAAAAGGGATAAGCCAAGGTCGGGGCCACAAGCAGACCCTGCGACCTGAACGCCAAGGTTCAGGGTCGCAGGCAAACAGGGATGGTCGGGGACACGCCAAAGGTCAGGGTCACGAGCAGACAGGAATAGTTGAGAACAGGCAAAAGTCGCTAACTGGAATCAGACATAGGAAACACAGCAAGTACATACGAAAGCTAACACACAATGGTTGGTCAGCACCGCTGACTTGCAGTGCACAGGTTAATATAGGGTTCCCTGATAGGGCCTGGGGTGGGGCCATGCTTAGAGGGGAGGTTATAAAACCAGCCAGGTGTGAGAGGCTGGCCTCTTAGTCTGAACACACTAGGAGAAGGTAAGCTGACAGAGAAAGATTACTGCATAACCATAACATTTATATTGTCTAAGTCAGTATCGAGATAGTCCTGTTTAATGTTCTATTGGGTGACCAGTTGGGGACTGCTCTCCCAGCGCTCCCTTTTTTTCATCCTATAAAACACAGATTGAGGTGTGTAGGGAGAGGAGGCGCAAGTCTGGTTGGCAACATATACCTGCGAGTGAGAACTTTGAATGCTGTTTCAGCAATAAACACAATGAACTAATTTGTTGCCAATCCTCTATAGCAGTGGTCTCCAAATTACAGCCCAGGGGCTGGATGTGGCCCTTTACTTGCTTTTAACCCTGCTCTTGGGGTGCTATTTTAATCACTGACACCAATGAAGGCCACAATTCCTCCCATTGGCACCAACGATGGGGTACAATTCCTACCATTGACATCTCAATGACACCAACAATGGGGCCCAATGATACCAATGGTGGGGCACAATTCTTCCCACTGACACCAATGATAGGGGATTGTATACTCCCACTGATGATGGGAAATTTTGTACTCTTGATGGCCAAAATCAGGCCCTCCTAAAGTCTGAAGGACAGTAAACCTGCCCTTTGTTAAGAAATTTTGGAGACCCCTGCTCTTTAGTCTTGCTGCTCTTGAGGTTGCTTGCCCATTTGGAACATAAGAGTGGGATTATTATTATTATACAGGATTTATATAGTGCCAACAGTTTGCGCAGCGCTTTACAATATAAAAGGAGACAATACAGTTACAATACTATAAAATACAAGAGGATTAAGAGGGCCCTGCTCAGAAGAGCTTACAATCTAATAGGGTGGGGCAGGTGGTACAAAAGGTTGTAACTGTGGGGAATGAGCTGATGGAAGTGGTAGGAGATTAGTTGGAGACATGATAGGCTTGCCCATTTGGAACATAAGAGTAGGATGTTGGTTCATTGAAACATGGAATTGCATGTATATTATGGTGATCAATTTAGGAGCCAGAAATGTATGAAAACATAGTATATGTTCAAAAATCAATAGTTGAATAGTGAGGTATATATAATAGACATAAGAGTATGCCAATGTTTTATTTGCATATGTTGGAAAATGTCCATGTGAGGGCCTGTATATGAAGTTACCATTTATAAATGAGTATATGTATTGAAATTTGTGTGAGTCCCACCAGTCATATGCCCCAGGTGATGCTAAGCCAGAAATATATAACAGATTACCTAAAAGTGGAAGTAAGGTATAAATTACAGTAGTGTTTAATAAATTTTTGTTAAGTTGACTTTTTTTGCTTGGTGGAAAAACAGGTTCTGCAACCAGTTTAAATACTTTTGCTTTAAAATAATCTCTACACAAAAGGCAACATGAATGCTTTAAATGTATCTACAGTTTTTTGTATTCAAGTAATAATTGTTCCCCCTTCCTTAATGGCAAACTACATGGCAAAAATGGTGGACCTACACTGTATGGCCAAAAGAATGTGGACATACCTGCAAATTATTTTAGGGGTTTCCAGTGAATGGTACTGTTAATGGTAAAGCATTATGGACAACTGTGAACTTGCTACTTTTTGGCAATGGTTTGAAGAAGGCCCTTTTCTTTTCCAGCATGGTTGTGTTCCTGTATACAAAGTCAGCTTGTGGGTGGGTGCAACGTGGTGCGGCGGTAATAACACATACACAGTTCAGGTGCAATAAGCAGAACTTGTATTGTAGAAAAGGCAAAACAGTTCACAACAAACCCAATGGGAGAGGACCCAACCGGGAGCACTCATTAATACCAATAGCGTGTATCGGAGCAGGTATCAGCCGAACTGATAGTGTCTATCTGGAGGGGCAGAATGCGGCCTGTCCATCTTATACCCAGCCGGTAAGATGTCTAAGAGATTGCGAGCTCTAAGCTTTCCCTCCTCATCTGCAACCATTCCCTGCTGCTAATACTGTCCCTGACAGACACGTAACCTGTCCCTACACTACCCACACGTGAATGTGCACCAAACCTGGGAGCCAAGGCCTTAAATAGGCTCTGCCTGATCCAGAATGGCTAGAGTCACATGTGGCCACAGCATCCAATCGGATAGCTTCCTGAATGACCTTGAAAACAATAGAGGAACCATGTCTCTCTCGACTTCCTCTCCCCCTGTTATGCTGCTATGGAGTTGGAGTATATATAGCACTGGATAACTGCAAACAGCAAATGTTTGTTTGTGATTTAAGTTTCATTCCTGCAGTCTACCGAGAATTAAACATGGTGGATGAACTGAAAGAAATCAAGTGTAGGAATCCCTAGGACACACAAGAAACCAGTGGACTTCATATTCACCCAAAACTGAAATTATAAATTTGGGTAGACTAATAATTTTTAATTCCACATTTCACAAATAGGACACCGATATCAGTATAAATATTTGCTACATTTGCTACCTTTGAAATGGTTTTCTCTGTGCATTTTCTAAAACTCCAATCCATTTTTATATATACTGCACATATTGCTTATAAAAAATTAATGAATATCAAGGCAGCAAGGTTTGGCTTATGAATTGTTTTTTTCTTGCTGCAATTACTCGTTTAAATTGCTGTGTGAATGCATAAAACAAATTCATGAAAACTGCACCTGGCAACATATAAAATATCTCTTATTTACTTGTTAGGCTGAATTATGATGCTTTTATAAGATTGTGAGAACCAAAGACCCAATACATAAACATTTGGGAGCATTGTCTTGCATTCACAAATGCACGTTTAACTCTTTGTCCTTTCTGCTGTTCATCAATCCTCCAGGTTGCCAGGACGCTAATGAAAGTGCACAAGCACCAATACACAGACAAGGTACCAGTAACCTGTGTAGGAACACACGTTGGTGCATCAACATGCACACGTCTGCAAGCAGTGTTGCACGTTCAAGCATGCCCAATCTCAGAACTGGCACCAAGCAAAGCCCCCTATTTAAAGAAAGATATAGTGACTGATAATCGCTGGATGATCTTCAGCTACCCATGGTCTTTGTTCCTGGGTTTCCTGTTTTTTCTGCTGTTAGGCTACCCCTTGCTGACTCAGCTTGTCCCTGCTTATCTCTTTGACTCTCTCCTGATCGTGAACTTGGCTTGCTGTTGACCTCACTTCTGTCTAATCTTCCATGCATGACCCTGGCTTGTCTCTGGCTCCTGACAATGTCTCCCCTTCCAGTCGTCTAACTGTGTATGACTGTGACTCCACTTTCAGACCATGTCTTCCCATCTACCTACATCAGGTCCTGGCTACCCTGCCTTCCAGATTTGTCTTCTGCATTCTACCCTGCACATCCACGCTGCAAGTGCATGGGCTTCCTACTACAACTTCTTCTGTGGGTAGTTGTGGGGCATTCTTCTGCTGCATTGGTAACCATCTCTGCAGACCATCTCTACAGACTATTATCTACTGTCCAGGACTCCTTCACCCAGTCTACCCTGAGTCTCGCTCCCCTGTTTCCACATACAGGTGTGTTTGGACCAGAGCCATAAGGGAAACTGTTTCATCACTTTGGCTTCCACCCAGGTATGTGACACAGGTCCTACAGTTCAGAATCATACAACAATACAAGCCTAGGTATCAGGACCCCAACTCTTGGTAGCCACCTTCTTACTCTTCTTGTCATATAATGGCCTTGAAGGTTCATTTTTACAGCTTTGCTATCACACCATGCAGACACAGACTCTTCCTTCCATGGTCACCTTTCCCTAAATGTCTACCACTGGTGGCCACCATCAGCATCATGTACACCCAGATATGCACTTTTCATATGCTGTTTTGCATGTGCATAAATGGTAAAGCATAATGCCCCGTACACACGGTCGGACATTGATCCGACATTCCGACAACAAAATCCTAGGATTTTTTCCGACGGATGTTGGCTCAAACTTGTCTTGCATACACACGGTCACACAAAGTTGTCGGAAAATCCAATCATTCTGAACGCGGTGACGTAAAACACGTACGTCGGAACTATAAATGGGGGAGTAGCCAATAGCTTTCATCTCTTTATTTATTCTGAGCATGCGTGGCACTTTGTGCGTCAGATTTGTGTACATACGATCGGAATTTCCGACAACGGATTTTGTTGTCGGAAAACTTTAAAGCCTGCTCTCAAACTTTGTGTGTCGGAAAATCCGATGGAAAACGTGTGATGGAGCCCACACACGGTCGGAATTTCCGACAACAAGGTCCTATCACTCATTTTCCGTCAGAAAGTCCGACCGTGTGTATAGGGCATAAGTGTGAACAAATGCAGGCACATGCAAGTCCAGAATTCAGTAACACCAGACATGTGTCCAGTCCTGAAATGTTTCCTGCTTTTCTGTTTCTAACTTTTATATCTCTGCTCATTACTAACACTGGATAAAAGTGTTATTAAGCCCTCTTATAAAAAAAAAAATATTTTAGGCTTCAGCTCTTACCATGTGTGCTATGTGCTTTTTATTGCTGTCATTGCTCGGCATTCTAAACCTGAAAATCCTCTCTTCTCTGTTTCTGAGTATCAGGGGGCTTTGCAGGATCTAGTGGCTCCTCACCACAGCCACCCCTGCATGCTCACTTCCAGCAGGAACTACGGTCAGCCCTCTCAACGCTATTGTGAGCTGACATGCTCAATGCCAATGACATTAAGCTATTCCCACATTCTTCGAAGGTAATTGATAGACAGCAGTTCCTAAGATTCTACGAGTTCCAATAAGGATGGGGAGCCCATATGCTTTGTTTAGTTTTGCTTTGACCCCAGGGACAATGGGACTTGTAGCCCCAATGAAAACGGCCATGTGACCTATCGGTGAGGTGCTCAGTGCTACCTCTCCAAATGGATATTCAGGGAATGTCACTAAGCAATTCAGGACAAGCAGATTTCAACAACATAAAATGTAATATGCTGGGACACACATAAGGAAAAAAATATTGGTGAATGTTTCTTTTGTAGATCTTATAACAGTAAACCAAATAAAATAGAGAGTTTAATACTATTTTATACTACTTTATACTACTTTAACCTTGTTTTGTGGCTCTGAAATTTGCTTCTTGGATTATCCATTGCTAACTGATCTGACTTTAGAATCTGCCTCTTGTCACTGTGACATTCACTCTTGAATGTTTGTCCTTTCACTGCTGACTATCCATGGATTGTTTTTGATTTTGTCTCAGCTTACTAGTTTCCTACTTTCACTGGTGGTCTATGATTTAGCCTTCAACCTTGGTTTGTCACTTACCCAAATCATTGTGCTCAGTCAGTGACATGTAATTGATGGTCCCTGGCAGGTTGAGCAATCTATGAACTATCTTATAGTCATACCAATATTTTGGTGAGTTGCTCTGATGAAGACAATGGCCTGGTTCACAATAGTGTGGTTTCAGACATGATTTGAGTTGCACAGAATTGTTTTTAATGGTGCCTATTCACTTCAATGCAGCCCAGCACAATTTGGAAAAGAGTCCTGTGCTATTATGGTGCGATTCCAGCATGAGTCCGGCCCCATAGAATATGCAACCACATCTAAGTAGCATCCAAGTTGCATCACATAATCTCACTGAAAGTTGGATCAAAATCTGACTGCAGAAATGTGAACATAGCCTACATGGATGGTTGGTTTCATAATGTCATGCTTCATCTTTGGGTCCCAAGTGTTAAAGTGGATGTAAACCCAATGTCATCCTTTCTAAACTACTGCCATAGGGGTTATCTATAAGGATATATATGCCTCCTGCATGTATCTTTACCTGTCAAATGTCTCCCCTCTGTCTGTTATGAGACCTGAAAAACTGCAGATTCTGTGGGTGGGTCTGTTGGCTGGAGCTCGGTGGGTGGAGTCATGATGTCAGACTCCCCGCCCACCTCTACACTCCCCTTGTCAATATGCATTTTCTCCTGTGTATTTTTTACACTGAACTTCTGCTATGATCTGTAACATCCAGTGAAAAGACAGGAAAGTAACCACATGATCTCAGCATGCCAAATCATGCTGAGGGGTGGAACAGCCAATCCTTGCAGAGCTGCTGAAGAAAGGAGTGGGGGTGAGAATTAAAAAATAATGCATGTCCTAGGCTAGTGCACAAGATATGTAAATCACCTGTCACTCACAGCAAGGGGGAGGATTTGACAAAGTTTTTCTCAGTTTGTCAAGTTTTATCTCACTGAACAATAAAAGAGGATTGCTCAGAGCTGGATTAACTCTTTGTGGCAAGACTGGGCTCAAATGATAGGAAATCTTATACTCTACATTATGACATAAAAAAAAAAATTGGGGTTTACATCCACTTTATGCTCTGATGCTGGGCTTTCCTAACTCTCCAACTCCCAGTAGTTACCATGTTTGTGCCTATGAAAGTAACATACCGTATATACTCGAGTATAAGTCGAATTTTTCAGCACATTTTTTTGTGCTGAAAGTGCCCCCTCGACTTATACTTGAGTCAAGCACTTTTCTGCAGCAAAAAATTTCATTTTCCGAACCGACTTTGGGGCCCCGTATCTCAGGGCTACTTGGTGCTAGAAACCCCAAATTTGGTATGCAAACCCAGTGGACCTAGTACCACAACATATCCAAAGCTGAAGTTCCTAGCACTAAGTGGCCCCAAAATCGGTTCGGAAAATGTCATTCTCTGCTGCAGAAAAGTGCTTGACATTTTCTGAACCGAATTTGGGGCCCCATATCTCAGGGCCACTTGGTGCTAGGAACCCCAAATTTGGTGTGCAAACCCAGTGGACCTGTTCCCATAACATATTCAAAGCTTGGGTTCCTAGCACCAAGTAGCCCTGAGATACAGGGCCCCAAAACTGGTTCGGAAAATGTCATTCTCTGCTGCAGAAAAGTGCTTGACATTTTCTGAACTGATTTTTGGGGCCCTGTATCTCGTGGCCACTTGGTGCTAGAAACCCCAGCTTTAGAAATTTTATGGTGCTAGTTCCACTGGGTTTGCATACCAAATTTGGGGTTCTTAGCACTAAGTGGCCCTGAGATACGGGGCCCCAAATTTGGTCAACTGTGTCTATCTGCAGCAATGTCATTTCGGGACCCTTTGGGTTCACAGACCCCAAATTTTGGCTGCAGCTAGGGGGCATCTAGGAACCCTTAACTACCGAGTTTGAAGTTCAGGGGACCTATGGCTGCAAATGGGCACAGTGAGGCATGCAAATGGGCACAGTGATGCTGCAAATGGGCATTGTTGACCCTCTTTTCCACTTACAGTAGCTGTGCATTTCTCACCCTCGTCTTATACTCGGGTCAATAAGTTTTTGGTAAATTAGGGCCTCGACTTATACTCGGAACGACTTATACTCGAGTATATACGGTAATCTTTTTTTGGAAAAAATGGATATACTGCACTCCTCCACGACTCTAATTTCAACCTTCTTCTTAAGACAAGTCATGCTTTTAGTTCCACCCACAGGATTTCTGGTAAGGTCAACAAGTATTTTCTGTACTTGCTGAAGATGTTCTCAGCCTTTGGCGGACTCCATGTTTTAACATTAATATGCCTGAGATTACCATTCCTCCTGTTGTTGAGGTGACTTGATTGTAAATGACAATGCAAGACTCATTCCTTTATTTGAGAAATGGAGTCTTTCAAAAGACATTCAGATCTTCCATGAAAGACCAAATACCCCTCACCCTACATACCAAGATGCCCTTTGCCTATATAGAATCTCTCAATGGAGAAATGTGAGATAACTCAACAAAACAGAACTTCTCTTTATCTAGCAGTTTTGAAAACCAGATGAATAATCAAAATACAACTTTTTTCTCCTAAATAAAAGCACATTTGTTTGTGTTATCTGTAGAGAATAATGCAATTCATGAACCTTGATTATTACTTAGGTTCCTAAATTGTGTGAGTGCACAAAGATCAACAACCAGAGGACTACAAGCAAATATTCGGGAGAATGAACAAGTGATAAATCAGCAGTTTCCTGTTTTTGACATCAGCTAACTTCCAGATCAGGTGTTTTAATCACCCCTAGTACTTTGCTAGGAAGGTTCACCTTCGGCGGTTCCTTTTGTAAATACATTTGAAAAATTTCTCTGACACAGACTTTTCTTTACATATTGCTAGTGTAACCTGGACTGTAGCTGATAACTGCTGTGGAATGTCTTCCTTTGTTGCTGTTGTATTATTCTTCTGCTGTGTGGACAGGGTTAAACTGAATATTCATTAATGCAGAAGTGCAGCAGCCATCATTAAGGAGACCATTTTGCAATGCTCATCTATGGAGTGTCTCCAGTACAGGGGGCAGCCATCTTGGCTGGGTCTGATTCAATCCTGTAGGTGATTGGCTAATGTAACAGAGCAAGGAGATGTGGGTCTGCAGGCCGGTGAGGAAAGGGGAGAGGACAGTCCTGAGCCAAAAAGGTGTGTGGAAAAGACTGTGCTGCTGCTAGCTAAACAGAACCCTGCCATAGTTGACCACAATTAGGAGAATCAAAGAGACTACTCTCCTTGCCTCACAGATTGGGAATTTCCTCCCTGGGAGAGTGTAAGGTGTGATTTGGATGCCCGGTGAGATCAGGCTGTACTGGAGAGAACTCCTACCACTTGTGAGGAAGGATAAGATGGACTGTCTCAGCAGGATTCAAAGAGGCACACCATAGCAATTCCTATCCCTGAGGACTTCAAATCAACCAGATCATATGTCCGGAGACCCAGAAGAGGGAAACCTGGGTCTGGTAATAAACTAACATTGTACAAGTTCATCTGTTGTCTGCTGGGAACTCTTTTGCTTTTGCAAGGGCCCCAACTTTGCTGGCCAACTTTTTTTCTTCATCATTCAATGGCCAGTAGGTTAAAACTGGCATTGTTGTAACAAGTTAGGGCTGTATTTATATACTGTTGCTAGGTAAATGCAGTTCAGTTCTGTTAATTACTGTTAGTCAGAATACTGCAGGTGTTTAATCATATCTCTCAGGGTAACATTTTTGTTTGTGTAAGTGTACTTGTTATTCCTCTCTCCTTTAAAGTTATGCTTGATCTCATAAATTCTTTGAAATACCTCAAGGTGTGTCGGTAAATGCTGGGTGAGCCAGGTGTGCAGAGAAATCACAAAACAATTTAGCGGCTCCTCTGAGCGCACCATTAGTAGGAGTATGAATTCAAATCAGCTTAAATAATTTTCCTAAAAGTCATCAAATCATTTTCATAACCAATTGTTTAATTCGATTATGCTTGCCCCACTAATTTGATTACCTAATAAGTATTTGGATACTATACCTTATGCATACTCAAAATCCTCTTTTCACTAAAGATCCTTTTGCTTAAGGAACCGAAAATATTAGTTTGGACATTACAGCTGAAAAATCCTTTGGCAAGCTTTATCAAAAATATGCAAAAATATTCCATCATCAGTTATACAATAGAGAGAGATTTCTGTTACCAACTTTTAAATAAATGCAGGTAAAAAGCACAGAAAAATAAAGTATAATAGATGCCAAATTTTTGTTTTTCAGAAATGATTTTTATTAACATGAAATGTGCCTTTGAATTTGTTAGAAAATGTCACCACTCCAGGAAAGTCAATTCCCTCGCACATCCATCCTTGCATGGCATAGCTCTCTCGTCTTCTGGGGGTGTGTCATTATTCTGCTGGTCCAGCTTCTCTGCCTCTCCCTCCCCTGCAGAACATTTTATGTAGCAACCAGAGGAGGAGCAAAATGAAATACTATAGAGTATCTTAGAGTAACAGTCTCTTGGAGCTGATGACATCACCTCCAACATGGTAGGATCCATCATAAGTCTCATGGATTTTGAATTTCTACACAGGGGAGGTTTTTTACAGGTACAATATGAAAGTGTCTATTTCAGCAAGTTATCAATATAATTAGTGCAAATCAATCTGTTCCTTATTTTGCAAGAAATATTTGTATATTTCTGCACAATCGACAGTGCAATATGGTACACCTTTTTTTGAATGGCACCACAAAATACCTTGCAAATAAACCCCAACAAGCAGATAGGAGCCACCCAACAGTGTTTTGAAAAAAATGGACATGTCTGGCTTTTTGTGCATTGTGGTGCATTTGTGGCCCATTAAATATAAAAGGGCTGCCCTTAATTGGTTGTAAAGCCTTAAGATTTTTCACCTTAAAGTGATACTAAAGTCTCATTTTTTTCTATAAAAATAACATACATGTTATACTTACCTGCTCTGTGTAGTGGTTTTGCACAGGGCAGCCCAGATGTTCCTCTTTTCTGGTCCCTCATCGGCGCTCCTGGCTCCTCCTTACTGTTGAGTGCCCCCACTGCAAGCAGCTTGTCATGGGGGCACCCGAGCTGAGCTGCAGCTCCACGTATCCATTCAGACACAGAGATGTGGTTCGGCCCGCTCCCCCTCATCATTGGCTGACTGACTTTGATTAACAGCAGCGGGAGCCAATGGAGCTGCTACTGTGTCAATCAGGAGGGAAAGACGGCCAATGCACTCGTGCACATCGCTGGATCAAGAGGGGGTTCAGGTAAGTATTAGGGGGTCTGGGGGGCTGCTCCACACAGAACTTTTTTTATCTTAATGCACAGAATGCATTAACATAAAAAACCTTCTGCCTTTACAATCACTTTAATGCATTCTATGCATTAGGTGAAAAACCTTCTGTGCTGCAGCCCCAGCCCCCCCCTTTTTTCTTACCTGAGCCCGTCTTGATCCAGTGATGTGCTCCCACTGCTGTCTCTCCCCTTATTGGACAGATTGATAGCGGCAGGAGCCATTGGCTCCTGCTGCTGTCAATCAATATTAGTGACACAGGAGCGGGGGGCAGGGCCAAGTCCTGCTGTCTGTGTCAATGGATGCAACAGCGGGACTCTGGAGCGCGCCCGCACGGGTGCCTCCTGGGAAAACGGCTTTGCATGGGGGCACCCGATAAAGAGGAGGGGCCTGGAGCGCTGGTGGGGGACCCCAAAAGAAGAGGATTGAAGCTGCCCTGTGCAAAACCATTGCACAGAGCTGGTAAGTATAGGCATGCATAGGCATGTTAGGGTTTACAACCCCTTTAATGCCAAGACACATTAGCACACAAAATGGGACGTGTTGCTGCTCATGCAATAAGACATTGCCACACACTGCAGAAGTATGAAGTACATCCTAAACTATGAGACCTGCTGCTCCCTACTTTAATACACTGCTCCCCTAGGCACAGGCTTACCAGTGTCATTAGGGAAAATACAGCATTGGTCAGGGCTAGGTTTAATAGCATATTAGAGTTACATTTGTGCATCAGCATGAGGAATTTACAAAACAAGAATTTATAAACCAAGATGTCATCTTTATAGTAAATATGACTAATACTTTTCTCACTGCACCTAGTTTATATTGCCTTGCTGTGTGACAAAACTGATACATTTCCTGCAGCATATTATTGACTACATTTGCTCAATTCCTCATTCTAATGTTCAAGATTTTTCTATTGTGCCCTTTTGCTTGACAAATTGGCTTTTGTACTGGCTGCAATTTCTTATAAGAAAGCCTTGAATAATACATAAACATTTATACTTTAGCAAAAAAAAAAAAAATTACCCTAATGAATGAAGTAAAAATAGATTCCTAATACCAACTGACTCGAATGGTTTACAGACTTGTTATTTTTATCAACATTGTGGAAATTACGTTGAAAATAAATGTGCGTCTTTGTATATATTTGTTAATATTACATCTTATGCCGCGTACACACGACCGGACTTTCCGGCAGAAAAGGTCCGACTAAATCATTCCATCGGATATTCCGATCGTGTGTGGGCTTCATTGGACTTTTTCTTTCGAAAATTCTGACAGACCTTAGAAATAGAACATGTTTTATATCTTTCTGACGGAATCAATTCCTATCGGGAAAACCGCTCGTCTGTATGCTATTCCGACGGACCAATAACGACGCAAGGGCAGCTATTGGCTACTGGCTATTGAACTTCCTTTTTCTAGTCCCGTCGTACGTCATTGCGTTCTAAACGATCAGACTTTGGTGTGATCGTGTGTAGGCAAGTCCGTTTAAGCGGAACTCCGTCAAAAAAACCGTCAGAGTTTATTCTGACGGAAAAACCAGTCGTGTGTATGCGGCATAATTTGCCTTCAGTTGCCATACGGGGTAAAGCAACAGGTGAATTTGCCCTTTACCTAACTATAAACTAGTAGAATTTCATTAGAATTTTTTCATTGTAAGAACATTTTTTTTAATCGTTATTGGAGTCAAACCAACATTTTTTTTGGACTGAAGTGACAAGAAAATTCATAGGAGCAAGCAGGAACATTTTTCTTGGAGGAGCAAATTTCTGTGTATGTGGTTTTCGCTCAGTCCATTAGTTCCAAAATCAAATGTTAAAAGCAAACACAAATTTGAAGTACGTTCAAATGACATTCATCAAGTCATCTAATGTACTGAGAATTTTCATAAATTTTTCCCATGAATGCTCGTTCAAAAATCTGCTAGTGTATGACCCGGTTAACTAGACATAAGGTTTGGATTTGGTACACGGTGGGTTTGCAATGAATTTCTGGTTGATTCAGGTTTGCAGTTCGAGTGAATTTCACCAAACCGAACTATAAAAATCTATAATGCCCCCCCAGTGTGCCCCTGTGCCTTTAAGGAGGAGTGGGCTCCCTCCAGACAAACCTGCCCTCAATCTATCCATTATTATATATGTGCTCCTACTATGGAGAATTGGGAGCCTGATCCCCAGTCAGGCGACCAAATAAATGGGGGCGTATTGGACTATTGCGGTACAGTACACAAAACAATATAGAGAATATACCAATAATGTAAAAAGTGTAGTCGATTTTATTGATGCAAAGGACAAATCATAGGTAATACATTAAAGCAAAATAAAAGATGAATAAAAATTACAAAACAATGGGGTCATGAGTTTGCAGTAAGACAATTGATCTCAGAAATATTCCTCGACTAGTTTCGCGGACATAACCGCTTCGTCAGGAGGGAATCTGAAGATGGTAAATTCTGACTAAACAGTCTAAACCTAACAATTCAGAAAAAGTACAGTGAGATTACACAGAAAAAATAAAATTGATAATAAGATTATTGCAGCATCAGAGTTAAACAATGTAATAGAAATTGGGGGGGGAAAGGGACAAGTCTGCTTACCCATGTCCCAACAGACCCCGAGCGCAGAGCTCCTCCACCCAAGGTAATCTCCCACAGCGACCCGGGGGAGCTGCAAAGATGACGAGGATAATAAGAATAAAATCAAATTGTTGGATATGTAAAATTGCCAAGGGAGTCGGTGATATAAATGGTAAGGAGGATTGATACTTGAGTAAAAGTGTACAGAGTGATAGGGTGAATTACATAATGCACAAGTTAGGTGAAAATAGTGCATGGGAATGTGAAACAACAACAAAAGAATCTGGTAAGCAGGTGGGATAGTGTTGGATAAGGTGAGGGAAGGTGAATAAAAGCAGAAGGGGGATGAAATTAAACCGGGAGTGGGAGTGAAGCTAGGGAAAGGGTAGAAAAAGGACGGAGGGGAACAAGGGAAAGAAGGGGGTGGGGGGGGGAAGGGAAAAGGAGGGAAAGGAGAGGGGGAGGGGGGGAAAGGGAGGGGGGGAAATAGGGGGGGGGAGAGGAGGGAACAGGGAAGGGAGGGGGGGAAAAGGGGGAAAGGGGAAGGGAAAAAGGAAGGAAGGAAGGAAGGAAGGAAGGAAGGAAGGAAGGAAGGAAGGAAGGAAGGAAGGAAGGAAGGAAGGAAGGAAGGAAGGAAGGAAGGAAGGAAAGAAGGGAAAACCAAGAGTGGTAGCGCTGAAGGGAAAGGGAGGCAGATTATAGGGTGTGAAATAATAAGAGCAATAACACCTGGTACTGATGTAAACATATGGGGGTGCCAGGCAAGGCACTCTAAACGGAGCCTGTATCGTGCTAGGCTAGAAAAGAGGTAGTTTGCAAAACGGGTAACAGGCGGAGGCATATTACAGCGTATTCGCCCGTGCCTGAGGTATCTCTAGGGGAAGGCAAGGTTAGGATATAACCACTGCTGGTGCCCAGGGGTACAGGACTAGAGTAGAGAATAGGATAAAAAATCCCCTCTGACTTACAAAGTTGTGGCCATAATGCACGATCCCCCGGACCAAGAGCCTGCTATATGTAGCTCCCAACCAAATGACGCTAACCACACGCCGGACGGCGCTGGCGCATGACGTCACAGGGTCAGAGGTCCCACACAGCGCGCGCGCGAGGAGAACGCGCCCACGCACATGCGCACTTACCCTTGGGCAGACAGGGACGAAGTCCCTACCCGGACGAGTGCAAGAGGGGGGGCGGCCCTGTGTCAGAGACCGACCCCTCCGCCAGGGATCTCACCGAGTCGCTGCAGAGAAGCATAGGGGGAGGGCCAAGCACCGGCTTCCAGCTCGGGAACATAAAGGGGAAGCAGAAGGTCCCAGTAGAAAAGCACTTGGAAACAATTGATAATACAAACAGTAGTAAGGCATAATGAGATTATAGAATTGATTAAAAATGACATAATAGAACATAAGAAGGTAAATTAGGGATTGATAATACCCTAGGACACTGATGCTGGTCACCAACATGGCATAGACCTATTATAACCCAACAACATAATAAAATATGTGTATAAGTAACGGAGGGCCAGGGACAACAACCACAAGATTGGGTAAATCATGTGGAGAATAGGGCGGGTAGCCAATAATTAGTGCCTAGCCGACCTAATGGGCGTCTGTCATGGAGGGTTGCATCAGGGATAATTGTAAAGAAGGTAGTGATATAACGCAGGTAATAATATATACTGAAAGAGGCCGATGGGGGTAAATTAAAAATGAAGGGTGGGGTGATTGGGGCCAGAGAAGTGGAGGGCAAGCCATTAGCCATGTCCACTCCAATAGCTCACCAATCGCTCCCACTCGACATAGGTGCCGGGTGTGTTATCCACCCAATGTATACAGATAATAGTGTGGCCTCTGTAGTAAAATAATGAGGTAAGCAAAGTTACATGTACCATCATCCAGGAATGTTATGTTCCCGAGCTGGAAGCCGGTGCTTGGCCCTCCCCCTATGCTTCTCTGCGGCGACTCGGTGAGATCCCTGGCGGAGGGGTCGGTCTCTGACACAGGGCCGCCCCCCCTCTTGCACTCGTCCTGGTAGGGACTTCGTCCCTGTCTGCCTAAGGGTAAGTGCGCATGTGCGTGGGCGCGATCTCCTCGCGGGGGCGCTGTGTGGGACCTCTGACCCTGTGATGTCATGCGCCGGCGCCGTCCGGCGTGTGGTTAGCGTCATTTGGTTGGGAGCTACATATAGCAGGCTCTGCCTGTTTGTTGACGGTCGGCTCTTGGTCCGGGGGATCGTGCATTATGGCCACAACTTTGTAAGTCAGAGGGGATTTTTTATCCTATTCTCTACTCTAGTCCTGTATCCCTGGGCACCAGCAGTGGTTATATCCTAACCTTGCCTTCCCCTCCAGATACCTCAGGCACGGGCGAATACGCTGTAATATACCTCCGCCTGTTACCCGTTTTGCAAACTACCTCTTTTCTGGCCTGGCACGATACCGGCTCCGTTTAGAGTGCCTTGCCTGGCACCCCCATATGTTTACATCAGTACCAGGTATTATTGCCCTTATTATTTCACACCCTATAATCTGCCTCCCTTTCCCTTCACCGCTACCACTCTTGGTTTTCCCTTCTTTCCTTCCTTCCTTCCTTCCTTCCCTCCTTCCTCCCTTCCTTCCTTCCTTCCTTCCTTCCTTCCTTCCTTCCTTCCTTCCTTCCTTCCTTCCTTCCTTCCTTCCTTCCTTCCTTCCTTCCTTCCTTCCTTCTTTCCTTCCTTCCTTTTTCCCTTCCCCTTTCCCCCTTTTTCCCCCCTCCCTTCCCTCCTCTCCCCCCTATTTCCCCCCCTCCCTCTCCCCTTTCCCTCCTTTTCCCTTTCCCCCCCCCACCCCCTTCTTTCCCTTGTTCCCCTCCGTCCTTTTTCTACCCTTTCCCTAGCTTCACTCCCACTCCCGGTTTAATTTCATCCCCCTTCTGCTTTTATTCACCTTCCCTCACCTTATCCAACACTATCCCACCTGCTTACCAGATTCTTTTGTTGTTGTTTCACATTCCCATGCACTATTTTCACCTAACTTGTGCATTATGTAATTCACCCTATCACTCTGTACACTTTTACTCAAGTATCAATCCTCCTTACCATTTATATCACCGACTCCCTTGGCAATTTTACATATCCAACAATTTGATTTTATTCTTATTATCCTCGTCATCTTTGCAGCTCTCCCGGGTCGCTGTGGGAGATTACCTTGGGTGGAGGAGCTCTGCGCTCGGGGTCTGTTGGGACATGGGTAAGCAGACTTGTCCCTTTCCCCCCCCAATTTCTATTACATTGTTTAACTCTGATGCTGCAATAATCTTATTATCAATTTTATTTTTTCTGTGTAATCTCACTGTACTTTTTCTGAATTGTTAGGTTTAGACTGTTTAGTCAGAATTTACCATCTTCAGATTCCCTCCTGACGAAGCGGTTATGTCCGCGAAACTAGTCGAGGAATATTTCTGAGAACAATTGTCTTACTGCAAACTCATGACCCCATTGTTTTGTAATTTTTATTCATCTTTTATTTTGCTTTAATGTATTACCTATGATTTGTCCTTTGCATCAATAAAATCGACTACACTTTTTACATTATTGGTATATTCTCTATATTGTTTTGTGTACTGTACCGCAAAAGTCCAATACGCCCCCATTTATTTGGTCGCCTGACTGGGGATCAGGCTCCCAATTTTGCTTATTTATTCATTCCTGGATGATGGTACATGTAACTTTGCTTACCTCATTATTTTACTACAGAGGCCACACTATTATCTCCTACTATGGAGGCTCGAAATTTACAGAATTAGGACTGCAGATAATTCTGGGGTGCCTTATCGCGGCCTCTGCAGCTTACGCATGTATTTGCAAATGTGTACAAACTAAACCCCTTGTTTTTAACGTGAACTGTTAGACAGGACAATTTGGTTTATTGCAGGCTGGTTGGTAAGTAAGATATTATAAACCTGATAGATTAATTTGCAGTCACTTGATATTATAAAACTGAAATAAACAAAGAGTCTCTGGTGGGTATACAGGGTATAACTGGTAGTAGATTGATGAGTGCACCGTTCACCAAACACTTAACCACCGCGTGCTCCACACTCCCGCAAGGGGTTCAAACTCACCAGAACCCGGAGGTTTTCAAGCCCCAAACAGCATTCTATGGACTGTAGATCCAGATGTCCTTATAGGGTAGTTCAGCCTCATCTCCAAAATCCTCCTCTGCTGCCTCTTCAGCTAGATCTACAGTCCATAGGATGCTGTTTTGGGGCTTGATAACCTCCGGGTTCTGGTGAGTTTGAACCCCTTGCGGATGTGTGGAGCACGCGGTGGTTAAGTGTTTGGTGAACGGTGCACTCATCAATCTACTACCAGTTATACCCTGTATACCCACCAGAGACTCTTTGTTTATTTCAGTTTATAATTTTGAGTGACTGCAAATTAATCTATCGGGTTTATAATATCTGCCTGATGGAAGCGCCGCATTGATGTTATAATTGTGTCTCATTTGAGGTTTTAATTCTTACATCTTTTCTGCTATTTTAATCTACTTTAGTGGCTGCTGAGGGAAACCTCTCCTTAATTGTATACATATATGCACTATTGATTATCTAATATATAGAAATTTGGATTCTAGTGTATATTAACTAGCATCTATGTCTTGAGTGTTCTAAGACCTGATTTTACATAGCGCTGAGATTGGAGGAGTGTGTTTGGTTTATAAGGGTTTTTTCCTTTAATTTATGTATATATGGTAGGTAAGTTAAGCTCTTTTTTTTTTGTTTGACATGCTTTGCCCTTCTATGTGCTCCTTGCTGTTAAAGTGGAAGTAAACCCATAGGTTTAACAGTTTCAAAAAACAGTTACATTTCCGGCACATGCTAGGAATGTAACTATCACATTGTATGTGCTCTAAACAAAACGTGCAGCATCGTGGCAGTAAATGAAGCCTCATTCAAGGTGATATGGGGAAAGGGGTGGGTACCATCATTCTTAAATATGGATATTGGAAAGAGGGAAAGTGCCTGGAGCTTCTCCAAACATACTCTATAGCATTAGAGAGTCAAGGACTATCTCGGTACCCAAGGATTGAACCATTTAAAAGAAAAATTAAACAATTTATTAGAAAATAGACATGGTTAAAAGAGAGAGGGTGGAAGAAGAACGGGAAGGACAAAGAGAGGGGGGAAAGGGGGAAGGAAGTGAAGAATAGGAGGGGGGGTGGAAATAGGGCAAAAAACATAACCATACACCATAGATATAACCACCATGTCCAGTTCATTAAACACTGACCCACCTTGTCAATACGTGTGTTCTATGAAGGTACCTAGGGCAGTGTATAGGCAGAGGAGGGTAGTATGTCCCGAGGATGGGAAGGCAGGCTGTGGCAGCATGGCAACAATGGGACTGGAAGTACTCCAGATAAGTCAGTCGCAGTTAACAATAGTCTGCTGTAACATAGGGATAAAGGTGCAAAAGGATTTAGAGCATGACAGCCAGGGACAGTAAGTCAAAAAACATTGGCTGACAAAAGGGTGCAGCTCCCCATATGCGCAGCATCCAGCCACCACCATGGTGGGGGATGCCGCTAGCATATGTCACAGCTTGAGTACATTTAATAGAAGACTTACCATGCCCAGCCACTCTGCCAAGTTTGCCCCCGGTTGCAGCCATCTGACTGAGGGCCGCTCTGTGCACCCTATAAACGTCTCCAACCCGCCCCACACCAATGACGCCGGCAAGCACCGGCGTGTAACGTCACCATGTCTGTCTATCCTCATTGCACATGCGCGGACAATGCCTCGCACACGTACGACCAGCATCATGGCAGCTGAAGAACAAACAGAGGCCAAGATGGCAGCTTCCTTGGCTGAAAGCGTTAGGAAGGTTTACTTCTACTTTAAGGCTATTTATAGGTTGGGATAGTTGCCGTTGGTTTGTAGCTATAATGCCCTGCCTGACCTTTCAACTGACCTTCTCCTGCTGTATGGTATTCTTTTGCATTGTTAAATGCCCCCATGACAGTGTCCAGCTCCTTGTACCATTTTTGACAATTGTTTGCCTTATAGCTCAAGAAATGGCCCAGAATCCTCAATCATATTCACACTTTAAAAACAGGACTCAATGTGATTGAAGATGGTCAGAAACATCTTAGTATTTACATCAGGTGTTCTATGTATGATAGGTAGCAAGGAAGCTGTTCCAACATCACCCGCAAGAGTGTTCCAGGATCATTAGATTACCTACACAAAGCCAGTGGGTTGGAATATTGCAGTTCAACAATGTCAGGATGAAAATCTGAACTAATCAATGCTTAGCCTGATCCCCATCTCAGGGTTTTTATTAAAGGAAGAATTAAAACCTCTGTCAAGTTTTTATTGCTGTCTGTGTCCCTATTGGGGAGAGTCACACTTCTATTTGTCCTGGTGACTACTATATTTATTTTAGGATATAGAGTAAAAATCTCCTTCAATCCATTTTGGCCAGTCCTGGTCTTAGTCATTGTTCTGGAACACTTATCATATATCCATTACTTTTACACTGCACTTCATTATGTATGTATAAATATATTGGTGCTGACATCTAGTAGTAATCCAGTGTAACTATAATTTATTTATTATTGTATTTCTGGAGTGGTACAATCCAGTTTACTTACATGTTAAGTTTAGTTGGTTTAGCCCTTAGATAGACTCTTCCCTTCTTCTTCATGTTTCCTCAATAAGTTGCCAACCTGTTATAAGCTGTTATAAGGTTCATAGTGGGCACAAGGCTTAGAAGATTATTGCCTCGTTACATTTCCACTAACTGGTGAACATCCCATATACTGAATTTTAAAAAGTAAAACTACATGTTTCTTATTGAAGAATTAAAGCGGAGTTCCAGCCATTGTTGTGTTTATTAAAAGTCAGCAGCTACAAAAAGTGTAGCTGCTGACTTTTAGTAAACACACACTCACCTGTCGCACGATCCAGCAATGCGGCTGCCCAAAGCCTCAGTTCTTTTCCCCGCCTCTCACCGGACCCGGCATCACTGGTCTGGGCATCCGGTTGTGACCACTTGCGGCTTCACAGCCAGGTGCGCACTGCGTATGCGCGAGTCACGCTGCGCATCCTGAATGGCCGGGCAATCTTCTGGGACCTGTGACATGTCCCAAAAGATTGCAGGCAGGGAGGGAAAGAGAACTTCCGCTTGAGCCGTCTAGGAGGCCCAAGAGGAAGTAGGAGCTGGGTACCTGTCAAAACTAGGTACCCGCTCCCCCCCAAAAAAAAATACATGTCAGGGGGTCAAGAGTCCTTAAAGCAGAACTTCCACTTTTGGGTGGAACTCGGCTTTAAGTTGTCCATGAAGGATGCTTATTCAGCAGGTGGCCATACTGGCTGGATGTCCCCAGGTCTAAAGGAGGTATGTCAATGCATAGAGTGGTGCTTGAAATAAAACAGTCTTAGCAAGAGTATCACCAAAACAGATATAGAGGGAAAATCTTATGACGGGGACACTTGGTATAGAGATGGTTGTCTCAGTGACAACTCTTACCTTGGAGAGATTTTCTCTCACTTCTTATGTCCAAATGACAGGAAAGAAAAGGGAAATCTCACAATGGGACACAGATCAAAAAAAGAGCACAACATCCACTGGATGCAACCTTAATACTGTGCTTGGCAATGGCATGTCTTTTTTTTTTCTCTTTTTCCTTTTCCCAATTCTACCCCGTCTACCTCAAAGTACCTCTGGGACCCTTTTGTACCCTAGCTTACACTGAGTTCATCCATTCCCATCATTACTACAAGGTTTCTCTTAGGATTGTTCCATCCAAGGCATTGGTTTAAACAAATAATGTAATTTTTAGAATCAGTTGACTTGTATGTTTTTGTACTTTTTCCTCTATATGGTGTTACAATTCGAAGTAACTTTGTATCAGTAAATATCTGTATGGATTTACCAAAAAAAGCTTAACAAGGGTTTCCAAGTATATGCAATTGGTTTTATATATTTCAATTTTAAGGTTTTTTTTCTGGAGCATACTTACATACCTATCTTACCTTATCTTACCTACCCCAATAATTGAAGAAAGACTTTAGAAAGGGCTTTTTGTGTTCAAATCCATTGACAGAATGTTTTGAACGCCTCAAAAAATATAATTCATGTCCATATGTGTAAATTTCATAGAGAAATAGCATAGAAACGAAAGGAAGCATTTGGCGATCATACGTTTATAAAATAGCCAACCGTTTTTCTATCTAAATGCATTTGGTTCTTGTCCAAATAAACTTCAAACGATAAGCGGCAGACACAAGAGGATTTAGAGAAGCGCTCCGGCAATTACAAATAAAGGAGTATTCAGGGATTTCTTGTATGTTTTTATTACTTTTTCCCCCTCCGCATCAGTTCTTCTACACAGAATTTCGAAGGATGTAAAAAAAAAAAAAAAGATCGTAAAAAAGATAAAGAGAAATAACAGGCCTACATTAAAGGGAACAGCAGCACCAAATGTGTTCTCCTGCACTTCTTACGGTCTGTGCATGTAAATATTATGGCTATCATAAATATGATATATATTGACGTCCCTGCGGAGATAGTGCTAACGTGAGAGCAAAACAACAGGATTATCATCATTGCAGAGGAAGAAGACGAATGTGGTTTACAGAGAACGGCCATTTTGTTTAACATATGTTGGCCCTGTTTATTACAGGGTACTAAGTTTTATTATTCTCTGCTTCCTATCCAAATCAACAGCTATAAAAGTAGTCATCCTAGTTAAAATATACAAGCCTACATGTGTTTTTGAAGTCTGGCTTAGAGTCAGCATAAGCCTGTTTTATCTTCTTGTTATGTTAAATGAGTCTATTGCAATTCTTGCAATTTTTTTTTTTTAGATTTTTAAAGAGGAAGTAAACTTTTTTTTTTGTCCTTTTTACTTACCTGTAAAATAAAGGCATAATGTGCTAGTATGCACTTCATACTAGCAAATTATGTTAAACTTACCTGCAAACGAAGCCCTTGCTGTCCCTGCTGGAGGCCACATCCATCTTCACCTGTCTTCCTTTCGGGGCCACGGACTCCGGCTCTGTGACTGGCTAGAGCCATGTGACGTCATTCCGTGGGAGCCGTCGGTCACGGCACAGGCTTCTGAAGAAACGGCACAGGTGGCCGTTCCTTCAGAGCGCATGCGCCGATGACGTAATCGGCACAGTATACAGTATATATCTCCTAAACAGCGCACGTTTAGGAGATATTTACAGTACCTATAGGTAAGCCTTATTCTAGACCTACCTATAGGTACAAAGAATACAAGAAGGTTTACTTCCTCTTTAAGGGGGATCTAAATACAAAAAACAAAAATGGAGTATATTGCAGCTTACCAGTTCTTACTGTAGCTGTGGTGGTTGCATTCGTTTTCAGTTAATTTTTATTTAAACAATTTTTTTTTGCAGTAACTCATTTCAGGAAACAAATATATTCAGATGCAGGCGAGCAACTGCAGCCTCCATATTTATCTAACGACAGGATTCCTTTTAATGCCAGACTGTGAAAGAAGAATTTTCCAGGTCATTGCAGTTTGTAAATTGCTCTTTACTAGGAATTAGCAGAATTTTGCTGATATTCTGACCAAATTGGGAACATTTTGGCAACATTTTACCATACGGAATAATGCAGGTGAAATTAGAGTAGCACTATGGCCTGACATAAAAAGAAATGCTGCAACACTTAATTATAAGGTCTTGGCGCCTCTACCATTTTAATCGTGATGTCAGTCACTCAAGTGATAATGAATAGTACAGTACTCCTTCAAAGGCAGCTCTTTAAAAAGTAATCGTAATTCGCGATCGCTCCTCACGAATGAAAATCTTCCTCTGCTGCTGTAATGTAAACAGCGGCAGAGGAAGTGATGTCATCTCTCCTCGAGACGGTCTTTTCGTTCCAGCGCCGAGGAGAGAAGACATCAAGTAAGTGCACCAACACTACACTTTCAGTAGAACACACTAGGCACACTTTTCACCCCCCATCACTATCCGATCACCCCCCTTTACCCCCTGTCACAGTGACACCAATAGCAGTTTTTTTATTTTTTTTGCACTGGTGTCAGTTTGTGACAGTTATAAGTGGTAGGACAGTTAGGGTTAGCCCCCTTTAGGTCTAGGATACCCCCCCTAACCCCCCTAATAAAGTTTTAACCCCTTGATCACCCCCCGTCGCCAGTGTCACTAAGCGATCGTTTTACTGATCGCTGTATTAGTGACACAGGTGACGCTAGTTAGGGAGGTAAGTATATAGGTTCGCCGTCAGCGTTTTATAGGGACAGGGACCCCCATATACTACCTAATAAAGGTTTTAACCCCCTGATTGCCCCCTAGTTAACCCTTTCACCAGTGATCACCGTATAAGTGTTACGGGTGACTCTGGTTAGTTAGTTTGTTTATTATAGTTTCAGGGCACCCGCCATTTATTACCTTATAAAGGTTTAACCCCCTGATCGCCCGGCGGTGATATAAGTTAAGTTTTAGGGTCAGATAAGGTCTGCGTCACCTCCCTTAGTGGTATAGTATCTGAATCAATATCTGATCCGATCAGATCTATACTAGCGTCCCCAGCAGTTTAGGGTTCCCAAAAATGCAGTGTTAGCGGGATCAGCCCAGATACCTGCTAGCACCTGCGTTTTGCCCCTCGGCCCAGCCCAGCCCAGCCCACCCAAGTGCAGTATCGATCGATCACTGTCACTTACAAAACACTAAACACACATAACTTCAGCGTTCGCAGAGTCAGGCCTGATCCCTGCGATCGCTAACAGTTTTTGTTGGTAGCGTTTTGATACAGTCGCTAACAGTCAGGAGCTTTTTTGCCTGTGAGTCTCACTAGTGTACCACTAAATTTAGAGATCAAAATGGCAAATCGAAGGTACACTAGTGAAGAGGCCTACATGTTTCTAAGCATGACAGATAGTGAAGAGGAAGTCACTCATAAATTCAGTATCAGAATACGATCCTGTAGACGACAGCGGCTCCATGACAGATAGCTCTGACGACGGAGTTGTGGTCCCTGCCAAGGTCAGGTGTACCAGACCCCGAACTTCTTCTTCTGTCCTTGATGTGCAAGAACCGCAGGTCCCTCTTATGGAGCAGAGAAGTACTAGCGCCGCTATTCCTTCTGGTGAACTGGCAAGCACCAGCGGCCTAGTACAGCCCGGTTGTACATCCAGCACTGCAGTAACCCTTGGTGACGTGGCAAGTCCCATAAGTGCAGTTCAAGCTGGGGAGGTGGCAAGCACAAGTAGTATCCCGCTGCCACCAAGAAGACGAACACACGCCCATCGTGCCCATAGTGCCCTTCCTGCTGCATTCGCCAATCCGAATTGGGAACCCACCACTTCTGCAGCACCCGTACTTCCCCCATTCACTGGCCAACCCGGCATTCAGGTGGAAACAGTTGATTTTACGTCACTGGATTTTTATTCGCTGTTTTTCACCGAAGATCTCTATAAATCTATCGTGGACCAAAGCAATTTGTACGCTGGTCAACACATCGCCACTATTCCCCAGTCCTCCCTTGCCAGAGATTGGAAACCAATTACGGTTTCCGAATTTAAGATCTTTCTGGGCCTTTCCCTCCTCATGGGCATAACCAAAAAGAGTGAGTTGCGGTCATATTGGTCCACTGACCCAATTCACCATATGCCGTGTTCTCTGCTGCCATGGCCAGGGCACGATACGAGCAGAATTGGCGGTTCATGCACTTCAAAAACAATGAACTCTGTCGTCCTCGTGGTGAACCTGAATACGATCGACCCTACAAAATTCGGCCCCTCGTAAACCACTTCAACCAACGTTTTGCAGACTTGTTTACTCCCCATCAAGTTGTCTGCGTTGATGAGTCCCTGTTTAAGTTTTCTGGCTGCTTGTCATTCAAACAGTACCTTCCCAGCAAGCGTGCCAGATACGGGGTCAAGATGTATAAGCTCTGTGACAGGGCCACAGGCTATACATGTAGTTTTATGGTTTACGAGGGCAAAGATAGTCACGTAGAGCCGACAAACTGCCCTGACTACATAGGAAGTGCTGGCAAGATTGTGTGGGACTTGGTGTCACCCTTATTCGGAAAGGGGTACCACTTGTACGCGGACAATTATTACACAAACGTGCCACTTTTTAGTCACCTTTTTGATCATCAGATTGGAGCATGTGGCACCGTGCGACCTAATCGCTGGGGCTTTCCCCAGCGGCTTGTAGATTCCCGTCTTAGGCTGGGGGAGAGAGCCTGCTTGCAGTGTAATAATTTGCTCGCTATGAAGTGGAGGGATAATAAGAATGTTTTTGTTCTTACCTCCCTTCATGCAGACACGACGGACGGTCCAAATTACTACGGCGACTGGTGTTGTGGAGAAACCCCTCTGTGTCCACGAATATAACCTTAACATGGGAGGGGTGGACCCCAACGACCAGTTGTTGGCGCCGTACCTAGTTGCCTGTAAGGCCAGACGCTGGTACAAAAAAGTGTCTGTTTATTTATTTCAATTGGCTTTGCTGAACGCTTACAGTATGTGCTATACTGAGCTTCAGGACGGACTGGATCCTTCCTTAAATTCCAGGAAGAGATCGTCAGAGCCCTTCTGTTTCCAGATGGTGCTCTACCTCATCTTTCCCAACCAAATGCAGTAAGCCGGCTGCATGAGAGGCATTTTCTTTATGTCCTCCCGAGTACCCCAACGAGCCCCCCAAAAAAGATGTTGTGTCTGCAGCAAGCGCGGATATAGGCGTGACACCCAGTATTATTGTCCCTCCTGTCCTGACAAGCCTGGTCTTTGCATTGGTGAATGTTTTGAACGCTACCATACACTAGTTGAGTATTAGCATAGGGTACAGCACTGCACAGACTAGGACACACTTTCACAGGGTCTCCCAAGATGCCATCGCATTTTAAGAGGCCCGAACCTGGTACCAGTTACAAAAGTTTAAGTTACAAAAAAAATAAAAAAATAAAAATCACAAAAAAATATAAAATAAAAAAAACAAAAATAGTTGTTGTTTTATTGTTCTCTCTATATTCTCTATTGTTCTGCTCTTTTTTACTGTATTCTATTCTGCAATGTTTTATTGTTATTATGTTTTTATCATGTTTGCTTTATAGGTATGCAATTTTTTTTATACTTTACTGTTTACTGTGTTTTATTGTTAACGATTTTTTTGTTTTTAGGTACGCCATTCAGCTGCAGAGCGGATTTATTTATCAAGCAACAGCATTTACTCCCACGATACATAAAGCCGTGACTCCAGCACTGTCGGAGGTGATTTCACCACCACAGTTACATACTTCAGCATATATGGCGAAGCGTGGGGGCAGTAGTGGGTGGAGGAGCGATTTGCTCCTACCTTTTGCAGGAGGATGCCCCCATGCTTCGGCATATATATATCATATATATATCTTAGGCACAGGTTGCGTTAAATGTTTTATTTTTTACCATGTTTTTTTTTGTATTTGCTTTGCAGGTATGGTAAGTCTTACTGTTATACTGTAATGTTACTTTGTTTTATTGTTAACAATTATTTGCTTAGCAGGTACGCCATTCAGTTGCAGTGTGGATTTATTTATCTTGACAGCAACAGCGTTTGCTCCCACGAAAAATAAAGCCGTGACTCCAGCGCTGTTGGAGGTGATTTCACCACCACAGTTACATACTTAAGCATATATGCCAAAGCGTGGGGGCAGCAGTGGGTGGAGGAACGATTTGCTCCTACCTTTTGCGGGAGGATGCCCCCATGCTTCGGCATATATAAATGGTGCATGTATGCCCATCATTAGAAGTGGGTGGATGAAGGGAGGTATTCTAATAGTGGGCATACCCACCGATCAATATCTTTTTTTCATGCAGCCCACAGGCTGCATGAAAAAAAAGTTTACAATATATAGAATGGTAAAGATACCGCGCTAACTAAAACAAAAGCAAAAAGCAGCAGCATACAGTGCGATTACACCAAAAATTAAAGAGATAAAGAAAGCTGCGCTAGAAATTAAAGTCCATAATAAATGACATCAAGGAAAAAATGTCCATTAGAAGCACAAACACCACCACAGTGTGCCTATAAATTAATGCGCCCATCCACCGTAGCTGTTAGTTCAGCTTACCAGACGGCAAGCTTAAGAAGGCAAGTGGCTATAGCCCAGCCAAGGCCTTTAAGCTTGCTAACGATCCCGGTGTTCGGATGGCGGGGGGTAAATCTCCAAGGCTCACTCGCGGTATCCACGTATCCACATATTCAAATGGGAAACCCAGGTAGCTCAGAAGAAAAGAAGACTGGCCATAGTGTGATATCTTCTAAACATTTATTTTAAAACATGTAGTCACTCACAGTTAAAACAGCAGAGTTGCGCATACGAAAGCCGGCCAGCATACAAGATAAGTGGAGCCCGTTCTCCTACTCCGAGGTCGTGGTGACTTCAATGCGTGCCTTCCCAGACGCGTTTCGTCATCATCATTTCATCACCAAGCACCGCCTTCAGGCTTTCTAAGGGCGTGAATTTTTTATTTCACTCTTCACTGCCTATCACAGTTTCAGAGGCCATGGAATGCCCAGGTGGCACAACCCCCCCCCCCCCCAAATGACCCTATTTTGGAAAGTAGACACCCCAAGCTATTTGCTGAGAGGTATAGTGAGTATTTTGCAGACCTCACTTTTTGTCACAAAGTTTTGAAAATTGAAAAAAAAAAAATGTTTTCTTGTCTTTCTTCATTTTCAAAAACAAATGAGAGCTGCAAAATACTCACCATGCCTCTCAGCAAATAGCTTGGGGCGTCCACTTTCCAAAATGGGGTCATTTGGGGGGGTTTGTGCTATCTTGGCATTTTATGGCCTTTGAAACTGTGATAGGTAGTGAGGAGCTAATCAAAAATTTACGCCCTTAGAAATCCTGAAGGCGGTGATTGGTTTTCGGGGCCCCGTATGCAGCTAGGCTCCCAAAAAGTCCCACACATGTGGTATCCCCGTACTCAGGAGAAGCAGCAGAATGTATTTTGGGGTGTAATTCCACATATGCCCATGGCATGTTTGAGCAATATATCATTTAGTGACAACTTTGTGCAAAAAAAAAAAATTGTCACTTTCCCGCAACATGTGTCAAAATATAAAATATTCCATGGACTCAGCATGCCTCTCAGCAAATAGCTTGGGGTGTCTACTTTCCAAAATTGTATCATTTGGGGGGGTTTTGTGCCATCTGGGCATTTTATGGCCTTCAAAATTGTGATAGGTAGTGAGGAGTGAAATCAAAACTTTACGCCCTTAGAAATCCTGAAGGCGGTGCTTGGTTTTCGGGGCCCCGTACACGGTTAGGCTCCCAAAAAGTCCCACACATGTGGTATCCCCGTGCTCAGGAGAATCAGCAGAATGTATTTTGGGGTGCAATTCCACATATGCCCATGGCCTGTGTGAGCAATATATCATTTAGTGACAACTTTGTGCAAAAAAAAAAAAGTTTGTCATTTTCCCGCAACTTGTGTCAAAATAAAAAATATTCCATGGACTCAAAATGCCTCTCAGCAAATAGCTTGGGGTGTCTACTTTCCAAAATGGGGTCATTTGGGGGGGGGGGGTTTGTGCCATCTGGGCATTTTATGGCCTTCAAAACTGTGATAGGTAGTGAGGAGTGAAATCAAAAATTTACGCCCTTAGGAATCCTGAAGGCGGTGCTTGGTTTTCGGGGCCCCATACGCGGCTAGGCTCCCAAAAAGTCCCACATATGTGGTATCCCCATACTCAGGAGAAGCAGCTAAATGTATTTTGGGGTGCAATTCCACATATGCCCATGGCCTGTGTGAGCAATATATCATTTAGTGACAACTTTTTTTTTGTCATTATTCAATCACTTGGGACAAAAAAAATTAATATTCAATGGGCTCAACATGCCTCTCAGCAATTTCCTTGGGGTGTCTACTTTCCAAAACGGGGTCTTTTTTTGGGGGGGGTTGTACTGCCCTGTCATTTTAGCACCTCAAGAAATGACATAGGCAGTCATAAACTAAAAGCTGTGTAAATTCCAGAAAATGTACCCTAGTTTGTAGACGCTATAACTTATGCGCAAACCAATAAATATACGCTTATTGACTTTTTTTACCAAAGACATGTGGCCGAATACATTTTGGCCTAAATGTATGACTAAAATTTAGTTTTTTGGATTTTTTTTATAACTAAAAGTAGAAAATATAATTTTTTTTCAAAAATTTCGGTCTTTTTCCGTTTATAGCGCAAAAAAAAAAAAAACGCAGAGGTGATCAAATACCATCAAAAGAAAGCTCTATTTGTGGGAAGAAAAGGATGCAAATTTCGTTTGGGTACAGCATTGCTTGACCGTGCATTTAGCAGTTAAAGCGGCACAGTGCCAAATTGTAAAAAGTGCTCTGGTCAGGAAGGGGGTAAATCCTTCTGGGGCTGAAGTGGTTAAGAGAGGTATGGACTCCAGAGAGATAGATATCATTTTGCCCCTGCACAAATAATTAGTAAGTCCTCATCTACAATATGCAGTTCAGTTTTGGGCACCGGTTCTCAAAAAGGATATCGGGGAACTGGTGAAAGTACAGAGAAGGGCAACCAAATTGATTAGAGGCATGGAGGAACTCAATTATGGGGAAAGATTAGAGGAATTTAATTTATTCTCCCTTGAAAAGAGGAGATTAGGGGGAATATGATCAACATGTATAAATACATAAGTGGTCCATATAGTGAACTTGGTGGTGAGTTAATCACTTTAGGGTCATCACAGAGGACAAGGGGGAACTCTTTACATTTAGAGGAAAAAATATTTCATCTCCAAATACGGAAAGGTTTCTTCATAATAAGAGCTGTGAAAATGTGGAATAAACTTCCTCCAGATGTGGTTCTGGCCATCTGAGTAGATTGCTTTAAAAAAGCCCTGGGTTCTTTCCTTAACGTACATAATATAAATGGGTACTAACATTCATAGGTCAAGTTGATCCAGGGAAAATCAGATTTCCTCTCAGGGGATCAGGAAGGATTTTTTCCCCTGCTGTAGCAAATTGGATCATGCTTTGCTGTTTTGTTTTCCTTCCTCTGGATGAACTGTGGGTGAAGGATTGTGTATATGGGATTGTATTTTTTTTTTTTTTTGGTTGAACTGGATGGTCTTTTTTTCAACCTGACTAACTATGTAACTATGTAACTATATACTACCCTAGCCTGTCTATATACTACCCTAGCGTACATATATACTACCCAAGCCTGTCTATATACTACCCTAGCCTGTCTATATACTAGCCTAGCCTGTCCATATACTACCCTGGCCTGCCTTTATACTACCCTAGCCTGTCCATATACCACCCTAGCCTGTCCATATACTACCCTAGCCTGTCTATATACTACCCTAGCCTGTCTATATACTACCCTGACCATATGTTACCCTAGCCTGTCTATATACTACCCTAGCCTGTCCATATATTACCCTAGCCTGTCCATATACTACCCTAGCCTGCCTATATATGACCTGAGCCTATCTATACTACCCGAGCCTGTCCATGTACTACCCTAGCCTGCCTATATACTACCCTAGCCTGTCTATATACTACCTTAGCCTTCCTATATACTACCCTAGCCTGTCTATTTACTATCCTAGCCTTTCCTTATACTAATCTAGCCTGTCTATATACTACCCTAGCCTGTCTATATACTACCCTAGCCAGTCCATATACTACCCTAGCCTGTCCATATACTACCCTAGCTTGTATATATACAGTGCCTTAAAAAAGTATTCATACCCCTTGAAATTTTCCAAATTTTGTCATGTTACAACCAAAAACATAAATTTATTTTATTGGGATTTTGTGTGATAGACCAACACAAAGTGACACATAGTTGTGAAGTGGAAGCAAAATGATAAATGGTTTTCACATTTTTTTACAAATGAATATCTAAAAAGTGTGGCGTGCATTTGTATTCAGACCCTTTACTCTGATACCCCTAACTAATATCTAGTGGAACCAATTGCCTTCAGAAGCCACCTAATTAGTAAATACATTTAATCTCAGTATAAATACAGCTGTTCTGTGAAGCCCTCAAAGGTTTGTTAGAGAACCTTAGTGAACAAAAAACATCATGAAATCCAAAGAACACACCAGACAGGTCAGAGATAAAGTTGTGGAAAAGTTTAAAGAAGGGTAAGGTTTTAAAAAAATTCCCCAAGCTTTGAACATAACTTAGAGCACTGTTCAATCCATCATCATGAAAAGAGTATGACACAACTGAAAACCTACCAAGACATGGCTATCCATCTAAACTGACAGGCTGGGCAAGGAGAGCATTAATCAGAGAAGCAACCAAGAGTCCCATGGTAGCTGAAGCTGAAGGAGGAGCTGAAGAGATCCACAGCTCAGGTGGGAGAATCTGTCCACAGGACAACTATTAGTCGTGCACTCCACAAATCTGGCTTTTATGGAGGAGTGGCAAGAAGAAAGCCATTGTTGAAAGAAAGCCATAAAAAGTCCCATTTGCAGTTTGCGAGAACCCATGTGCAGGACACAGCAAACATGTGGAAAAAGGTGCTCTGGTCAGATGAGACCAACATTTAACTTTTTGGCCTAAAAGCAAAACGCTATGTGTGACAGAAGCACCCTGAACACACCACCCCCACTGTGAAACATGGTGGTGACAGCATCATGTTGTGGGGATGCTTTTCTTCAGCAGGGACAGGGAAGCTGGTCAGAGTTGATGGGAAGATGGATGGAGCCAAATACAGGGAAATCTTAGAAGAAAACCTGTTAGAGCCTTCAAAAGACTTGAGACTGGGGCGGAGGTTCATCTTCCAGCAGGACAACAACCCTAATCATACAGCTAGAGCTACAATGGAATGGTTTAGATCAAAGCCTATTCATGTGTTAGAATGGCCCAGTGAATAAAAATGCATGCTACACTTTTCACTTATTTATTTGTAAAAAATGTTGAAAATCAATGTTGAAAATGTTTCCCTTTCATTTCAAAATTATGTGCCACTTTGTGTTGGTCTATCATATAAAATCCCAATAAAATACATTTACGTTTTTGGTTGTAGCATGACAAAATGTGGAAAATTTCAAGGGAGTAAGGTAATGTACAATCCTAGCCTGTCCATATACTACCCTAGCCTGTTTATATACTACCCTAGCCTGTCCATATACTACCCTAGCCTGTCTATATACTACCCTAGCCTGTCTATTTACTACCATAGCCTGTATATTTACTACCCTAGCCTGTCTATTTACTACCATAGCCTGTATATTGTTCTACCCTAGCCTGTCCATATACTACCCTAGCCTGTCTACTTTATATACTACCCTAGCCTGTCCATATAATACCCTAGCCTGTCCAAATACTACCCTAGCCTGTCTGTATACTACCCTAGAGCCTGTCCATATACCACCCCAGCCTGTCCATATACCTGGGGACCATGGCTGCCTTGAGGAAGTGAGCCAGTGCCGCCACTATTTGACTTCAGTTTGTGTCCAGAGGAGACTGTGGACCACGGCTGAAGAAATCTGTGGATAGGCGCTGCAAATCCACACCCCCGCCACCTCCACCGTATATATGGGCAGAGCGAAGGGGGTGGACTCAGGGGAGTCAGGGAGTCAGGGGCAAAGCCAATGGGGGGGCGCAAAATGTGGTTTCGCTTAGGGTGTCAAAAATCCTTGCCCCAGCCCTGTCTGCAGAGAGATCACTGGTTCAACACCGAGCAAGGGTTTTTCTTTATATTTTTTGTTTTGATGCAGTTGGAATGCATTTAGTTGATTTAAACTAAACTCAGTTTCAGCCACACCATTGGTATAGTTTAGGTTAGACCATGAAAGTGTTAGAACCTTGGTGATATCTGCTACATGGACAGGAAGTGAAAGTGAACTATCCCCATATGCAGGCACAAACCATAATAAATCCTGCCAGAGGTTGTATCTTTTCTCACCTCTGCAAATAAAATCAGTTTTATAGCTATTTTTCTGGTGTAGAGATTTCCCCTTATTTCCTGTTGTGACACCTGTCAGATATAAAAGAAACTTCCTCAACCAAGACAAGGACAGCAATAAAACTTTATAGAGTTTTTAATCCATCCCCACTCTATCCAAAACAGTACAATTTATGTCTCTAGTTGTGGGAGATACAAACGATTGTCCTTACATGACCTGGTGTGCATAAAGGGGATGGTGGAATGGCATACTCCATTCACTGGAAAGTTACTGTCCCCACAACTTAATTTATGCTACTTTCTTTGATGGATATCTTTTGACTTTACACCCACACTCCAGTTTCTTCATTAGAGAATTTTTAGCCACAAGAGTATTCCATATTTAAATGCCGCTAATTAAAAACAACCAAGGGCGCCAAAAATGAACTTCAACTGAGCCATTTACAATGCACAAGTGTAAAGAAAACCTTGGGGTTTTTCATGAAAGTTTCTTCATAGTCGAAAATATTTAATATTTGTTTTTGACAGATGTCCTGCCAAACAGCTGTCCCATATAAAGTTAAGACAAGCCAATTACTTTCTGATCCCCAGAAAAAAAAAAAAAAAAAAACATGTTGGGAACTCATTGCTATGCTCAGACAATTTATCTGGGTGCTCAAGCTGCACATTTGTTCTGATGTTGATTAAAAACACATTTCAGTGGGCGAGATAATTTCAGAAATTCTGTCATGGTAGTTGTGGTTTAATCTCCTTCGTGCCGATGGGACTTGTAATAGAGCTTCCTCTGGTGGTTCATTGGTCTTTGAGGCATCGTGGAATTAGCTTTTGGTATATTTTACTGTATGAAAGCCAGCCATTGCTTATGATCATTAGACTATAAAAAATTGTTAAAGAAAAAAAAGTAAAAATTGAGGTCTGTGGCTGACTATTAGAGAGAAGGAAAACAATAGGACATATTCATTATTGTCATGAGTATTATTATTTTTGTAGTAGCTAGCGGGTATTTTTCTATAAGTCAAATGCAACAAAGGAGGTAAATAAAAGGCTTAAAATGTGTGTATGCCAAAGCTTTTTTTTCACTTTGGATTTAGTGGGAAGGGTTAGTCTCTCTACTCATTCTGGTGACATTTGTTATGCCGCGTACACACGGTCGGACTTTTCGACAACAAAGGTCCGACAGTCTTTCCGACGGAGTTACGATGGACTTTCAACGGACTTTCTAATGACCGGACTTGCCTACACACGATCACACCAAAAGTCAGACGGATTCGTACATGATGACGTACGACCGGACTAATATAAGGAAGTTGATAGCCAGTAGCCAATAGCTGCCCTAACATCGGACTAGCATACAGACGAGCAAATTTTTCGACCGGACTCGAGTCCGTCGGAAAGATTTGAAGCATATTCCAAAACTAAAGTCCGTCAGATTTTCAACCGAAAAAGTCAGCTGCAGGTCCGATGAAGCCCACACATGGTCGAATTGTCCTCCGAACTCGGTCCATCAGACCAGTCCGGTCCAAAAGTCCGCTCGTGTGTACGCGGCATTACTGGAACTGAAATTTGTGGAGAATCCTAAATGTTACAGCTTTAAGAAGCATGTAAGCCTCTATGCGTATGCAGGTTTAGAAGGTTAAAGAGGTACCATCTTCATAAATTGAGTGTAAGGTACAGAACCCCCAGTAGGAAGAATAGTGGAATATCTTGGTACCTAATTATTGAACAAAAATATTTAAAAATATATAAAGGTTATTTGTATAAAAATGTTAAAAAGACAGATGCACAATGGGGGTTATTTACTAAAGGCAAATCCACTGTGCACTACAAGTGCACTGCAAGTCCACTTGGAAGTTCAGTCGCTGTAGATCTGAGGGGCACATGCAAGGAAAATAAAAAACAGTATTTTTGCTTGCACATAATTGGATGATAAAATCAGCAGAGCTTCCCCTCATTTCAGAGCTCCCCCTCAGATCTACAGTGATCTAGAGCGACTGCACTTCCAAGTGCGTTTTCAGTGCACTTTCAACTGCACTTGCAGTGCACTTGTAGTGCAGAATGGATTTGCCTTTAGTAAATCAACCCCATTGTGTGATAAAACAGCAATACATGATAGCCTCTCCTCTCCTCCACCTCCTCTCCCTCCAACCGCCTAAAAGTTACCCGCAGAAACCTACGTCAACTCAACCCTTCTCTTCTCTACTCTGCTATCGACAACCTCTACGACAAAATCTCACCCCTATCCTGCACCAACCTAGCCACTTCTGTCTACAACGCTTCACTTGTAGCCTCACTGGACTCACTAGCACCTCTCACTACACACAGAATCAGGCCCCGACTCTTTCAACCTTAGCAAACAGATGATACTAGAAGTCTGAAAAAACAGTTGTGCTCATGAGCACCTGTGGCGTAAGACTAATGCCCCGTACACACGATCTGATTTTCCAACAACAAATGTTGGATGTGAGCTTGTTGGCTGAAAGTCCGACTGTATGTATGTATGCTCCATCGAACATTTGTTGGCAGACTTTCTGCCAACAAATGTTGGATAGCAGGTTCTCAAATTTTCCGCCAACAAAACTTTGTTGTCGGAATTTCCGATCGTGTGTACACAAGTCTGATGCACAAAAGTTCACGCATGCTCGGAATCAAGCAGAAGGATGCTGGCTATTGAACTTCCTCTTTCTCGGCTCGTCATACGTCTTGTGCGTCACCACGTTCCTGCGTTTTGTAATTGTTGGCCAACATTTGTGTGACCGTCTGTATGCAAGACAAGTTGGAACCTACAACCTTTGAACAAAATTCCACAGTTTTGTTGTCGGAAAGTTCGATCGTGTGTATGGGGCATTAGTCTCAGAGAGACTCCAAAAATACAATTCCAGCCTCGTCACTGCCAAGCAGACCTATTTTATCACTCTCATTAGCAACTTATCATCCCGTCCCCATCAACTCTTCTCTATCTTCAACTCTCTACTTCGTCCTCCACCGCCTCCACCCGCCAACTCACTCACTGCCCAGGAGATTGCCAATCACTTCAAACAGAAGATTGATACAATTCGGGAGATCTCTACTGTTCCGATACCCTCCACGCTTTACACTTCATGCCCAAGTACAGTCATTACTTCCCTCTTTCAACCCCACCACTATAGACGAAGTTGGTAAACTACTTGCTAATGTCCACCTTACCACCTGCCCTCTGGATCCTGGTCCCTCACAAATGCTACGTTCACCCTCTGGCTCTATTCTACACTCTCTAACCCACATCTTCAATTTCTCCCTCTCTTCTGGCATCTTACCCAACTCTCTAAAACATGCACTTGTCAGACCCATACTTAAAAAGCCCTCACTGGACCCATCCAATCTTAACAACCTACGCCCCATCTCCTTGCTCCCCTTCTTATCCAAACTCCTTGAACGTCTGGTCTACAACCGACTGAGCATCCACCTCGCTGATAATAGCCTTCTTGATCCCCTTCAGTCTGGATTTCGTCCTCAACACTCCACAGAAACTGCTCTCCTAAAACTAACAAACAATCTACTAATGGCCAAAACCAATCGACACTATTCTGTACTCCTACTCCTGAACCTCTCTGCTGCTTTCAATACGATTGACCACCCCCTCCTCAAAAAAAACTCCACGCCTTTGGTCTCCGTGACTGTACTCTTTGCTGGATCTCTTCCTACTTATCCAACCACACCTTTAACATTTCTTACAACTCTACTTCCTCCTCTCCTCTTCCTTTCTTGGTTAGGGTCGTCCAAGGTTCGGTTCTTGGACCCCCCCTTTTTTCAATCTACACCTCCTTCCTGGGTAAGCTGATAGCCTCCCATGGCTTCCAATACCACCTCTACGCTGATGACACCCAAATCTATTTCTCTACCCCTCAGCTCACTCCCTCTGTCTCCTCACGTATCACCAATTTACTATCAGATATATCAGTCTGAATGTCACACCACTTTCTCAAACTCAATCTATCCAAAACTGAACTTATAATTTTTCCTCCCCCATATGTCCCTTCCCCCGATCTCTCAAAATCGATGGCACAACTATAAGCCCATCCCCACAAGGTTCTAGGTGTAGTCCCGGACTCTGAACTCTCCTTTAAGCACCACGTCCAATCACTGTCCAAATCCTGCCGCCTCAACCTTCACAACATCTCCAAAATACGCCCCTTTCTAACCAATGACACATCAAAGCTCTTAATTCATTCCCTGGTCATCTCTCGCCTCGACTACTGCAACTCCCTTCTCATTGGCTTACCTCTACATAGTCTATCACCTCTTCAATCCATCATGAATGCTGCTACCAGACTCATCCACCTTTCCAATCGTCCTGTGTCTGCTACCCCTATCTGTCAATCCCTCCACTGGCTTCCGCTCGGCCAAAGAATTAAATTCAAAATACTAACAACTACTTACAAAGCCATCCACAATTTAGCCCCCAGCTACATCACTAGCCTAGTCTCTAAATACCAACCTACTCATTCTCTTTGTTCCTCTCAAAACCTCCTGCTCTGTAGCTCCCTCATCACCTCCTCTCCATGCTCGCCTCCAGGACTTTTCCCAAGCCCCTCCAATCCTATGGAATGCCTTACCCCAATATGTCCACTCATCTCCTACTCTATTATCTTTTAGACGATCCCTGAAAACCCTTCTCTTCAAAGAAGCCTACCCTACCCACACCTAACAACTGCAGGGACACCTAGCAGATGAAATGGTATGAAATATAGGCATAAAATAATGTATCTCAAAGTGTCGGTTTAGAGGACACCATCGCTCAAGCTCTCAGGCATGATAAAAATAGGCTCCAAAAGAGTGCAGCAGCCATTAAATGTTACTGTTACAAAAACAGAAACAGAGGAGTAGTCTTTCAATGGGAACACCTGCTTCAGTAACAAATATTTGAGAGGGGATTTTCTTGCTTTGGAGAAATTTCCCTTAGTTTCTTGTTGCGCCTCTGGGACAGGAAATGAAGAAAAGTGACCCCAATGGGACAAAGACAGCAACAAACATTTCAACAGTTGTTTTAGCTGTTCTAATTTTTTTTTTTAAAGTGCTATGGTAGCCGCTTGCTGATGACACATTCTCTTCCAAGGCATGAGGTCTATATAACAATTAGTCTTCACCAAAGATCCTGAAGGTGGAGATCGACCTGGTTTACTTCACTGCAAACTGTCACCAGATTTTGGCCTTCAGGTTCGCCCCACGAAGGGATTGCAAGATCAGAATGGCTATGGTGTGGAGACTGAACACTAGGCAACAGGTAGGAGAATAGTTAGGCCCAGGCACAGATCAAGGAAAGTGGCAAGCAAGAGAGTTGTTTGGTCCAGCCGGTCAGCCAGGCAAGTACTATAACCCTTTGCACAAAGGTAGCTCAGTGCTTGTTCAGGGAACTCAGAAATCCCTGGTAGGCATTATGGAAGTCCTGGCAGTGTTTCTGAGAGTAGGAGTTCTGGAAGTCCTTGCAGGAATTGCAGCCTTTTTTTTACATTTTTTATAGGGGGGAGTTATAATTTCTATCAGGTTTTGGTATCTGTTACTTACTTGATCCAGGTTTAAAGTATATCTGTCTGTGACTCCATTGGGGGAATTGTCCCTCACTAATTGCCAATCCAATTTCCTCATGTGGGAGCCCAATGTGAGACTTCCAATAATCCCCATGTGAGAGCCACCAATTAATATTTCGCATAGCTAGTGGCTCTCAATCAACTGTCAGTCACTGACAGCCAGGTTCCTACTGACGATCGAGAACCATTTAGAGTGTAGGCTGAGGGATTTATTGTGAAAAAAAAAGTTCAGACTGCATATGAAAACTGCTACCTTCAGGCTGCAGTGGCATCTGCTGTAGAAAATGTTTAAGGTGGCTCTAAATGATTTGTACCTTAATGCATTCTATGTATTAAGGTAAAAAATGGCCCGCTACCCCCCCATCCCTAAACACTTATCTGATTCCCTGCAATCCAGCACCGCTCATTTCCTGGTCCCACAGGAGACTCTTTGAGCCACTCTTAGAGCCAAAGGCTCCTGCTGCTGTCGGTCAAACTCCTGTAAGGAGGGACGGTGACGTGGTTTACTGACTCTGTGTAAGTCTATGGACACGCATAGCCATGCTCGGGAAGCGACCCCCGCCAGTGCCCCCTTAGCACATGGCTTGAAGGGGGGCACCCGAAGGAAGGAGGAGCAGAGTGTGCCAGCAGGGCACTCCAGAAGAAGAGGTTAGGGACCTCTCTGTGCAATACCATTGTGCAGTGCATGTAAGTATATAGTTTCAAAATTTTTAGTCTTTTTTCATTTATTTAGCAAAAAAAAAAAATCCCGTGGTGATTAAATAACACCAAGTGAAACCTCTTTTTATTTGAAAAAAATTATAAAAATGTCATATGGGTACAGTCTTGCATGACAATTGTCATTCAAAGTGCGACAGCGCTGAAAGCTAAAAATTAGCCTGGGCAGGAAGGGGGTGAAAATGCACTGTATTGAAGTGTTTAAATACCAACAAAAGAAAGCTCTATTTGTGTGAAAAAAATTTATAAATATTTCATATAGGTACAGCATTGCATGACTGCACAATTGTCATTCAAAGTGTGACAGCTCTAAAAGCTGAATATTGGCCTGGGCAGACAGAGGGTGAAAGTGTCTGCTATTGAAGTGGTTAAAGACTATTGTACCCTAAAACAACTAATAACAACCTTAAATGTACCTTCCTCATTGACCCTTAGGCATTTTACCAATAGTTTCCTGGTGATCGATAGTTACATTCCCCCAAGAAGAGGAGGGGCAATGACTAGAGGCGTTTTGCAACTCGAAACGTACTGGATTTATGAGCTCCAATCGTACCAACCATGGGGAATTAACGTTGAATGGGACATAAATTCATTTTTGAACAAAGCTTAATCCCTGCGTATTTGATTATCATATTGTGATTTGGGGCACCTTGTGATCTCTGTATATCCATGTTTTTGAGAGTTTTCCTTATTTTATATTTTATGTTTGTGTATCTTAATTTTAGATTGAACTTATAGAGCTCTTGGTATCTTATATATATTTTTTAGCGATAGGGTTTCTGCTTTTGTATGTTTATTACATGTTTTAATGTCTTGACCCTTTCTGTGAGGGCCAGCTCCCTGTCACCTACGAGGTCTAGACCTATTATATGTTGTTGCTGTATATGCCTTATTACATTAACATTCTAGTGATTATTACACCCAGGCGTGAATCATGTATATGTATCACTATATATGTCCTTATTCTAGCCATTCTGATTTTAAATATGTTTTTTCGTGTCGGTGACACCGTTCAGTTTTGACTGACAGTTCCAGGCGATTTTCCATTCCCCGAAATGCAGCGACATGTATTGGAGCGAAACTTGAATGGCATTTTTTGTTTAGACGCCATGTTTGCTATGACAGCCATTAGAGGAATACACTTCCCGCTTCGGGTGCCATTTTGTTGACGCCCAACGCTATAAGCGCCCAGCTTTGTCCTTAAGCCGTGTTGCCCTTTCTTTTTTAGCTAATAAATGCCAGTCTATTGTTGGACTATTGTTGGACTGTGTTTTATTTATTTATTTTTATTTTATTTTTAGAGTACATATGTTTGTCATCATGGACATTTTGTATATATTTTCACCCAGCGGTGAGCTTAAGGGAGTTATCATTTCCGGCCAGATTCATGTTGAGGCTTGCACAGCAAGTCAAAGAAAAAAACGAGTCCAACTACTTGCTGGTTGGACGCATATCGAGGCTTGATTTAGATACCATAGTGAGGCTTGCATAGCAAGCCAAATCGCCATCTTTACAAACCAGAAGTGATGGTTTGAGTGTGAGTTATTACTTCCTGGTCAGATTTATGTTGAGGCTTGCACAGCAAGCCAAGAATAAATCTGGAACTGGTGTGAATCACTACTTCCTGTGTAGAATCATATTGAGGTCTGATCTAAATACTATAGTGAGGCTTGCATAGCAAGCCAAGTTGCCATCTTTACAAACCGGAAGTGATGGTTTGAATGTGAGTCACTACTTCCTGGTTAGACTCATATTGAGGCTTGATTTACATACCATAGTGAGGCTTGCACTGCAAGCCAAGTGGCCAACCTTTACAAACCGGAAGTGATGTTTTTTTGATTTTCGGCGGCCATGGAGCTGGCTCTCATTAGGGGTGATCCTCTTACTCTATAAATTTGCAGTGACTGCAGTGGACAGGCAGCCCAGATGATGTCTTATTGAGATGAAACCAGTCGGGACAGGCTCTGCTGATGCCACTGCGATATTTGATTTTATTTACATGCCTTTTAATGCCTTCTCAAATGTGAGTGACTATTTTACTTATTTCAATAAAATGCCTTTTATGTGAATGGAATCACACTATGTGGCCTGATTTTTTTCCCTTTTACTATATATAATACTGGGAGCATCTGTTCTTGATCTTTGGTCACTGTTCCCTTGGTGGATACCCATTGATGTTATACATTGTGACGGACCCCTGCCTGATTGGTCTACATCGGAAACCGTGTATGCTGATTTTCTTCCCTTTGTGTGTTACACCACAAGCTCTGTTTACTCATCAGGCGTATGCGTAGTTGGGTTCAACTTGTTTGGTAAGCCTCTTTCCTGTTGGTGGTGGATTATCAACAGACAACTATTTCACAGATTTATCTCGCAAGTCACTTTATATATTGGAGTCACTTTAGGGACTTTCATTCTTATATATATATATATATATATGCACTGTTGGTTTATGAAAACATCATCATTATTGTTGTTTGTATATTAGAGTAATATTGTATGTATTTTATCATGATTTATGCACATCACTAATGGTTTGTTACTAGTTTGATCCCGTCAGGGGAATCTCACTTTCACCTTCACTTTTAGCGCTCCGCTTCACAACCTTCCCATTTGTTGACATATTCACAGATTTCTGTTGGGCTGGCAGCTATTATTTATCACTTTTTTTTCTTTTCTTTTTTCCAGGCATTTTGCCAATAGTCATGATTTTCACAGAAATTTCGGGAAAACAAAAACTCCAAATTTGAACCACCCTACTGAGAATGTTTCTTAATCTAACTTGGATACACACCAGTTTCTTAAAACGCAAAACAGTAGTGATATTTGGAGTTCCCTGAAGACGATTGTGTTTATTTGATATTACTCCCTGAACCTGTACATGACATTATGGACATTATAATTGAACAAGGATAATAAAAAATGTGAAGAGCAGCAGCAAAACCAATACAAATCATCAGACAAGATCAAGGTTTACAAGATCGAGGTTTATGCTCAGGTGAAAGGTCAGGCAAGCTCCAATTATGAAAGGTCATGATTCACAAGAGTCAATAGGCCAATACTTTTGTAATGCTATGATTTAACCTGTAGCAGGCCCTTATGACATCAATTATGAATAATATAGACAGAACCGAGTCACCTGTTGTAAAGAGTGATGAGGTTTGGGTTCGTCACTATCATAGACGTGAGGTGAATCCTACATGTTTGACATTTGTGTTCCTGTCAAATGTATATGCAAATTCACCGGGGAGAATTTTTAAAAAATCATATTGCACTACGTGGACTTTTAGCTATGTCCAACACACTTAGAAGTGACACTAAATGGGGCTTTTGGTTAAGCTGGTCCCCTCACTATAAAAGGGGGAGCAGAGAGCAGCCATAGTGTCAGTGAACTGTAAAGATGGCAACCTGTATAGGGGGAGACTAGGGTCAGCTAGGAAACTACTGTATACTTTAATTGATAGCTTTTTGGGTAATCAATCTATTTTGATACCTTTTCATTATTATTTGGGGATTTTTTGTATTTAGTTTTATTTTGTGGTTGACTGGAGGTAAGAGTTCATATTTCACTGTTGACCCATTCATAGTGAACATCTTTTTTTTTCTGCAAGGCTTCCCTTTTAAAAAATTGAGCATTTGCTTGAGCGGTGGTATTTTGGGGTTTTCATTTCTATTGTTTTTTTGTTATTTTATGTTGATAGGGCCTCGTTTAAAGTTTGGGGTGCTCATAGCAGAGCATTCAATTGTTACTGACCATCTGTCCTTGGAGCTGCTCTTTGTTTACATCATGCTGCTGACTAATGATAAGCTGAACTGCCCTGGGACCGGTTCAGCAGGGGTTGGACAGACTTCAAAGAAGTTTGGTTGCCGAACCCAAACCCCATTGAAATCAATAGGAGCCAAAGCTATCAAAATAAAAATGCCAATGTCAATAGGCAAGGGGATGTCAAAAAATATCATGGGAGAGTGGGCAGCACCCTGGGGAACACGTATCAATGAAAAAAAAATATTTTTAAATTCCATTTGGGTGGGAAAAATGATTTTTCAGCACTGATATTTACAAAAGAAAAAAGTTTTGTTTCACAAAGAATTTATTTGATTTTTGAGATGTTCTAAGACAGTATCTAAGGAAATAGAATAATGATACAAAACCAAACAGCTATGTGTACAGAGGTATTAAGGAAATGTACCAAGGGACAGCAATATAAAACATACAGTACGCAAAGGATAGGCAGCAAAATTGTAACATACAAGAGATTCTGTGTCCAGTACAAAACATAAAGGTGATTGTGCTGACTATGAAGAATGCTCCTTGGTACCAGTTACAGACACCTCTGCAGAAGTGGGGGGGGGCTTGGGGGGGATGCCAAACTGTTTATAGCTAAGGCACTGGGGCAGGGAGGTAGAAGCAGAGCAGAGTGCATAATGAAGAAAAACAAGTAAAGTGGGGTAAGATGGAGATGTGAGGTGCGTGCCTGGGGTAAACAGAAAAGGCCAGGAAAAAGAGATGAGAGGGGGAGAGTTTTGGAGAATAGTCACGCATGGCCCAGTGGTCCAAAGGCTAAGAGGCTGTTGTGGCTGGCTTCAGACCAACAACAGAGGTTGGTCAATGTTCAGGTGGGAATTATAGTAAAACCAAGGGTCCCAGACCTTCAGAAATTTGGCATGGGAGTCTTTGAGAATAGAAGTGAGCTTCTTGTGGACTATGGTTCCCACTAACCTTTGTTGGACCTCAGAAAAATTGAGGAACATTTGTAGAAAAAGAGTTTGCTACCAAATGATATCTCCCACCTTCATCTTTTTTTTTTCTGTTTTAAGAAAGAGCAGCACACAGATCCCAAAAGTCCTCCAAAATGCATAGCAGATCCCTAAAGGTCTTTTATGTGTTGGGGGGGGGGGGACATTGGAGGGGTCTGTGTGCTGTTTTATGTTTTTAAAGAAGGAGCAAAGAATTGTTCTTTGCCAACACATTCTACAACAAGAAGGAAAAAAATATGTAGAGCTTCCCCAGCATGCATACCAGACCCTTTGAGTCTGGAATGGATTTTTAAGGTGACTCCACGCAAAAAGCCATGTAACCTAGAAATAAAGACACCAAACATTTGACAAGCCCTTTATTAAAAAAAAAAAAAATCCCCAAAAAATTCCCATGTAACTTTATCATCAAACACTATGGGGGTTATTTATTAAAAGGAAAATCCACTTTGCACTGCAAGTGCACTTGGAAGTAAAGTCGCTGTAGATCTGAGGGGGACATGCAAGGAAAATAAAAAACAGCATTTTAGCTTGTACGTGATTGGATGATAAAATCAGCAGAACTTCCACTCATTTCAGAGCTACCCCTTAGATTTAGAGCGACTGCATTTCCAGTGCACTTTCTAGTGCATTTGCAGTGCAAAGTGGATTTGCCTTTCGTAAATAACCCCCATGTCTGCTGCCACTGACTTTCCAAAAAAAACTAACCCAACCACACAACCAATCCCTGACAGTAACACTAGCTGAATGATAGCTCCCTGAGCTGTAATCAGCTATATAAAGATGGGGGGGGTTAACCGGTTCCCGAGCGGCGCACGGCAATGTACGTCGTCAGAATGGCACGGCTGGGCAAATGGGCGTACCCGTACGTCCCTTTAAATTTGCCACCATGCCATTGCATGCGTGATGGCCGGGAGCTCCGTGAGTTGGGTCGCGGGTCCCGCGGACTCGATCGCCGCGGGGATACCCGCGATCGCCTCACGGAGAGGATGAACGGGGAGATGCTAAAGTAAACAAGCATCTCCCCGTTCTGCCTAGTGACAGTGTCACTGATTTCTGCTCCCTGTGAATGGGAGCAGAGATCAGTGACGTGTCACATGTAGCCACGCCCCTCCACAGTTAGTGCCACATCCCTAGGACATACTTAACCCCTCCCTAGCCCCCTAGTGGTTAACCTCTTCACTGTCAGTGTCATTTACACAGGAATCAGTGCAGTGTCCCAAAAATGTATCAAAATTGTCCGACGTGTCTGCCGAAAAAAAGGACATCAATTCTGTTTGGGAGCCACAACCATGCTCAAAATGAATAAAATTGGCTGCTTACCAGACCCACATAGGTCACAAGCGTGTGTGCTGATCCACAGCTTAGGGTTGCATTCCTCTGTCTACCATATCTCAGAGATTCGTGATGGACAACATCTCCCAGCAGACCTGAATGGATGTGTAAGCATGGACGATCATCTGCGGCTGATAAAATGCATTCCTCTATACCTTCCTCGAAGGGCTCAAGTGGATCCCCAGTTAACAGCTTATGATGGATAATAAAAAATTGGAGAAGAACTGAAGACGAAGGAAGACGGAGTGCATTATCTTTTGATAAAAAATCTATTTATTTTAACCACTTCAGCTCCGGAAGAATTTACCCCCTTCCTAACTGACAATTGCGCGGTCGTGCAAAGTTCCACCCAAACAAAATTTACGTCCTTTTTTTTCACAAATAGAGCTTTCTTTTGGTGGTATTTGATCACCTCTGCGGTTTTTATTTTTTGCGCTATAAACAAAAAAAAGAGCGACAATTTTGAAAAAAAGCAATATTTTTTACTTTTTGCTATAATAAATATACCCAAAAAATATATAAAAAAAACGAATTTCTTTCTCAGTTTAGGCCAATCTCAAAAAACGTATATTGATTGGTTTGCACAAAAGTTATAGCGTCTACAAAATAGGGGATAGATTTATGGCATTTTTATTATTATTATTTTTTTATTAGTAATGGCGGCGATCTGCGATTTTTATCATAAATGCAACATTGCGGCAGACACATCGAACACTTTTGACACTATTTTGGGACCAGTGACATTTATACAGCGATCAGTGCTATAAAAATGCACTGATTACTGTGTAAATGACACTGGCAGGGAAGGGGTTAAACACTAGGGGGCGATCAAGGGGTTAAGTGTGTCCTAGGGAGTTATTCTAACTGTGGGGGGGATTGGCTAACTACAACATGACAGAGATCGCTGCTCCCGATGACAAGGAGCAGTAGATCCCTGTTATGTTTCTAGGCAGAACAGGGAAATGCCTTGCTTACATAGCTCACTCACGCCCACAATGCTGCGTCTTAAAGGGGAAGTACAGGTACGCCCATTTGCGCAGCCGTGTCATTGTGCCGATGTACATCGTCGTGTGCTGGTCGGCAAGCGGTTAAAAGGCACTTAAAAATGTTGCAGCAAAAAAATTGTGGCGCGCCCCCCTGCAGTGCGGAAGACGCTCTCTGGCATTACAACTGGCTCCTCCCAACGCGTTTCCCCTAAGGAGACGTCAACTGGGACTGGATCATTGGAAACACGTTGGAAGGAGCCAGTTGTAACGTCGGAGAGCATGGTCCGCACTGCAGGAGGCCGATCCACAATTTTTTGCTGTAACATTTTTTAAGTGCCTTTTAAAATAAATTAACTTTTTATCAAAAGATAATGCACTATCAGTCTTCCTCCATTTTTTTATTATCCATTATCAGCTGTTAACCGGGGATCTACTTGAGCCCTTCGAGGAAGGTATAGAGGAATCCATTTTATCAGCCGCAGATGAGCGTCCATGCTTACACATCCATTCGGGTCTGCTGGGAGATGTTGTCCATCGTGAATCTCTGAGATTTGGCAGACAGAGGAATGCATCTCTAAGCTGTGGATCAGCACACACGCTTGTAACCTATGTGGGTCTGGTAAGCAGCCAATTTTATTACTTTTGAGCACGGTGGGGTATTCATACTAAAGGGTCCACACACCTTGGGATCGGCATCTGTTCGATTTAGGACTCACAAGATAATTGGATGTGGTTTCAATTCAGCCCATTCACTCTGCTGAATTTGATTTGCTTTCATATAAACATTTTGTAACCTGAGAGAGACTGCTGATATATATATTTACTCTCATCGGTTTTTTTTTCCTTTTCAGATTATATGCACGTTGTGTTTGAATTGCATTGTTTATTTTTTGATTATGCACATATAGCGCTACCCTTGTGAGGGCCGCTGATAGAATCTATACCCCACTGGTTGCCCACGACTCTGCAAATCCTCTGTCACCTCTGACACCCTGGATTCGGTCATTTTTACCAACTGTCATCTATAATAGGAGACTTACACAATACCAGTGAGACAGTTCAAGTTTGTTTACTGTGGTAAAAGGGACACATAAAAGTGTAAAACATAACACTATAAATCGCCAAGGTATTTTTATCTGAACAATTTAGCACTGTTTATAAATACTATTTGCAATTGGTAACCTTTTGGTAGTAAAGAGAAATGCAAAGTATACAAAATGACCCAAATTGTGCTAAACCCTGTTTCCGTCACAGTAACCTATGTGAACAAGTCAGCAGGAGGATAGGGAACTGACACTTGATTCACTATGTCAGGTTCACCCCCCCCTGTTTCCTCAACCCACAAGCCATCAAACATCAGTACAACATGACAAACATTATGCAAACTATTGTGTTTAAATTGTCTGGCTCCTTTAAATAGAGTTCCAGAGAAAGTAAGAGCAGACCCTTTGTGCTAAAAAAAAAAAACACTTTAGTCACTTAAAGGACAAAAGAGAGGATAAAAAGGGTTGAAGTGTTACTCCTTGGAATCCGGCAAATCTTCAGCTAGCCTTGACGTATTAATTATAGGGTGATCCTTGATGATAGAGTATAGCAAATTTGGCTGATATGTGGTGTATACCGTATTTATCGGCGTATAACATACACTTTTTTCCCCTGAAAATAGGGGGAGAATCACGGGTGCGTGTTATACGCCAACAGCGTACCACGGAGGGGAAGGAGGGGGGCAGGGTGCCGCTGGAATTCACCCAGCCGTCATCGCCTCTTCACTTGGCTCTCCGCTCAGCTCTAACGTCACACATACAGTCCTGCCTCCGCCACCGGCATTGGACCAGTGTTCTGTCTATCAGCGGGACTGTGTATGTGACTGCCGACTGAGAGCCAAGTAAACAGGAGATGACGGCTCGGTGATTTCCTGCGATAGATGAAAAATGGTGAGCTGCACTGATGGGGGAGATGGGCACAGATCAGGCTGCAGATGGGCTCAGATCAGGCTGCAGATGGGCACAGATCAGGCTGCAGATGGGCACAGATTTGGCTGCAGATGGGCACAGATCAGGCTGCAGATGGACACAGATTAGGCTGCAGATGGGCACAGATTAGGCTGCACTGAAGCTGCAGATGGGCACAGATTAGGCTGCATTGAGGCTGCAGATGGGCACTAATCAGGTTGCATTGATGCTCACTGACCATTATTTTGCTTCAAAGTGGTTTATTTTAAAAAAAACATCTTCCCTCTTAAATTGAGGTGCGTGTTATACGCCTGTGCGTGTTATACGCCGATAAATACGGTATTTATTTTACTTCATACTCTTCTTATATAACTGGGATATTATTGTATCCAATGAGATTGCTGGTGATAAAGATGTGAACAGGATATATCTGTCTCCATACAGTGTTCGTTAGAGTATGTGAACTAACTTCCAGTGGCACCACAAGCACCAGAAAGCTGGGTTGAATAAGGGATGTCTATATGCAGTGTCTTTACAGAATCTAAATGGGCAAATGCCCGCTCACCACACTGGTCACAAAAACTGCTGGCGGCGATGCCGGTGATGATGAAGGAACTCCCTCTAAATCCTGGCTCTGGGAATGGTGTCTGACCCCGTCACACCCCGCCGCAGCCTACCTGGATCTGAAGTTTAGGCGTCGCTGGAGGATCTGGAACAGTCTCCGGTCCGCTGGAGATGAGAAACTATGCTGTCCGCAGAGGTCTCTCTGAATGCAGCTGTACGTCTCCCCGCTGAGCAGGCCACAAATCAGCAGCAGCTCACACTGACACAGAGCTCCTGCTGGCAGATCCAAGCCGATGTCCCAAGAGAGCAATCTAGGCCGCAACCCCCCTTTTTATATCCTCTCCCAGCATTCTGTTCTCCTCTTCTCAGCAAATTGGGAGTGGTAGTTCAGGCCAGTTCTGCTGGAATTGAAACTTCAGCATTCAGAACTACATATCCCACGATGCTTTGCTCTGCTCTTGTCTAAAAGAAAATGACACCGGAAGTCCAAGCCAACACTAGAGGGAGACAACCCCACATTAATAACACTGTACACTGTCCCTGAACTGCAGGCATAATAGCCAGCTCCTGGCTACACACATACAGTTTTAAGATATTTTGCCTATCCACATGTGTTACAGGTCAATCCAGACCACACACTTGTTTCCAATTTACCTATTATGTTCACATTGGGCAACATTATTGTGCGTTATATTTATACCACTGTGGGTTTTCCCACCCATTACAGAGAATTAGCGCACCTTCACACTGTTAATCACTTTTCTTTCCTGGTTTTCAGGTTTTTTCAGTGGTAGCAGACTTGATTAATTGAATTGTCAGCGCTTCCTTTCACCTAGACACACACATAACTGTCTGTTTGATTTTTTGTATTGTTGGTTTTAAGCTCAGATGGCATCTTTTAATAAGATACAATAAATCTATGTTTTTATGAATTGAGGTTTTTTTCTGTATATATAAAATTTTGTTTTGGTACACTTAACCGCATGCCGACCAGCGCACGACGATGTACATCGGCACAATGGCACAGCTGGGCAAATAGGTGTACAGGTACGTCCCCTGTAAATCGCGGCATTGTGGGCGCATGGTCCGTGACCGTATCCGCAGGTCCCGTGGACTCGATGTCCGCCGGGGGCCAGCAATCGTGTCACGGAGCGGCAGAACGGGGAGATGCCTATGTAAACATGGCATTTCCCTCTTCTGCCTAATGACATGACAGAGATCTACTGCTCCCTGTTATCGGGAGCAGTGTTTGCTGTCATGTCAGTGGTAGCCCATCCCCCCACAGTTAGAATCACTCCCTAGGACACACTTAACCCCTTGATCTCCCCCTAGTGTTTAACCCCTTCCCTGCCAGTGTCATTTACACAGTAATCAGTGCATTTTTATAGCACTGATCGCTGTATAAATGACAATAGTCCTAAAATAGTGTCAAAAGTGTCTGATATGTCCGCCATAATGTTGCAGTCTTGATAAAAATCGCAGATCGCCCCCATTACTATTAAAAAATAATAATAATAATAAAAATGCCATAAATCTATCCCCTATTTTGTAGATGCTATAACTTTTGCGCAAACCAATCAATATACGCTTATTGCAATTTTTTTGCCAAACATGTGTAGAAGAATACATATCTGCATACTGAGAAAGAAATGTTTTTTTTTTATATATTTTTTGGGGATATTTATTATAGCAAAAAGTAAAAATATTGCTTTTTTTTTTCAAAATTGTTGCTCTTTTTTTGTTTATAGCGCAAAAAATAAAGACCGCAGAGGTGATCAAATACCACCAAAAGAAAGCTCTATTTGTGGGAAAAAAAGGACGTCAATTTTGTTTGGGTGCAACATCGCACGACCGCACAATTGTCAGGTAAAGCGGCGCAGGAAGGGGGTAAATTCTTCCGGGGCTTAAGTGGTTAAAGTCCGCTCCCCTATGGATGGAGAGTCCTTAATCCAGCTGGGTTTTGGTCTCTCTTCTACAGGGGGAAACAAATATTGTATGTTCTGGCATGTGAAACTAATGGGATGGTGTCACAATGAGAATTCATTCATGCGCCTGCCGGGTTCACACTTCTCTCATTATGCACTGACTCTGTTACTGAAAGAAAACGGTACGGTACAATAAAGCCAAAAAGCCATTGAATACTCACTTCTCTCGCTGCCTCTGATCTGCTCAGTCAGGAAGTGAAACTGGCCGTTGAAGAGTCTGACACTTCCAGGAGTGTCGATTTCTTGGTCCCCCGCCTACGCTGTGACTCTCCCCTACTGGCCCCCATGTCACTACAGGATACAGTAGAGATGCATAGGCCAGCGGGGAGGGTCAGCCACTAAGCACAGTAGTGGCAAGCAACCCAACACTTCCAAAGTGTTGGTTTCTGCAGGAGTGGTTTCTCTTCACCACTGTAGGGATCAGGGGCGTAGGGAGGGGGTGGCTAGGGGGGGCTGAAGCCCTGAACGTGACCCCGAAAAGCCCCGAGTCTATGGAATGCTGCATTCCATTGTTAGCCCCGAGCGCCGGCCGCCGGGACCGATCTGATTGCGGGTGCGGCCAAAAGTGGCCGAGTGCGGCCGAAAGTAGCCGAGTGCAGCCGAAAGTAGCCGAGTCCCCGAGTGCCATAGCGGCCGAGTGCGGCCGAAAGTAGCTGAGTAATTCCCCGAGTGCCATAGCGGCCGAGTGCGGTCGAAAGTGGCCGAGTGCAGCCGAAAGCAGCCGAGTCCCCGAGTGCCATAGCGGCCGAGTGCAGCCGAAAGCAGCCGAGTCCCCGAGTGCCGAAAGCAGCCGAGTCCCCGAGTGCCATAGTGGCCGAGTGCAGCCGATAGTGGCGGAGTGGCGCAGCTCAGGCCTTCTGGAGCGGGACGTGTGACGTGACGTCCAGAAGGCGGGAACGCTACATCCCCGCTCGGGTGGGCGGCTCTCTTCTCCTCTCCTCCTCGGCTCCTATCTGACAGCGACAAGTGACTGACTGCCTGCTGTGACCGCACACCACAGCTGAGCTGAGGTAGGTCAGACACACAGTTTGTGGTCAGTGGTCAGTGTATGTAGGTCAGTTGTCAGTGTATGTAGGTCAGTGGTCAGTGTATGTAGGTCAGTGTATGTAGGTTAGTGTATGTAGGTCAGTGGTCAGTGTATGTAGGTCAGTGTATGTAGGTCAGTGGTCAGTGTATGTAGGTCAGTGTATGTAGGTCAGTGGTCAGTGTATGTAGGTCAGTGTTTGTAGGTCAGTGGTCAGTGTATGTAGGCCAGTGGTCAGTGTATGTAGGTCAGTGGTCAGTGTATGTAGGTCAGTGTATGTAGGTCAGTGGTCAGTGTATGTAGGTCAGTGTATGTAGGTCAGTGTATGTAGGTCAGTGGTCAGTGTATGTAGGTCAGTGGTCAGTGGTAAGTGTATGTAGGTCAGTGGTCAGTGTATGTAGGTCAGTGTATGTAGGTCAGTGGTCAGTGTATGTAGGTCAGTGTATGTAGGTTAGTGGTCAGTGTATGTAGGTCAGTGTATGTAGGTCAGTGGTCACTGTATGTAGGTCAGTGTATGTAGGTCAGTGTATGTAAGTCAGTGGTCAGTGTATGTAGGTCAGTGGTCAGTGTATGTAGGTCAGTGGTCAGTGTATGTAGGTCAATGGTCAGTGTATGTAGGTCAGGTAGGTTGTCAGCATTGATGGGCGCTGGTAAGTCACACAACCCCACCACCCAGCCCAAAAAAAAAAGCAGCGCCAACCACCCCATCCCCCCCCCCCCCGGTTTTTTCACTTTGGGCTGAAGCCCCTGGTCTTTTTGCCAGCTAGCAACACCCCCGGTAGGGATCCATGGCACAGCAGTAGAAAAGGTGAGTATTTAACGTTTTTTGTTTTGCATGAGCCTTTTATTGTACAGTTCTGTTTTAGGGACAGAATGGCTTTAACTGTTGTTATTTTTGTGTTTAAACAAATCATTTTTTTAAATCGTGGTCAGCCGCAGTCTATACACCTGAAAGCATTTTTGAATTCTATTATAAGCTCAGTGGAAATCTTCACCATTCCGATTCTCTTGAATAACAATTAGGCACATAGTGAGGCCCCAGTTGGAACTAGTTCTGCCATTTCAGAGAACAGAGCAGGTTATTATCTGAACCAGACGAAGACCGCCGTGTTTCTGGCAGACCAAAGCTCCCCGGCCAGTATCAGTTATCTGCTTCCTGTAGGTCACCTAATTGCCGTCGCTTTAAATCTTCTGTCAGCTGTTATTTCAATCGGTCTCACAAACGCTTCCCTACCTGGCCCTTTTTTTTCCAGTGTCACTGCTTCCCTATCCATGAATCCAAGATTCATCTTATTCTCTGCATTGTGTGGGCTCGGAGGGATCAGTGCCAGGGCAAGTGATGCGGCAAGGCGCTCTTTGATTATAGATGACCTGCTGCATGTCAGATTAGGCCTCTACACCACTGTGAACTAAATGATACAATATAGTGGATGAATGCCTCTTTCCAGTCATGCTCTCCAGCTTGCTTAATCTTTCTCAGATTCCATAACTGAGATTGCTCTGTTATCTGTTACATGAGACGCTGTATAAATTTAGGCAAGTCATGCTCGCTGATTTTATTTAAGTGGATGACAAAAAAAACTGTTCTTTTCCAGCCATGAACAGATGTCTTACCCCTCTGAATAATATTCATTTCGATATTTTTATTGTAGTGTAACTCCACTTTTGTGGGGTAAAAAAAGGTCATATTGTAATTGAATGTTATTAAATATTTACATAGCTACATAGTAGTTGAAGTAGAAAAAAAAGACACAAGTCCATCAAGTCCGACCTATGTGTGTGATTATGTGTCAGTATTACATTGTATATCCCTGTATGTTGTGGTCGTTCAGATGCTTATCTAATAGTTTCTTGAAACAATCAATGCCTCCCGCTGAGACCACCGCCTGTGGAAGGGAATTCCACATCCTTGCCACTCTTACAGTAAAGAACCCTCTACGTAGTTTAACCACTTGCCGCCCGCCATTAGGCAGAATGACAGCGGCAAAGTGGTTTCAATACCCTGATTGGGTGTCATATGACGTCCTCAGGATATTGAGTTGTTGCGATGTGTCAGTCTGACACCCCGCAACACCGATCTAGGTTAAGAGTCTCTGACGGAGACTCTTTACCATGTGATCAGCCGTGTCCAATCAAGGCTGATCACGATGTAAATAGGAAGAGCCGGTGATCGGCTTTTCCTCACTCGCGTCTGACAGATGCGAGTAGAGGAGAGACGATTGGCTGCTCTCCTGACAGGGGGGGTCTGTGCTGATTGTTTATCAGCACAGCCCCCCCTCAGATCCCACCCAGGACCACCAGGGAAGCCGCCCAGGACCTCCAGGGAAGCCATCCACACTGGACCACCAGGTATGCCCCCTAGACCCCCAGGGAAATACTAATCTGTGCCCAGGCAGCTGCCAATCAATGCCCACTCACAATGCCTACCATTGCCAGTGCCACCAGGGATGCCTATCAGTGCCGCGTTTCAGTGCCGCGTGTCAGTGCCCATCAGTGCCACGTATCAATGCCCATCAGTGCCCAGCAGTGCCGCCTATCAGTGCCCATCAGTGCCACCCATAAGAACCCATCTTTGCAGCCTTTCAGTGCCCATCAGTGCCCACCAGTACCACCCAGTGCCACCCATGAGTGCCCATCAGTGCCGCCTATCAATGCCCAACAGTGCTGCATATCACTGCCACCCATCAGTGCCGCCTACCAGTGCCCATCAGTGCTGCATATCAGTGCCCATCGTCAGTGCCCGTCAGTGGCCGCTCATTGGTGCCACCTCATCGGTGCCACCTTATCAGTGCCTGTCAGTGCCGCCTTATCAGTGCCCATCAGTGAAAGAGAAAACTTACTTATTTACAAATTATTTTAACAGAAACAAAAGCAAAACTATTATTTTTTTCAACATTTTCTGTCTTTTTTTATTTGTTTCGCAAAAAATAAAAACCGCAGAGGTGATCAAATACCACCAAAAGAAAGCTCTATTTGTGGGTACAAAATGATAAAAATTTAGTTTGGGTACAGTGTAGCATGACCGCGCAATTGTCATTCAAACTGCGACAGCACTGAAAGCTGAAAACTGGTCGGGGCAGAAAGGTGTATTAGTGCCCTGTATTGACGTGGTTAAGGTTAAACCTCTTTTCTTCTAATTTTAATGAGTGGCCACGTGTCTTGTTAAACTCCCTTCCACAAAAAAGTTTTATCCCTATTGTAGGGTCACCAGTATGGTATTTGTATATTAAAATCATATCCCCTCTCAAGAGTCTCTTCTCCAGAGAGAATAAGTTTAGCGCTCACAACCTTTCCTCATAACTAAGATCCTCCAGTCCCTTTATTAGCTTTGTTGCCCTTCTTTGTACTCGCTCCATTTCCAGTACATCCTTCCTGAGGACTGGTGCCCAGAACTGGACAGCATACTCTAGGTGCGGCTGGACCAGAGTCTTGTAGAGCGGGAGAATTATCGTTGTATCTCTGGAATTAATACTCTTTTTAATGCATGCCAATATTCTGTTTGCTTTGTTAGCAGCAGCTTGACGTTGCATGCCATTGCTGAGCCTGTCATCTACTAGGCCCCCCAGGTCCTTTTCCATCCTAGATTCCCCCAGAGGTTCTCCCCCCAGTGTATAGATTGCATTCATATTTTTGCCACCCAAATGCATTTTTTTACATTTTTCTACATTGAACCTCATTTGCCTCATTACCTTTCCTTTTCAAGCTGCAACGCTGTAATATTCTGTAAAGGGCAATATGGCTACCTGGACGTGTTCTGTACACAGAATGTGTACAGAACACACAACCCCCTTGAAACATAATTTCCTGCTTGTGTGATTGGCTCAGTGATTTTCCATGAATTCTGCACTAAGATATACACTATATTACCAAAAGTATTGGGACACCTGCCTTTACATACACATGAACTTTAATGGCATCCCAGTCTTAGTCCGTAGGGTTCAATATTGAGTTAGCCCGCCCTTTGTAGCTATAACAGCTACAACTCTTCTGGGAAGGCTGTCCACAAGGCTTAGGAGTGTGTCTATAGGATTGTTTGACCATTCTTCCAGAAGGGCATTTGTGAGGTCAGGCACTGAACGATAAGGCCTGGATCGCAGTCTTCGCTCTAATTCATCCTAAAGGTATTTTATTGGGTTGAGGTCAGGACTCTGTGCAGGCCAGTCAAGTTCCTCCACCTCAAACTCACTCATCCATGTCTTTATGGACCTTGCTTTGTGCACTGGTGTGCAGTCATGTTGGAACAAGAAGGGGGCATCTCAAAAGCATTCCCACAAAGTTGGGAGCATGAAATTGTTCAAAATGTCTTGGTATACTGATGCCTTAAGAGTTCCCTTCACTGGAACTAGGGGGCCAAGCCCAACCCCTGAAAAACAACCCCACACCATAATCGGCCCTCCACCAAATGATTTGGACCAGTGCACAATGCAAGTTCCATAAAGACATGGATGAGCGAGTTTGGGTGGAGGAACTTGACTGACCTGCACAGAGTCTTAACCTGAAACCGATAAAACACCTTTGGGATGAATTAGAGCGCAGACCACGAGCCAGGCCTTCTCATCCAACATCAGTGCCTGACCTCACAAATGCGCTTCTGAAAGAATGGTCAAACATTCTCATAGACACACTCTTAAACCTTGTGGACAACCTGTCTGTAAGAGTTGAAGCTGTTATAGATACAAAGGGTGGGCCAACTCAATATTGAACCCTACTGACTAAGACTGGGATGCCATTGAAGTTCATAAAGGCAGCCATCCCAATACTTTGGTAATATAGTCAGGTATCAGGCATCCCCTGCAACAAAAAAATCATTTTTTGTGAGATACTCCCAATTGGAAATCACATCTAAAGGGATGCAGACCCTGCAATTGTCCTCATTAGTGCCCTGCAGGCGAAGCAGCTGATTGATAACTAAGAAACCACTCCCATACAGATTCACTTTCCCACATGAACACAGACAAATACACAGGGATTTCTTCAGAATAACAAAAGGTAGGAATCTGTAACAAAATGTGTTAAAATCTTTCTAATGTACATAGATCACCCAGAGAGGAATGTTTTTTTCCTAACAAAAGTGGAGTTACTCTTTAATATACAAAAAAAATTAAATAAAAGCGTGCAAGTTATGAGTGATATAATAGCACCATAAAAAGATTTAGCATATACAGTTTCTCACAAAAGTGAGTACACCTCTCACATTTTTGTAAATATTTTATTATACTTTTTCATGTGACAACACTGAAGAAATGACACTTTGCTACAATGTAAAGTAGTGAGTGTACAGCTTGTATAACAGTGTAAATTTGCTGTCCCCTCAAAATAACTCAACACACAGCCATTAATGTCTAAACCGCTGGCAACAAAAGTGAGTACACCCCTGAGTGAAAATGTGAAAATTGGGCCCAATTAGCCATTTTCCCTCCCCGGTGTCATGTGACTCTTTAGTGTTACAAGGTCTCAGGTATGAATGGGGAGCAGGTGTGTTAAATTTGGTGTTATTGCTCTCACTCTCTCATACTGGTCAATGGAAATTCAACATGGCACCTTATGGCAAAGAACTCTCTGAGAATCTGAAAAAAAAAATTGTTGCTCTACATAAAGAGGGTCCAGGCTATAAAAAGATAGCCAAGACCCTGAAACTGAATTGCAGATCGGTGACTAAGACCATAGAGCGGTTTAACGGGACATATATTTTACTCAGGACAGGCCTTGCCATGGTTGACCAAAGAAGTTGTGTGCACGTGCTCAGCGTCATATTCAGAGGTTGTCTTTGGGAAATAGATTTATGAGTGCTGCCAGGATTTCTGCAGAGGTTGAAGGGGTGGGGGGGTCAGCCTGTCAGTGCTTAGACCATACGCCGCACACTGCATCAAATTTGTCTGCATGGCTGTCATCCCAGAAGGAAGCCTCTTCTAAAGATGATGCACAAGAAAGTCCGCAGTTTGCTGAAGACAAGCAGACTAAGGAACATGGATTACTGGAACCAAGCTAAACTTACTTGGCTCAGATGGTGTCAAGCCCCCATCCATTACCAACACACTTACAGATTTAAACCTTCAATGTGAAATGGAGAGATTAGTTGCTAGGAAAAATCTGAGAATGGAAAAGTTTCTGTATGAATGGCATACCTGGCTCACGCATCCAAAATGTACTGTAACCACATGATGTACTATCCCTGCTGTAACTTCCTCCCATTCTTGTATTTCCTATTTATTCTCCTATTCACCCCCATCTACTGATGTAAGTAAGTTGCCTAACTAGCTGGTGCTTCCTCACCCTCACCACCACCCCTTCCCCCCCGTCTGGAGTTGAGTTATGTTAAAATGTTAAAATACTGAGCTTGATTTCCCACTGTCTAGTTTAACTTGTAGGAATATCTCTACATTACCTAACTCTACTTTGTTGGTTTCGGTTTTACTTGCTCCAGTCGGAACATCCGACTTATTGTAACAAACGTATAACTTGTTCACTATGTTGAAAAAGAAATAAAGAAATATTGAAAACAGATGGTGTCAAGCGTGTGTGGTGGCAACCAGGTGAGGAGTACAAAGACAAGTGTGTCTACAGACAAGCATGGTGGTGGGAGTGTCATGGTCTGGGGCTGCATGAGTGCTGCCGGTACTGGGGAACTACAGTTCATTGAGGGAACCATGAATTCCAACATGTACTATGACATACTGAAGCAGAGCATGATCCCCTCCCTTCGGAGACTGGGCCGCAGGGCAGGATTCCAACATGATAACGACCCCAAACACACCTCCAAGACGACCACTGCCTTGCTAAAGAAGCTGAGGGTAAAGGTGATGGACTGGTCAAGCATGCCTCCAGACCTAAATCCTATTGAGCATCTGTGGGGCATCCTCAAATGGAAGGTGGAGGAGCGCAAGGTCTCTAACATCCACCAGTTTGTTCCTAGATGGACACGAGTCATGGAGTCTTTGAAATGTGGCCCCCAAAAAAAGAACACTTATATACAGCAATCTACCTAATAGATACGATGGTAATGCAAAGTTTGTCATTGTCAAGATACATTTTAATCATACAGATATAATTTACAATTTTTATATGATGCATTTCAGGAACCTAGGCAGCCAATTACTAGGCCCAAGCAATTCATTATGGGAGGAGTTCAAATGCCCACCTATACCTGGAATCACCTAGGTAGGGAAGGAGTGGCAGGGAAAGTGCTAGAAAGATGAGTATCTGTTGGTCAGGGTAGCTTTACATAGACTCCTTCATTTTGCCAAAATGGGCATAGTGACAGTATCTCTTTGTCCCTGCCAGCCCCTCCGCCTCATCCAATCAAAGAACATTTCAAACTGATTTAGAAAAATACAAAGCATTCTCTGAATGGCACCTGTACCCAAGTGACTGACCGCCTGTATTCAAAATGCAGCAGCGCACCTGCTTGGCGCAGGACCCGGGAGCAAGTGGAGATCACCAAAGCAGCAGTGTCTATTTCAGTGATTTGCAGCTTGCAAGGGCACCGGCCAGGTATGGCATATTCATAATTACATTGATCCAAGCTGGACCAATGTAAATATGTATAAATTAGCCATATCTGGAATTCTTCTTTAAGCTACCAGAACATTTTTGGCAAGAAATATCCACAAACATGGGAAAAACAAACAACATATAAACAGCATCTCTGGTGGAAACTGAACAAGAAATTGAATTTAAAAGTACTACTCATTGACCAATGTGCTAATTAAATTGAAACTCAGGAATAATAATGGGAAAAGTAATTTGTAATGAAATGCCCCATTGTACAAATGACACGTTTGTCTGTTGTGCCAATTTTATGTTTCTATTAACTTTGTAATTTTAAAGGCAAACTAAGACCAAAGATCCTTAGATGTAATGCACAAAAGGTAGTAGTAAAGCTTTCTTCACAAAGTAGATAAAGGGAACCAAAATGCAACTTAGAAAATACAGTATACATCAAGTCATGGTACTGTGCATATGTCGCTAGTAATAGATTACCTGCCATGACACACGTTACAACAAAATAGAGGAGTGTTTCACTAACATCAATGCTTGAGTGGTTGTCAAACTTTGAGAGAATCATCAAGGCCTGACCAGTAAAATGAATGTAAAAACGATCAGATAAAGGGCTAGGATCTATGAAACACAAACCTAGTTGCAAAAAATATTCGGCTGACATTGTTTTTTAGAATTAAGCCAGGCTAACAGGGAAGATCCAGGATAACAGTGTATTTCCCCACCTAATGTATGTCCCTGAGAGTTTAAAAAAAAGCAGCACGATATGACCAAAAGTTTGTGGACACCTGACCATTACATCTATGGACACCTATAATGGACATCCTATTCCAAAACCAGGGGTTATTACTATTGATTCAGCCCTCCTCCCATACAGAATTCTATTAGACAGCAAGATCGTTGTCTCAAGATGGCACCAACTCTTGATCCAGTGGTGCTCTCCACTCCTGGCCCGTCGCCCACAGATTGCTGCAGGATAGAAGGGAGATCACTGCTACACTGGTTGAGTTCTCTCCCCCCGCCAACCCCGCTACTTGTAGCTTGCCAAAAACAAGACAAAGGAGGGATGGAGACAAACCTTCCCTGTCACAAAGCAACATGAATGCCAACTGCACAGCTCAGGACATTCAAACCCAACATTCTATTTATGCTTTTGCCACTGCAGATCAGCCAATATCAGAACATACCATGAAAAACATGCTCCTCTCTTTTAGGCATACTTTACACGATGATCTGTCTGCAATGCTCTCTAACCCTAATAGTATGGTAGGTACAGGCTCATTCTGAAGAAATCTAACATATTAAAAACAAAATGAGAGACCTGTTCACAGCACATATGTCACTGATCATGACACTGAAATCCAATGCCTGCAAACTAAAATTGCTGATATGGAAGACTTATCAAGGCAGAATAACATCAAATTTTGGCGTATTCCTGAGTCAGTATCCCCCCTCTGTCCTTCTGAACTTCATTCAACAGCTCATGAAGGCTCTCATAATGACCCTAAATTACCTAGAGCTCTGTACTGATAGACCTCACAGGTCCCTAAACCTAAATTCTTACCAGACATAGCACTCAGACATAGCAGAGATGTACTGGCTCACATTTACTTCTTCCATGTTAAGGACCATGTAATGGCGGCCACCAAGCAAAACCCAGTTATGCAAGATAAAATTCATAAAATATTTCCTTGTGTGCTGACCATTCTCAGCAAACTGTCCTTAACAGGAAAAAGCTTTCCCCGTTAACCAAGCTTCTGAGAAATAGTAAAATCTTACAAATGGGGTTTCCCTATAAAGTTTATTTTGAGGTGTAAGGGAAAAATTATTCCCATCCACAGTCTGTAAAAGGGCCAACTCTTTGAAGAATGGAAACTTATCCTACTGGATAATCAGTCACTTCTTCTGCCACAGCCTGGGCACTTAGAAACCGAATGGTCTGCTCCTACATAATGATCTCTTCCTATTCAACATTAAGTTGCCTAGGTCCATATTATCAGGGCACAGAGAACCAGTTTACAAGATTCTTGCTGCCTCTGTTTGTTAAACTGTTGGCACCTCAAGTTATCATAGCGGCTCTGGCTGCCCATTGCACCTGCCTTTTTTGCAGATTGTTCTTAATTATGCTTTTGTTATTCCTTGTTGTTACCTTCTATATTTCAGTTCTACTCCTTTAATACAGTAGCTGCACTTTTTCAGTTTACTTGTCCTAGTTTACCCAGCATCCTATGCACAGAACTTGAAGAGCAGACACCAGCAACTTCCTTCCTCCCCACCAACGAAGATGGACAGCCAACCCTATAGACTACCTTTTGGCTCTGCATGGCCCCTTCTTCTGAAAATACCCCCTTTTATACACTATTATTTACATTATGCCTTTTATGAGTTTTACATTTATCTTAATCAACACCAAAAGGCCTTTATGTCTCCTACAAACATGCCTTCCTTCTGAGAGAAGCTCCATCCCTTCAGGGTGACTACATCTTTGTGCAAGAGTCTCATTTTGCATCTTGCAAATGCCCCTGCCTGCATTTCAAACAATATACGCAACTTTTTCTGGCAAATGGCCCTAAAAAGAAGTGCAGATTCTTTTTTGCCATCAAAGACTACTATGTTTAAATGCATTAAGGAAATATCTGACCCACACTGAAGATATAGTACTTTATTCTAACTTGTGAACTTACCCCAACCTTTATTTTTCTAGGTAAGTATCCACAAGATTTTGGAATGTGGGAATTTGTGCCCATTCAGCCAAAAGAGCTTTTGTGGGGTTAGGTACTGACGTAGGACCGGAAGACCTGGTTTGCCGTCAAGGTTCCAACACAAAGGTGTTCAGTAAAGTTAAGGTCTGGGCTGTGTTCAGACTAGTCAAGTTCCATTAAACCAAACTTGTCAAACCATTGATTTATGGAGCAGGCTTTTGAGCACAGTACAGAGAATTGCCTTCCTTAAAACTGTTGCCACAAGGTTGGAAGCCCACTATTGTCTGAAATGTCTTTGTGAGTTGTAGCATTATCAGCATCCTTCACCAGAAATCAATAACTTGGAGGTGTTTGTGGACACCTTGCCATCCCATCTATACTTTTGCCCATATAGTATAGATGGGATGGCAAGGTGTCCACAAACTCATAAATGAAAGACAAAAATAAATAGCCAGGAGAAGGAGAGCCAGGTCACATGCAGAGAGGACTCCATGGGACATAACAGGCTCCAGAGCACAATATGGAGTAAACCACACGGTGGCCAACAAAAACGTTGTAAGAGTATCCACTCCCTGCTATAAATAGGTCCCTTACGGTCACAAATGAGAGAGTTACTGAGGTAAGGTGTTTTTTTTTTACCCTGACAGACACAAACAACAATTCACTGGTCTGGCAAGTAAACAAGTAACTCTATAGGAAATGGAAAAGGAATTAGCTATCTCTAAGCAATCCTGTAGTTGGTAAGTTGAGGGGCAGAATTGCATGTCCAACATGGCCCTTGGGTCAGACTGGTAGTGACTCAACTGGTCAACTGTAAGATATGTTGATGTACTTTACTGTAAGGTTACATTCTATACCTGACTTGGGTGTACTTTTTGTAAAATTCGATGACACAACTGTTCGACAGTCAGCTTGGCAGGAAATACTTCACAATACATATTACTGGCAGACAGAAAATTAATTATATTAATTATACATGATACATGTGTAGGGAATGCTTTTTGAAACTGTTAAACCGATCAGTTTACTTCCGCTTTAATGTACCAGTGGAAGTGTCGTCATTACAGGTGTGTCTTATAGAAGAAATGTTCATGCTGATAAGTATCTTACAGGATTGGAGACCAAACTCAAATACTGCTTCTAATATATAATAATAATATGATATAAATGAAGACAACTAGACTCACAATTGTGGTATAAATGGCAGTGGCCCTTTATTACTGGCATAATACAACAATTTACCAATAATAAACCATTTTTTATAACAATAAATATATTTATTCTTAACCAATACCACCATATAACTACATGTTAACACAATACCAAAGGTTCAGTCATTAAAGCTCGCACCAAACAACTAATACACCATTACTACTAACTGTCCCCTTCCACAGAAGGGACAAAGCCACATATTGAAAGACTGTGATAAGGGGAGGGATGCCTCTTCTTCAGCTGCAGTCATTGGTCTGACGTTTCTTGTATTTTTTTCTTTAATCTTATAGGTCCATTGAGTCACCTGACAAGCTGCAGAACTTTCCAGAAGATTTTGAAAAATAACGACAGGTAAGTAACCCACCAAAATTGTAACTTTTGCTTTAAGTACTCCTCACCCCCTTACATGCCACATTAGGCATGTAATTTTTTTTTGGGGGGGGGAGTGGGTGCCTAGTTTTGAGTGGGACTTCCTATCGGACTTCCTTCTTCTGACCTCAGGCTTCCTCGGCGACTGCTCCGCTCCCCCTCCCTCTCGGCAATCTTCTGGGGCACGTCACAGGTCCCAGAAGATTGTCTGTCCACTCGGAGAGTGCAGCGCGACTCGAGCATGCGCAGTGAAGTCGCAAGCTGTCATGGCTGGGTGCCCACAGTTTCTATGGCGGCGCCGTGGAGAGGAGGGGGAGAGGAGCGAGGCTTAGGGGGGCCGCATCACTGGACCGTGGGACAGGTGAGTGTCTGTTTAATAAAAGTCAGCAGCTACACTTTTTGCAGCTGCTGACTTTTAATAAACTTAAAAAAGCCTGGAACTCCACTTTAAAACTGCCCATATGAGTCAGTCCCTAGTCCCATAGGTAGGGATCACTATTGTGTTTCCCCTACTTTTCAGTCTATGCCAGGCATTTGTGTGACTGTAAACATACTTTAAAACTCTCTAGGGAGCAGGGAAAGCTGAACTGCCAAGTCATTTCTGAGAGGGGGAACAAAATGAACTGAATTGCCAGGTTGCTGCTGGGAAAGGAAAGCAAGTGAACTGAGCTGCTGAGTCATTGCTAGAATGGGGAGCAGGGGGAGCTGAGCTTCCAAGTCACTGCTGGGATGTGAGAGCAGGATAATCTGAGCTGCTGAGTCATTTTTGAAAGCAGGAGCAGGGTGAATTGATTTACCAAGTCACTGTTGGGAGGGGTAGCAGGGTGAGCTGAGCTGCCGTGTCATTGCTACTAGAGGGAACAGGAGAAGCTGCAAGTCACTGCTGAGTCACTGCTATGGGATGGGAGCAGGGTGAGCTTTTTTGTGTTTATTATCATGCACGAGTGGCTTATTGTGGACTTTGTTGTTGACTTTTATTTATTCTCGAACTGTGTGGTATATTTCACCTGGTATAGAGGATGTAGTGCTTCACAAAGTATTACATTGCAAACAATTTTACATATATTTTTTTTGTTTCTTCTTAAGATAGTAGTGCTGCACTTTTTAAAAAAGTTTTCTTTTTTAACCTGTTAGGGTGAGCTAAGCTGCTGAGTCAGTGGCGGCTGGTGCTCAAAATTTGTGGGGGGGCGCAAACAAACTGAAAAATTCTGAAAAAATACAATAATTGCAGCCTCACTGTGCCCATCAAATGCAGCCACTGTGCCCATCAATTGCAGCCACTGTGCCATCAAACACAACTACTGTGCCATCAAACACAGCCATTGTGCCATCAAACGCAGCCACTGTGCCATCAAACACAGCCATTGTGCCATCAAACACAGCCACTGTGCCCATCAAACACAGCCACCGTGCCCATCAAATGCAGCCACTGTGCCCATCAATCGCAGCCACTGTGCCTATCAAACGCAGTCACTGTGCCCATCAAACGCAGCCACTGGGCCATCAAACGCAGCCACTGTGCCCATCAATCGCAGCCACTGTGTCCATCAAACGCAGCCATTGTGCCATCAAATGCAGCCACTCTGCCATCAAATGCAGCCACTGTGCCATCAATTGCCGCCACTGTGCCAATAATTGCCACCACTGTGCCCATCAAATGCTACCACTGTGCCCATCAAATTCTGCCACTGTGCTATAAAATGTTGCCACTGTGCCCCATCAAATGCTGCCATTGTGCCCATCAAATGCTGCCACTGTGCCAATCAAATGCTGCCACTGTACCCCATCAAATGCTGACACTGTGCCCCATAGAATGCTGCTACTTTGCCCCATCAAATCCCGCCACTTTGCTCATCAAATGCTGCCACTGTGCCCATCAAAAGTTGCCACTGTGACCCCCCCCCCGCCTGCTCGCCACCTGCCCGGCACTTACTCTATCTCGGTGGTGGGTCAGGCAGTGGGTGACAGCGGCGAACTGTGGAACCTTGCAACGGGTCAGACAGCGGCAATCTGTGTCCTCCATGTGTCTCCTCCCCTCCTCCTGAGGGGGCTTCCAATTGCAACACCTGTCCTTTCAGCCAATCAGGTGACGTGTATCAGACCCACTACCTGATTGGTGGAGAGGAGGTTCAGTGTTAGAAAAGCGAATATTCATTCACTTTTCTAACACACCTGGGTGGACTCCGAGCGCAATGCTTTGCCTATGGCTCTAATCAGGTGCTTTGAAAATACACTTCCCACCGATGTAATTCAGGCGCCCAGCGTCCAAAAAGGGGCCGGACGCATGAATAGGGGGTCGCGGCAGCAGCCATGGATAGATTCATGCTATGCATATGCATAGAGGAGGTGGCTGAAGAAAGGGGGTGGCGACCGTGCGCCCTTAATGGACGAACCGCTACTGGGTACAGTGACCATCTCCTAAACTTGCAGTGTTTAGGAGATAATCACACTGAATGCTGCTGATGACGTCACCAGTGCATGCGGATCCTCAGAGCTTCGTGCCGGAGGCGAGGGCTCCCACACACATGTGCGGGAGTGATGTCATTGCGGTTCCGGCCACTCACACAGCCAGAGCTTGCAAAACCCATAAGGAAGACCAGGAGAAGATGGAAGCCCTGTCAGCGGTGACAGAGTGCCACTGGAGGGCTTCGTTCTAAGGTAGGTATTTTCATAATGTGCTAGTATGCGTTGCACACTAGCACATTATGCCATTGCCTTGCAGGGGATTTTTTTTTTTCACTTGACGTGGTTTACTACTGCTTTATTAAGGATATGTAATATCTGAATGTCTGTAGCATGGCCATAGGTTCACTTTAAGCACACCTGCTGTCAAGTATTGCTTGAAAAACACATTAGCAGGTACAATATGCTGCATGTGCGATAAATGCCACTACTTCAGATTATTACTATTTCTCACTAGTAATGCTTTGACGACACCCCAGTTAAAAGAGTGCTAGAGGTAATATCTCCATTTTCTTTCTTCTTTCTTGATGGTGCTTCTTATAGATCATGGCAGGGGTATATAAAACATGATTCGTAGAGATGACAGCCTATAGGACAGCTACATGAATTTCTGCTGTTCCATGTTTTCAACATTCTGCATTGAAGATTAACTAAAGCAAAATGAATAGCGCATTAGACCAGTGGAAAATTCTGCAGCCAGTGAAAACTGAAGTTCATTAAAGCTATGTGGTAAACAGCAGAACGTAAATCATAATAAACCACACCATAAAGAACTGGAAGAATTAAATCCCAGTTGGCTAGCGTGCAATACATAATGTATACCCTCTGTGTTGAGCTGGGCACAAGTTATTTTTAAAGCAACACTCGATCTTTATAGAAACATTATATACCTTGCAGAAGGGCAGCAAAACAAACAACTTTGTACAAAGTATTTATTGTATTTATTGCATGGCTTGCTTCCTCTGCCTTTAGAACCACTTTAAACTTTCTTTTCCTGCGCAATAACATCCTTATTTCCATTTTCCCACTATGTGTGATGTATACAATAACCCCTTCACCTCCTCCTCCCTTTGTGGCCTGTACATTTACTGATACACTGCATCCAGTGCACCATTACCCAGCTCCGTGTTTTACCCACCTCAGTACCAGCTTGTTTCTTCATTTCCATTAACTGAGGCAAAAACAAGATCACTTTGGGGCATCTACTTTCCAAAAAGGAGTCATTTTGGGAGTTTTTGCCCTGTCCTGGCATTTTTGTTTGCTATGTTTTTTAACCAAAAGTAATAGAAACATTTATTTTTTTTAATTAGGAGTCAATTTCCCTTATATGGTAAAATAATTAAAAACTACCGGTAGTTATCGATGTTAAATGCCACCAAAAGAAAACTGTTATCTATTTGAAACAAAGATTATAAAAAAGTTAATGTTGCATGACTGAATCATTTTCGGTCACATTATTACAGCACCGAAAACAGAAAAAAATGGCCTGATAATGAGAGGGTATTATAGACTGGTACCCAAGTGGTTATATTTGCCATTGGTATATTTCCCTAATGGCGGTGTCCAGCTTCCTTTGCCCTTGGTTTGACAATGGCTTGCTTATTAACACTACAAATATCCCAACTTGAAAAACAAGGCTCATGCCCCTTATGCCGCGTACACACGAGCGGACTTTACGGCAGACTTTGCCCGGCGGACGGGATTTGGTTGAACAATTCGATCGTGTGTGGGCTCCAGCGGACTTTGTTTTCTCAAAAGTTGGACAGACTTAGATTTGAAACATGTTTTAAATCAATCCATTGAAATCGAGTCCGGTCGAAAAGTACGCTCGTCTGTATGCTAGTTCGACGGACAAAAAGCCACGCTAGGGCAGCTATTGGCTACTGGCTATGAACTTCCTTGTTTTAGTCCGGTCATACGTCATCACGTACGAATTCGACTGACTTTGGTGGATTGTGTGTAGGCAAGTCCGTTCATTCAGAAAGTCCGTCGTAAAGTCCGTCAAAGTCCGCCAAGCAAAGTCTGCTGTAAAGTCTGCTCGTGTGTACGCGGCAATAGACTTCAATGGGATTTGCTGCAAAGTTTGCATTTTCTGAATTTTGAGTGTAATTCACAAACCAGCTCACAAATTGAACCAGGGCCTTGTTGATTATTACTCTATTCTTTTAGTATAAGTCTATTCTTTGAGTAATCTCCAGTCACTGCATTATGACTATAGAAGCCTATTGTGTCTACTACAGCATCCAATTCAATAAGACACCATTGAAGCAACATGCATTTGAACGTTATTTTGTGCAATTATTATTCAAATTTTTATCACCTTCTCAGTTCTTTATATTCTGCGTCATTGGAATGAGCCAGTTTCTAATTACCATTAGTATGTAAAAAAAATCCTTGTGGTTTCCTTTTACCAGCTCAGCTCACCCAATTACTTTCTCCAGCATATAATAAACTTACTGTCCTATTTGTCATAATGATTTGGGGAGTGTGCAGGCAAAGCAAATGGAAACAGTGTAAGTTATTTCCCATTGCTGGCGCAATACAGAACAATGCCAATGTTAAACTTTATGGAGTTATAAAATTTATTCCACTGTGACATTTTTATTCTTTTTTACTAGATGGAAAGTCTAGTATTCATTGTGTTGTTCAGCTAGCAATGTCTATTTTTGTAGTTTTTTTTTATCATGTTAAAATATGATAAAAAGTACTTATTGGTTCCACCTATAAATATACTCCAAAACAAACGTCATAGGTTATTTTTGTTTCCTTGTTAAAGTAATAATCTTGTTTTTACAGTAAAAACTGATTTAGCAGTGGGAATAGGGCTACAAAAACAAATCAGCTTTATTAACTAAGACTAGTTCCACTGTTACTGCTTTTACTGGCTCACACAGTGATCATAATGGCAAGAAACTTCCACCCCTGAAAAAAAAAAAAAATCTAGACATCATTTTAAAAACATAACTATAGGTAATTTTTTTTTTTTTTTTAGTTTTGGATAGAGTGGAAAGGGATTAGAACACTTGTCAGTTTTTATTGCTGTCTGTGCTCCTGTTAAGATTCACCCTCTCTATTTGTCCTGTTTACCATTATCACTAAAAGTAAAGGAAAACCCCAAATTTTGAGAAAAGTAATAGAGGGAAAATCTTCCAATGGGGACACTAGTTCTGGTGACCTGGGGGGGGGGGGGGGTCCCCAAGGAATTCCCTTAATTTGCAGGGATTTTCTCTCACTTCCTGTTTGGTTATGGGACAGGAAGTGAAGGTAAATCTCTGCAATGGGACACAGATGGCAAAAAAAATAAAAAATCTGACAGGGGGTTATACTCCTCCCTTGCTATGTCCAAAATTAAAAAAAAAACATTTTCCCTATTGTTCTACTTTAAAGGGATTGTAAAGCTTCGTGTTTTTCACCTTAATGCATCCTATGCATTAAGGTGAAAAAACACCTTGCACTCTCCGCCCCCCCGCCCCCCGAGCCCCCCTTTTACTTACCTGAGCCCCAAATCTCTGTCGGCGTGATCCCGTGTTGCTTTCCCCCAGCTCCTGTGGGCTCTTCTTTGGATGATTGATAGCAGCGCAGCCATTGGCTTCCACTGCTGTCAATCAAATCAATGACACGGCGTGCCGGGGGGCGGGGCCGAGTGATACAGTCGGCGGCTATGGCCGCCGACTGTATCACACGGGAGCTTGCCCGCAAGCTACCCCACTTGGGAGAGCGCTTCCCAGAGGGGGGTTAGCTCTTGAGGGGAGGAGCCGAGACAGCCGCCGAGGGACCCCAGAAGACGAGGATCAGGGCCACTCTGTGCAAAACTAACTGCACAGTGGAGGTAAGTATGACATGTTTGTTATTTTAAAAAACAAAACAAAAAACAAACCTATACAACCCCTTTAAGTCATCATGATGATTATTAAAGGATAAGGTGACCTTCGGGAACAAGTTATATGTTCCACCCGTTGTTAGGGAGGAACATGTAATATGTTCCTGCAGCTCTCCCTGCAGGAGTGGGAATCTTCTCTCCACACCCATTGTCACGATTTGAAAAAAGCGTGGTTATGCGGGGCTCCGCTCACACAGCTGTGTTGTTCATTTACAGAGTTCTGTGACTGAATAGACTATAAGTTCCAACAGCCTTTGCAGCTCATGGCTTGTAGTACTATAAACTATGATAGCGCTGCTGAGTTTCCTCGTAGTTCATAGATTTTTCATTGACTGAAATAACTGCCTGCCCATATTGGAGGTATGGGCAGACCACTAGACTGACAGTCTGCAGGAGCCTGACATTCCACCCTCGATCTGCTGATCGTGGGTGCAATGGTTTACAAGCTTCTAGGAAAAAAAAAGTAAATGCACATTTTTTTACCTGCAAAATGTGCATTTATTATTTTTTTTAAAAGGTGAATTAATCCTTTAAAGTAGGGGTCTCTAAACTTTCTAAACAAAGGGCCAGTTTAATATCCTCCAGACTTTAGGAGGGCCGAACTGTGGAGTAAAAAGTATCCTGGCTTCAGTGGGAGTAAACAATGCATCTTTGGTCTTAGGGGGTGAAATAGCGCCCTTTTGCTGGTGTCAGTGGGCTGAATTGTGCCCCATCTTTGGTGTCAGTGGAAGGAATAGTTCCCCATCACTGGTGTCAGTGGGATTAATAGTGCCCCATCATTAGTGTCTTTGGGATTAATAGTGCCCCATCATTGGTGTCAGTGGGATTAGCAGTGCCCCATCATTGGTGTCAGAGGAAGGAATAGTGCACCATCATTGGTGTCAGTGGGATTAATAGTGTCCCATTGTTGGTGTCAGTTTGAGGAATAGTGTCCCATCGCTGGCGTCAGTGGGAGAAATAATGCCCCATCATTTGTATCAGAGGGAGGAATAATGTCTTGTATCAGTGGAAGGAAAAGTTCCCCAAGGGCCGGACAAAGGCAAGCAAAGGGCCACATTCGGCCCCAGGGCCACAGTTTGGAGACCCCTGCTTTAAAGTATATTATTACCAGAGTTGCCTTTTTATGCCTTGTAGCAGTGGTAGGCCCTGCCATTGTATGAGTATAGCCAAAAGGCGTATAGGATACTCAATGTTACAGTTGAGGGGCCCCAGAGTATTGCTCCTAAGTGGAGAAAACTGTCTTGTCAGTTTCTCTAGGTTTAGTAATTCCAGATCAAGGCCCAGAGTCCAGAGGCTTCAAAGAGACTTGGGTGGGACGAAGCCTTGAATCCTGTGGCCAAGTCTTGCAGGAGATCTGCAGACTCTGTGTGTGTGCACAGCCATTATAGGCAAGGACATTTTAGTAGTTCAGGGCTCCAGCCAGGAGACAAGAGGTCTCAGCACAAGAGTCAGGTGGGCTCCTTTCGAGAGGTCAGGGTATGGGCCTGTGCAGGAGTAAGAGAGCCAAAGAATCTGTGGAAGAGCCTAGGTTCTGTGAGATTAGGTGGCTCAAAGCAGAAGCTTGTACAGCCAAGTGGGCATTTTTGTTTACTTGAGAGCGAAAGGAGACTGCATAGTTAATCTTGGCAGAGACCGTCTCAGAGATTATAACATTTTGTTAGCCAAGAGGCTGAATAATTTTTGTTGAACTGTCTTTTGTATTGAATAAAAGTGGGCTAACAAGCCCTCAACCCCCTTGCGCCTAAGATTAAAACAAAGCCTAATGCCTAAGCCCAATTTTGCAACTTTGACATGTGTTAGTAAAACCGTACATATCATTGCTACTTTGTTCATTCAGGTGGATTATACCTTGGTTTTTTTCCAGGCCAAATTGGCCCAAAATAGTAAAAAAAATGTTTTTTAAATGTAACTGTATATTTCTTGCTACTACCATGACCTACCACCAAAGAACAAGCAAAAAAAAATGTTCTGCTCCTGACGGTCGCAAGGATACCACATATGTGTACGTTAGGTGTTGTATGTACCCGTAGTACAGCACAGAAAAAATAGTGCGCATTTTACTTTTTTTTTTATCCTACCTAAAACACACTGGGGGTTATTTACTAAAGGAAAATCCACTTTGCACTGCAAGTGCACTTGGAAGTAAAGTCGCTGTAGATCCGAGGGGGACATGCAAGGAAAATAAATAACAGCATTTTAGCTTGCACATGATTGGATGGTAAAATCAGCAGAACTTCCACTCATTTCAGATCTACCCCTTAGATTTAGAGCGACTGCACTTTCAAGTGCACTTGCAGTGCAAAGTGGATTTGCCTTTCGTAAATAACCCCCACTGACACTGACACTAATACCAATTAAAAAAAAATCCTGTCCCAAAAAATACTGACCTTGACCTTTGACCTTTGACCCCGACCTTGACCCAAACACTAACCCTGGGGCTGACCTAGATCAAACCTGGATCTAGGCATTTTTTTATTATTATTATTATTTTTTTTTCCTCTCCATTCACAGAGACTGAAAACACAGGGGCAGGCATCAGAGTGACTGATCAGATAGCCAATCAGAGGCTATCACAGCAATCAGGTGACCCTGAATCGGACATTCTGGGTCCCGATTGTTAGAACGGGGCCAGGGACTCTCGGTGAGACCCCTGTCACTGTGCTGGGAGCACGCCATACAGCACGCTCCCAGCACAAAGGAAGGTATGCAAATATGTGGCCCCATGGAAAAAAGCCCAGAAGGGCTCTGATGATCTCTTCCTGGAATTTAAGAAAGTATCCAGTTTGTCCTGAATCTCTGTATAGCACATAAGTATTCAGCAGAGCTAATTGGAATAAATATACAGACACTTTTTTGTACCAGTGTCTGGCCTTACGGGCAATTAGATACGGCACCAACAACTGGTCGTTGAGGTCCACCCCTCCCATGTTAAGTTGTATTTGTGGACAGAAAGGGGTTTCTCCACAACACCAGTCGCCGTAGGAATTTGGACCGTCATATCTGAGTGAAGGGAGGACAGAACGAAAACATTCAAGCAGGCTCTCTCCCCCCATCTAAGTCGGGATTCTACAAGCCATTGGGGGAAGCCCCGGTGATTAGGTCGCACGGTGCCACATGCGCCAATTTGACAATCAAAAAGGTGACTAAAAAGTGGCACAGTTGTGTAACAATTGTCCACATACAAGTGGTACCCCTTTCCGAATAAGGGTGACACCAAGTCCCAAACAATCTTACCAGTTCTCCCTATGTAGTCTGGGCAGTTCTCTGACTCCACGTGACTATCTCTTCCCTAACCATAAAACTATATGTATAGCCTGTTGCCCTGACACAGAGCTTATACAACTTGACCCCATATTTGGCACGCTTGCTGGGAAGATACTGTTTGATAGACAAGCGGCCAGAAAATGTAATCAGGGACTCATCAACGCAGACAACTTGATCAGGAGTAAACAAGGCTGCAAACTGTTGGTTGAAGTGGTTTACGAGGGGCCGAATTTTGTGAAAACTGATCGTGTCCAGGGTCACCCCGAAGATAACAGAATTCATTGTCATTGAAATGCATCAACCACAAGATCTGTTTGTATCGTGTCCTGGTCATGTAGGCAGAGAACACGGGCATATGGTGAATTAGGTCAGTGGACCAATATGACCGCAACTCACTTTTTTTAACTATGCCCATGAGGAGGGATAGGCCCAGGAAGGTCTTAAATTCAGAGACCATAATCCTTTCTCTGGAAAAGGCCAACTGGGGATTAGCGGCGATTAATTGACCAGCATACAAATTGCTTTGGTCCTTGATCTTCCGTCAAAAACAGCGAATAAAAATCAAGTGACGTAAAATCAACTGTTTTCTACTGAATTCCAGGTTGGCCAGTGAATGGGGGAAGTATGGGTGCTGCAGAAGTGGTGGGCTCCCAATTAGGATTGGCAAATGCAGCAGGAAGGGCACTATGGGCTCGACGGGCCTGTCTTTGTCTTTTTGGTGGCAGCAGGATTCTACTTGTGCTAGCCACCTCACCAGCTTGAACTTATGGGGCCACATCACCACGTGATACTGGAGTGCTGGATGTACGACCAGAATGTACTAGGCCGCTGGTGCTGCCAGTTCACCAGAAGGATGAGCGGCACTAGTACTGGCTCTCTGCTCCATACAAGAGCCCTATGGTTCTCAACAACAGCTGTGAATCTTTGTATATTTATTATTTGTCCTTTATGCTACATTATAGACTTTACTCTCCTGAGGAAGCGGTGAATACCGCGAAACCGGTCGAGAATCCAAGTCACTGTTGCAATCTCTGTTATTACTGGATGCAATTCATGTGGTTGTATATATTGCCTTGTCCTGTATTACAACTGTATATGTTATTGTATTTTTGAGATATATATATCTTTTTTAAATGGCTTTCTATTAAAAATATAGTTTTTATTCTACTATCTTCTTTTCACCTTTTTGTACTAATACCCTACTACCTCCAGTACCGAAATAGTCCCCTGTGTTTTTCCCTGTGTGTGGGGGGTTGGGACATCTGCCGACAGAAGCAGCGAACTGCGGCTTTCCCTACTCCCTGCCTCCTTTTGTAGTTTACTGTTTTGTAAGTGACAGTGATCGATTGATACTTCACTTGGGCGGAGGGGCTAAACGCAGGTGCTAGCAGGTATCTGGGCTGATCCTGCTAATGCTGTGTTTTTGGGTACCCTAAATTATTGCGGACGCTAATATAGTTCTGATCGGATCAAAGATATCGATCTGTTCAGACACTGTACTACTAAGGGAGGTGTATGGTGCGTGCGTGGGTGTTAGCGCTATTGGCACTAATCTGACGCTACCTGGGGCACGCAGACCCTAACTGATGCTAAAACCTGACTGATGTCACTATAAAAAATAACTAACTAACCAGCGTCACCCATGACACTAATACGGTGATCACTGGTGACAGGGGGTGATCAAGGGGTTAAACCTTTATTAGGGGGGGCTTAGGGGGCTCCCTAGACCTATCTGTGCCTACTACTAAGTACCCTAACACTGATTATTGTCACAAATGACCCCAGTACAGTGATCGAAGAAAAATATGACACTGACAGGGAGTGAAGGGGTTAACTGAGGGGGTGATCGGGGGCTGACAAGTGTGCATATGTGTACTGTGTCAGTGTAGTGTTGGTGCAACTTACTCTGAGATGTCTTCTCTCCTCTCTCTGGAACCAAAAGAGTTCCACGAGGGGAGATGACATCACTTTCCCTGCCTGTGTTTACACTTACACAGGCAGAGGAAGGATTTCATTTGCCAGAACCGATCACCAGGTCCAAGCCAGAAATCATTGGCCTGGGCCTGGAGACTGATCGGTTCTGAAGCTAATCCGATCGCCTAGGGGGTGGCCACGCACCCGACGTGAGGTAACGTTGCTTTGCCCAGCCGTGCCAACCTACCCTAGTACAACTGTGGCAGGTGGTCCGGAACTGGTTAATGTGTTACTAAACCCAGGGCCCTGCATTCACTATATGCAGTCTCCCACAGTACACAGAACATGGAAATGCAATTATTTTAGTAAATATAAACTGCTAAATACCTTTTCTCATCAGCAGTATATAGCAGTCTTGTGACTTCTATTAGTATCCAGCCAAGCACTGGTTAAAACTTGTAGGAGGAGTTTTCATTCTGACTGTCCTATGAGGGTGCAGGACCCCTGTCTCTCTGTCTAGAGACAGTGCTAATTGGCCATGTGCTGATCACATGCACCCTCCCAAAAAACAAAAAAATCTCTAGCAATACACACCAAACTGAGCATGTGCAGAGTGCCTCCAAGGCTGTACTATCAGGAGATGGAGTGGGGACTGTGGAAGAAGAGGAGTATCAGAGAAGACAGGATCAAACAGCCTTTTTACACAATGCGCAGCATGAGGTTCCACAGTGAGTATAACGAGCATACTTTACTGCATATACAGACTGACTTTACTGTTGTGGGTTTAGTAACACTTTAATAATTTGTTAAAGTATAACTAAAGGTATTTTTTTTTCTAGTTTTGGATAGAGTGGAGAGGAATTAGAGCCTCTGTCAGTTTTTATTGCTGTCTGTGTTCCTATTATGGAGATTCACCCCTCTATTTGTCCTGTTTACCATTATCACTGAAAAGTAAAAGAAGACATTCAAAAGTTTGGGTTGTCCACAGAACAGTAATAGGGGAGAATAGGGGAGTGACACTAGTTTGGATAACCCTCGTGACAACCAGGGATTTATTCACTTTGGAGGGATTTCCTCTCACTTCCTGTTTTGACTATGGGACAGGAAGTGAAGGAAAATCTGAGAAGGAAATCTTCACAATGGACATATATGGCAAAAATAAAAAAAATGACAATGGTTATAACCGTCCCCTGCTTTGTCCAAAATGAAAAAAAAAAGAAGTGTCACCATCAGAGTACCCGAATACCTGTTGCCATCAGAATACCCGAATACCTGTCGCCATCAGAGTACCCGAATACCTGTCGCATCAGTGTACCCAGTACCTGACGCCATCAGAGTATCCGAGTACCTGTCGCCATCAGTGTACCCAAGTACCTGTCAATATCAGAGTACCCTGAGTACCTGTCACCAGCCCATCAGAGTACCTGAGTACCTGTCACCAGCCCATCAGAGTACCCGTCACAAGTAGAGTTGCCACCTCATCCCTTTAAACCCGAACACATATGAATTACACAGGTTCTGAGGCTGATTTAATGCAGATAAGACACTATGTGAGTTTAATTAGCCTCAGAACCTGCGTAATTCATATGTGTTCAGGTTTAAAGGGACGAGGTGGCAACTTTAGTCACAAGCCCATCAGAGTACCCGAGTATCTGTCACCATCACATCAGAGTACCCGAGTACCTGTCACCAGCCTATCAGAGTACCCCAGTGTTGCCAACCACCCGTAGATTTACGGGCAGCCCGTAAAAACGACCCGTTTTTCGGGGCGCCCGTGAATGGCCGTTACGGGCACCGGTGCCCGTAAAAATGATGGCCGCGAGCCGGCCACGCAACTGCGCATGCGCCGTTCCGAAGCCGGCCGGGCTCGGGAAAGCTCGTACGCGCTCGGCCGGGCGGCGCATGCGCAGTAACGTAATACCGCCGCCCGGCGCCATTTTCGAATCGATCGAGCGCGGCCGCGGCGGCAAGGCAAGCTGACAGCTGAGCTGAGCCAGGCGACTCTGCCACTGGAGCAGCAGGTCTCGGAGGCTGAGCAGCACGCGCCGGCGGAATGGAGGGGAGCCCTGCATCCAGGACCAGGCAATCCAGAGTCTACGGGGACCGGGGGGAGTCTGGGACAGAGTGACAGCCCAGCCGACGGTGACAGAAGGTGATGGTGGCAGAGGGGGATGGACTGGAGCAGGTCGTGTTGGTGGCAGAGGGGGATGGTGGCAGAGGGGGGTGGACTTGAGCAGGTGGTGTTGGTGGCAGAGGGGGATGGTGGCAGAGGGGGATGGACTGGAGCAGGTGGTGTTGGTGGCAGAGGGGGATGGTGGCAGAGGGGGATGGACTGGAGCAGGTGGTGTTGGTGGCAGAGGGGGATGGAGGCAGTCTGGCAGAGGGGGGTGGAGGCAGGGTATGATGGTGGCAGAGGGGGATTGTGGCAGGGGGTGATGGTGGCAGAGGGGGTGAAGGCAGGGTATGATGGTGGCAGGGGGTGATGATGGCAGAGGGGGATGGAGCAGGTGGTGATGGTGGCAGAGGGGGGTGGAGGCAGTCTGGCAGAGGGCGGTGGTGGCAGGGGGTAATGGTGGCAGAGGGGGGTGGAGGCAGGGTATGATGGTGGCAGAGGGGGATTGTGGCAGGGGGTGATGGTGGCAGAGGGGGTGAAGGGTGGCAGGGGGTGATGATGGCAGAGGGGGATGGAGCAGGTGGTGATGGTGGCAGAGGGGGGTGGAGGCAGTCTGGCAGAGGGCGGTGGTGGCAGGGGGTAATGGTGGCAGAGGGGGGTGGAGGCAGGGTATGATGGTGGCAGAGGGGGATTGTGGCAGGGGGTGATGGTGGCAGGGGGTGATGATGGCAGAGGGGGATGGAACAGGTGGTGATGGTGGCAGAGGGGGATAGTGGCAGAGGGGGATGGAGGCAGTCTGGCAGAGGGGGGATAGTGGCAGGGGGTGATGGTGGCAGAGGGGGATGGAGACATGGTATGATGGTGGCAGAGGGGTCAGTGGCAGAGGGGGATGGTGGCAGAGGGGGATGGACTGGAGCAGGTGGTGTTGGTGGCAGAGGGGGATGGTGGCAGAGGGGGATGGACTGGAGCAGGTGGTGTTGGTGGCAGAGGGGGATGGTGGCAGAGGGGGATGGACTGGAGCAGGTGGTGTTGGTGGCAGAGGGGGATGGTGGCAGAGAGGGGTGGAGGCAGTCTGGCAGGGGGTGATGGTGGCAGAGGGGGGTGGAGGCAGTCTGGCAGGGAGTAATGGTGACAGGTGATGGAGGCAGGAGGTGATTGGACTAGATAATTCCTTATTATGTCGAAAATACCAAAAATATGTTTTTTTACCTTAAATCACATTGCTATTTGCTTAGCATACCTGTTTGTAGCCTAAATACTGAAATTTACACCTAAAAATGTAATTTTGGAACTTTTGTGAAATGCCAGTAAAAACGTGGTGGTGCCAGTAAATTTTGGGTGTTGTGCCAGTAAATTTCAATCTGGTAGGTTGGCGACACTGGAGTACCCTGAGTACCTGTCACCATCAGAGTACCCTGTGTACCTGTCACCATCAGAGTACCCGAGTACCTGTCACCAGCCCATGAGAGTACCCGAGTATCTGTCACCAGCCCATCAAAGTACCCGAGTACCTGTCACCAGCCCATGAGAGTATCTGTCACCAGCCCAGCAGAGTACCCGAGTACCTGTCACCAGCCCATCAGAGTACCCGAGTACCTGTCACCAGCCCATCAGAGTACCCGAGTATCTGTCACCAGCCCATCAGAGTAACCGAGTACCTGTCACCAGCCCATCAGAGTAACCGAGTACCTGTCAAAAGCTCATCAGAGTACCCGAGTACCTGTCACCATCCCATTAGAGTACCCGAGTACCTGTCACCATCCCATCAGAGTACACGAGTACCTGTCAAAAGCTCATCAGAGTAACCGAGTACCTGTCACCAGCCCATCAGAGTACCCGAGTACCTGTCACCAGCCCATCAGAGTACCCGAGTATCTGTCACCAGCCCATCAGAGTAACCGAGTACCTGTCACCAGCCCATCAGAGTAACCGAGTACCTGTCAAAAGCTCATCAGAGTACCCGAGTACCTGTCACCATCCCATTAGAGTACCCGAGTACCTGTCACCATCCCATCAGAGTACACGAGTACCTGTCAAAAGCTCATCAGAGTAACCGAGTACCTGTCACCAGCCCATCAGAGTAACCGAGTACCTGTCACCAGCCCATCAGAGTAACCGAGTACCTGTCACCAGCCCATCAGAGTAACCGAGTACCTGTCACCAGCCCATCAGAGTACCCAAGTACCTGTCACCAGCACATCAGAGTACCCGGGTACCTGTCACCAGCCCATGCCTCATAGAATATACATTGGGGTGTTTTCTTTTCAAAATGAAGTCATTTTGTGGGTGTTTCCATTGTCCTGGTGCTCCGGGACCTTCAAAAGTGTGATAGTCAGGAAACTAAATGTGTGATTTATGCTACTAGAACGCCTGATGGTGCTCCCTGCATGTTGGGCCTTTCTATGTGGCCAGGCTGTGTAAGTCTCACACATGTGGTGTCACCATACTCGGGAGGAGTAGCAGAATGTATTTTGGGGTGTAATTGGAAGTATGCATATGGTGTGTGTGAGAAATAATTTGTTATTATAAGAATTTTGTGTAAAAAAAAAATAATAATCATTTCTTAATTTTCCCAAGAATTGTGGGAAAAAATTACAAAGTCAAAAAACTTGCCATGCCTCTTACTAAATACCTTGGACTGTCTACTTTTCAAAAAGGGATCATTTGGGGGGTATTTGTACTATCCTGACATTTTAGGGCCTCAAGAATTGTGATAGGCCATCAGTGCATTAGGTGTGATCCATTTTCAATGATTTGCACCATAGCGTGTAGACTCTATAACTTTCACAGACCAAAATATATCCACTAATTTGGGTTATTTTTACCAAAGATATGTAGCAGTATAAATTTTGGCCCAAATTTATGAACAAAAATTACTTATTTGCAAAATGTTATCACAGAAACTAAAAAAAAGTGTTTTTTTTTTTAAGATTTTCGCTCTTTTTTCACTTGTGAAAAGTGAAAAAATTTTACTTTAAAAATTCTGTTTGGGTACAGTGTTGCATGACTGAGTAATTGGCATTCAAAGTGCAAGAGCACTGAAAGCTGAAAATTGGTCTTGGCAGGAAGGATGTATAAGTGCCCTGTATTGAAGTGGTTAAGACCACTAGAGGGCGCTCCTGCGGCGCAACGCCAGAGCCAATGTGCGTGGCCAGTGGCCATGATGTCCTTCCACCAACCGCGATCGCTCCTGAGAGAGACAGAACGGGGATCTGTCAATATAAACAGACAGGGGATCTGTCAATATAAACAGACAGATCCCCATTCTGTCAGGGGAGGATAGACAGATCTGCTGTTCCTAATGATTAGGAACAGTGATCTGTCTCCTCCTCCAGTCACTACACTGCCCCCACAGTTAGAAACACCTCCCTAGGGAACACTTAACCCCTTGATCGCCTCCTAGTGTTAACCCCTTCAATGCCAGTGACATTTATACAGTATTCAGTGGCTATTTCTTTTTTTACTAGTAATGGAGGTGATCAGCGATTTTTAGCGGGACTGCGACATTGCGGCGGACAGATCGGACACTTGACACTTTTTTGGGACTAGTGACATTTATACAGTAATCAGTGGCTATTTTTAGCACTTATCGCTGTATAAATGGTACTAGTCCCAAAAAAGTGTCAAAAGTGTCTGATCTGTCCGCCGCAATGTCGTAGTCCCGCTAAAAATCGCTGATCACCACCACTACTAGTAAAAAAAAAAATAGCCACTGATTACTGTATAAATGTCACTAGCACGGAAGGGGTTAACACTAGGGGGTGATCAAGGGGTTAAGTGTACCCTAGGGAGGTGTTTCTAACTCTGGGGTGTCAGTTAAAGCGACGCAGTGCCGTATCGCAAAAAATGGCCTGGTCATTAAGGGGGCAAATCCTTCTGGTCCTTAAGTGGTTAAAGCATCCCACTTATACATTTACTTTACTTCTTTTTTATATATACAGTATATATTTTTGTTATTTTTTTATATAAAGAAAAGAAAAAACAAGTAAATGATTATTGATTTTTTTTATTTGTATGACCCTTTCTTTCGGGAAGAATTTTACTTAGTCATTCTATGGCATCGTATAATTTTTTTCCTATTTTCTCAGTTAAAATTTTGATCAGAAACCAAGAGGAACCCAATCACGTTCCAGCCTTTGATTTTAATTTAGTCAGTTTTCTGGTTCTAAAATGTTGCTATTTCACAGATCTGCCATGGACAGTCAGAAGTTAGTTAAACACATGAAAACATGAAAATAAATCCAGCTGATACATTGATATATAAATATAACATAAATGTACCAGAAGAAACTCTTATCTTTGGTGTCATGTGGTTAATCAAACAAGTATAATTTATTCAGTCCCCCTGATCATACGACGCTATGCTGTTTTCAGATAGGATCTAGAAGGGGAGCGTTGAGTGGGGAACATAATCCTTCCTATGTTCTCCACATCATACGAGTGTCTCTATGTAAGGGCCAACTCATTCCAAGCAGCCTTCAAAGAGAAGACGGCTGACAACTGGGTGTTAGTTTAATTCTCCTTTATAGAGCCCCATCATTTCATTTCCCAATTGCTGCTCTTGCCGGAGGAGAAACTGGAACAATGCTAGCCTTAAATGGTTGTGCTGTGCCTAAAACAGATAAAATAATAACTGAATAATGGAAAAAGAAAAGACATGAAATAGCAATAAATGAAAGTCTATGTCAGGGCAAAAAAAAACATTGAATACATTTCTGCAATAAATGAACATTTTTTCATGTGTTGCTTTTTTAAAACGGTGCAAGTACAGAAATACAGTAAGCTCCTTGATCATACAACAAAGAGGGGTTGATTTAATCAGGGGGAAATAGACTATGCACTTTTTCAAGTGCCATTGTACTTTGCAAGTACAGTTGCTCCAGAGCTTTGTAAATTAGGGAGAGCTCTGCTGAGTTCCATCATCCAATTATGTTTAGGTAAAAATGCTGTTTTGTTTTGTTTTTTCCTTGCATGTGATTGGGTATTTTTGGCAAAGTGAAACTTTACCTCATTTACTAAGCTTACAAAAGTGCGCAGTCTAGTTACGTGCATTTGCCCAGCCATGCCATTCTGTTGACATACAAGGCAAGGGTCGGATGCAAATGGACCACCTGTCCATTTACACCTGACTGCCATATGATCCAATCGGCTAGACAAATGGGAAACAAATCCCCATAATTCTGTTTTTAGATCAGATTGGATGCCAGCGGGTGTAACCGGACACATGACTGTTTACATCCACCACGCCATAATAATTGAGGGTCCTAAAAAACTGACAGGCGGACCGATTAGTCTACCTTTGTGAAAGGGACCTTACTTAGGCACTTGAGAAAATACAGATACATTGCTTATCATTCTTCACATACATATGCGATCAATTCATATAACTTGGTTGCGTTCATAGCGGTCCACAAAAGATAAGTGCATAAAGAGCATAGTGCAGCCCATACCTGTGATGGATAATGTCCATAGCAACAAAGTCTATAGTAACTGGAGTCCATGAAGATGGGCCCTTTAAGAGGATGGAAGCAGCAGGAAAGAATGCTGACATTCATATTCCCATGGGTCAGCAACAAAAGACCCCAGGCTGGTCTTCTGCAGAATACTTATACACAAAACAAATTGGATAAAACGGATCTGTAGTGGAGAGGTCACACACGACCAAACTCCTGCAGCAATCAACCAGCAATAGTATTGGTGACACTGCACCGTAATTACTGTAACATGGCATAATAACCAAAAATGCAATAGTAACAATGAACACCTGCTTACATGTGGATGTTAATGCTGAAGTTAATCTGCTTTTATTTTTCCTTCCTTATGTCCTTCTTTCTCTTCTCACCACCATGCAAATTACATTTTTAAATTAAAACCTTTCTGTTTCATTATATATGTGGCCAGGAACTGGGTTTCCGTACCTGCAATGGGGAGACATTGTGTAACCTCACTGTTTGGGAGTTGTTTTCCTCTAGTGTTGAGTTCAGACTCTAAAGCTGTCTTATCTGAAATGCAGAGATTAAGCAGAGCAAAGCATCTTGGGACATGTAGTTCAAATTGATTGGATTTGTTCAGATTTACCTTCCCTCTTAGATTGTAAGCTCTAAGGAGCAGGGCCCTCTGATTCCTACTGTATTAATGTGTATTGTATTTTTACTGTCTACCCTCAAATTGTAAAGCACTACGTAAACTGTTGGCGCTATATAAATTCTGTATAATAATAATAAAAAATAATTTGCCATTTAAGGAAGGAACTACAACTACCAGATGGCTGAGAAGGAACAACAGAATGCTGGCAGCGTCTATAAAAGGGGCTGGTTGAGGCCTAGCTTGCCCTCTTGGGACCTTGACCTGGATCTGTGAGCAGAGATTCTGTGACTGTGAGTGTTGTGGCTGCGTCGCGGCCTGCAAAAGCACAATCACCCGGCAGATATTCAGAAGGACACCTGCGGACAGCATTCTCTTCCCTATCTGGCAGCAGCCTAGAGGCCGCCCCTGTTCCATCTGTCCTGCATTTGCATCAGATTCGTGTGAGTCGTAGCGTGGTGTGGCAGAGGCCGGACGCCATCCCTTAAGCCAGGCTCCTGAGGAAGAGCTTGCCAAGTCATCATCACCATCTTCATCATCACCATCTTCATCATTATCATTATCCTCATCTCTCATTCCAAGATTGGTGAGTGGGCATCAGCCAATTATTTTGTGATAGACACTGTATACAGACACCATTGTCTCTATTCACTATCTGTCACCTATGGTACCAAAGGATAAAACCATTCATCCACATAGACACTGTATACAGACATCACTGTCTTCATTTACCCCACTGTTACTTGTAGTTTTACAGGATATAGCACCTTTGAACCAGCAGTCACTGTGATTTCATCTGCATCTTGCTAACATAGGAAGAGTTTGTTTCATTAATCATTACAGGGAGGTCAGTCAAGTTGCTTTGCTCTGCTATTCAGGAATTCTTCACTTGCAATTTTCACAAGGCTAGCTGAAGACCAAAGGACTGCTTCCTTACAGTGGCGGAATTTCCAGGGTCGCAACAGTCGCACCTGCGACTGGGCCCTGGAATTCTGCCAGTGTGGGGGGGCCCCAAGACGCCGCACCTCCCCTGGCTGGCATCTAGCTATACAGGAGAGGGGGGCGGGAGGGGGCGATCGGCAGCTATATGATGTCTGCGCTCTGCGGGGTGTCCCTCCAGGCTGCACACAGTTCACTTCCCGAATATCAGTGAGTACAATGGAGAGGGGAGGGGCCTCTGACCAGAGCAGACACCAGATTCAGTGCACAAGTTTGTCCCTCTGCTTGTACACTCTGACTCTTGCTGATACACGCTCAGGTCAGAGGCCCCTCCCCTCTCCATTGGATACAATGATAGTCGGGAAGTTAACTGTGCTGCCTGGAGGGACATCCTGCAGACATCACAAGGAAGCATGCTGCTTCTTCCATATGTGCATCTCATGTAAGTAAAGCACAACACTGCCCCCCCACCTGTCTCTCACACTGTCCCCTCTCACACTGCCCCCACCTGTCCCCTCTCACACTGTCCCCACCTGTCCCCTCTCACACTGTCCCCACCTGTCCCCTCTCACACTGTCCCCACCTGTCCCCTCTCACACTGTCCCCACCTGTCCCCTCTCACACTGCCCCCCCACCTGTCCCCTCTCACACTGTCCCCACCTGTCCCCTCTCACACTGTCCCCACCTGTCCCCTCTCACACTGTTCCCACCTGTCCCCTCTCACACTGTCCCCACCTGTCCCCTCTCACACTGTCCCCACCTGTCCCCTCTCACACTGCCCCCCACCTGTCCCCTCTCACACTGTCCCCACCTGTCCCCTCCCACACTGTTCCCACCTGTCCCCTCTCACACTGCCCCCCCACCTGTCTCTCACACTGTCCCCACCTGTCCCCTCTCACACTGTCCCCACCTGTCCCCTCTCACACTGCCCCCCCACCTGTCCCCTCTCACACTGCCCCCCCACCTGTCCCCTCTCACACTGTCCCCACCTGTCCCCTCTCACACTGCCCCCCCACCTGTCCCCTCTCACACTGCCCCCCACCTGTCCCCTCTCACACTGGCCCCCCACCTGTCCCCTCTCACACTGCCCCCCACCTGTCCCCTCTCACACTGCCCCCCACCTATCCCCTCTCACACTGCCCCCCACCTGTCCCCTCTCACACTGCCCCCACCTGTCCCCTCTCACACTTCCCCCCCACCTGTCCCCTCTCACACTGCCCCCCCCACCTGTCCCCTCTCACACTGCCCCCCCCCACCTGTCCCCTCTCACACTGCCCCCCCACCTGTCCCCTCTCACACTGCCCCCCCACCTGTCCCCTCTTACACTGCCCCCCACCTGTCCCCTTTCACACTGCCCCCCCACCTGTCCCCTCTCACACTGCCCCCCCCACCTGTCCCCTCTCACACTGCCCCCCCACCTATCCCCTCTCACACTGCCCCCACCTGTCCCCTCTCACACTGTTCCCACCTGTCCCCTCTCACACTGTTCCCACCTGTCCCCTCTCACATTGCCCCCCACCTGTCCCCTCTCACACTGCCCCCCCACCTGTCCCCTCTCACACTGCCCCCCCACCTGTCCCCTCTCACACTGTCCCCACCTGTCCCCTCTCACACTGTTCCCACCTGTCCCCTCTCACACTGCCCCCCCACCTGTCCCCTCTCACACTTCCCCCCCACCTGTCCCCTCTCACACTGTCCCCCCACCTGTCCCCTCTCACACTGCCCCCCACCTGTCCCCTCTCACACTGCCCCCCACCTGTCCCCTCTCACACTGGCCCCCACCTATCCCCTCTCACACTGCCCCCCCACCTGTCCCCTCTCACACTGGCTCCCACCTGTCCCCTCTCACACTGGCCCCCCACCTGTCCCCTCTCACACTGGCCACCCACCTGCCACATAGCCCCTCTTTTATCACACTGCCCATGTCATACTATTTCCCCAACATACTGCCCCCACCTGTCACACTGCCCCCTTGGCACAATACATTCCTGTCATACTGCCCCCCCCTGTAACACTGCCCCTCCATCATTCTGCCCCCTTGTCACACTGCCCCCTTCTGTCATATTTACCCCCCTCCTGTCATACTACCCCCTCTTGTTAAACAGTCCCCCTCCTTTCACAGTGCTCCCTCATTACACTGCCCCCCTCTTGTAATACTTCCCAGGTATCCTTTTCCTGTCACACTGCCCCCCTCTTGTCACAATATCCCCCTGTCACACTGCCCCCCTGTCATACTGCCCCCTCCCCTCACACTGCCCCCATCGTACTGCCCCTTCTTGTCACACTGCCCCCCTTCTTTCACAGTGCCCCCTCTTATCACACTCCCCCCTCTGGTCACACTTTCCAGATACCCTTCTTTGGTCACACTGCCCCCTCCTGTCAAAATACCCCGTCATACTGCCCCTCATTCTTTCACAATACCCCCCCCCCTCCATCATAGTGCGGGTCAGGGGCCCTTCATGGTTTCTTGCACTGGGGCCCTGAAGGTTCTAGTTACGCCTCTGCTTCCTTATATTACAGGAATACTTCAAACCTCTATACCTACTGCAGAGATTTCCTTTACTGTGCTCATTGAGCTTGAATTTACCTAGAACTCTCTAAAAGAGCAGGATAAATTCCATTGCACTTTACTAATATTGAAGGTTCATGACATTTGCATTTATTATTTGCACTTGTGTGTTGAGGGACAGAAGTGAGAGGTCTGACACAGGTAAAAGCCATTGCTCTGCCCTTCTGCTGTCTGTTCACATAGGCTATGTATACGTATAGTTGTGAATAATTACTGTTTGTATTCAGATATTCTTTGTATTTATCTGTTTGACCTTTTCCATCTGGGTGTCACTTCATTTCTGGTGATATTATTCTAATAAATCCAAATGGTTCTCTTTCAGTTGCCTTTATCTTACAAAGTAAACAAGTTCATTGGTTTAACAGATTGTGGTGTACCTATTCCTAGACATGTGCACTGCTGAAAAATGTGTTTGTTTTCATTTTCGTTGCATTCGTTTTTAGTTTTTTTTTCGTAATTTTGTAAATTTGTAAATTGGAAAATTCCTAAATTCGAAAATTTGTAAATTCAAAGATTCGAAAATTCGGAAATTCGAAGATTCAGAAAATTGGAATTCTAAAATTTGTAAGTTGGTTAATACGAAAATTAGACAATTCTAAATATTAACTAACTAATAATAACTAACTATTGAATTATAGGTATTGGAATTTCCTTTCAAATTTTCGAATCTTTGAATTTACAAATTCGAAGATTCAGATAACTTCGGATAAATTTCATTTTCGTTGCATTTACAAATTTTCGAATTTAGGAATTTTCCAATTTACAAATTTACAAAATTACGAAAAAAAAACTAAAAACGAATGCAACGAAAATGAAATTTATCCGAAGTTACGAATCATGATAAATAACGAATGCCGCATCTAAACAAACGGAAAGGAAGGAATTAATAATAAATAATAATAATAAAAAGTAATTTGTTACGTTCCATTCGTTTAGATACAGCATTTGTTATTAAGGAATAATTCATAACTTCGGATAAATTTGTATTTTTTACGTTCACTAACAGCCAAATTTGAAAGGAAACTCCAATACTTATAATTTAACTGTTTAGTAATAGTTAAGTTATTATTAGTTTTAGGTTAGATTAGATTAGATTTTCGTTCTTTTTTTCAGATTTTCGTTCTTTTAAATTTTTCGGATTTTCATTCCTATTTTTGGATTTTCGAATTTCCGAATTTTCGAATATTCAAATTTACGAAAATTCGGAAAACTTTGTTAAACTGGTTTTCGTTAATTCGGATACTTCCAAATTAACTAATTTGTCAAAATTCGTTAAACTAATTCGGAACGAAGCCAATTGCACATGTCTACCTAATTCATTGTTGTCACTCACTGAACTAAAACAATGTCTGAACACATGGTGGCAGAGGTGGCAGAGGACTTGCAGGGTCGGGGCAACCAGTGGGGTACTGATTCTATCAGCCGCCCTCACGAGGGTAGCACTAAATATACCATATTTCAGACCCAATGATGTCATCACTGGGTCCCAGTTCTTCTGAGATCATAGCTGATGGGAGGGGTCCTCCTCTCAAGAGCCTTCATCCCTGTTGCAAGCAGTGGTTGGCTACTGGGCAGAATTTTTCAAACATCAAAATGCCTTGGTGTGAATGTCAGTATGGGGGAGAAAGCATTTCTAGCCACTTAAGGACCGAGCCTCTTTCTGACATTTGTTGTTTACAAGTTAAAAACAGTTTTTTTTTTCTTAGAAAATTACTTAGAACCCCTAAGCATTATACATTTTTTTTCTAACACGCAAGAGAATAAAATGGCATTGCAATACTTTCTGACACACCGTATTTGCGCAGCGGTCTTACAAGCGCACTTCTTTTGGAAAAAATACACTTTTTTTAATTAAAAAATAAGACAACAGTAAAGTTAGCCCGATTTTTATTTATATTGTGAAAGATAATTTTACGCTGAGTAAATTGATACCCAACATGTCACATTTCAAAATTGCGCCAGCTCGTAGAATGCCGACAAACTTTTACACTTAAAAATCTCCATAGGCGACATTTAAAAAATTCTGCAGGTTGTATGTTTTGCGTTACAGATAAGGTCTAGGGCTAGAATTATTGCTCTCACTCTAACGATCGCAGCGATACCTCATATGTGTGGTTTGAACACCGTTTTCATATGCGGGCGCTACTCACGTATGCGGTCGCTTCTGCACGCGACCTCAATGGGACGGGGTGTGTTTAAATTTTTTTTTTTCTTTTTTCTTTTACCTTTTATTTTTTATTTTTACACTGTTTTTAAAAAAAAAATTTTGTCACTTTTATTCCTATTACAAGGAATGTAACCCCTTGTAATAGAAAAAAAAGCTTGACAGGACCTTTTAAATATGAGATCTGGGGTCAAAAAGACCTCAGATCTCATATTTACACTAAAATGCAATAAAAGCGCTTCTGCCCTGTAATGGTATGGAGACGAGTGGGGGGCCATCTTGCCTTCACTCGTCTCCATACCCAGCCAGCAGAAGGATCTGATCACCTCCACCGCTGCTGACTCTTCCAACGGCTCTGGTAAACCGCGGAGGGCACAGAGCACGGCGGGAGGTGGGGGCTGATAAAAGTGATCTTGCTGCAAATTCGCCGCAGAGACCACTATTATCGGAAACTGGACCGCCAGCCAAAGAAGAGGATACCGGGGTTATGGCAGCTAGCAGCTGCCATCATAAAGATATCCCTCTTCAAAGTTAGGACGTATATCGGAGTGCGGCGGTCCGGAAGTGGCTAGACAGGCCACCCTAGGTAATGCCCACATGTGATGCTGGGCTTACATTATTTAGAGCTGAAGTTCAAAGAATGAAAGGTTGGACCAGTCATTCAGACTGGGGCTGAAACAGCTAGATGATACTGGACGTTTCTTAGCCACAAAATAAGGTGGACCCTATCTGTCTGCAGCTTCTAATGCACACTGTGAGAAGCTCACATTGTGCAATGAAATCAAAGCAATTTCAGTACAGGAAAAGAGCCTGTACAAACTGTGTAGGACTGAAGGGAAGACTGGAGTTCAGCTTTATATTACATTTATCTGCCATTACCACCATAACAGTTATTCAGAGCTATAAGGATGTTTTCCAAAGTTTGTATTGAAGCTGTAGAAAACTTGACATTTAGGCAATTACTTATTCTAGTGGCTTAATTTCTATTATTCCAGCTCACATAACAATGTAATTAGTAATGAATGTGTATTCTGACTGTATCAAAGTCGAAATAAATATGCCACAAAAACATGGCGTGTTGCACTATTTGTAAGTCGCTGACTAAATAATAGCCTACATAAATAATGTCTGTTTGGCAAACGTCGTAGCAGGTGTAACGTGTAACTACAGTAATCAGGACTGTGATTCACACTTCAGAAATTAATGAGGCAAAAACACATAGAAAAATGTCTCTTGGGATCTTAAAGTCTGAGCACAAGTCTCTCCCGCAGCAATTGTGCCAGAAACAATTCCTTATTAATTCCCGAAGTGACCTCATATGTCTGATTTGGAAGCTGAAGACAGTTCAACAGGAAAGGAACAAATGTCCTCAATTTAATTACTGAAATAACTTTAAGTTATTAGCGGAGAGATGGTATAGAGGTTAATTTGGAACTGGGTTTCTGTGGAATTAGTTTGGATAATAAGGTAGATTTGTCTTCTGCTAACTCTCATGGTGGAACAAACAGGGAAAACAAAAGGAAGCAATAGGTGCAGAGATGAGGTTGTAGGGTTGATTTACTAAAGACAAAGAGGCTGTTCACCTTGCAATGGAAGTTGCACTAGTATTACAGTGACTAGTAATATTGCACACTTGTTTGGACAAATTTCAGTGTGATTTGATTATATTATTGAATAAAATGTATTATTATTTTTCTAAATTATTTATAGTTATTCATTATAATATAATTTATGATTTAGTGTTTCAAACTTTATCATACCGGGGATGTCTACTAGACTCTTGTTTGGACAGATTTAAGTGAGTTATTCCTAAGAATTACAGGAATACAATATATAAAACGCCAAATTTCCATGCAAAACAATGCACCACTTTGACATTCAAAAATCAGACATAATCATACTGCCAGGGAGGTTAGAGGAGAACATTTTTACAACATTTGATCAAACCAAACTGAATTGGTGTAATGAAAGCCCCCTGGACCCTCCGAATAAAAGGAAGCCTTGACTAATAGAAGCATGGCTCAACATGTGGGCATTAACATAATGCAGAGAAGTTAAAAAGCTCCATCGGGATTGGCTACAAAGACATAAGGGAATAGGATGAGGCTTGAACTCCAGAAAAAAGCTAAGTCTTGTCCTACTGACCTGAGGAACATCAATATCAGAAGAGTTGCCTGCCCATCTGCCCACTTGAATTTGTGGGTCACAGCCTTATGCCCCGTACACACGATCGGACTTTGTTCGGACATTCCGACAACAAAATCCTAGGATTTTTTCAGACGGATGTTGGCTCAAACTTGTCTTGCATACACACGGTCACACAAAGTTGTCGGAAAATCTGATCATTCTGATTGCGGTGACGTAAAACATGTACGTCGGGACTATAAACGGGGCAGTGGCCAATAGCTTTCATCTCTTTATTTATTCTGAGCATGCGTGGCACTTTGTCCGTCGGATTTGTGTACACACGATCGGAATTTCCGACAACGGATTTTGTTGTCGGAAAATTTTATATCCTGCTCTCAAACTTTGTGTGTCGGAAAATCCGATGGAAAATGTGTGATGGAGCCTACACACGGTCGGAATTTCCGACAACAAGGTCCTATCACACATTTTCAGTCAGAAAATCCGACCGTGTGTACGGGGCATTACTGATGGTTTGATCTTGCTGTCAATAAGCATTGCTTTAATAGGCTATACTCTCAAGTTGAATTTTGGGTCAGTCTAATGCCTGTTTGGTACTGATGAACTGGTAGTAAGTACAAGCCTCTTAGACCATGTCAGGTTATTGCTCACATGTACTCACAACATAACTGTGACTGGCACTGCTTAAGTTGTTACTTGAAAATGTTCAAAAAAGCTGTGGCTTTGCTCTTTTCTTAAACAGTCTTCATGACATCTTTGAGCAAGGTTACTTACTGCATATGGTTATGGCTTTAGGCCTATGCTTCTCAGCCATCATGACTACTGGAAGGTGCCAGAAGACTCCCTGTAGCTCAATTAACTTAAAACCATCTCCTCTTCCTGGTCGATTGAAAAGACACATGGAACTTATGGTTTCTATCAAAGAAAAACAGAGACTGTATCACATCTGCAGTCAGGCATATCAGTTTTATTTTTTATCATAATGAACATGTAACATGATTTGTGGCAGAAAAATTGGGGCTTGGGCATCAGCATTCACCTACACGTAGGGCAGAACAAATTTGTATTACTGCCCTAACATTGGGGGCGTGGCCAAGATGGCGATGTGAGTGGCTGCTTTTTAGAGAGCTCCGCACATCGCAAACACCAAATCCGGATCCATCGGCTTTAAAAATCCCACTCCCGCATACCTGTTGCCTGTGGGGGGCCTACAGATTTACTGCCTCCTGAAGGGGAAAGACAAGTTTTGTTCTGGGGCCGCGATCAGGGCCCGTCGGACGCTCCCGGCCTACGCCGGGATACTGGGCCGCAGCCGCGGCCTTTCCTGGCGGGCCGCGCTGCGCCTCGAGGGACCCCCGGCGCGATCGGCGCTCCGGTGGAGCATCACAGCCCGCTGCGGACCGCGGATGAAGGCCTATCAACGGAATCAGGCCTGGCTATAATTGTTGATTTAGCCCTGCTCTTCTCCTCACCCCCCACGGACAGCTAGGCCACAACCGCGGCCTTTCCTGAGGATCCGGGGCTGACGGACAGGCCAGAAGAGTGACGGACACCGGAGGCTTAGAGGAGGGGACCCTGAGAAGGCAGGAGGCTTCTACCAGGTCAGTGCTGCAGACCCCAATCCTTCTCTACCCCTGACACCCTGGATGGGACACACACTGAGGATAAAATACAAGATCCTGTGGGCCTGTGGAAGTTGGAGGAGGATACCCCCGGTCTTACTCATTCTGCAGGTGGGGGGGTAGATTCTCTGGGAGGCACGTATCGCTCCACACAGACTGCCTGCATACCCCTGAACCTCCCCCGGACGGGCTCCCCCAATCACCCACTGACTACTGCCCAGACCAGGGCTTTGACATTCTGAATGAGGCGCAGGTCTTCTTGTGCAAAATATAGCAAAAGGGGCAAAAGATTGGCCTTTCCGCCACAGTCGGACTTCCCTCAGACCCCCACCTCTCCCACCCCGGAAGCTCACACTATACGTAGCGCACATAGAGCTTCACAGACAAGCATCATGGAGACGGACGACTCTCGTCCCCCCTGGCTGGCAGACGTCATGGCGGCCATTGCAACTTGCCAATCCACATTAACTGCCCTAACATTACAGCATTGTCTCATTTTGTGTATTTAGGAACAGGAGCAGTCAAAATGGAGAAGAAAGAGACTTATAAGCCCAACTCCGGGTAGCTTGAAAAATGAACCTTGCTCATTTTGTAGAAGAGATAGGAATAAGGTGAAATATTAACCTTATTTCTTGCTCCCATAGGCTTCCTCTTCTCTGTATGACTGGTCCCTGAAAGTTGTTTCAATCCCTCAATACAAAATGAGCATTTGGTCGAGGAAGAGGGAACACTAGAGGGATTTGTATCTTTTTTCAACCGGACTATGTAACCATGTACAGGTGTACATTTTAGATTAAAGAGAATACTGGGGTCACAAGAACAGTGCATTTTAGATTTACCCAGATCTCATCTCTACTAGCTGTTTGGCTTTTTTAGCCTTTAGTACTTTCTAAAGGCTCTAACTAGTACAAGCTTTCAGATCAGAAGAAAATCTTCAGCCACCATTCTTTTCTACTACAGTGTTACTTTAATGCCATGGATAAGGCAGGCAGGGCTGGAATTTATTTATGGATATGAGACGAGGCTCTCCAAACGACGACCTGCTACACGATTTTATCCAGACACAGCTAGGGTCAGTGTCAGTGAATGATCATTCCCTTTTGAGGTGTCAATACACATGGTACCCCACGCTCATATTTCCTCAAAAGGTGTGTTATAGGGAGGACAAAAAGAGGAAGAACTTTGTGCAAAAACCGACAGCGAAAGTTTATTTAGAAATAAAAGGTATGAAATTTACACTCTCATGGTATGGTGCCCCTCAACCTTGCATTCTGTGTGCACAGCTTGAATATTAGCGGGTTCCCGGCCTGGCATCACTGTGTTACAATATGGCTCAGGCCAGTGCCCGGAAGTGACATATGCGGAAGTGTGTCGCGATGAAGCGATCAAGCCTCGACGTGTTTTGATCAATCAGTGGGTCCTCATGAAGAAGCGCGGTGCATCTTTTCTTGTATTCATTTAACTGTATTGCAATTGCGTACAATCACACTGCAGTTAGTACATATATTAATTTATTTTTCACCAATTGTTATTATTATGTATAAAGAATAAGTACCCCCGGTAAAAAGGGACTTTAAGGGCGAACTTTTGAAGACACAATATTTTCAAAAAATAGAAAAATGCATTATTTCAAAAAAACAGTGTAACGGTCAAAGATAATGACCATACACAAAGTGAGACATAATATCCATATATAGTATATAAGAAAAGAGCACTTCTCCTATGGTCCAACGCATTTCGGGAAATTCAAGATAAATCCCTTCTTCAAGGGATAACGACAAGAGTGTGATGGCGCTTCGTACAGACGCCGTCGCTATCCCTTCAAGAAGGGATTTATCTTGAATCCCCCAAAATGCGTCGGGTCATAGGAGAAGTGCTCTTTTCTTATATACTATATATGGACGTTATGTCTCACTTTGTGTATGGTCGTTATCTTTGACCGTTACACTGTTTTTATGAAATATTAAATTTTTCTATTTTTTGAAAATATTGTGTCTTCAAAAGTTCGCCCTTAAAGTCCTTTTGTAACGGCAGGGGGGGGTACTTATTCTTTATATACAATATATTTGGGATCGTGGCAACAATAAATGGAGTTTTTCCTTCAAAATGGTTCTTCCCAGATAATTAAATTTGTATTATTAGGAAATCAACCCCATTTTTTTTTTCCTTGCACGAGATTGGGTATTCAAAGTGAACATAGCCTTACCTTATTTACTAAGCTAAGCTTGCTAAGTGAACAGTTTTCTTTCTTTTGGCAAATCCGCCCCATTCTGCTAGTACTGTATGGTTACCATGTGGTTTAGCCAGTATCACACTATCCAGGTGATGTGACATAGTCATGCATTACACCTAGGACAACAAGAATTAGAAATTCTGGCCTATAAGCAGATGACCCCCATGTTCAAGCCGCATGATAGATAAATTCAGGAAAGTTCATCATTAACACATTTAGTATAAAATAGTGTAACAGGGAGAGGATTGAGTTTCATTATTCAGGATTTATGTGCTGTATTTTCCCCTCTATTGAATCCTTTCCGATGTGGTCCATATAACACTTTTGTTAGCTGTTTAACAGTCGACAGTGGGCCCACAAGTGTGTTAAATTACACAGCACTGACGTTTGCATTAGTTCCCTAATAAATGAGGCTTCTTGTTTAATAAGTTCATTGCAGCCAAGTGTGTCACAGCGCATTTTATTACAGTTTTATACGATTTAGATTATTCTTTCTATAGAAGTAACAGGCAAGGAAATATTATATTTACCGTAACAGTTCTCAAATTATAATTTACTAAGTGACTTTCTCAGCTTGGAACCATTAAAATGGTGACTTAAATAGAAGTCCTAATTTAGGGAAGTGGCGACAAAGCAGCCGTTAATTTTTAAGGGGCGACATAAACTGTCGTAAAGCATTTTTTTTTCCTATCTAACATTTTCCTGCTGGGATTTTGTTGTTTAGAGACAACGCCTGTGTCCTGATACCGAATTGGAGACCAGAATAATCACCAGCATGAGCTGTATGGAGACAATACACATATTACAATGTACTGGTCAAATAATATGTATTTTAAGGAGTTAAAGCTGAACTCTAAGCAGAAATAAAACAAACAAATTAATGGAGATCTGTATTCATTAATATGTTTATACATGTATTTTTTAATTTCAAACACTGTAAGTATTTAAATGTGTCCAGGTATCAGCCTCTTACAGTCCTTATACAGCCAAGCTTAGCCTGAGACAGAGAGAAGTGGTCCAAGGAGCCAATCAGTTCATGTGCTGACAAGAAGGATGCTGATAGGTAGAGAAAGCAGAGCGACAGAGAGATAAGCTGATCACTGTGCTGATTCTCCTTTCACTGCCCAGTCATAGACTAGGGGGTCAAGGACATCTTGGGCCTAAAGAGAGAGGGGGATGAATGATGGTGCCCGTCGTGCAACCCAGAAGACTGAAGACATTTAGAGGCAGAAAAAAAATACTGCTGCTGATGTCACGAATTGATGACGAAACACATAGGGCAAGACATCCAGTGATGTCACATCCACTGGACCTGAAGGGCCTGGTAGGGTTTGGCGGGGGAGTTTTTTTTTCACTTTTTTCTATTGCCAGCAATGTTTGTTTGTTTTTTCAGCTGTCAGCAAGGAAGCCCGTTGACAGCTGATGACTAATCCATTGTTAAGGACGCAGTGGCCAGCTTCCCAGCCTGCTCCTTACCAACCAGCTATGCACTATGCAGCACACATTGCATTGGGGGGCACTCGGCGGGCGAACATCCCACCGAGTGCCCTGCAGATATGGGTGTTCGAATAGGCGATGTTCGGGCTGAACTTATGTTCGGTCCGAACTGCTCGCCCAACACTACTGCTGTTTCTCTTTGTATGGCTGGGATGGTGGCACCTCAGCAAATTTCTGACCATGGATACCTCTTGTGATTTAAAATTATTTAGCAGTAAGCATTCTTCTATTTCTTTTACCTTTAGTAGAAGCGGCCTACTTACTGGTCACTACTGTAGTAGTATTAAGCTGGAGCAGTATTTCCAGTGAATTATCTCCACAATAAGGAGTCTTGCAACCCAACAAACCTGATTCTGATAATATGCTATTTCATAGCTCATTAAATAAATATTTCTCAAATAGTCCTCCTCACAACACTTACACTATTCCTAGACTGACACTAAACGAATATTCTACACTGACAATTGAAGCGAAATAGCACAGTATAGCACACTAACTAACTAATAGCACTGAACAGAGCCCTGTTCTATCTTTCTCCATGCCAAAATTACACTGAAAATGGCTGCCATTGAAAGAATACTTTTATACTGTGGGGCGGGAATGAGCCATGATTGGCTGAAGCCAATGACTCTGACAGTGCTCTGTGCCCTGATTGGCTGAAGCTTTCACAGCTTCAGCCAATCAGGGCTTACAATGTACTTTTCAGCGCCGCAATGCTTTGTGGTCGGTTCGGGGGGGCAAACGACTCGTTTGTTCGGCTGTTCATTCAACGTCCGAACAGCGAAAGTTCGGCCCGAACTTATGCTTGGGCCGAACCGTTCGCCCATCCCTATTCATAACTAGGGTTAGAATGTACAGGGGGTCCCCGTGTTACGAACAAGATAGGGACTGTAGGTTTGTTCTTAAGTCGAATTTGTTTGTAAGTCGGAACAGGTACATTTTTTAAGTGCAAATCTAGTCTCAGAGACAGGATGTAAACCCAAATCAACAGAGAAAGGCAACCGGATGGCAGGGGCGGCATGGTTAATTCAAATGTTTTGTTTCTCTTATTTTTTTACTTTATCACTTTTTTTTATTTTTATTTATTTGTAGCGTGTCTTTTACTTTTTTTTAAATTTTTGTATAATTTTCTTATTTTTAATATTATTTTTCTTATTCTTTACTTTTTTAATTACTTTTTTTATTTTATTAATTTAATTATTACTGTATTTCTTATTTTTATTTTTTTTATCAATTTTTTTTTTCACTTAACTTTATTGCTATCACACAGGAGAAAACAATTCCCTGTGTGATAGCAATTGGAGGTGACAGGTTCTCTTTATTGACCCTGTCACCTCTAAAACAGGAGTCCAGGAGCACAGCTGAGCACAGCTCTCCCCTCACTGTTTTCATGGCGGCAGCGAGAGGTACACTGTATGACACAGCAGGAAGATTGATGGTGAAAGTCCAAATCCAGGCAGGCCGGCCGGCCGCGGTGCACCTCGGCGGGGCAGAGGCGCAGGAAAGACCGGGGATCCTGGAGGCTTCGTAGGCCGCACTAGGCCGGACAAAGCCTCGGCCGCGACGGGCAGTTTTAGCAGCCTGGCAGGCCACCGAACCATACCAGGCCTGTGGATGGGCAGGCAGGATGACGAAGGGGGCCCGCAGCCAAGCCAGGAACGGAGGAAAGGAAGATTCAGCCAGCAATGACGTAATTCGGGCCCCGTTCATAAGTAGGAGTTGTTCGCAACTCGGATGTTCGTAAATCGGGGACCCCCTGTACCTAGAAACATGGGGCAAAGTACTAAATGTACTTTGCCCCATAAGGGACAGAACTGTAAAAAAACATAATGATAGACCTTCTTAAAGGGTGTGTGCAAAGTGGACGAGCACCACAGGAGGAACCCAGGAATGCTTAATTTATTTATGAAAATCAAGCAAAAACTAAATATCAGCCTTGGATGGAAAAATTGCTTCTTTCTAATAGACAAATGATGGCATAGTTCCTCATTTGGAATCTAGCGGAATGTTTTATTGCAGTTTGGTTGTATTTGTATATTAAATTCTAATGTGTGCCTGGTTGGGTTGTATGTTATAAAGTTCAGGGAAAAGAATGAAGACAAAATCATAAAACATCTCACTCTCTCACAAAGGCAGTCTCACAAATATTTTATTTCTGAATGTCTGAACATAGGGATAAAGGATGGAGGTGGCTTTGGAGAAAACAAGATGCATAATCCTACCCTTTAAAGTCTAAGATTCCATCACGGACTTTAGTCTTTTTTTTTTTTTTGCACGACACTGTCATTTTTAACAATATTGTAGCACCAATTTTAACTTAAAAAAACGTTGTTAGTTTTAAATGTTTATTTTTCCTGATTACGGTAAAACCTTTTAAATGCACTGGATTTTGCAAAGAGTGCACAAAACACATACGCCGGTTATAAATATGTCATTTTTTTGCTTTTTTCTTCCGTCTACGAGCTTTTGTTTATAAATTATTATGCTGGATATTTCTGATTTAGTGATGGTGGTGCATTCTTCCCCATGACTCATGACACACTGCACTTTCAAGATTCATTCCGCTTTCTTTCCAGGTCTGGGATTTGAAGATTATCTGCCGTTATTTTTTTCTGCACAATATCATGTTTAATACATCTTGTGTTTTATCTATCTGTTCTTTTATCTATAGCTTCTCTCTGCCATTAATAACTAAGTAGGTCTACTTATGGTTAAGAACATGACAGAAGTCTGTGCCTGATAAATGAAGCAGAGATCGCCTGAGACCACACAGGGTTGGACAACTGCACTGGGGATTGTCTAGATATGTGTTATAGAAGGATCAGTGCATAAGAAATTAGCAGTTGGAAAATATATTTATTTACTGTATAGTATTAAAAATCAACTCTCGACAGCAAGTAAAATTGTTGGGGGAAGTGATACTATCCAGGAAACCTTGACATGAACCTTAGAAGACCTATTTGGTTTACCTTAAAGCTGAAATTAAGACAAACAGCAAAAAAACATGGTTAAGATACATATAAGGGAGCTATTTTGCTGTTGTTTTTGTCCATTCAGTCCTGCGATATATACAGACCAAGTAAGAAAAATTAGCTGCACACCAACATCCATCCAACAGGTTTGAAAGACTCCCACCAGGTCTAAAACAACAGACTAAGGGGTGATGATGTTTCACACATACATTGTGCTCCTTCAAAACCTTAGGGTAGCGAGCCGGAGCTAGCACCCATCCCTTCCTTTTTGGTGGAATATTATACTCACCTGGAGCAGCAATCTGTCTCATTTCTCTTGTCTGAGATTTATACAGCCCTGCCAGACAATAGTGCCAGGTTGGTGACCTGACTATTCTCTACTGCAGTTATATAATACATTAAGTGACACTAAACTCTGGTTTTAAAAAAATGTAATCAAGTTCTGCACTGCTTATTCCAAAAAAAAAAAGTGTGTGTGTCAGTCTGTGTGTGTGTGTGTGGGGGGGGGGGGGTGTTTGGGGGTTGACGTTCAGGTGCTCATGAAGGAGGCTAAAAGAGGGCACAAAGAGGCACTTTACCATCGTTTTGCGGCGCTTTTCAGGCGCTAGCGGGCGAATAAAGGGTTAAAAGCACCCACAAAGCACTGCTGCCACGGTCCTTTACAGGCGCTTTGCACTATGCTGTCCTGCACAGCTGCAACACTCTCACTGAGTCTGCACTCCATCTTTCACTGGCAGCCAGAGCCAGGAGATCAGTGTGGGAGTAAGTCTCCTCCCTTGCTCTGGTCATATCATAGATTCGGGAGGAACTTTCTCACACGCGCTCCTGAGCTGGGGAGGCGGCAGGTGAGTGCAGAACATGGAGGAGGGGGAGGGGGGAACTCTGTACTTCCCTAGCCTGTCTGTATATACACTAGCCTGTCTTCTGTATACCCAGCCTCTCTGTATGCACAGCCTTTCTGTATATCCAGCCTCTCTGTATACCTAGCCTGTCTTCTGTATACCCAGCCCCTCTGTATACACAGCCTCTCTATATACACTAGCCTCTCTGTATACCCAGCCTCTCTTCATAAACTAGCCTCTCTGTATACTCAGCCTCTCTGTATTCACTAGCCTCTCTGTATACAGTAGCCTCTCTGTGTACCTAGCCTCTCAGTATACCCAGCCTCTCTGTATACAATAACCTCTCTGTATACCCAGCCTCTCTGTATACACTAGCCCCTCTGTATACCCAGCCTCCCTGTATACCTAACCTCTCTGTATACACAGCCTCTCTGTATACATTAGCCTCTCTGTATACCCAGCCTCTCTGTATACCTAGCATCTCTGTATACCCAGCTTCTCTGTATACCTAGCCTGTCTTCTGTATACCCAGCCTCTCTGTATACCCAGCCTCTCTGTATACTCAGCCTCTCTGTATACCCGGCCCCTCTGTATACCCAGCCTCTCTGTATACACTAGGCTCTCTGTATATCCAGCCTCTCTGTATACCCAGCCTCTCTGTCTACACTAGCCTCTCTTTATACCCAGCCTCTCTGTATACCCAGCCTCTATGTATACCTAGCCTGTCTTTTGTATACCTAGCCTCTCTGTATACCCAGCCTTTCTGTATACACTAGCCTCTCTGTATACCTAGCCTCTCTGTATACCTAGCCTCTCTGCATACCCCAGCCTCTCTATATACCCAGGCTCTCTGTATACACTAGCCTCTCTGTATATCCAGCCTCTCTGTATACCCGGCCTCTCTGTATACACTAGGTTCTCTGTATACACTAGCCTCTCTGTGTACCTAACCTCTCTGTATACACTAGCCTCTCTGTATACTCTGCCTCTCTGTATACCCAGCCTCTCTGTATAGCTAGCCTGTCTTCTGTATACCTAGACTCTCTGTATACCCAGCCTCTCTGTATACACTAGCCTCTCTGTATACACTAGCCTCTCTGTATACCTAGCCTCTCTGCATACCTAGACTCTCTACATTCCCCAGCCTCTGTATACCCAGCCTCTCTGTATACCCAGGCTCTCTGTATACACTAGCCTCTCTGTATACCCAGCCTCTCTGTATACACTAGCCTCTCTGTATACACTAGCCTCTCTGTGTACCCAACCTCTCTGTATATCTAACCTGTCTTTTGTATACCCAGCCTCTCTGTATACCCAACCTCTCTGTATACACTAGCCTCTCTGTATACACAGCCTCTCTGTATACACTAGCCTCTCTGTATACCCAGCCTCTCTGTATACCTAGCCTGTCTTTTGTATACCTAGCCTCTCTGTATACCCAGCCTTTCTGTATACACTAGCCTCTCTGTATACCTAGCCTCTCTGTATACCTAGCCTCTCTGCATACCCCAGCCTCTCTATATACCCAGGCTCTCTGTATACACTAGCCTCTCTGTATTTCCAGCCTCTCTGTATACCCGGCCTCTCTGTATACACTAGGTTCTCTGTATACACTAGCCTCTCTGTGTACCTAACCTCTCTGTATACACTAGCCTCTCTGTATACCCTGCCTCTCTGTATACCCAGCCTCTCTGTATACCTAGCCTGTCTTCTGTATACCTAGACTCTCTGTATACCCAGCCTCTCTGTATACACTAGCCTCTCTGTATACACTATCCTCTCTGTATACCTAGCCTCTCTGCATACCTAGACTCTCTACATACCCCAGCCTCTGTATACCCAGCCTCTCTGTATACCCAGGCTCTCTGTATACACTAGCCTCTCTGTATACCCAGCCTCTCTGTATACACTAGCCTCTCTGTATACACTAGCCTCTCTGTGTACACAACCTCTCTGTATATCTAACCTGTCTTTTGTATACCCAGCCTCTCTGTATACCCAACCTCTCTGTATACACTAGCCTCTCTGTATACCCAGCTTCTCTGTATACACTAGCCTCTCTGTATACCCAGCCTCTCTGTATACCCAGCCTCTCTGTATACCCAGCCTCTCTGTATACCCAGCCTCTATGTATACATAGCCTCTCTGTATACCCAGCCTCTCTGTATACACTAGCCTCTCTGTATACCCAGCCTCTCTGTATACTCTAGCCTCTCTGATTACCCAGCCTCTCTGTATACACTAGCCTCTCTGTATACAATAGCCTCTCTGGATACCTAGCCTCTCTGTATACCCAACCTCTCTGTATACACTAGCCTCTCTGTATACCCAGCCTCTCTTTATACACTAGCCTCTCTGTATACCTAACCTGTCTTTTGTATACCCAGCCTCTCTGTATACACTAGCCTCGCTGTATACACTAGCCTCTCTGTATACACTAGCCTCTCTGTATACCCAGCCTCTCTGTATACCCAGCCTCTTTGTATACCCAGCATCTCTGTGTACCTAGCCTCTCTGTGTACCCAGTCTCTCTGTGTGCCCAGCCTCTCTGTATACACTAGCCTCTCTATATACCCAGCCTCTTTGTATACCCAGCCTCCCTGTATACTCTAGCCTCTATGATTACCCAGCCTCTCTGTATAACACTAGCCTCTCTGTATACCCAGCCTCTCTGTATACCCAGCCTCTCTGTATACACTAGCTTCTGTGTATACCTAGCCTCTCTGTATGTAACAATCCGCATCTGATGGCAGGTGACATGACAAGCTCTCTGGTGACCCTGATGTAAGGGGGTTCTCTGGGGACCCTGATGTAAGGGGGAGGCTCTCTGGGGACCCTGATGTAATGAGGGGGGCTTTGGGGACCTTGATGTAATGATAATATATAATGTTTATAGATAGATAGATAGATAGATAGATAGATAGATAGATAGATAGATAGATAGATAGATAGATAGATAGATAGATAGATAGATAGATAGATAGATAGATAGATATGCAGTACACCCCTCACATTTTTGTAAATATTTTATTATATCTTTTCATGTGACAACACTGAAGAAATTACACTTTGCTACAATGTAAAGTAGTGAGTGTACAGCTTGTATAACAGTGTAAATTTGCTGTCCCCTCAAAATAACTCAACACACAGCCATTTATGTCTAAACCGCTGGCAACAAAAGTGAGTACACCCCTACGTGAAAATGTCCAAATTGGCCCAAAGAGTCAATATTTTGTGTGGCCATCGTTATTTTCCAGCACTGCCTTAACCCTCTTGGGCATGGAGTTCGCCAGAGCTTCACAGGTTGCCAATGGAGTCCTCTTCCATTTCTCCATGATGACATTACGGAGCTGGTGGATGTTAAAGATCTTGCGCTCCTCCACCTTCCATTAGAGGATGCCCCACAGATGCTCAATAGGGTTTAGGTCTGGAAACATGCTTGGCCAGTCCATGACCTTTACCCTCAGCTTCTTTAGCAAGGCAGTGGTCGTCATGGAAGTGTGTTTAGGGGTCGTTATCATGTTGGAATACTGCCCTGCGGCCCAGTCTCCAGTCTGCGGCCATGCAGACTAATTTGATGCAGTGTGCGGCTGACCCCCCACCCCTTCAACCTCTGCAGCAATGCTGGCAGCACTCATACATCTATTTCCCAAAGACAACCTCTGGATATGACTCTGAGCTCTTTGGTCAACCATGGCGAGGCCTGTTCTGAGTGGAACCTGTCCTGTTAAACCGCTGTATGGTCTTGGCCACCGTGCTGCAGCTCAATTTCAGGGTCCTGGCAATCTTCTTATAGCCTAGCCCTAGGCCATCTTTATGTAGAGCACCCATTCTTTTTTTCAGATCCTCAGAGAGTTCTTTGCCATGAGGTGCCATGTTGAACTTCCAGTGACCAGTATGAGAGAGTGAGAGCGATAACACCAAATTTAACACACCTGCTCCCCATTCACACATGAGACCTTGTAACACTAACGAGTCACATGACACCAGGGGGGAATGGCTAATTAGGCCAAATTTGGATATTTTCACTTAGGGGTGTACTCGCTTTTGTTGCCAGCGGTTTAGACATTAATGGCTGTGTGTTGAGTTATTTTGAGGGGACAGCAAATTTACACTATACAAGCTATAAGTTATACAAGCTGTACACTCACTACTTTATATTGTAGCAAAGTGTAATTCCTTCAGTGTTGTCACATAAAAAGATATAATAAAATATTTACAAAAATGTGAGGGGTGCTCTAGCCCCTGATCTTTTGTAGACCTAGCAACGCCCCTGCAAGTAAGCATAACATGTTTAATATGTTTAACTAAAAAAAAAAACGAGAGTATCACTTTAATTTTTTTTTTTTTACTATTGCTTATGTTTGTTTTGTAATATATTTTCTGTAAATATTTTGTTGCACTGTTTTTTCTCTCTTTTCATTTAAATGATATTTAAAAATTGTTAAGCTTAAATTCTAAACACTCTAAATTAACCCCTTCATGCCGATTTGTAATACAAATATGCGGCCCCATTAGACTAGGTTTTTGTCCATGAGGTTGCATATTTGCATTTCTCCCTTTGTGCTGGCTGTCAGTGTGTTTTAGGTAGGATGAAAAAAAGCAAAATGCACACTATTGTTTTGGGCTGTGCTACGGGTACAAATAACTAACATACACATATGTGGGATCGCTGCGATCGTCCGAGGAAGGGGAATTTCATTTGGGTTGTTCCTTGGTGGAAGGTTATGGTAGTACCATGAAATATACAGCTACATTTAAAAAAAATACTTCTTTTACTATTTTGGCCAGTTTTCCTTTGATAGTAAAAAAAAAAAAAAAAAAAAAATTATTGATATTCATTAGCATTTACCACTAAATGAAAACCCAATTTGTCCTGAAAAAAACAAGGTATAATCCACCTGGATGCACACAGTAGTTGTGATGATATGTACGGTTATACTAACACATGTCAAAGTCGCAAAATTGTGCTTAGGCATTTAGATTTGGTTTACCTTTAGGTGCTAAGGGGTTAAAAAACTGTGCCTCTATAGGGAGCTCTCATAGTGTAAACTCAGTTACATTCCTGTCTGGGCATGGCAGCGAGTAATGCAGACTTTTAAAGGTCAGAATGGCAACAGCAGATGCCATGAATGTTTTCCATTAAAACACATGATCATGGTTACAATGTGTGTAAAGGGTTTACTGATCAGTTAACCTGTCCAGTGTTGATCACTCTCTAATGGTGTTTTAGTTGTCCTATGAGCTGGAAAATCTCTGCACAGGGTGAGTGTGTAATTGTCACAGACAGTGAACATGATAGATGCCCTCATAAACAAGACTGTGCACCAGGTAGTAATAATCTATTTATGCACAGTATCAGCTGTTTTCATTGCCACTTCTTTCCAACCATGCAAATGAGGATGTTTGGTACTTTCCTTACCTTCATTCTATATTTCTATGTATGGATTGAACCTGTGGACTGCAGTGAAGGTGGATCAGGGCCATGAATTATTCACAATTTCTGAGTGATCTGACAATATCCATGGAGGATAGTAGTTACTTTAGTTAAAATATTAATAGCATCTGCAGTAGATTGGGTGGGAGATGTTGCATACATCTTTGGTGGTAATAATTTGAACTATATACAATGGAAAAGCTCTCATGTATCTGATACTTGTTCTGCAGAGAAACATTTGTAATTCTAATTTATGTATATGAAATTTCCTTCATATGCTGGCTCATGAACCGTGATTTTGGAGGATGTGAATTTTATTCAGAAGTATGAAGCAATAATACAATATGGATATTGAACTGTGAATAATCATTGAGAATAAATTGTGGAAGTTGGATCCTAAAAATGTGGCAATGGTTGTAATAATATGATATGCTTCAATTATGATTGGACTATGAAATCAGTAATATAGACTTATGGAATTTACATTAGCTAGGCATTGGGTGTAGGATTGGAGTTATAAAATAAAATAAAGATGTAATATTTTTAATAATTTAATATGTATGAGTGAAAGCGAAACTTCACTTTCTCAATCCACATTGACTATTTTTAATCCCTATGCTGCTAACATTAGTCAATAGATAGGAAAGTACACTATATACCAAAAGTATTGGGACACATGCCTTTACACACACACACATGAACTTTAATGGCATCCCAGTCTTATGCCGCATACACACGGTCGGATTTTCCGACAAGAAATGTTGGATGTGAGCTTGTTGTCGGAAGTCTGACCGTGTGTATGCTCCATCGAATATTTGCTGTCGGACTTTCCACCAACAAATGTTTCTTAGCAGGTTCTCAAATTTTCTGCCAACAAAACTTTGTTGGAAAGTTCGATCGTGTCTACACAAGTCCGTTGCACAAAAGTTCACGCATGCTCTGAATCAAGCAGAAGGAGCCGCACTGGCTATTGAACTTCCTCTTTCTCGGCTTGTCGTACGTCTTGTACGTCACCGTGTTCCCACGTTCAGAATTGTTGGCCAACATTTGTGGGACCGTGTGTATGCAAGACAAGTTTGAGCCAACAGCCTTCGCAACGGTTTTGTTGGCGGAAAGTCGGATTGTATGTATGCGGCATTAGTCCATATGGTTCAATATTGAGTTGGCAATTTTTTATTTGAGAATCTTGCAAACAAGAAACACATTCCAACTTTTTTTTTATACAAAAATATAAAAAAATAAATATTATACATATATACATATATATACACACATACATACACACATACATACATATATTTCCTCTTTTCTTTTTTTTTCAAATATGCATAACATATTGTATATACGACTAAACTTAATAATAAAGGCTTACTTCAACCTATAATATATGAACAAAAGGTTTTTGTTTTTTTTCAACCAAGAGGAATATCACTGTATTATATTATACTATATACATATATCACTAAATAGCACAGACATCTTCAACAATTCTACACATTACTCAACTTGATTAACATTCAGACCAAGAAACATAGATTATCATGTGTATGTAGCCTTTCTTCAAAATTATGTTTATCCTTGAAAATCTAAAAGGAGTGTCCAGAGAGAAAACAGGGAAAGAACCCAACACCCAGAGATCAACAAACAGCAGCTACAGGCCTGATATTCCTCCACGCCTTTATCCAGACCCTTTGCCGCCATCTGTCTTTCTCGAGACCCCGAATTTTCCCTACCTCACCAAGAATCTCACACACCACCACCGGAACAGGAAGGACTTTCTGCCGAAGGGATACCTGACACCGTGCATTCCAGGTGTAATATCGGACTACTAAGCTGACTAGAAAAAGAGTGTCCAAATCAAATCCCTTGCGATTCTGCAATGCTCCATACACCCACTCAGCATAAGACATGCAAGGCAGGAAAGGAATATTCAGAGCCCTCCCCACCTTTTTATAGACTTCTATATTGAAAGGGCACTGAAGCAAGAAGTGGTCCATGGTTTCCACTTCACCCTGACACTCCACTCTTGGACAACCACGATTGTCCAAAGAGCGGCACTTCACGTTCCCCCTCACATAGAGCCTACCGTGGAAAGCGAGCCAGGCCTGGTCCCTAAATTTCAAGGGAATCCGCTCAGAATTTATTAAACGTAAACCCTCCCTCATAATATGACCTGGGCAATCCCTTAAGGCCAGTGGCGCATGAAAGACAGTACCCACGATCTTCTCCCCCAGGAGTCTCCTAGGAAGGGACCTGATATCCTCTGCTGTCACATGCCACCGTTTAAGAATTTTCAGGCACAGGGCAACATAAGCCGGGAGCTTACCATGCTTGATCCTTAGGCTTTTCACTGGCCCGCCACTCTCCCAACAGCCCAGAAAAGGTCTAAACCAGTTCTGGAAAATACCCACCCATCCAGGCGGTCTCTCTGCTAGCATGTTACCAAAATTATGTTTCAAAAACATCAGAGAGAAGAACACAACCGGGTTGACCATCCCTAGGCCACCCTTCCACCTAGATAGGTAAGTCACATTCCGCTTCACAAGATTCAGCCTGTTCCCCCATAATAATTGGAAGAAACAACTATAAATCCTGGTATAGCAAGACTCTGGCAAGATGCAAACAAAGCTGACATACAAAAAGGTAGGAATCAGGTAGGTCTTAATCAAGTCCACCCTTTCCCTCAAGGAGAGCCGCCACCCTTTCCAGCATTTCACCTTGACATCAGCATCATTCAGCCTGGCTTCCCAATTTGACTTACTGTAATCATCAGGGCCAAACTCGATGCCTAATACTTTGACTTTCTGCTGAGGCCTCGGGAAGGTGTCCGGAAGTGCAAAGCTCTCACCTCCCTCGCTCATCCAAAAAACTTCACTTTTATCACGGTTGACCTTGGAGCCTGATGCCTCGGAATACTGCTCTATAACTGAAACCACCTCCTGTGCCTCCTCTGTCCCAGAGATAAAGACAGAAACGTCATCAGCATAGGCTACAACCCTCAAGGGCGGCTCACCAGTAATGCCCACCGGCACCCCGCACAACGGTCCACTCTCTAGCCTTCTGATGAAGGGGTCGATTGCGAACACGTATAGCAAAGGGCTCAGCGGACACCCCTGGCGCACCCCCGATCCAACCCCGAAGGGCTGTCCAACCCAACCATTAACAAGCATGAAGCTCTCTGCCTCTCTGTATAAAGTCTTAAGCCATCCAATAAACCCACCCTCCAGGCCATACTTGTCAAGAAGAAGCCAGAGGTACTCATGATTGACACGATCAAAAGCCTTCGCCTGATCCAGTGCCAGCAAATACTTTCCCCAACCTTCAGCCCTGCAACGTTCCAGAGCCTCCCGGACAGCTAACACCGCTGAAAAAGTGCTTCTGCCCTGGACCGAACAGTGCTGCTGACGAGAAAGCAATCTGTCTGCTACTGACGACAAGCGCCAGAAAATTATCTTCGCCAGAATCTTTCTATCGACATTGAGAAGGCTAATGGGGCGCCAATTCTCAATCATCGAGGGATCCTTGCCTTTTGACAACAGAATCACAGCAGATTGTCTCATGGAGGGAGGGAGCGAACCCTCCTGCAGACAGCCGTTAAATACCTCCACAAGATAAGGTACCAAGCTGGATTTGAAAATCTTATAAAATTCAGCCGTCAATCCGTCTGGCCCAGGGGTTTTCTTAATAGCCAGACCATCTATAGCTTTGACTACCTCTTCTGCTGTGATTCCCCCTGTCAAACTTGCAAGCGGAATGTTATTTCCCAAACCTGGTGTAGAATCCAGAAAACTCGACATCTTTGCTCGATCGAGGTACTTCTCCCCCAGAAGATCCACATAAAAAGACCTTGAGACCTCCAGGATCCCTGACCTGGATTTCGTCAAAGAGCCCGTACTATCCCTTAGCCCAACAACCGTCTTAACTGCTGCGCTTTGTTTGCAGTTCTGATAAGGGTCGGGCGAGTGATATTTCCCGTAGTCCCTTTCCAGAACCAAAGAAGCGTGCCGGTCATACTGATACTTCCTAAGGAGAAGTTTCACCTCAGAGATTGCCCCGGAATCTCCACCACTCGAGACAAGGCGATCAAGCTTTCTCCGCAGCTGCTGGTAGGCAATGTACTTACCAAGCTGTTTCCTTTTTCCTATGGCCTTGAAAAACCCACTAATCCGGCTTTTGGCAAGCTCCCACCACTCAGACTTACTGCTGCAGAAATCCAGGATGGTTACCTGAGCCTGAAAAAAATCCTCAAAAGATTGTCTTACCTCCTCGTCATCCAGCAGAGCCGAATTCATCCTCCAAATACCCTTTCCTTTAGGTGGTATATCTGAAGCATTGAGAATCACAGACAGCAAAAGGTGATCAGAAAACTCCACCATACGACACTCAGGAGCCGAAAAGGCAGAGTCCCCTTTTTAAAAAAACCTATCTATCCTGCTCTCACAACTGCCTCGCCTAAATGTGTACCCCGTGCTGTCTGGGCAACGCTTAATATGCGCATCTTCCAGACCTGCTTCCCTGGCTATCGTATTAAGAAAAACGCTATCATATCTCAGGCTGTCAGTGGAGCCTTTCCTGTCTTTGGGCCTAGTAACGGTGTTAAAATCACCTCCAAAGACAACTTGCCGAGATGTAAAAAGGAAAGGCTTAATCTTTGTAAAGAGGCATTTCCTCTCCCATCTAGTCTGAGGTCCATAAATATTTATTAAACGCAGATCATGCCCCTTCACAGAGACGTCCAGGACCATACACCTTCCAATCTCTACCTCGATAACCCGCCGACACGTTACCATGCCAATAAAAAGTACTGCAACTCCGCTGTAAGGCTCAGCCGCAAGAGACCAGAAGGAGGGCCCACGCCTCCACTCCCTCTTTGCCAGGTGGACATCGGCAAGGCTATTTAGCCGGGTCTCTTGCAAAAATAAAATATCAGCATCCATCTCGCTGAGCAAAAATAAGGCCATATTACGAGCCCTTACAGATTTTATGCTGGCAACATTAATCGTTGCCAACTTTATCGGAGTGGGAACTGCCATCAGGATGATTGAGGTGGGCGTTTCTTAGCCTGAGCTCCCTCCCCCCTTACTGGAGACCTTGACCTCTTTAGAGAACACTCTACCTCATCCTCCTCCATCTGAGACATGGAATTAGAAGACTCCTCCTCCCCCTCAGATAAGGACCCAAACTTGTTTCCCAGCGGTAGATCATCTACCTCTAAGGATGAAACCGAGGAGGCAGAGGTCAGGACTACCTTATTCCTCCTTCTCCCCACCTTGGTCCACTCTCCCTCCTCCCCTGAAACATTACCCTGAAAGACCTCATCTACATTATTAGCAGTAGCAACTTCCCCCTTCTTCACCTTAGAACCTCCACTAGAGGTTTTACGCTGCCTTAGGGAAGGCCCAGATGAAGCTGCCACCTCAGATCTGCACGAATCTGCCCCTTTGGCAGCCTCAGCCAATCTGGATGACTTATATACTTTTGGAACACTGGGCACTTGAAACACTGGGGAAGAACACACAACAGAAGTAGACACAGACATAGTAGGGAGCACAGACTGGGGAGCAGACACAGTAGGGATCACACCTTCAGGCTGGGAAACTGACACCTGGGGGGGGCCCTCAGGACTAGCTGAAACAGCTCCACCAACCCCTTGCTTCCCCCCACGTTCCTCCTCCTCCATCCTTAGAAGTTCTTCCACCACCTCTGGCTGATTATGGAGGGCTTCAGGGCAAAGACTATAGGGGTGACCTAACTTGTTACAAAGATTGCAACGAATACTATTGCAGTCTTTTGCAACATGCCCTGAGCCCTGACAGAGGGAACATTTCTGCACAGAACATGAGCTTGAAAAATGCCCCTTTTCACCACAGCGATGACACAACTTTGGTTGCCCTGCATAAAAAGTAATAATCCTGTCACGACCTATAAAGGCAGACGAAGGGATGTGCTTAACAACATTACCCGTGACATGCAGTTTTACCAACACCGTCCATCCTCCTGTCCAAATCCCCCTATCATCTACAACTTTCCTCAAGGGAGCTTGGACATCAGCATATCCCCCCAACCACACCACCAGATCCGCAGCAGGAATGGACTCATTGCGTACTAGAATGGTGACGTTCTTATATAATGGCTGGTGAGAGATTACTTTGGGTGACAAACCTGCCCATTTTGGGGACTCCTTCCACCTCTGCTCATACCTCTCCCAAAAGACATCTAATCCTTCCGACTTGACAAAGGAGAGGTCATACTCATATGACCCAACTGGGCTGATAAGGGCAAAAATCTCCTCCGCTTTAAAACCCATCCCCAGAATACGGTCCACCACATCTCTCCTATTTGGGGGGGGGCCTTCTCCAGTCCACCTCAATTGGACCACATTGCGGCGTTTAAAGGAGCTACCAGATGGTGTCAGATTGGTCTGACCTTCACCCACATCAGTCCTAGTGACCGCAGAATAACTGGCCCTACTCACCCTTGGGACAGGTGCAGCCACCGCTGCAGCATAGGAAATAACTGCACTCCTTGCAACATCCTGCACATCACTTTTAGTTACAGACCCCTCTTTAGATAAGTTAGAAACAACATTATCATCAACAGATGGAACAGAGACTTCTGACACAGAAATATCATCTACATTACCCTTGGTAATTCTTACTTCATTACCAGTAACTAAAGGGTTAATAACAGCAGAGATGTCTTTATCAGCACTCTTCACAGCAGAGTCTGCACACCCCTCACTGGCTCTCTGTACACAGGTGGGAGTCTCAGCCAGGAGATGAGCTTGCTATCCACTGCCCTCTACAGCACCATCTATAGGAACTACATCTCCATTATGCTGTATAGGCAAATCTTTAACAAAAACAGCTTTTTCAGCCAACCGATGTTTCAAAGGTTTTGGGGGGACATCATTATCCTCTTCTTCATCCTCAGATGATCCAGACACGGAAAACTTGCGACCATGCAAAGGGGATTCCATTTCTGTGATTAATTTAAGCATTCCTGTTCCCTTCACAGACTCAGATGGATCATCTTGCTCCATAGCCTCCTGCTGCGGTGACAAGGGCATAGAACTTCCTTGGCAAAACACCTGACTGCTGATCACCCGCAGCCTGTGTGCCAGAGCTTTCTCCACTTTCTGCAGGCATACTGATACTTGGCTCAGAATGTAAAGATTTTCCAGCGTGCTGGCCAGAAACACAGTCCAAGCCCGAAGAAACTTTTTTGCTTTGCACTGACCTTTCTTTCTCGCACTCTGGTGATGCTTCTCCTCCACTGGACTCTATGGTCCCTCTGCGCATTGTACGGAAGCGATCCTCATTGCCATATTTCTCCTTGAAAGCTCCGCTGGTTTCTTTCAATGCGGCCACCAGCAGACTCTGCTTTTCCACTTTAGCCTCCAAAGCCATTAACTCAGGCCGCATCTGTCTTCTTTTGGAACTGTGAAGGCGGTCATTTGCAATTTTTTTATGTTTGAAGTCAAACTTCAACTTCGCCAGTACTTCCTCCTCCTTGGCAATTCTCGCAATCCTAGCACAAACCTTCTTTCTGTAGGCTGACAGACTTTCACCTTTAGCTGGGCCATTTCCCAGGTCCTCAAACACTGGTATGGGAGGACCGGTACTCTGGCCATCCGGGGGATCCTCCCCGGGGTCCACCCCAGATTCCTGCATCCACTCTGGGTATAGGGAGTAATCAAACTCCCTGGATCAGTAGGCCTCTCTGGAGCTCAGGAGATCAGCAGTAGTGCAGCCACACCCTTTGCAGCTGTAACAGCTTCAACTCTTCTGGGAAGGCTGTCCACAAGGTTTAGGAGTGTGTCTATGGGAACGTTTGACCATTTTTCCCAGAAGCACATTTGTGAGGTCAGGCACTGATGTTGGAGAAGAAAGCCTGGCTTGTAGTCTCTGCTCTAATTCATCCCAAAAATGTTCTATTAAGTTGGGGGTCAGGACTCTGTGCAGGCCAGTCAAGTTCCTCCACCCTAAACTTGCTTATCCATGTTTTTTGGACCTTGTTCTTGTACTGAGAAACAGCTTTAATTACTCCATGTAACAATTGCAGGCTTTTTAAAAATGGCAGCTGCTGAGCAGGTCAGTTTCTATTGACATAGACATGCTCCTAGAGGTGCATCACCAAGAGCCCATTTCCTACATACAGTATGTGGGCAGGATACTGGGTATCACGGCAGTAGCATTATTTTGCTGGGAGATAAATAAATGTAAGTATGTGAAGAGAAGAGGGACAGAGAAGGATGGGATAGGCATGGTCCAGTCCAATACTGGTTGGAGTGTCAGTGCAGAAAAGGCACCGTGTTGTCAGCTCAAACACGAAGTTAGATGCTCTCCAGATTTCTGGAGGAGTAACAGGTATTTTAAAGGAATAAACAAGAGGAGGTGTAAATGCATTGGTGGGATTTACTGATTTTTTTTTTTTTCATTTTGCAGTAGAACTCCATACTATTTTCTCTTTTTTAGGGAAGAGGATTAGAACCACTGTTGGTTTTTCATCACTTTCTGAATCTTAATTGTGAAAGACTTTTTTCACTTCCTGTTGCAGTGACCTGGATAATTTTTTTCAATGGGGTCATCTACAGCAATAAAACACATTCATTATAGTAGGGGTAGAACCTCTGCCAAGTATTTACCATTGTTTGATTTTACATTTTGGATATGCCCCCACTTATTGCCCTGGGACCACTGTCACTGGGACAGCAAATTAGGGGAATTCTTCTCAGTCAAGATCCACACATCATTAAAAAACTGACCGTTTTAACCTTTCCCCATTCCAACTAAAACAAAAATATGTGCCATTATCTTTATAATACATTTTCAAATTTCTATTATGAGTTCTATTTTGTCATCACTGGAACAAAATCACAATGTAATTCAGTGAAAGCATATTACATTTTTTTCTTCTGTGCAAAAGTAAACATAAAAAGAAATCATTTAGAAGCATATCAATGCAGAACCCCTGTTGTTTGTACATACATTAAAGACTTTCAGTCTTTCATTTATTTAGGGATTGGAAAATCTGCCCAAGTTTGAATTGCCAAGGGTTCCATGAATCTAGTATGGAATCTAGTGAGCCCAGACTTGCATCTAATGAGGACCAATCCTGTTTTTAACCACCTCCTGCCTGCTGTATAAGGAAATGATGGCTGGTTCTATTGTTCTGTGACAATGTCATATGATGTCGTCCCACTCCCGAGGGTGTGCAAGCGTGGCAATCAGTGGCGCATCCCCGATCTTGGTAAGGAGGCGATGTCCAGTCACATGTAAATCACAGTTGATCACATGTAAATAAGGCAATGCCGGCGTGTGAGATGGGGAGAGCCGATCAGCGGCATTTCCTCACAGGGGAGACCTCTACAGATAATTAGGACACTGATTATCAGTGCCCTGATTATCAGTGCAGCCCTAACAGTGCCCATCAGTGATACCAGTCAGTGCCCAGCAGTGTTTTCAATCAGTCCCCATCAGCGATGCCAGCCAGTGACAATCAATGATGCCAGTCAGTGCCCAGCAGTGTTGACAATCAGTGCTCAGCGGTGTTGACAATCAGTGCCTATCGGTGATGCCAATCAGTGACCATCAGTGATGCCAGTCAGTGCTGCCTTTCAGTGCTCATCAGTGCCCATCAGTGCTGCCCATCAGTGCCCATCAGTGCTGCCCATCCATGCCACCTATCAGTGCCCATCAGTGCCATCTATCAGTGCCACTTATCAGTGCTGCCTATCAGCGTCCATCACTGCAGATTATCAGTGCCTCATAAGCGTACATCAATGAAGGAGAAAAATTACTTGCATTTTGTCCTTTAATTTACAAAATTTTCAACCAGTAACTTAGAAAAACCTTTTTTTTTCAAAATCTCCTGTCTTTTTTTGTTTACTTAGCAAAAAATAAAAAACCCAGTGGCAATTAAATACCACCAAAACAAAGCTATGATTTGAATGTAGTTTGTATGTAGTAAATGATAAAAATGTAGTTTGGATACAGCATTGCATGATCGCGCAATTGTCATTAACCACCTGACAACTGGGCACTTAAACCCCCTTCGTGACCAGACCAATTTTCAGCTTTCAGCGCTCTCACACTTTGAATGACAATTACTCAGTCATGCAACACTGTACCCAAATGAATTTTTTGTCCTTTTTTTCATACAAATAGAGCTTTCTTTTGGTGGTATTTGATCACCTCTGGGTTTTTTATTTTTTGCGCTATAAATGAAAAAAGACCGCAAATTTTGAAAAAAAACGCATTTTTCTTAGTTTCTGTGATAAAATTTTTCAAATTAGTAATTTTTCTTCATAAATTTTGGCCACAATTTATACTGCTACATATCTTTGGTAAAAATAACCCAAATTAGTGGATATTATTTGGTCTTTCTGAAAGTTAGAGAGTCTACAAGTTATGGTGCAAATCATAAAAATTGATCACACGTGATGCACTGACGGCCTATCTCATTTCTTGTGACCCGAACAAGTCAGGAAAGTACAAATACCCCCCAAATGACCCCTTTTTTGAAAGTAGACATTCCAAGGTATTTAGTAAGATGCATGGTGAGGTTTTTGATGTTGTCATTTTTTCCCACAATTCTTTGCAAAATGAAGATTTTTTTTTTTTTTTTTTTTTTCCCCACAAAATTGTCATTGTAATAGGTTATTTCTCTCACATGGCATGTATATACCACAAATGACACCCCAAAATACATTCTGCTACTCCTCCTGAGTATTACGATACCACATGTGTGGGACTTTTTTCACAGCCTGGCCACATAGAGAGGCCCAACATGCATGGAGCACCATCACGTGTTCTAGGAGCAAAAATTACACATCTAATTTGTTGACTACCTATTACACTTTTGAAGGCCCTGGAGCACCAGGACAATGACACGTGACACTGAGGTGGCACTGATGACAAATGGCACTGATACGTGGCACTGATGTGGCACTGATGACAGATGGCACTGATACGTGGCACTGACGTGGCACTGATGACAGATGGCACTAATACATGGCACTGATGACAGATGGCACTAATACGTGGCACTGACAGATGGCACTAATACGTGGCACTGACAGATGGCACTAATATGTGGCACTGATGACACATGGCACTAATATGTGGCACTGACGGCATGTGGCGCTGATGACAAATGGCACTGATATGTGGCACTGATGACATGTGGCACTGATGAAAGATGGCACTAATACATGGCACTGATGACAGATGGCACTAATACGTGGCACTGATGACAGATGGCACTAATACGTGGCACTGATGACAGATGGCACTAATACGTGGCACTGATGACAGATGGCACTAATACGTGGCACTGATGACACTGATGACAGGTGGCACTGATACGTGGCACTGATGACACTGATGACAGGTGGCACTAATACGTGGCACTGATGACACGTGACACTGATGACAGATGGCACGTGACACTGATGACAGATGGCACGTGACACTGACAGGTGGCACTGATGAAAGATGGCACTATGTGGCACTGATGACAGATGGCACTATGTGGCACTGATGACAGATGGCACTATGTGGCACTGATGACAGATGGCACTATGTGGCACTGATGACAGATGGCACTATGTGGCACTGATGACAGATGGCACTTATACGTGGCAGTGGGGACAGATGGCAGGGGCAGATGGCAGGGGCAGATGACAGGGCAGATGACAGGGCAGATGGCAGGGGCAGATGACGGGGCAGATGGCAGGGGCAGATGGCAGGGGCAGATGGCAGGGGCAGATGGCAGGGGCAGATGACAGGGGCAGATGGCAGGGGCAGATGGCAGGGGCAGATGGCAGGGGCAGATGACAGGGCAGATGACAGGGGCAGATGACAGGGGCAGATGACGGGGCAGATGACGGGGCAGATGGCAGGGGCAGATGGCAGGGGCAGATGGCAGGGGCAGATGACAGGGCAGATGGCAGGGGCAGATGACAGGGGCAGATGGCAGGGGCAGATGACAGGGCAGATGGCAGGGGCAGATGACAGGGCAGATGACAGGGCAGATGACAGGGCAGATCAGATGGCAGGGGCAGATGACAGGGCAGATGACAGGGCAGATGGCAGGGACTGTTAACAGCGGGACACTTTTTTTTTTTTTTTTACACTCACCGCCGCAGCGGTTCCGCTCTCCCTCCTCACACGCTGTCTCTGTGTGAGGAGGGAGAGCCGGCGATGAGAGATGATCTCATATGTTTACATATGAGATCCTCTCTCATTGGCACCGCCGATCGCACCGTAAACGGCCGCTGTCATTGGCCGTTTACGGTGATCTGTGACTGGCTGTGTCCGAGGGACACGGCCAGCACAAAACTTCCGCGATGCGCGCTCGCGGGAGCGCGCAATGCGGAAGTAAACAGGAGGACGTCCACGGACGCCCTCCCGGCAATTTGAGTCCGCGCTGTAGCCGTCTTTCGGCTATAGCGCGGACGCCTAGTGGTTAAAGGTGTAAGGAAGGGGGTAAAAAAGCGCAGTATTGAAGCAGTTAAAGTAGATGGCAAGTATATGAACTCACACATAAGTTTCAGTGAAGTCCTTTTAGAGAAGCAATTGCTTTTGAAAACAATTGTAGCACACTTTAGTGTGCTAGAAGTAGAATGGCTAGAGGTTTGTGAGAGTAGGTACATTTCCAGGCTTGGCTGGCAGCCCAGTATGGGGGTGTGTCTTGATCTGGGTTGGGAGTGACTCAGAGTAGAGCTGGTGACTTCTTTCCAGAGCCTTCTAGAATATTCTGGAAAGGAAGGAGTAGATGGGAGGTTGAGCTGCTTGGGGTGTTTTGAGGAGCCCTGACCAATCCCCAACTTGTATTGGCAGGGTGCAGGCCTCCTTAAATATCCAGGGTGAGCCCAGCTGGGGAGGAGTTGTTTGGGAGGAAGCTGGAGATGGAGTGTTAGGCTGTCATGGCCTTTGAGGAAGCTCTACAGTCTGGGGGGGGGGGGTGACCTTGGGCCTGGGCTCGGGTGCGGATGGGACCCTCTAAGAACACGTGGGGGTATCCTGGACAGGAGGCACAGAAGGAGCAAGAGAGGACAGCAGGAGAGAGCACTGCCGGGCAAGTCTCAAGGGAGGAACAATAAGTTGCAGCCAAGAGGGCTGGTGAGTGACACGTCAGGAGAGGACTAGGGAGGCACGCCTGAGAGGACTGGGAGATTGCAGTCTGGGATGGATGCAGAGACAGTGGAATGGACTGTGGTGGCATGGACAGTGGAAAGGGGCAGCTGCATTCAGGAGGGCTGGCAGTGCCTGAAATGGTGGTAATGGGAGCAGTAGCCATGTGCACAGCTAGAACCAAGGAGCTTAACTTTTTTCTCATCTATAGGGATACTGGGGTGCGGTAATTGTGAGCGATGTCATGCAAGGTTGTTTAGGTGCATGCTGTTCTTGCATTTCATTTTTTTCTTTTTTTCAAACTATTCAGTGAAGTGCTGTCAACAAAATGCAGCTTCAAAAAAAATATGGTGAGCTTTGAGCACTAAAAACCTAAAAAAGGCTCTATCAAAATAAAATTAAAATAACAGCCCTAAACAAAATTTAACACGAACCGGAAAGTGTGCAAAGTTGTGCATATATTGCAATAGTGAGCTGCTAACACAAAAGAGGATATCCTCTCTAATATAGTGCTACAAATAATAGGTGTTGCGCTATTAAATCATCAAACCAAAAAAAAAAATAAAACAAGCAAATAAAGACAAAAAATAGATTCTAAAACAATCCAAAATATTGATCGTTAACACAAAACTGAAGCGCAAGTGAAACCAAGTCTCCAGGGAGCCTCCCTGTGACGTCATCGCGTACAGGAATAAAACTGGAAGTACGCAATGTTGTGTTGGCTGGTGATTATACTGTTTTGCTCAATTCTTTTTATTGTTTGTAAATGCGGTTTTATGGTTAATAAAAGGGTGTTTTGTGATTTGTACACTATGAGGAACATATACTTGTTTACCTTTGCGTAATCATAATTGCTTAGGAACAATACCAACTTGTCTGAGTAAGAGCACAAATGGACAGTTCCGAGATCTGTATGGAGAGATGCCATTGATGCTGGGCAACTGCTGGCTGAGCTCTTGTAGACCACTCTGAATAAGATTTTATCTGGTAAGCTTGCATCTTATCAACCATTTCCGGAGACGGTTGACACTGGTGATATTTGGACACTTTTAGGAAGAAGGAAAAAGTTCACTCATCCGACATATTTAAAAGGGACTTGGTTTTACTTGCACTTCAATTTTGATTGTTTCTGAATTTATTTTCACTGTCTTTTTTTTTGGTTTGATAATTTACTGGCGCTACACTTATTTTTTGTAGCCCTAAACAAAAGCCTTTCAGAAAAAAATGCAGTTTAACATAAACAAAATGCCCTGTCAACATACAATACAAACAAATATACCCTCAAAATAATACTTCCAAAAAACAAAAGCCCAATGAAGGGAAGCCTTGCTGAAAAAAAAAAGAAGTTTAACCTAAAATAAAGGCCCTGCCAACATGAAATAATAAATAATATACCCGTAAAATAAATAAAACCTTGAAATTCCACCCCCCAAAACAAAAGTCCATTATTTAAGTAATTAAATCTTTAAATATAAAAAAAAATGAATACAAAAATTGTAACTGCTAACCTTAGATGGAAAACAGAATATATGGCTGAGGCCACTATTCCAGTGAGAGAGTTGTGTAGCAATCGTGTTTAACCAGATGAACCACCACCATCAGATAAAATGCAACTCACCGGACTTAATGGCTGCCATTACAGCAGCATAGGGGCCTTTTGCATATATGGAAATCCCTCCGAGGGATCACTTTCGCAGGGGATTCAAGCCAAAATCCAGCTGAGAATAAATAAGCTCACCCAGAGCCAAGAGGGAATTTTATAGTGTAGTATATTTATTGCAAAGATAAAAGCAACATAACAAAGTAAATACAAATCTAAAAAACTCACATATGCAGCTGCTGGCGACCCGGAATCGCTCTGCAGCAAGACGTCAGTGCCAAGTATCTCACTCCGACGCATTTCATCCAAAGGAACATTGTCCAATATGCTGCTGCAACGGCAGCCATTAAGTCCGGTGAGTTTGCATTTTGTCTGATGGTGGTGGTTCATCTGGTTGAACACAATTGCTACACATCTCTCTCACTGGAATAGTGGCCTCAGCCATATATTCTGTTTTCCATCTATTGGACTATCTTCTTTTTTACTATGGACTATCATGCACAGTCACGTGACATTTTATTTACGTGATTGCTATTTGTTATGTTTTTTTGACCATTCTGGTATGATGGGTTTTTTTTAATTAATTTATTTATTTTTTTATGATCTATGTTGTAAGTTGGTTATACTACTTATGTGATAGCTGCCTTCATTAGATGATTTATTTTTGCACATAGCGCAGAATTCTCACATTTTAAAACTGCTAACCCTAAACTGACCACAAAGAACACGAAATACAATTGAATACAATAAAGCTTCCAATATTAAGAATAAAAAAAGCAACAAATGGGATGATTGTACAAAACACTAGCAATCAGAATTGAAGTACAGTTTCTTAAATGACCCTAAACACTCCCTATGTAGTTTGCCAGCTTTCCCTATAGAAGCGTCCGATACAGTCACTAAAGCTGCTCTGTGCACACCCTCACTTCTTACATAGTAAGGGGGGGGTGACTTATCCAATAGCCTACTTATTGGCCTTTCTAAGCCTGTTGGCCAAAATACATGCAGTGAATTGTGGTTCAAATAAAAATCTTCTAGGCGACTCTGCACATAAATTTGTTGGGATCACAAATCTAGAAAAAACAGGATCCGCCTCAAACCCATGGTAGCAGCGAACCCAAACCTCATCCCTAGAAATGACCCACAGGGCAAGAAATGGATTTGTAACTTCTGGCCACTAACACACTCATAATACTGTGCAATTAAAGCCATCTCAGCTATTCTGCAATGAAATGTCAGTGACTTTTTTTCTTTGCCGCATCTAAAATCCTTCAATAATGGATTGAGATATTTCAGCCACTTATTTTAGCATTCATTTATATATTTTCTTTTGAAAGCGAAATGGCCCAGAGCTGTCACTTTGAACTTAATTGAATCTTCCTTTCTTTATTGGTAACAAGAAGGCACACACGAATACAGTCTGTAATAATGTGCCGCCAAATTGGTACATAGAGTATAAATCAAATTAGGAGAGAGGCCGGCGGAAGGGCCACATCAACTACTTTCTGGAAGGGCAAACAAAATGTGCCGGGAACAGTTCTATTTGTACTTAAAGAAGAAAAAACATATTTAAGAGTTAAACGTGAGTGTTACTATTAGCCTTTGCGAATTTAGGTAAATAATTATCTCAGAAAATGAATTCATCGTGGGAGATGATGGATTATTATGTGATTAGTCTTAATAATACCTGCAATGTTACATCTGTGTTTTAATTTTTGAACAATGTAATCTTTTAATCCCTGAAATAACATGTTTTTTGTTGTTTTAATGGCCCACTATTTTAGTACGAATTGCAGATGTATAATTTGGTTGTTAAAAAGTAAAGAAAATAGAAACAGGAAAAAAAATTAAAAATATAACAATGCAAATTTTCAGTTAATGTGAAAGGCATGCAGTACAAATTTACCCATTCAGGGCAAAGTGAAATATTGGCTTTAAAGTTTAACTCCAAGTGCATATAATAGGCACAAATTAATAAAGGTATGCAATCATAAATACATAGGTATATTTATATTTTCAATGCAAACAGTGTAACAACTTGAATTTGATTCTTCTATCAGCCTGCTGCAGTTTACTGTACAGTAACATGCAATATAAATAGATGAAAATAAAAACCTGACTGAGGTTCTACCTCAACACACTTTATTCTTAAATTTTACCAAGAACAGGGGGCACACATTTGCAATTGGGCTCTTTCTCAAAGTGGTGATTTCTATATGTGGAAGCACTTCTGACTCTGCACTTATCATTAACTGATTATCTGACTCTCTCACCTGAGAATCTCTTCTCTCATCCTACAGGTATGTGCTAAGTGAACCATCTCCACCCAAAAACTTAAACGCTGCTATCTGCTTTTCTTATGTGTCTCTAATAATGTTGGTATGTTATTTTTACTTAACCATCTGTAGACCTGTCCACATTACAATGCTTCATTATCTCCCTTGTCTTACCCAAAATGTTGGCCCATTTAACTTTAGTGCCCTCTTGCTAGTCTAATTCTGAATTAGGAATTTTGCCCTGTTAACCAGCCAAGCTTTATTACCCCCTGAGTGATAATTGAAAATCCACCCAAACCCCACCCCTATCAGTATAAATATAAGCTTCTCTTGGGGGAAAGCATTTGCAGGGGGTACACATTTGCAACTGGGCTCTTTCTCAAAGTGGCAATTTCTATAAGTGGAAGCACTGCTGACTCTGCACTTCAGCGAATGCACAAAGCGAAGGTACACAAGATTAACACTTTGAAAAACACCACACAGACATCGGTGACCTTGTTTACTACTTTAGCTCTTTCTCCTTGTAACATGCATTCTCTACCACTCCTTTTGACAGCTCTGTCCTCTATCCTAAAACTATCTCTCCTTCATCCCTCCTCTCCCCCCCACAGCATATATATATCACTCTCACTTCTGTCCTCTCCTTATTACTGCACCCACCAACTCCTGCTAATTCTAAATCCACACACACTAAAAATCTCCAAGACCCTGGGCCATGTCCCTTCATATAAATCTCACTCCCATATTACCTCCCTCACCCTCTTGCTTCTCCTAACCTCTGGAGATATATCCCCAAACCCTGGGCCTCCATCATTTAACTGTACCCCATGCACCCATCACCCTGCACCCTCTGGCAGCAGCCGCAATCAACACACTTTAGCTCCCATTTCTATTCTTCCCAAGATCAGTCTCCCTTTCTCTTGTGCCCTTTGGAACTCCCGCTCTGTCTGCAACAAACTCACCTCTCTCCATGACCTCTTTATCGCCAACTCATTTAACCTACTCGCCATTACCAAAACCTGGCTCCACGAATCCGGCACTGCGTCTTCTGCTGCCCTATCCCATGGTGGTCTTCTCTGGACTCACTCCCCCAGATCCAGTGGACTTAAGGGGTGTCGGAATCCTTCCAGCCCCACATATTACCTTTCAGGTACTTCAGCCACCTCCCTCTCTGTCACGCTCCTCTTTTGAAGCACATTGTATTCGTCTTTTCACTCCAATTTCTCTAAGGATAGCTGGATCTACAGGCCCCCTGGACCAGTATCAACCTTTCTTGATGACTTCTCTGCCTGGCTACCCTACTTTTTTTCCTCTGAAATCCCCACAATCATTCTCGGGGACTTCAACATCCCTATTAATACTAACACTCCTGCCCCTTCCAAACTTCTCAGCCTAACCTCCTCCTTTGACCTGAAGAAGTGGATACATGCTCCAACTCACTCCGAAGGCAATATCCTTGACCTCGTTTTCTCTCACCTTTGCACTCCATGCAACCTCTCTAACTATCCATTGCCTCTCTCTGAACACCACCTTATTAGTTTCACTCTCTCCCTTTCCTTCACCTCCTCTCCCTCCAACCACCTTAAAGTTACCCACAGAAACCTACGTCATCTCAACCCTTCTCTTCTCTACTCCGCTATCGACAACCTCTATGACAAAATCTCACCCCTATCCTGCACCAACCTAGCCACTTCTGTCTACAACGCTTCACTTCTAGCCTTACTGGACTCACTGGCCCCCCTCACTACACAGAGAATCAAGCCCCAACCCCTTCAACCTTGGCAAACAGATGATACTAGAAGCCTGAAGAAACAAAGTCGTGCTCTTGAGCGCCTGTGGCGTAAGACCAAGTCTCAGAGAGATTTCAACCAATATTAATCTGCCCTCCAAAAATACAATTTCAGCCACCTCTCTGCCAAGCAAACCTATTTTACCACTCTAATTAGCAACTTATCATCCCGTCCCCGTCAACTCTTCTCCACCTTCAACTTTCTACTTTGTCCTCCACCGCCTCCACCCGCCAACTCACTCACTGCCCAGGAGATCGCCAATCACTTCAAACAGAAGATTGATACAATTCGCGCAGAGATCTCTACTGTTCCGATACCCTCCACGCTTTACACTTCATGCCCACAGGCACAATCATTACTTCTCTCTTTCAACCCCACCACTACAGACGAAGTTGCTAAACTACTTGCTAATGTCCACCTTACCACCTGCCCTCTGTATCCTGTTCCCTCACAAATGCTACGTTCACCCTCTGGCCCTAGGCTACACTCTCTAACCCACATCTTCAATCTCTCCCTCTCTTCTGGATTCTTCCCCAACTCTCTAAAACATGCACTTGTCAGACCCATACTTAAAAAGCCCTCACTGGACCCATCCAATCTTAACAACCTACGCCCCATCTCCTTGCTCCCCTTCTTATCCAAACTCCTCCAATGTCTGGTCTACAACTGACTGAGCGTCCACCTGATAATAACCTTCTTGATCCCCTTCAGTCTGGATTTCGTCCTTAACACTCCACAGATCTGCTCTCCTAAAACTAACAAATGATCTACTAATGGCCAAAACCAATCGATATTATTCTGTACTCCTACTCCTGGACCTCTCTGCTGCTTTTGATATGGTTGACCACCCCCTCCACCTCAAAAAACGGCACGCCTTTGGTCTCAGTGACTGTACACTTCGCTGGTTCTCTTCCTACTTATCCAACCGCACCTTTAGCGTTTCTTACAAGTCTACTTCCTCCTCTCCTCTTCCTTTCTCTATTGGGGTCCCCCAGGGTTCTGTTCTTGGACCTCTCCTATTTTCAATCTACACCGCCTCCCTGGGTCAAATGATAGCCTCCCATGGCTTCCGATACCCCCTCTACGCTAACGACACCCAAATCTATTTCTTTACCCCTCAGCTCACTCCCTCTGTCTCCTCACGTATCACTAATTTGCTACCAGATATATCAGTCTGGATGTCACACCACTTCCTCAAACTCAATCTATCCAAAACCAAACTTATAATTTTTCCTCCCCCTTATGCCCCTTCCCCTGATCTCTCTGTCAAAATCGATGGCACAACTATCAGTCCATCCCCACATGCCAAGGTTCTAGGTGTAGTCCTAGACTCTGAACTCTCCTTCAAGCAACACATCCAATCACTGTCCAAATCCTGCCGCCTCAACCTCAGCAACATCCCCTTTCTAACCAATGACACAACAAAGCTCTTAATTCACTTGCTGGTCATCTCTTGCCTCGACTACTGCAACTCCCTTCTCATTGGCTTACCTCTACATAGTCTATCACCTCTTCAATCCATCATGAATGCTGCTGCCAGACTCATCCACCTTACCAATCACTCTGTGTCTGCCACTCCTCTCTGTCAATCCCTCCACTGGCTTCAGCTTGGCCAAAGAATTAAATTCAAAATTCTAACAACTACGTACAAAGCCATCCACAATTTCACCCCCAGCTACATCACTAGCTTAGTCTCTAAATACCAACCTACTCGTTCTCTGCGTTCCTCTCAAGACCTCCTGCTCTCTAGCTCCCTCGTCACCTCCTCCCATGCTCGCCTCCAGCACTTTTCCAAAGCCTCTCCAATCCTATGGAATGCCCTACCCCAATATGTCCGCTTATCTCCTACTTTATTAGCTTTTAGACGATCCCTGAAAACCCTTCCCTTCAGAGAAGCCTACCCTACCCACACCTAACAACTGTATTTTCATTTTTTCCATCAGCTCATCCCCCACAGCTATTACCTTTTTGTTTCCACTTGACCATCCCTTCTAGATTGTAAGCTCTAACAAGCAGGGCCCTCTGATCCCTCCTGTATTGATTTGTATTGTAAGTGTACTGTCTGCCCTCATGTTGTAAATCGCTGCGCAAACTGTTGACGCTATATAAACCCTGTATAATAATAATAATAATAATAATAATAATAATAATAATAATAACCTTATGTTAAATCATATAGGACGTGGGAGGCAACTCAGCATCATAAATAACCACTTACTAACCGCAATACAAATTTATATACATTGCGGTTTGCAAGTGGTTTACCAGGGGGGGTGGGGCTAAAGCTATCAGCCATAACCCCGGTATTTTTTTAAATCTTTTTCATCCGGCAACTGGCTTTCTCATGAAAGTGGTCTGAGTGGCTAATTAGCAACTGAATCACTTTGAGAAGCAGCGGGGGGGACGCCCCCCCCCCTGCTCGCTAGCTTATAATTTTACCAATGGGTCATGTGGTTGGCCATAGAGGCTACCAGAGACCAGATTCTTTCTAATCGCCTCTATTGTCTTGGAGGACCAGAGCGACGTCATAATGTCACTTCTGGTCTAGGGTGGAAGTAAACAATTTTGTAAAGTTAAGTAAAAGATACATTTTTTTTGATCTTTTGCTTTTAAAGGTAGAGAAGAGATTTTGGGTCTTATTGACCCCAGACCCCTCCATAAAGAGTACCTGTCATCCCTTATTTCTATTACAAGGGATGTTTACATTCCTTGTAATAGGAATAAAAGTAATCCAAAAAAAATCAATAATTAAAGGGACAGTGTAAAAAAAAATAAAAATTAAAGAGTCCCCATCCCTCCGTGCTCTCGCACAGAACCAAACGCATAAGTTATTTTATAGGAAAAAATACTGATTTAAATTCTTGTAAACAAAATAGTGCCAGAAAATTCTTTATTTTTAACCAAACTATAAAAAATATTATAATATACAACATAACAGAGCTCAGTGAGGGGGAGGGAGCAGCAGCTGCACAAGGAGTAAATCAGTGGTGTCGCAGTGCAAGGAGCATGTTGATTAAAGAAGAGAACAGAGAGAGACAAAGAGATGAGCTTGTAAGTGTGCTGCTTTTCATTTCACTGTCTAGTCATAGGTTAGGGTGGGGAGGTGACCTGTAAGAAAGTGAAATAAAGACTGCTACTCTGTATTAGTAATATATTATATTTTGGTTCCTTGGTTTAGATACACTTTGTTTACTCATTACACAGATTGGGAAATGTTACAGTTTTACTTTTTTGTATAGAGTAAATGATACAGTGTTTAAAGTGAATCTTGTTACTACTTAGGCTGCATTCACACATGAGATGAGTTGAGTGTCTTTGGTCCTTTTTGAGGTGTTTGTTACTGAGCATTGGTACAGACATTGTTCCATGCATTTCAGGCTTTATTTTTTAAAATTTTAAGGCAATTGAAAGCTAATTACTAGGCATGGTAATGTGCAAAAAAAGTGCATTATGTGCACTTTGGTACTTTTTTTTAGGCTATTGGGGCCGAAACATGAAACTGTGTCTGTACTTTTTCTAACAATGAGCTTCACGTATCACTATGCTCAGGTGTGAACAAGCACCAATGAATATGGTCATCACAGAGGACAAGGGGGACTCTTTATGTCTGGAGGAAAAGAGATGTAATCTCCAAATACGGAAAGGTTTCTTCACAGTGAAAATGTGGAAAAGACTCCCTCAAGAGCTGTTTCTGGCCAGCTCAGTAGATTGCTCTAAAAAGGGCCTGGATTCTTTCCTAAATGTACATAATATAACTGGATACTAACATTTATAGGTAAAGTTGATCCAGGAAATATCCGATTGCCTTTCAGGGGATCAGGAAGGAATTTCTTTCTCTTGCTGGTGCAAATTGGATCAGGCTTTACCTTTTTTGCCTTCCTTTGGATCAACTGCGGGTAAAGGATTAAGTATATGGGATTTTTTTCCCCTTGTATTGGTTGAACTTGATGGTATCTTTTTTTCAACCAGACTAACTATGTAATTATGTATGATGGAAATCCTAGTGTTGGGTGTTGAACCACTTCAAATCATGTTTCACATCACCCAGTTGTGAACAGGACCTCAAAAATACTGCCCCAAGGAAATTGCACTTTTTTATTGCTTTACATGTCTTCCACTTCATTAGCACAATGGATATTAACGCATTAATGGAATAGATATCAATATTGAAAGTTAGGGGAAATCCTCTTTTGGAAAGCTGTCACCAAAACAGCTATCCCTATCTAAAGATTTCATCTCTATTCCCATTCTGGGAAATTGTTAGCCAGTGGACTGAAGGGAATGTATTTTTTTATCCATCCAAGTAGGGTGATTTCCACTCACACTCAAAACTAAAAATCTCTCCAAAGTGAGTGGAAATGTTTTCCTAAACAAGTGTCTCCATTAAAATATTTCCTCTCTCTTCCTTTTCTGGTGACAACTGCAAAATAGTTAAAACACCCCATATCCCATCAACATATTATCTGTTAAATGCAAATTACTCAAACATGCTTCCACTATAAATGAATAATTTGGTAATAGGTATCTATTTACATATATATTAATGTGGTTAAAGCTGCATGATATTAGATTCAAAGACATAAAATCAATGCAGTAAAATGAAACATTAGTAGTGGGTTAGATACAAGCTTTGTAAAGCTACTGCTTTCTGTTTCTGTTTAAGGCTTGTAAATTGCAAATTTTCAATATAAATATTTGAAAAAAAAAAAAACACCCCAAGTCCACCTGCTCCTCGCCCCTGTCCACTTATAAACAGGGTGCCGACTCAGAGAAGCCTGTCCTGGTTCACCATTGTAGAGAACAAATGAATCAAAGCCATACTCCAATCTTCGCTCTTCCAAATACTTGTATTTAGGCATCAGCAGTATAGCCGCAATTATAGTATCTTCACTCAAAAGAAACCACCATCTCCTTAATGGTTTTCACCAGAAAATGGCTTGATCACAAGGATCCTTCTGATCAAGCTATTCGTGTTGAAACACGTTAAGAAGGTGGTGCTTTCTTTTGGGTGGAGGCACTATAATTGCAGCTATATCATTGATGCCTGAATAAAAGTATTTGGAAGAGCGGAGATTGTTGTGTTCATCTATTCTTGCTTGACAACCCTTTCTGTTTCAGTGACAATGGTCACCAGGACAGATAGAGGGGGGTGAATATATCCAACAGTTACACAGACAGCAATAAATGTCATAGAGGTTTAAACACTTTTCCCATTTAGCCAAAACTAAAAAAAGAAAAAAAAAATTATCTGTGCAGGAAAATTACAATGTAAACTCTACTTGGGGACAGACTCAGAAGAGTTCAACATTCTCCCTAAATCCGAATATGCTGGTGCCATATGAATGAATAAAAATAATTGATTTGTTTAAAATAAATCTCTTTAGGTATAAATGAGTATTCTGGCCTTCAGCTGTGGAAAAAAAAGTAAACTGCAGTATAGGTATTATGGAAATAAATTTGTCTGTCCCCCGAGCATTTCTCTTTGTGTCATACTGTCATATTTTACCACATAGCACTGTTTAGAATGACATTAGCATACAAGTAATCTGATTTTCCATTTACCTTGAGAGTGGCCAGTGTTTAATAACAATATCTCCTTCACTTGCCCTATGTCTCCGATAAAAGAAACAGTTTGTTGGGAGAAGCTCTTGCAAGCAAAACATGAATCCTTGTGGGCCCATTTCACACTTGTAATTGTCTATTAGCATAGGGATAATCACGAGACATTTCATCACTCCTTTTCTCCAAGGGAAAGATGTGCCAACCTTTAGGACATGACCTTCACATCCTTTTTTGAAGCTCTGGGACTAAATTAAATTATCCTGTCACTGATATCATGCTCATCTGTCACCTTAATCCCCCCTATTTTTTATACAATCCATTGGGTTATTCCTGAATAGAAATATGTTCTTGACCGTATTTTAGTATATAGTTTTATTTGTCAATTTGTTTTTAGTTTTGATGCCTGAAGAAATACATAGAAACTAAATTCAAAGCCTACATCCAACCTTGGAAATGTATCTTTATAGTAGAAATATAAGGTATTAAACATCACTATTACTAGTAGTTGCTGAAAGGCTGTTGTAATGATTAATGATCCCGTGTGAGTAAAGGTTTCCATGTGTGCTGACAACACATTAAAGGGAACAAACGATCTTCAGTGTGTTTTAATTTTATAGAAACTTTTTTTGTGTGTAATTGGTAATTATATATGTACATGGGGGCAGCCATGTTCGCTTATTACATACACAAGCTCTGTTGCTGCTTTGAAGGACTGAAAATCTATGAGTCATTGACTCTTTTAAAACATTACTCTCCCTGCGTGGTTAAAGTGGACCTTGCAGTAAAATTGATGCTTACATTTTCTGGGTCCCTTCTCCTTCACAAATCACCTATTAATAAGAGTAAAATGTATGTGTACCCCCCCCCCCCCGTCTTTGTACTCAAGATGGCCCAATTTGAGATATCATCAGCACACCAAGTTCAAACAAAAAAAAAAAAACAGGACACTTTTATTGTCACCAATAAAATTGATGTTTCAAGAAAATGAAGGACCTCTGAGGAAGAGGTCCTTCATGTCCTTGAAATGTTGCTTTTTTAGTGACAGAAAAGTGATATCTTGGAGTGGGACTTTCGGTGGCACCTTCTATTATTTTACCAAAGCACCCTGTTATAATTGGGTATAATATCTGTGTAAAGTGCACTGGGTTTTTTGTATTTTTTAGATGAGGAGGACATCACACCCCTTTTGGCTAGATCCTGGGAAAAATAGCTGAAATTTCATGAGAAAATGTTCTTGTAATGGATTAGGGTGTCCTTGTCCCATATCTAATAGAAGACTGAAATAACGAGTTGGCCCCTCTTGTATCTGCAATTTTTGCACCCTTGAGAGTGAAATAGATAGTGCCAAGGAATAGGAGGAATAGGAGTGGCAGTAGATGTTGATAGCAGAACCTGGGACCGATGATGCGGAGGTGAAAGATCTGGCTGAGCATCAGGTAAGGAACAGCTGAGCCTGAGGATGAACCAGTCAGGTTTAGGGAGAAACTCTGAATGTACAGTGGGTTCAGGAGGTAGGGCTTGACAGTGCTCCCAGTTAGTTTATGGCAAGCATGCACATCAATGGTTGTAGCAGGTGATAGGCACTGAGCAATGGTGTTGAGCTGATTCAGCAGTAGAAGCGTGGTCACAGGGATAGTCAAGGTCAGCAGTGGGCAAGCAGTGAGGTACAGAGACATAAGTAGGATCAGAGTCGTAACCTGAGCCTAGGTTCAAAACCAATAAGCTGAAGCAAGATAAAAATCCAGGATCAGATTCAGGTCACAGGCAAGCCAGGTTGGTAGCGGAAGACAAATTCAGACACAAGTAAGCTATAGGAAATAGCTGAAGACCAGTCAGCACTGACACTGGATAAGAGCATACCTTAAATAGGCCAACTAGTGCCAACATAGATTATGAACACACTCCCACATGCATGCACACATCCACGTTCATTATTGAGTGCATACATGCTTCTGGTCACAGTTCTATGAGCAATACTTTGCGCATGTCTCTGATCTAGCCGTTTTACAGGAATTAACTGACATTCTTTTTGCGAGACCTCAACTGCTCGCATTATCCAGGAATCTTCCCAGAAGGTGATGGTGATATCATGCCCATCAATGCAGAACACAGGGATGATGTAAATATAATTCTAACTTTTATTTTTACAGGTAGTTTTTACACCTGTAACATTAGGTGATTTGTAAAGGGAGAGGGGGAGGGGGATTGAGCAATTTTAGTGGACCATGCATTTTACTGCAAAGTCCACTTTAAAATCTCAGCAGTTGTTAGAGTGTATGTATAGCCATGACAGGTCTTTTCAGTGCAGGGAATGTGTGATAGGGAGATTAGTTGCCACCTACACACTGGTATACTATAAGATAAGTTGGTGGTAGTTGTAGATCTGTGTAGCAGAAGGCAGGCTGTTCAGCACTGGCCACTGCCTTTTCCTCTACTGTGAATTAATATACACCAGCACTACAGAGAGAGAAAGCCACGCTTCTCCCCAGCACTACCGAGAGGGAGGGATCCATGCTTCTCCCCAGCACTACCGAGAGAGAGGGATCCATGCTTCTCCCCAGCACTACCGAGAGAGAGCGAAACATGCCCCCCCCCCAGAACTACTGAGATAGAGAGCCACATTTCTCCCCAGAAATACAGAGAGAGAGATAGCCATGCTTCTTCCCAGCACTACTGAGAGAGAGAGACACACGTCTCCCAGCACTACTGAGAGAGAGAGAGAGACACGCTTCTCCCCACCACTACCGAGAGAGAGAGAGACAGCCACGCTTCTCCCGAGCATTACCAAGAGAGAGAGACACGCTTCGCCCCAGCACTACTGAGAGAGAGTCACACTTTTCGCAACACTACTGAGAGAGCGAGAGAGAGAGAGTGTCACGCTTCCTCCCAGCACTACAGAGAGAGAGACACGCTTTGCCCCAGCACTACTGAGAGAGAGACACGCTTTGCCCCAGCACTACTGAGAGAGAGAGACACGCTTTGCCCCAGCACTACTGAGAGAGAGAGACACGCTTCGCCCAGCACTACTGAGAGAGAGTCACACTTCTCCCCAACAATACCGAGAGAAAGCCATGCTTCTCCCAACAATACAGAGAGAGAGAGAGAGCCACACTTCTCCCCAGCACTACCGAGAGAGAGAGAGACACGCTTCGCCCCAGCACTACTGAGAGGGAGAGGGCCACACCTCTCCCCAGCACTACCGATAGAGAGATCCACACCTCTCCCCAGCACTACAGAGAGAGAGCCATGCTTCTCCCCAGCACTACCGAGAGAGAGAGAGAGACTTCTCTCCAGCACTACAGAGAGAGAGAGTGAGACATGCTTCTCCCCAGCACTACTGAGAAAGAGAGAGACATGCTTATGGGAAGGGTTACAAAAGGTGTACGAAGGAGCTAATCTCAGCAATAAACTGTATTTGATTAGAAAGCTATACCAAACCAAGCTGATGAAATGCCAGGATATGCAGGATAACATAAAGCACACCTTGGAAATGGTTGAATGCTTAACATTCCACCACATTCCACAATCGTACATTGACTGATCAGGTGGTGCCGTTTTGGCGTGGAAGTGCAGACGCTGAGACAGCATGGTGTGTGAGACTGTGGGAACTGCATACCAGACACGCCCCCACTGAGACTGAGAGAGGCGGCGGGTGACCCGGGGACCGAGAGCGGTGGCAGGCGTGGGCCATCAAAAAGGTGGAGCGAGAGTGACTGGACAGTGTCACCCCACAGACCCTGACAGAGGAGGCGGGTGTGAAACCAGCGGGACTGGGAGACCGAGAGGTGACAGGTTGACTGTGAGAGGCAACGGGTAAGTGTAACCGTGGACTGAAGGGGCTTGTGACAGACAGACCAGGGAAGGAGCAGGAAGAATGAAGGCTGACCAAGGGGGACTGGGGATGCTTTCTGAGCAGGGTGTAGTGTGAGTAACTGAGTATTGTTGAGTTACTGAGTATTGAAGAGTTACTGAGTATTGTTGTTTAACTGAGTATTGTTGTTTAACTGAGTACTGTTGAGTATTGAGTAACTGAGCATTGTTGAGTAACTGAGTATTGTTGTTTAACTGAGTATTGTTGAGTACTGTTGAGTACTGTTGAGTAACTTAGTATTGTTGAGTAATGAGTAGTATTGTTGAGTAACTGAGCGTTGTTGAGTATTGTTGAGTAACTGAGCATTGTTGAGTAACTGAGTATTGTTGAGTACTGTTGAGTAACTGAGTACTGTTGATTATTGTTGAATAACTGAGTATTGTTGAGTACTGTTAAGTAACTAAGTTTTGTTGTGGAACTGAGTAGCTAGCTGCTGCCACAACAACGATATTCCTCTTCAAAGTGCTGATGTATATCGTTGTGAAGTGGTTAAGAGCATACTAAATAAAGGTATTGGCCAGTGCATTCCAATGGGAAATACATCTTAAAGAGCTTAGAAAAATCCTGGGTGGCTAACTCCAACATAAAAATGCATATAAAAGCAAAAGAAAAGGCCCTCAAAAAATACAAGGCTGAAGGGTCATTCTCAGCATTCCAACTTTACAAAGAATGCAATAAGAAATATAAGGGTGCAATCAGGACGGCTAAGATAAAACAAGAAAGGCACATAGCGGAGGAGGGTAAAAAAAATCCCAAGAAATTCTTTAAGTATATAAATAGTAATAAAGGAAGGCCAGAACATATTGGCCCCATAAACGATGATGAAGGGAATCTGGTTACAAAAGACTAAGTGATGGCAAAGATTTTGAATATATTATTCTCAGTCTTCACAAAAGAAACGGTCACAGGAAGCACCCTCATGGCTAACAGAGGACATAATTAGAAACAGACTTGAAAAACTTAACATAAATAAGTCACCGGGACCAGATGGCTTGCACCCGAGGGTCCTTAAGGAACTCAGTCAGGTGATAGCCAGACCATTGTTCCTACATTTTTGTGGACAGTTTACTGACTGCAGTGGTACGAGCTAATTGGGGAAAAGCCACCATAGCACCAATATTTAAAAAAGGGCAGCGATATACAGTATCCCTGGGAACTACAAGCCGGTTAGCCTAACATCAATAGTCTGCAAGCTATTGGAGGGGATGATAAGGGACTATCTACAAGATTTCAGTAATGAAAACGGTATCATTAGCAGTAATCAGCATGGATTCATGAAGAATTGTTCTTTCCAGACCAATCTATTAACCATCTATGAAGAAGTGAGCTGCCATCTAGATAAAGGAAGGCCTGTGGATGTGGAGTACCTGGATTTTGCTAAGGCATTCGATACAGTTCCCCACAAATTTTTACTGTACAAACTAAGGTCCAAAGGGTGATGATAAATGGGGAGTACTCAGAATGGTCTGGTGTAGAAAGTGGGGTCCCCCAAGGATCTGTCCTGGGACCAATCCTGTTTAATTTATTCATAAACGATCTAGAGGATGGGATAAACAGCTCAATCTCAGTATATGCGGACGATACAAAGTTTAGCAGGGCAATAACTTCTACGCAGGATGTGGAAACTTTGTAAGGAGACCTAAACAAATTAATGGGGGGGGGGGGGCAACTACATGGCAAATGAGCTTTAATGTTGAAAAATGTAAGATAATGCATTTGGGTGCCAAAAACATCAATGCAAGTTACTCGCTAGGGGGGAGGACCTCTGGGAAAATCTAGGATGGAAAAGGACCTGAGGGTCCTAGACAGACTCAACAATGGCATGCAATGCTAGGCTTCTGCTGCAAGCAAATCCAACAGAATATTGGCATGCATTAAAAAGGGGATTAACTCCATCGATAAAATGATAATTCTCCCACTCTACAAGACTCTGGTCCGGCCGCATCTTGAGTATGCCATCCAGTTCTGAGCACCAGTCCTCAGGAGGGATGTGCTGGAGCTGGAGAGAGTCCAGAGAAGGGCAACCAAGATAATAATGGGACTGAAGGACCTCAGCTATGGGGTAAGGCTGGAAGCATTGAACTTATTCTCTCTGGAGAGGAGACACTTGAGAGGGAATATGATATCAGTGTACAAATACTGTACTGGTGACCCTAGCATAGGGAAAAAACTTTTCACTGAAAGGGAATTTAAAAAGACACGCGGCCACTAAAATTAGAAGAGAATTGATTTAACCTTCAACTGCATAGAAAGTTCTGTACTGTACTAAAGAACAGGCGGTAAGGATGTAGAATTCTCTTCCACAAGCAGTGGTATCAGCAGGGAGCATCGATAATGAAAAAAAACGATTAGATGTGCACCTTACTGACCACAACATACAGGGATATAAAATGTACTATTGATATAAACGCACACACACACGCACACAGGTTGAACTGGATGGACTTGTGTCTTTTTTTCAACCTCACCAACTAACTATAAGGTATAGGAGAATATAGAAGAACAAATAAAAGGGAGGTCTGGTCATCCTAAAAAAGGAGGACTATATGGCAGAACTGCAACAAATAGTTCAGGATACAGCCACCTACAAAAAACTTTGGGGTGACCCAACGGCCAAACTAAAAGCTCTCCTATCCAAGCTGCTAGATAAAGGGTCTTCCAAAGACATATTAAATAAAAAATAAGCAAAGTATCTATTACCTAGGGTCCCAAAAATCCCGGTTATCTATCAAATTCCCAAAATACATAAGAATAGGTCCAGTCCCCCAGGCAGACCTATTGTAAGTGGGATAGACTCCCTTTACTCTCGGTTGGGAGAATATATTGATATCTTTTTGCAGCCTATAGCAACTAGGGGCAAAGCATACCTAAAGGATAGTAAGGACCTTATTAATAGGATTAGGGAAATGGTGATAGGAGAACATACGTTGTTGGTCACAGTGGATGTTGAATCCCTATATATAAACATTGTACAGCAGGATGCCCTTAATGCCGCTTCATGGGCATTCAAGAAATATTGTGACCTCAAACCCCCCCAAAGAAAATTCCTCATGGAAGCCATAGAAATGGCAATGGCTATCAATTTCTTCTGGCTTGCAGGGGATTTTTTTAACCATATAAAAGGGGTGGCTATGGGGGCTAAATATGCACCCAGTATTGCTAATATTTTCTTAAACAAGTGGGAGGAGGAATGTATTTTTTCTGACCAGTGGCTGGAAATTCAAATGTACCAAAGGTAAATATAGGATATTTTCATTGTGTGGGAGGGTCCAAAGGAAGAGTTGGATGGTTTTCTAGTCTATATGAATAACAATAAATACCCAATAAAGTTCACCAGTACCTGGCATCAATCGTGCATCTAGTTTTTGGATCTCGAGATTTTTAAGATGGGTTCTGGTTTGGGGACCCGGACCCATTTTAAAGAAACTGATCGGAATGGGTATATTTCCACCCGTAGTTGCCATCACCCCAACTGAGTGAGAGCAATCCCAAAGGGTCAATTCCTGAGAATCAGAAGGAATTGTGCGGGTGAGGAAGATTTCATGGCCCAGACCAATATGCTCATTGATAGATTCATAGAAAAAGGGTACAATAAAAGAAAATTGGAGATTATGAGAGAACAAGTTAGGTAAATTGATCGCCTTACCCTTTTGAGACCAAAAGCCAGGAACTCAGCAGGGGACCAATTCAACCTGGCATTTGTTTCAGGTTTTATTCTCCAATATAAAGAGGTGGAAAGGATAATTAAAACCTACTGGCCAATATTACAACAAGACCAAACCCTTACAAAGATCCTTCCCAACAAACCTAAGTTTATTTATAGAAGAGCCCCAGGGTTACGCAATATGTTGGCCGAAAATGTCATCCGGCCCCCTAAGAAACCCCCCACTTTTTTTGGACCGCACTAGGTTCTATAAATGTAAGAGATGCAAAGCATGCAGAATTACTAGGGACAAAACTAGGAAAGCCACTAGCTTTCCATCAGTGGTTACAGGTGGGGAATATGACATTAGGCAGTTCATCACCTGCGACACTAGATATGTCACTTACCTGCTCATGTGTCCGTGCAATTTCCAATATGTTGGCAGGACCACTAGAACCATGGCCAAAAGAGTCGGAGAACATATAGATAATATAAAAAATGGGTTCAAACACCACAGTGTATCTAAGCACTTCAGGTTGATGCGCAATAAGGACCCCTCCTTACTCAGGTTCTCGGGCATCGATAGGGTTCGCCAGCAGTGGAGAGGAACTGACATGACCAAAAATTTGACGCAGATGGAAACGCAGTGAATATATAGACTTCAATCTCTACAGCCTTTGGGATTAAACATCGATATTGATTCTAAATGTATTTTAACTGATTATTGACTGCATTAATATATTTGTTTTTAGTAAGATTTTTTTTAGATGAGAGCCCTGGTTTCTCAGGGTTTCTATCTTAATACCTATTTTTTAGTTTAATGTACTTTCAGAAGTTTTTTATTGATATTATATAAACTGTTTTTGTATTATATTTTTTTAAAAACTTTTTCTGTTAGTATAGGCATGATTGTATTGGCAATTTCGGCCATATGGATTTTCACCACTAGATGGTGCTGTGCTAATTGTTTCCTTCATATAGAAGATTAGAGGCGTGGTTATTTCGGTCATCTGGATATTCACCATTAGATGGTGCTGTCCTAATTGCTTCCTTCAAGAAGATTAGAGGCATGGTTGTATTGGTTATTTCGGCTATTTGGATATTCACCACTAGATGGTGCTGTCCTAATTTTTTCCTTCAAGCCTCAATACACCCATTTGACCTTAATCAGCCTAAATTGCATCCATGCACCCAAATAGTTCATTTATCACTGTTTAGGTGATGGTTGACTACAAATTCATTTTATGTATTAGTTTATTCATTGATCCCTTTGTATAGTTGGCTTTTTATGTGCAGTGTGGGCAGCGTGTGTGCGTCGATGCTCCCTAGAGGCAGATTCTGTATTATGTTTTTGTCTTCTCCTTCATTTTGGAGGAGCCCCACCAATAGCCTTTCCATTCTCAAAAAGGCAAGCAGGAAGTGGTGCCGCATCACTTCCTGAAGAGCCATTCATGGCCAAACATATGTCGGAGTGGAGGATCTGTCATTTCCGGGTCCATTTTTGATACACCACACCAGGCTTTGCACCTTCGGAATGAGACGTGGAATGCACGCTACCCACAGGGATCAGTTGACTCACACACGCTGTTTACACCTAGTGCCAGGCTAGGCACTATCACATGTGAGTGTAACTGCTATTATTGCTGCTGTTTTTACTCTATTAAAAATGACTACACTATGAGACTTTCATCTGTGTCTCTTGTGGAGTCATTTTTTACATTCTAGCTCCTTCCTGAGTGGCCATTGGAGTGGTTTCATGCCATTAGCGGAACTAATTTGGGGTTCCCAAAGTGTTTCCTGCCCATCCTGTAAAAAGGGGTCAAACAGCTCTGGTGAGTGGCCATCTTCATACTGAGCACTCGTGGTGGAAGATCTAGAGGTTTTATCTCAGAGCATTCTGTTTTGGTGTTGGGATTTATTCACTTATGGACTTTATGCTTGCTTATTTTCTTAATGTGCACATTTGAGTTTGATGCAGTGTTTTTCTTTGTGACAGTTTTTTTTATATGGACATGGATAGCGCCTTATTTTTTATTTTATAATATCGCACAGTTCCAGTGATTCATTCACTTTAAAGGGGGCAGCTGTTTGTTTATATGTTCTCATCCCCAGGTGCCATTTTTTTGGTACACACTTTAAAAAAAAAAAGATTTTCATGTCACAGCACTATTACTCAGTGGCTTACCAGAAAGTTATGAAACATTTGCCATAGCACTTGATGCACGTCCAGATGTTGAACTGACATTGCAATGTTAACGACAAGGTTATGAATGAATATAAGCTAAAAACAGAAAGCATCAATAGTGATTTTACTTCAGTTGCAGAGTCTGCTTTAAAGACGAAAAATAGGAACAAAACCAGTAACATGCGACAAGAAGCATGTGAATGATGCAAGAAATAAGGTAATTTAAAAGCAGATTTCAGAATCTGGAAAGATAGAATGAAAAAACAAACTAAGCTATATACTGTAAGTACCTGTAATAAATAAATAAATAAAATAAACTGCAAAAGGCCAAAAGTATGAAGTAATAAACTGATTCTTCTGCAGATAATAAATATGTTTTTCAATGCAAAAGTTGCACCTCATCTTTTCGGCATGGTGTGTTGAATCAGGAGCTATGAGTTACATGACAAATGACAGAAGTTTCTTTATTCACCTTAACCGGAGTAAATCAGAAAAAATCAGCATACCTAATGGGCAAATAATAGAATCAGAAGGAATAGGAGATAGCATCAGCTGAACTGCAATGAGGTGGTTAACACTGCAAAGGAGGAAAAACATTCAAACTGCATTCACACATGGCACAGAAAACTTGGGCACAGAAGTCCTGACATAATAAAGAAATTAACTGAGAATGACTGTGCAAGTGGAATAATATGAGTCCATGTGATCAAACAATGCAATGCACCAGCTATCTCAAAGGACAAATGACAAGAAAAGCCTTTCCAAAGCAGAGTAACAGCAAAGCTATGAAACCTCTGGATTCATTCAGATCATTTCAGTCCAATGGAAATATTTACTCCAAGAAACAAGAGGTATTTCCTCACTTTTAGAGGTGATTACTTCAGGTATACTACACTATGGGGGTTATTTACATAAGGTAAATCCATTTTGCACTCGATGTGCATTTGAAAGTGCACTGAAAGTACACTTGGAAGTTTAGTCGCTCTAAATCTAAGGGTAGATCTGAAATGAGTGGAAGCTCTGCTGATTTTATCCTCCAATCATGTGCAAGCTAAAATACTGTTTTTTATTCACCTTGCATAACCCCCCCGGATCTACAGTGACTTTACTTCCAAGTGCACTTTCAGTGCACTTTCAAGTGCACTTGCAATGCAAAGTGAATTTGCGTTTAGTAAATAACCCCCTATATCTGTTACACAACAAAAGTGAAGTACCAGAGAAATTGAACAGTATTTGGCTCAAGTAAGCAACAAATTTGGCAAAATGCTGAATGTATTGCGCACAGACAATGGAACTGAATATACAGATGATAGCACACAGGCAATTCTCAGAAAGCATGGCATAATATTTTTAAATGCTGCACCATACAACCCAGAACAAAACAGGGTTGCTGAAAAAATGAACCATATTCTATGTGAGAGTGGCAGAACAATGCTGTTTGATGCAGATATGCCAACCTGGGGGTAAGGCAATTATGACCGCATGCTATCTCCAAAATCGATTACCAAGAAAATCAACTGAGAAAAGTCCATGTGAACTGTGGAATGGAAGGGCCCCAAATTTGAAAACGTTTTTGGAAGCAAAGCCTATGTGCACATCTCAAAAGAAAAACGTACAAATGGGATGCTTGCTCAAAGGAAGATGTACTTGTGGGGTACAGTGAATCTCAAAAAAGAATACAGCATTCTTCACCAAGACACAAACAAGGTAACCATCAGTAGAAGTGTAAGAAGAATGTTAAAATAGGGGTAAGTGGCGCTGCCTATAATGGGGTATCTGTGTGATAAGTGTGCTAATTAAGTGATTAAGGGCACCCGCTCCACAACAAGAAAAACTTTGTGCTTAAATAATGTCCCCACCTATTGTGTGAAGGGGCTCTAATCTGTAAAATGCCCCTCTATAGACTGTGTAATAAACCAATTGAATACAATATATACAGGTAAAAGCTCATAGAGCCAGCAAGCATATGTTTAGTACCCTCCAACCATCGAAAAACGTGTCTGGTTATGATAGGGGGTGTACTAAACAATCAATACTCCATGTGAGTGATTAGTGAGAAAATATTGTAAAATATTATAATTCATACAAGTGTGAGCATCCAGTCCATATATAAAAGAAAAAATATATATATAATCCCGGCATAAACTCCAATTCCAAAAGATCTATAAATCAAATACAGTCCCAAAAGAGGATAAAAAATATATAAAAATTATAAAAAATGTGTATATAAAGTTCCAGCAAAAAGATGGATATATAATATTCCAGCAGTGATCCAACAGTGTTCTTAATAGTGACTTTCGTGTAGATAACCAACTAATATCCAGTGACTTGCGGTGCTCCCCCTCAAGGATCCCCACTCACCAGCCCACTGCACCCCTGCAGGGGTAATAGGCATGAAGTATTAGGCCTTGGTGTGATCTCCTTGATTCCAATGAGGTAGTTCCTGGGTGCTCCCGCTCCAGACACAGAACCAATCCTCAGTATGGTCATCGGATCAGATGGATCTCTGGTTAGGGAGATCAAACAAGCTTGTTCAGTAGAAGTGTAATTGTCGATGAAACTTCAGTGTGTTCAAAATTTCATGAACTAACACAAACACTTCAAACTGAGGGAAATTCCACTTCAGTGTCACATGAAGATAAGCATAAAAGTAATACAGGAAAGAAAAAAAGACATCAAGTCACAAGAGGCCTCAATCAGGAAATCCACCAGAAATAATAAAGGCATCCAAGTCAAATGTCTGTCCTGTATTGCTCCCATAGCATTAAAACCAGAGCCAGATTCATGGGATGAGGTGCAAAGATTTTAAACTCAAGTTGCAGAAATCTCTTTACGGACTTAAGCAATCAGCTCGAGCATGGAATTTAAAAGTAAAAAAAAAAGTACAAGTAAACAAAGTATTGCTAGACGATGGAGTTATACAAAGCAGTGCTGACTGAGGATGGGCAAACTGTTGAGGCCCGAGCATGAACCATTCGCCAAACACCCGAATTTGCAGAATGTTTGCCGGGCGTTCGCCCCAATGAACACCCTACAATGCACTGAGCACCGCACAGTGCATTATGTGCCCTGATTGGGCAAAGCTTTGCCCAGTCAGGGCACAGTGTAAGCTGGTTGTTAGGGAACGGGGCGGGAAGCCAGCTGCCGAGTCCTTAGCAACCGATGAGTCATCAGCTATCAGTTCCACCACCTCTGGCGCAGACCCTCTGCTCCCTGCCCACCACTATCACTTGTAAACACAAAAGTCCGGTTTCTGTGTTTACAAGTAACAGCTCTGCACTGTGTGTGTAATGCAATCCTGGTATTTAATGACCTTTAAGACCTTTAATGACCTTTAAGTTCTGTAGGGCTTTATACACCCCCCTAGACTAAACAAGCAGGCAACCCTTGCAGTTTTGGTGCAGCCCCACGGCAAGGGCTAATTTAATAGTTCCCCGTAGTTGGGCTTTACATGTTTGTATATGTAGGCCTTTGTTTACCTGAGCTTAAAGTGGTTGTAAACCCTTTAACAAAAAAAAAAACAACCTGCAAGACAAAGGAATAATGAGCTAGTAAGCATAGCTTACTAGCTCATTATGATTTACTTACCTTAGATCGAAGCCCCAGCAGTGGTCCTCATACACTGCTCCGACCGGCGACATTGCTCCCGGAGTTACTTCCAGGTATCGTGGGCTCTGCCGCTGTGATTGGCCAGAGCCGTGATGATGTCACTCTTGCGCATGCGCGCTGGAGCCACAGGGAACGGCATACTAGCTGATGACGTCGGCACATGCAGATACAGGGAATATCTCCCAAACCGTGCAGATTTAGGAGATATCCAGTGTAGCTACAGGTAAGCCTTATTATAGGCTTACCTGTAGTAAAAAGTGGTTGTAAAGGGTTTACAACCACTTTAATATGCATATTAAACACATGTCAAATATGGCCATTCTGAGACTTCATTTGACCTGCCTCGTGGGGCATCTCTCTGAAAGCAGCATGTTCTTGTTGGAGATGTGTTAGCAAAGTAGCCAAAGCATGGTAAACGCCGCCTTTTGTGTTAGATCCATTGTATTTGAACTGACTACATGTACATGAGTCCTAACACTGGCAGCTCACAAATTCTTATCCTAATGGTCTCACTTTACACATCATGCATATGAATAATAATCAGAGACTCTGAGTCTCCACTCCAGTCCGCTGTAATATGTCAACTTATATTCAAGCCAGAAAGATTTAATCAACATGAAGTATGTTGCTCTGGGCTCGGCTACTTAGAGTAGACACTTGGTGTTTTCTTGTATAATCTTATTTTCTTTTCCGATGCCACAAAAATGAAAAATTTACATCTTTGGGGAATTGCAATTTTTTTCCCTTCACACTTGCTAGCAGTATCCCCTAAGGAGCCGTTTTCTAAACGTATTCTACACCCAAAAGAAAATAAAAGTGTATGATTTTCATGTACTCGCAGATTTCTGCACAAATAACAGAAAACCAACATCGTAACCAGACTCATAATTCCCCGCTAATGTTATTCGTTGGGTTTAGTTGGGGTCAGCAATGAGAAGCTACAGCGAACGTCAATTCGTATAAAATACGCACTAAAATAAAAATATGGCGAGCGAGGCAGAGTCGTTTATTTTTGCTACATGTTTAATAGTACATTCAAAAGACGAGAGCAGGAAAGGAGATGAATTAAAAGCAAACACGGGCGTCACTTTACCAAGGGGAGCAGTTTGCAGAATGAATTACTATTTGCATCCTTATATATAGTGTGTAAGATATTGTTTCTGATGTAATGTTTATAAAGTGAATACAACACTCATGCAAATAAGAAGCCTGAATTTAATACTGTTTTATTGCCACATATAAGCTGAATGGAATCTTAAATAAATGTTTCAAAGCAAACCTATAAACCAATCAGTCTCTTAAAAAAAATGTAACTGGCTGATGCAACGGGGACTGGAGGTGATGGGAAATCTCTTTAATGGGGCTAGTAACCCCTATTTTCATCAATGACAACAAAGGGCGGACCGACCTAGCGCATCCCCATAACACAATTTTATTAGATAAAAATATCAATGTCATACCTGTTTTGAGGGTCAAGCCCTCTTCTTCAGAGTGACTCAGAGTGACTCTGAAGAAGAGGGCTTGAGCCTCGAAACACGTAAGCTGTTTTGGACGCTATGAGGTCTTCCCATGCCATCATTTGAGCACTGTGGACCTGGAGGTAGTCTCATTTGCACCTTTTGATACACTTGTGGTATGGTAATGTGCTAGCTCGATGCACCCTCTCTTTGTTGTTGTTTTCCAGTATATAATATAATCAGGGGGCAGCAAGACCCTTTGCGCTATACCTAAAAGCCAGTCAAGTGGAGAGTTCACTAAGTCCTTAAGCACCACACTCAAGCACAGGATGTTATTCTCAGGCTTACACTGATGCCTACATCAATGTCTAGGTGTCAAATGAGGGGAAATACCCCTAGCAGAGACACAGACAGCAATTGGGTCTGACGAAGCTTGTTAACGCAGTATGATTTACCCATCCCCCGTCAACCACCACCCCAAATTTGTACCACTGCAAAGTCTCAGGAATCAGCAGCAGGGAGGGCCAGATCTGCGTGGCTACACCCAGGAGACTAAGATCAGTCTATATATGCTTTAAGCAAGTTTATTAACAGTGAAACAAAACACATCCAAATATTAGCAAACAGAAAACACAGTGAATGTGAAGATACATGTGAACCATACCCAAAGAGAAAACACCTAACAAGCTAACTATAATACTAGCAGATGGATCCTGGCAGTGTGGAGCAGGCATTACCTTCTGCAATAAGGCATGACCTGACTTTGATAGCAGCTATAATATAAATACCCGGCAAGTGCACACACACCTTGCCCTGGTATTGTCCTTGTGCCCTGCCCTGCAGCCTGTTTATCTGTGATCCTGATCCTGGACCTGAACCCTGATTCCTGTATCCTGTATCTTGAACCCTGAACCTGTTTGTATCTGTTTCCTGTATCCCTGGATCTTTGCCCTGCAGCCCGATTCCTTCCATCTTGTTCCTTGTCTGTTTACTCCTGGCCCCCCATCTACTGATCTCCTGTTTATGACACTGGCCTGGCTTGGCTACAATTCCGGTACTCCCTTTCGCTCCATATGCTGTTTGGTTTATTATCACTGTTTGGTTTGTTCAATCTGTTTGTATTGATGGTGTTTTCACATTTATATGCATTTACTTTAATAAACTTACTTTCACCTATTTATGTCTGGTTCACTCTGGCGCAGTCACACAGTTCTGGTCACATCTGGTTTATGACAGAGGAACACAGATAAACAGGGTAATACTGAAGATACAAGGAAGGGGCGGGGGATCAGGACTGGAATCAGGAACAAGGGGGAGTGGGTCCAAGGCAGCAAGGTACAGGGTATAGGTACAAGGCAAATGCATTATCAGGAGCAGGGTCAGGACAAATGGCAAGCAGTGTCTGATAAACAGAGAAAAACACTGATGCAAGAGGCACTAGAAGAGGAGGGACTAAATACCCTCCCAGCAGCCAGCATCAGGTGGAGACTAATTAGTGGGGGTCAGCTGGGAGACACCTGCTGGAGGACCCTGGAACTACAATGGCTCTGGGAACTCCAGTGCCATCAGCAGGTGATTAAGGTCCTGACACAGAGAGACCACTGTTTCCACACAGAAAAAAACTAACTGGAAGGCTTCACACACCTTTTCAGTTCTTAAGAAAATGGACTGATGAATATGAAAATGCACTTTAAATATCTTTGTTTTTACGCACTGGGAATGTATTTATATTATTTAAACTGAAAGTTTAATTGGGCTTTTAAGTGGGCTAATATTGTTATTGGTATAACAAAATGCTGTGGTGTGGAGACTTAGTTTTCAATGCTGCCAAATGTAACTTCTCCATACTGTACATCCGCATATCGTACACTGCGCTTTCAGACTGGAGAATCGATGAGCTGTCATTTCACATTGCTTGCCGTACAATAAACCGTTGCCTTATAAACCATTGCGAATGATGGTTCCCTAAAACATATCATTACTAATAGGCAAGTGGTATGACAGATCTATGGCTATTGTGTTACACTGCTGTTACAAGCCCATGGTTAGAGTAATAATTTATTTTCTGCATTGATCCTGTTTACATTGATCTCGCCTGACCTTTTGAAAATCGTAATGAACACAAATCCTATTTAAATGCCATAATTTCCTCCGGTACTTTCTGAAAGAAAGCCGGTTCAAATGGACAAGATCTACAAAACAATTGACTAAAATGTTAGCATTATCCTTATTAGTAGCAAACTTCTCCAGGCTTTGCGGGCATGTCATATATATTTTTGTAACAGGGTGCTTGGCTAGAAAACAATAATAAGAGAAAAAGTGGGAAATGTTTACAACATAAAATAAGGGTTAGGGTACCTCCAATAAATACAGTGACTAGATGAAGGTGTGCATTGCTTAAGTCCTCTTATCACTGGGTCTGCATGTCTGTAAGATAAACACACATGGTTTTATATATATATATATATATATATATATATATATATAACACCATGGTGGACTCATTTCAAGGTGAAATGATCTCCAAATGACACAGCACAGGGGTTTTGTATATTTTAAAGACATTTAAAATAAAAAATAAAGAATGAATGATTCTTCTGAAATTTCTAAATGTAGACTGTTCGCAAAATCTGTAAATTCTGCTCTGGGCAAACCAATTTGCTAATTTCTCCTCTGAGCTCTTCTCTTTGCTTTCCCCCCTATCTGTTGTGCGCTCTGGTCCTCTTCTCTGTGGTCTCCGCCATGCTCTCCTCCCCTATCTTCTGTGCTTTCCTCTCCTCTTCTTAGTGCTGTTCTCTATTCCCTCCTGCCTGTTGTACTCTCCTCTTTTCTGTGCTCCTCTCTTATTTTCTGTGCTCCTGTTCTCTCTGTGCTCTCCTCTCATAGTGCGATGCTTTCCTGTCCTCTCCTCTGTGATCTTCTTCATGCTCTCATGCTCTTCATGCTCTCCTCTCCTGCCTGTTGTACTTTCCCCTTCTCAGTGCTTTCTCCCTTGTGTGCTGTGCTCTTTTACTCTCTGTGCTCTCGACTCCTGTGTGATGTGCTCTTTTTCTATCTGTGCCTCCTCTCGTGTCTGCTGTGCTCTCCTCATCTCCATGCTCTTTTCCATGCTCTGCTCTCTCTGTGCTCTCCTCTCATGTCTTCTGTGCTCCCCTCTCCTCCATGGTCTTTTCCATGCTCTGCTCTTCTCTCTTGTGTGAGGTGCTCTCTTCCTGTCTGTGTTCTCTTCTCCTGTGCTGCTGTGCTCCCCTCTCTTATGTTCTCTTCTGTGTGCTCTTCTCACCTGTATGTCATGCTCTTATCTTTTCTGTGTTCCCCTCAACTGAGTGCTGTGTTCTCTTTCTCTCTGTTCACGTCTCTCCTGTTTGCGGTGCCCTCCTATTTTCTGTGTTCTTCTCTCCTGTGTGCTGTGCTCTCCTTTCCGAATCAACCGAGTGCTGTGATCTCTTTTTACTGTGTGCTCTCTTTTCTAGGGCAACAAGTTCACACTTCTGTGTTCTCATCTTCTTTCTGCTGCGCTCTCCTCTCCTGTGTGCTTTACTCTCCTATCTTTGTGCTCTCCTCTGCTCTGTGCTATGATCTGTTCTCTCCTGTGTACTGCGCTCTCCTCCTACATATATCACTTTTCAATAGCGCACAATATCACCAGAATATAGTAATAGTAATAATAATAGTAATTTCCATCTACAAAGGTTTTATGATAATCAGAGAATCCTGAAACTATTCATAGGCTGACTCTGAAGATTGAGCAATGAGTTAAACGCAAAAAAAGAGAACCTAAGTTTCTGATGAAGGGGGTGATACCCTGCAAACAGGCCAACCATGACAGGGACCACATACAGAGGTGTCTTTGATTTCTGACAGTTAATATACAATCAGGGAATAGTGAAAAATTTAAGTATATGTTGGAGGATCATGGATAGAAGCTCAGATAAACTCACCACTTGCCGACTTAACTTTAAATAAACGTCATTACTTTGACGTTAAATACCGGGGTTATGGCAGCTAGGTATCTTTATTTACAGCAGGCTGGCTGGCTTTCCCATAAAAGTGGTACCAGTGGCGCATTCCCCACGGGATCATTTTTAAAGGTGGCGGGAGAGGTGCCCCCTCTTGCGCCTCTTCCCAGTGTCTTCCAGGTTTACCTAAGATGTCAGTAAACCCAGAAGTGAGGAAGTGATCCGGTCCGATCTGTGGCTGGGCAGGAAGTCAGCTGAGGGCAAGATGGCCCTCACTTGTCTCTATGCCCTTGGAGTACCGGAGGGACCTCTGATGTCACTTCCGATTCTCGGCCATCAATTTTTTTTTTGCTTTTAAAGGTAAATGAGAGATCTGTGGTTTTTTGTACCCCAGATCTCTCAATAAAGAGGACCTGTAATGCTTATGTAGCATGGTCCCGGGTCCCCTTTGGTCTAATGAGAACCTCCAGTGTAGGGATGAGCTTCGAGTTCGAGTCGAACTCATGTTCGACTCGAACATTGGCTGTTCGCAAGTTCGCCGAACAGCGAACAATTTGGGGTGTTCGCGGCAAATTCGAATGCCTCGGAACACCCTTTAAAAGTCTATGGGAGAAATCAAAAGTGCTAATTTTAAAGGCTTATATGCCAGTTATTGTCATAAAAAGTGTTTGGGGACCTGGGTCCTTCCCCAGGGGACATGGATCAATGCAAAAAAAAGTTTTAAAAACGGCCGTTTTTTCAGGAGCAGTGATTTTAATAATGCTTAAAGTCAAACAATAAAAGTGTAATATCCCTTTAAATTTCGTAGCTGGGGGGGTGTCTATAATATGCCTTTAAAGGGGCGCATGTTTCCCGTGTTTAGAACAGTCTGACAGCAAAATGACAAAAAACCCATTTAAAACTACTCGCGGCTATTGCATTGCCGACAATACACATAGAAGTTCATTGATAAAAACGGCATGGGAATTCCCCACAGGGGAACCCCGAACCAAAATTTTTTAAAAAAATGACATGCGAACCGAACAGGGGGGTGTTCGGCTCATCCCTACTCCAGAGTTAGGGACAGCTGATATTCTTCTGTGTAGACTGGGTTACAAGGCATAGTGGGTGTAATGCAAGGCAGATTCATGGGCACCAGACACTTCTTGAATGCAAAGAGATTTATTTTCTCTTGAACAGAACTGCGGGAGAGAGGGTTTAGGGCCAGGACACCCTTTAATAGTTGCAATGTGAATTAGCGGACTCTGAGACTTCTATAGGTAGACAGCCATGCAGGGAAAGGCATCAAGCAAGACACCACATTGGCATGTGTAGGATCTCTGTCTCCTATGGCACAGTCTTATAACAGTTTCTAACACAAGTTGTAACGAACTTCTGTACTTCCTCTACAATCACTTCTTGTAGATCTTCATTCCACTGAGCTCCCATTCTCTCTCACTAGACTTGCTGATCCACTGCCACTGCATCTCCTGAGCTCTTCCAACCTTCTCACTGAGTATCTTCCTCAAGCGTCACCCCACTGGCCTGCTCAGTCCCTAGCTTGGCACACAAAGCTGCTCTGCAAGCGTCACCGCCGCTGGCTGGGTCCATAGCTTGGCACTCACAGATATTCCTCAATCTTCACCCCACTGGCCTACTCGGTCCCTGGCTTGGCACACAAGGATGCTCTACAAGCGTCACCTCCGCTGCCTGGGTCCCTGGCTTGACACCTGCTGAAGTTTCCCAATTCTTCACCGTTCCCGGATGGTGAGAATACTGCTCCGGTAATTGCTTCAGCTACTCACTGTGGTTCCGGGTAATAAAGTGGATGGTCCCTTAGTGGCAACAGCTTCCCTTCTACCTCTGACCATGACAGGTTCTCCAACTTATGGTTGGACTGCAAGTAGCAGTCCTAGCCCTATGCTGTTCTCTTGCTTCTGGATAGGTCCTCAGACAGCGTAGCAGCCAGATGTCCCCGGGATAGGCCTCAGGCTCTGGCCCAGCAGCTTGGGGCAGCACAACACACATCCACCCAGACAGCCGTCCAGGTGGCACAAAACCCAAATAAATAGGCTCTCCCAGCAAGCCAAGGGACCCAAGAAGATCCCTGCCCATTGGCTGAGATACCCTATCTATTCCTAATCTGTCCTTGCAATGCCCTCGTCTTATCTAATGTCACCAGATACCCGGCCCTCTAGTGACAGAAGAGAGAAGTGCAGCAATTCCAGAATTAGGGTGGAAACAATTGGCCAAGGCAACTATGCCTGGTAGGTAAATGTACTAGCAACCTTGCCTAAACATCAGATACACTTATTTCTATTACAAGGGGTGTTTACATTCCTTGTAATAGGAATAAAAGTGATTTAAAAAAAATTAGAGAGATAGTGTACAATAAAAAGTCCATCTAGTTCAATCAAAGAAAAAAAAAAATCCCATATACACAATCCTTCACCCACAGTTGATCCAGAGGAAGGCAAAAAACCCCAGCAAAGCATGAGCCAATTTGTTACAGCAGGGGAAAATATTCCTTCCTGATTGGATTTTCCCCGGATCAACTTTACCTATAAAGGTTAGTACCCAGTTATATCTTGTTATATAACTATATCAGTTAAATCTTGTACATTTGGGAAAGAATCCAGGCCTTTTTTAGAGCAATCTACTTGAGCTGGGCAGAACCACCTCTGGAGGGAGTCTCTTCACAGTAAGAGCTGTGAAAATGTGGAATAAACATTTCCATATTTGGAGATGAAATCTTTTTTCCTCTAGACGTAAAGAGTGCCCTCTTGTCCTCTGTGATCTTAAAGTGAATAACTCAAGACCAAGTTCACTTTATGGACCACTTACTGTATGTATTTGTACATGTTGATCATATCCCCCCTTAATCTTCTTTTCTAAAGAGGGAATAGATTCAGCTCCTCTAATCTTTCCTCAAAGCTGAGCTCCTCCATGCATCTTATTAGTTTAGTTGCCCTTCTCTGCACTTTCTCCAATTCCCCGATATCCTTTTTGTAAACTGGTGCCCAAAACTGAACTGCATATTCCAGATGAGGTCTTACTAATGATTTGTACAGGGGCAAAATTGAGACCTCGCTCTCTGGAGACAATACCTCTCGTAAAGGGATTGTAAACCCTCATGGTTTTTCACCTTCTGTAGTGCTGCAGCTCCCCAGCCCCCCAGTTTTACTTACCCGAAAGCTGTCTTTCTCTGGCCGGGAATGAGCACACCAACTCTAGTTGGTGTCTCGTGTCCTGATTGGATAGATTGATAGCAGCGTAGCCATTTTCTCCCACTGCTGTCAATCAAATCCAATGACGTGGGGGCCGAGTCCTGCTTTCTGTGTGAATACACGGGTGTCCACCAAGGAAAGCGTGGACACCCGATGTGGGGAGGAGCTGCCAGCGCTGCCGGGGGACCCCAGAAAAGGTAGATCGGGGCCACTCTGTGCAAAACGAACTGTACAGTGGAGGTAAGTATGACATGTTTGTTATTTAAAAAAAAAACAAAAAAAAAAACAAGGGTTTACAACCCCTTTAATACAAGAAAGGACTTTTCTCGCTTTTGAAAGTGCACCTTGGCATTCCATGCTATTATTGAGCTTGTGATCTACCAAAACCCGTAGATCGTTCTCCACTATGGATTCCCCCAGTTGTACTCCCCCCTAGTATGTATGTATGCTTAGCCCCCAAGTGCATAACTTTACATTTATCAATATTAAACCTCATTTGCCACTTAGTTGCCCAATTAGACAGTGCATTTGGGGTCGGCTTGTCAATTGGAGACATCCTGTAAGGACGTTATTCCACCGCATAGCTTAGTGTCATCTGCAAAGACAGAAATGTTACTTTTAATCTCAGACCTTATATCATTTATAAAGGTATCAAAAAGTAAGGGTCCCAACACTGAACCTTGGGGTACACCGCTGATAACCTTAGACCATTCGGAGTAAGAATCATTAACCACTACTCTCTGAGTTCTTTCTTTTAGCCAGTTTTCTATCCATTTACAAACTGATATTTCCAAGCCTGTAAACTTTACCTTACACATGAGCCGTGTGTGAGGGACTGTGTCAAACGCTTTAGCAAAATCCAGGTATACCACGTCCACAGCCACCCCTCTGTCCAAGGTTTTACTTACCTCCTCATAAAAAGAAATCATGCTTGTTTGACAACTTCTGTCTTTCGTGAATCAATGCTGTTTGTTGCTTAAAATATTTTTTTCCAGCATAGAACTCATCTATGTGGTCTTTTATTAAACTCTCCAGTACCTTTCCGACTATAGAAGTTAAACTAACAGGTCTATAGTTACTTGTTAAAGACTTTGATCCCTTTTTAAATATGGGCACCACATTGGCCCTGCGCCTATCCAGTGGTACCGAGGTATAGGGGGGGAGGTGCTGCGCTAACCAGAAGAAAGCTGTAAATCTCTGTCGGTGGTCAATTAATAAAATGACATAAAATCGCATAATAAATCGCATAAATAAGTGTTGACACTAAAAACATTCAAGTCTTAATAATCAGCATCATGTGTATGTGAAAAAAAGTGCATAAAAAATCCTTTTCAGTTGGTATATACTAAATGACAAAAAAAAAAAAAAATCGCATGTAAAATCGCATAAATAAGTGTTGACACTAAAAACATATAAATCTAGATAATCATGTGTAGGTACACAAAGGGACATAAACACTACTTCATGTGAATAATTCTAAATAAAAATACATAGAATAAATCAGAAATAACCATCAAAAACATATCCTTATAAATGGTGCAAAACGTACAAAGTGCCAGTGCTTAAAGGTGATCTAGATATCGCAAATAAAACACATCAATCCAACGCAATATGGATAATAAATAATATAAATAAATGTCCCAATAATAGTGATATAAAATATATTGTGCTGGCCTGCGAAACAAATGACCAATGACATGCCAGTAAGTGCAGCAAACTTAAAGTGCCAGTGTAAAAGTCATTGAAGGTGCAAAAGCAAGTTCTGGTGTATTCAACAAAACAACAGTGGGGTGTCTGGGATGCAATTCACTCAGTGTCCTCTTCGTGCATAAAACACTAATGTAAGCAGTGGCCCCTTACCTAGCGGTGCTAGGTCAACCGCATGAATTGTAGCTAAAACGCCAGGTCCTGAGCCTCCATCGCGTCCCTATATCCACGCTTGCCGGTGTTGGGTTATCCTAATGGCAGCTGATTACAAGTGGCTATGGTCCAATCAGGGGTCCTGGACCAGCGCGGATCCTAGCTCAGCCTCCACATCTCAGGTATATATGTACAGGAATATGCAGGACAAAGGTACTTGATAGTGAAGTATGTCTTAACCAGGTAATGCTTTATTAAAAAACTTTAAGTAGATGTACTCACATAAAAACAATGCAGAGCAAACCTCTCTCCTACGAGCAGCGAACTCGTTCTGTGTCTAGCAATGTGAAACAGCCTATTCCGTCCCTACGCGTGTCATCACCGATCACGTGACTTCTTCAGGGGATGTCCCTTTGTGTACCTACACATGATTATCTAGATTTATATGTTTTTAGTGTCAACACTTATTTATGCGATTTTACATGCGATTTTTTTTTTTTTTGTCATTTAGTATATACCAACTGAAAAGGATTTTTTATGCACTTTTTTTCACATACACATGATGCTGATTATTAAGACTTGAATGTTTTTAGTGTCAACACTTATTTATGCGATTTATTATGCGATTTTATGTCATTTTATTAATTGACCACCGACAGAGATTTACAGCTTTCTTCTGGTTAGCGCAGCACCTCCCCCCCTATACCTCAGTTTGATTTTGGGCTTATGTCTGACCCTTGCTTCGGTGCATGCAGCTGTCCAGTCGCATACGTGCGTTTTTACTATTTTTCTGAGTTCTTGTTTTCTTTTCTTTTTCCAATTGGGTAGCGCAGGAATATTCTTATTACAATCCAGTGGTACCATTCCAGTCATTAACGAGTCCCTAAATATAAGAAACAATGGCCTTGAAATTACGGAGCTAAATTCTTTAAGGATCCGTGGGTGGATGCCATCTGGTCCAGGTGCTTTATGTGCCTTTATTCTGTCTAAATATTTCTGGGCCATATCACTTTTGAGCCATTGTGGATCATTCGGGGCTGTGTCAATACCATCCCTATTATGGACATGAGCTCCCCCATGCTCCTTTATATACACAGAGCTGAAGAAAGTAATTAAAACATTTAACATAAGTCACACCTGCATATGTAAATGGTGTTCAAACCACACATGTGAGGTATTCTCACAATCATTAGAGCAAGAACAATAATTCTAGTGCAAGATCTCCTCTGTAACTCTAAACAGATAACCTGTAAAAATGTTTAAAGCGTTGCCTATGGAGATTTTTAAGTACCGTAGTTCGTCACCATTCCATGAGCGTGCGCAACTTTAAAGCATGACATGTTAGGTATCTATTTACTCAGCGCAACATCACCTTTCACATTATACATAAAAATTGGGCTAACTTTACTGTTTTTTTTTTTTTTTAAATTCATTAAAATTTATTTTTTCCCAAAAAATTGCATTTGAAAGACCGCTGCGCAAATATGACAGTGTGTGACATAAAATATTATATTGACCGTCATTTTATTCTCTAGGGTCTCTGCTAAAAAATATATATAATGTTTGGGGGTTCTATGTCATTTTCTAGCCAAAAATACAGATTTTTACTTGTAAACAATAAATGTCAGAAAAAGGCCTGGTCTTAAAATGGTTAACATGCTTGAGAGTGTTTTTTAACATACATTTAATTAAATTGTTATGAATATTTTCACGAGCAAGGTCAATATAAACATTTTAAGCATATAAATCTATTTCATATTTTTTTCAGAAATTGAAGAATTGTATGATTCAGGGTTAAACTGCTCCCTCTATTCAAACACCTTGGCCATCTATTGCAATAGCTGAAGATATATTTTCAGCTCATCACATTTCAATGCTCTGACACAACCTTTAAAGATATATATATAGTTCAGTCAGGTTTATTCAGGTACGGCGATGGCTGACAAACACTTAGATGTCTCTTGGTGAGATATTGCACATCTGTCATCACATGACAGTAAAGAAGGGAAAAGTCGATATTTTCTCAGCAAACTCTGCTGACCAGAACTTGAACGTGTCCCAGTGTCTAATACACACCAAAATTGTGCACAAATACTAAATTAACTGTAGAGAAAAAAATAGAGATAGATAGACAGATAGATAGATAGATAGATAGATAGATAGATAGATAGATAGATAGATAGATAGATAGATAGATAGATAGATAGATAGATAGATAGATAGATAGATAGATAGATAGATAGATAGATAGATAGATAGATAGATAGATAGATTTTGTTTAAATACAAAAGATGTGAAACTTGGAGTCCTTTTCTTAGAAATTCTGTTTAACCACTTCCCGCCGTCATATGACATCCTTGACTTTGAGCGGGGATATCTGAATGATGCCTGCAGCTACAGACATCATTCAGATATCATCTTTTAGTGCGATTCCCTACACCATAAGAAGGATCATAACGGCTGTTCCGCCGCTTGATTGTTCTTACGGGCGGCGAGAGGGGACTTCCCCCACCTCCCGCCGCCCTCCGGTGCTTCTACCAACCCACCGCTGTCATTGGTGATTCGGAAAAGGGATCCTCTGGCCCCGTATGGTGACCATAGAGATTTCCGTCAGACCAGATGGTCCCCGGAGTCTCTTTGATCGTTCGGAGGCCGGGCGTGATGTTTTGACGTCACGCCCGGCCTTTGCATTCAAACAAACGGTGCCGCCTCGGCTGGGAAGCCAGGATTGTTTCTTTTATTATTTTTATTTCAGGCTTCCCAGACTAGAGGTGAGATGTGGGGTCTTATTGACCCCATATTTCACTGTAAAGAGGACCTGTCATGCTTATTCCTATTACAAGGGATGTTTACATTCCTTGTAATAGGAATAAAAGTGGTTAAAAAAAAAGTAAAAAAAAAAGTGTCAAAATAGAAAAATGAAAGTAAAATTAACAATAAAAAAGAAAAAATTGTAATTGCCCCTGTTCCCGTGTGTTCGCACGCAGAAGCGAATGCATACATAAGTCCTGCCCATATATGAAAACGGTGTTCAAACCACACATGTGAGGTATCGCCGTGAATGTTAGAGTGAGAGCAAAAAAATTTAAGGCATCGCCTATGGGGATTTTTAAGTACCGAAGTTTGGTGCCATTCCACGAGCGTGTGCAATTTTGAAGCGTGACATGTTATCTGTATTTATTTATTCATATATCTATTTACTCAGCATAACATCATCTTTCATATTATGCAAAAAAATTAAAAAATTGGGCTAACTTTACTGTTTTGTTTTTTTGTAAGCATGAAACTGTTTTTTTATTTTTTTATAAATGCGTTTGAAAATTGCTGCGCAAATACCATGCGACATAAAATTGAAACAACTGCCATTTTATTCCCTAGGGACTCTGCTAAAAATACATATATAATGTAGTGGGAGCAGTTGATGGGCTGTGACCTTTCCACAGAACTGCTTACTGCACAGGCTACATGAAGTGCGCTGTGGCTGGTAAAACCTATTTTTAGTTCTAGGGGCACGGCAAAATGTGTTAGAGGGCATGGGCAAGGAAGAGCTGAGGCTGTTTTTATCTATCTTCCATCTATCTTCAGATGCTCAGCTGCTTGTGTATGGCATCCCTATATTGTATAGTTATATGCAGTGCAGTTACGTTGTTGCTCAGGGCGAAACAGCTTCTGGTTGAAATCTTCAGCCACCCTGTATGCTGTACCCCTGCTATGATCTCCATTAATTTCAATAGAAATCCCATCTGATGCCTAACAGTCTGGTTTCTCTTTAATGTCTATAAAGTCTGGTAAATGCATATGTTCTGTCAAATTAGAAAACTGGTCAGAAACTCCAACCACGTCACTTCTGGTTTCTTTAAACTATGAGTAATTGTAGATTTTGACGAATTGCTGTTTGAACACAACACCGAATACAGCACAGGAAGATTTCGCTGTTTTGACAGCACAGCGGCTAACGAGGCCAAACTTGCCGCCATGACGGATTCGGCCATTTTGTTGGCTAGTATTGGAGCGGAGTAATATCACATCTCATAATATCGTGCACCAGACTCTATTTGGTTGTTGGTGTTGTGTCCAAACAGCAATTCTTCAAAATCTCCAATTACTGATGATTTAAAGAAACCAGAAGTTAAGTAGTTGGAGTTTGTGACGAGTTGGCTGTTTTGACAGAACACCGGTACAACCCAAAGTATTCAAAATACATTATTGGCTTGGGGCTGTCCAGAGCCAGATATGCTGGCTGGGGACAGTGGTGTATATCACATACAGTATTGAGAATGCTAGAGGAGGAAGACGAGTAGAAAAGAATAATTACACTTAAAGTGGTGTTCCGGCCGAAATTATACTTTTTAAATAAAAATACCAATATAATACACAAGCTTAATGTATTCTAGTAAAGTTAGTCTGTAAACTAAGGCCTGTTTTGTTAGTTTATAGCAGTAGTTTGTTATTTTATAAACTTACAGCAGGCCGTGGCCATCTGAAGCCAGACTGTATTTCTTCCTGAATCTCATCCTTGCAGATCTCGCACATGCTCAGTGCAGCACAAGCAGTGTAATAGGTTTCAGGTCAGGTTTCCATAGCAACGGCAGTGTCAGAGGAAGTTGCCACCCCTTCCCAGGAGGCATTGCAAACAGGTAATGATGTGATGGGCCACGGCCAGGGAGGAGGAAGTGAAAAATGAATACAGCAGATATACAGTAAGTGCTGAGAATTTTTTTTTAAAATATCCAATTCATTTACAGTGCACAATTTAATGAGGGATTCTGAAGAGTTGTAAAAGTGGGTGGAACTCCACTTTAAGGATCAGATAATATAATAAGTATGATTCACAGACCACTAAACAATAGTGTTCAATGCATAACAAATTGTCTGTTGTGTGTAATCTCAAAGTATATGTGAAACTTTTCTTTAATTTTGGATAAATTAGGAAATGGGTAAAACCCCTTTGATGTATTTATTTCCTGCTGTCTCTGTACTGTATATATACCGCTTCCTCCCAGTCTGAATATAGATATCAGATATTCCAACCGCTGTTAACAACCAACAAAACAAGAAAATACTCGTTTGGTTGCTGAACATGGACTGTTTATTGAAAACATAGGTACACAGGTAATGCTCTGGACAATTATTATTATTATACAGTATTTATATAGCGCCAACAGTTTACGTAGCGCTTTACAACTTGAGGGTAGACAGTACAGATACAATACACTTTAATACAGTAGGAATCAGAGGGCCCTGCTCCTTAGAGCTTACAGTCTAAGAGGGAAGGTCAAGAGATACAAGAGGTAATAACTATGGGTGATGTGCTGATTGAGAAGATAAATGTACAGTTGTTAGATGGGGGCCAGGTAGGTTTCTCTAAAGAGATGAGTTTTCAGGGATCGTCTGAAAGTGGATAAAGTAGGAGAAAATCGGATGGACAATCCCCCCACCTTTGCATTAGAGGCGGGGTAGACTGTCCAATCAGCAGTGAGAGCTGTTGGAGGAATTCATCCCCACCAATCTCACAGCTAATCTACATACACATCCCATAATATCCAAGGCAGACAGACACAATAGAACATTGGAATACAGCCACTACCCCAAACATCCCAGCAAAAAGTACACAACAAAATTAGACAATATACAATGGGGTTTATTTACTAAAGGCAAATCCACTTTACACTACAAGTGCACTGCAAGTCCACTTGAAAGTGCAGCCGCTGTAGATCACTGCAGATCTGAGGGGAAGCTCTGAAATGAGGGGAAGCTCTGCTAATTTTAGCATCCAATCATGTGCAAGCAGAAATGCTGTTTTTTATTTTCCTTGCATGTCCCCCTCAGATCTACAGTGACTGCAATTCCAAGTGAACTTGTAGTGCAAAGTGGATTTGACCCCCAATATATATATATACTTTTAGGGCTAATTCACACAGTGTTGAGTGAGAATGTTGTGCATTGTAAAACGTCTGTTACCGTAAGGACACACAGAAAACAATTGTTTCCTATGTGTCCCATTCAGACGCAACCCAGCCTACGGCTGCAATAAAATGCAGACAAGCTACATTTTACCGTAGCCCACCGCACAGAATCGCATGGAACTGTACAGCAGCGCAGCACATCCAACTGTATGTTTTGTACACTTCAAATAAAGTTTGTACAAAAAACAAAATGGGAGCCGTGTGATGCGCTGAATCTCACACCATGCTGCCCCCTACCTCAGCCGGGAAAGGACAAGTGCCGGAGTGGTAAAGCGCTCCAGCAGCTGACCGTTATGGTGTGAATTCAGCCTTACATTTTTGTAAACTGAATGAGAAAAAAATCAATAGATTCCTCCATCCATGCAAAACAGCATGGATGAAGTAATATTTACTGCCAGCTATTGCATTCAGACAGCTGTGGCATGCATGGTTGTCTGAACATCTGAATAGTGACTGCATTTGATGGGATGCAGTCACCAGTACGTCAAAACATTTCCACCCAGCTCAGTCCATGTTTTAAATATACACTTTATTGACAAAAGTATTGGGACGCCTGCCTTTACACGCACGTGAACTTTAATGACATCCCAATCTTAGTCCGTAGGGTTCAATACTGAGTTGGTCCACCCTTTGCAGCTATAACAACTTCAACTCTTCTGGGAAGGCTGTTCACAAGGTTTAGGAGTGTGTCAAGTTGAGGTCAGGACTCTGTGCAGGCCAGTCAAGTTCCTCCACCCCAAACTCGCTCATCCATGTCTTTATGGACTTCGCTTTGTGCACTGGTGCACAGTCATGATGGAACAGGAAGGGGCCATCCCCAAACTGTTCCCACAAAGTTGGGAGCATGAAATTGTCCAAAATCTCTTGGTATGCTGACGCCTTAAGTGTTCCCTTCACTGTAACTAAGGGGTCAAGCCCAACCCCTGAAAAACAACCCCGCACCATAATCCCCCCTTCACCAAATAGTTTGGACCAGTGCACAAAGCAGGGTCCATAAAGACATGGATGAGCGAGTTTAGGGTGGAGGAACTTGACTTGCCTGCACAGAGTCCTAATCTCAACCTGATAGAACACCTTTAGGATGAATTTGAGCAGGGGCTGTGAGCCAGGCCTTCTTGTCCAACATCAGCGCTTGACCTCACAAATGTGCTTCTGGAAGATTGGTCAACCATTCCCATAGACACACTCCTAAACCTTGTGAACAAACAGCCTTCTCAGAAGAGTTGAAGCTGTTATAGCTGCAAAGGGTGGGCCAACTTAATATTGAACCCTACGGACTAAGACTGGGATATCATTACTTTTGACAATATAGTGTATATAGAAAAAATACCACTGCTAGAAAGGTAAGGTGAAACTGGCAACTAGCATCAAAGGTCAATATACATAAATTTCTTCAAGAAATATAAAACAGAAAAGCACAGCACCACAAACACAACCGATGTGTGTATTAACAAAATCAAACCTATTAAGGGACAGAATAAACCTAAAGTGTTGCGTGGATAATATCATATACTGTAAGCTCAATACCAACTAAATACATACAGTATAAAGCATGAATAAAGTCTGCCAAGATAATTGGGTGAAGAAAACAGTGTCCGTGTTTTGTCTGCCACCAAAACCAGCAACTTTACAGTCTCTTATGCCCCATACACACGATCAGATTTTCCGACAACAAATGTTGGATGTGAGCTTGTTGGCGGAAAGTCCAACCGCGTGTATGCTTCATCGGACATTTGTTGGTGGAATGTTCTCAAATTTTCCGGCAACAAATGTGTGTTGTCGGACTTTCCGATCGTGTGTACACAAGTCCGTCGGACAAAAGTCCAAAGTACAAATACGCATACTCGGAATCAATGCTCACCAAACACAACATTAGCAGAAGGAGCCCATAGGGTGGCACATGACTATTGAACTTCCTTTTTATCGGCTCGTCAAACTTCTTGTACGTCACTACGTTCGTTATTGTTGGCCAACATTTGTGTGACCGTGTGTATGCAAAACAAGTTGGAGCCAACAACCTTCGAACAAAATTCCACGGTTTTGTTGTTCGAAAGTCCGATCGTGTGTACGGGGCATTAGACTGTTATCACCCAAACAAATGTCCCCATTGGAAGATTTAATCTCTGTTCCAGATCCAGTGTTGGATTTCCCATCACTTTATATGAAAACATGAATCTTCTGAACAAGAACAGAGACATCAATAAAAGTCTGACAACGGTTGTAACCATTCCCTACTCTTTATAAAAATGTATGACCAACACAAGCTTGAAAGAACAACGTCCTTAAGTTTAATTCCCCTAATGACAGAGGTACACAAATGCCTCCCCACCAGGGGCGTTGCTAGGTCTACAAAAGATCTGGGGCTGGAGCCCATAGCAGCGTAGTAAAGAAAGTCATACGCTTGGGTGGGCATACACATGTATATAATATACGTGTGTGTATATATCCCCAGAAAGCCTCCCCCTTGCATCAGGATCCCCAGAGAGCCCCCCTTACATTAGGGTCCCCAGAGAGCCCCCCTTACATTAGAGTCCCCACAGAGCCTCCCCTTTAATCAGGGTCCCCAGAGAGCCTCCCCCTTAAATCAGGGTCCCCAGCGAGCCTCTCCTCCCCTTGGGGACCCCTGCAGAGACTCGGGTCTATGGGCCCCAGATTCGGGGCTATAGCCCCAAAAGCCACCCCCTAGCGACGCCACTGCTCCACACCATCACAAAAGACTTGGAGGAGCCTTAAACCCCGCTTTACTATTTTGGGTGTAGAGTTTTACTTTACAAGATTGAAAAGTTACTTCTTGATATACAGTTTCAATACTGTTCCATAAAGTCATGGCTAACAGGGAGGCATAAAGAAATAATGTAACATGGCAATTAAAATAATCAGCAACCTGGATTTCTGGAGCCCTGTGTATCCGAGATACTCTGCTCAACAATAGAATTTGGCAGGGTCTTGTATTTTGACTACCCAAAAATAATGGCAGCGCTTTGAAATAATAAGCCTCATTAGTAATTCATTTTATATTCATTGTGAGAAGCATCTATCATTGTGAGGCAGCGTGGCATTTACATGAGGCCCATTTACATCTCAATTGCACTGTAATCTAGCACATAATTAATACATCATCTTTGTCAAACACTCTCATTCTCCGAGAGTTACAGAGAGATCTGCAGAAATGTCACAGGAAAATGGCAAGTGAGGGTCTTAGGAGTCAAGCAGCAACCTGTTATTTAGGTTTTTGGGAAGTGGTATTGGTACAAGTTAAAGAAATAATCATTACACACATTGCAGTATTATTCAACAGCAGCCTGTCCCACCACCCACCTCCCATAAATACTCCATCCATGAAGTTCACATCCTTGAAAGTTCTGGTTCTTCTACAGCTGACAGCTACAAAAAGAAAAAAAAACAAAAACTGAACTCCAGGCAAACATCTAAATATACATATGGAATGATATAAGAAAGCTCATTTTACCTACCAAATTATTTGCATTTCTGTCCATCCAGTTCCAAGATTTACAAAGCCCCATCACATAGCCTAGCCAGATGACACCATCTTCTGTCTTACAGCCAGTTATTCTGTTCACTAGGGATGAGCCGAACACCCCCCGGTTCGGTTCGCACCAGAACCCGCGAACGGACCGCAAGTTCGCACGAACGTTAGAACCCCATTGACGTCTATGGGACTCGAACGTTCGAAATCAAAAGTGCTCATTTTAAAGGCTAATTTGCATGGTATTGTCCTAAAAAGGGTGTGGGGACCCGGGTCCTACCCCAGGGGACATGTATCAATGCAAAAAAAACTTTTAAAAACGGCCGTTTTTTCGGGAGCAGTGATTTTAATGATGCTTAAAGTAAAAAAAAAAAAGTGAAATATTCCTTTAAATATCGTACCTGGGGGGTGTCTATAGTATGCCTGTAAAGTGACGCGTGTTTCCCATGTTTAGAACAGTCCCTGCACCAAATGTCATTTTTAAAGGAAAAAATCTCATTTAAAACTGCTTGCGGGTTTAATGTCATGTCGGGTCATGGCAATATGGATGAAAATCAGTGAGACAAACGGCATGGGTACCCCCCAGTCCATTACCAGGCCCTTTGGGTCTTGTATGGATATTAAGGGGAACCCCGCACCCAAATTAAAATAAGGAAAGGTCCCTATATACTCTGAACAGCAGTATACAGGCGGTGCAAACAAGACAGGGACTGTAGGTTTGTTGTTAAGTAGAATCTGTTTGTAATTTTGAACATTTTTAACGTGTTTAGCTCCAGCCAAAAAATCTTTTCTAAGCTTTTTGGAAAACATAGGGAAGGGTTATCACCCCTGTGACATTTGTTTTGCGTCTTTCCTCCTCTTCAGAAGATTTCACCTCACTTTTTTGTCCCAATGAAAAATGTTTTTTGAAAATTTGGGTTTTTTTGTGGAACAAGGATTGGAAAGCATCAGTGGAAAGGAGAAATTGTTTTCCCATATTAACTCTTACATGAGAGAATTTCCCTTCCTAGGGGTAGATTTCATCTCACTTCCTGTTGTCTCCTTCCGTTTGCAAGTAGGAGTCGTTTGTAAGTTAGATGTTTGAAAGTAGGGTCCTGCCCTATATACTCAGCAGAAATTTGGGCCTTAGGTGTTGCTGTGGCCAAAACACTGTAAGCCCTCACAGGGCCCTGCTGTGAAATATTAGATCAAGAATTGTAATTACATGCCCCTGTTGAACAGGAGCTGAAAAATTAGGCCTTAGGCACTGGTGCTGGTGCCACAACACTGCAACCCCTCACAGACACTCTAGTTGGAACGCAGGAACGAGCCCTGCTGCAAAGTATTGCATCAAAAATTGTAATTACACGCCCCTGTTAGACAGGGGCAGAAAAATTGGGCCTTAGGCACTGGTGCTGGTGCCACAACACTGCAACCCCTCACAGACACTCTAGTTGGAACGCAGGAACGAGCCCTGCTGCAAAGTATTGCATCAAAAATTGTAATTACACGCCCCTGTTAGACAGGGGCAGAAAAATTGGGCCTTAGGCACTGGTGCTGGTGCCACAACACTGCAACCCCTCACAGACACTCTAGTTGGAACGCAGGAACGAGCCCTGCTGCAAAGTATTGCATCAAAAATTGTAATTACACGCCCCTGTTAGACAGGGGCAGAAAAATTGGGCCTTAGGCACTGGTGCTGGTGCCACAACACTGCAACCCCTCACAGACACTCTAGTTGGAATGCAGGAACGAGCCCTGCTGCAAAGTATTACATCAAAAATTGTAATTACACGCCCCTGTTAAACAGGGGCTGAAAAATTGTGCCTTAGGCACTGGTGGTGGCGCCCAGAACCAAAAATATTCTTACAAGCTATCAGCGTGATGATTGAGGAGGAAGAGGATAATTACTCAGGGATAGTCACTCAGCATCAGCATAGGCAGTCTTTGAAGGGATCTGAAAAAAATTATTCAGTTACATCAGCATCAGGTGCTTGGTAGCTGGTGGTGATCCAAGACTGATTCATTTTTATGAAGGTCAGCCGATCGACCGAGTCAGTGGACAGACGCACCCTGTGATCGGTTACCATGCCTCCAGCAGCACTGAATGTGCGTTCCGAAAGAACGCTGGATGCAGGACAGGCCAGTAGCTCAATTGCATACTGTGCAAGCTCTGGCCAGTGATCCATCCTCAAGACCCAGTAACCCAGAGGATTTTCGGTGGGAAAGGTGTCCAAGTCTGATCTTGCCCCTAGGTATTCCTGCACCATGTAAAACAGACGCTGGCGATGGTTGCTGGAACCGATCATACCTTGGGGCTGCGGACCAAAAAATTGTCTGAACGCATCGGTCAGACGGCCACCTTCTCCACCGCTCCTTCTTTGACTGACCAAAGCCTCAGCAACACGTTGTCCAGAAACAGGAGTTTGTAACCTCCCAGTCTCTGGGAACGCGTTGCACAGACCTTTCTGCAAGGCCTCCCGAAGATGTTTCATCCTCTGCTCCCTCTGCGATGGCAAGATAAGGTCCGCAACCTTACCCTTGTAACGTGGATCAAGGAGGGTTGCCAGCCAGTATTGGTCCTTCTCCTTGATACCACGAATACGAGGATCCTTACGCAGGCTTTGCAGGATCAGGGAGGCCATGCAGCGTAGGTTTGCTGAGGCATTCGGTCCGGAGTCCTCTGGGTCACTAAGGACAACAACGTCCGCAGCCACCTCCTCCCAGCCACGTACAAGTCCATGTGTTCCTTGGGACTGATCCCTTAAAGACTGCTGATGCTGAGTGCCAGGCTCCACCTCCATACTGACCCAATCTTCCTCCTCCTCCTCCTCCTCGTCCTCTTCCTGTGTGATCGGCGGGCACGCAGGAACACTGTCTGGATAAAGGGGGCCTTGAGAGCTAAGGAAGTCCTCCTCTTCCTGCCTCTGTTCTGCCTCAAGTGCCCTGTCCATTATTCCACGCAGCGTGTGCTCCAACAGGTGGACAAGGGGGACAGTGTCACTGATGCATGCACTGTCAGTGCTCACCATCCTCGTGGCCTCCTCGAATGGTGACAGGACAGTGCATGCATCCCTGATCATGGCCCACTGGCGTGGGGAAAAAAAACCAAGGTCCCCTGACCCTGTCCTGGTGCCATAGTCGCACAGGTACTCATTGATGGCCCTCTGCTGCGTGTGCAGCCGCTGCAGCATGGCCAATGTCGAGTTCCACCTGGTGGGCATGTCACAGATTAGGCGGTTCTTGGGCAGGTTAAACTCATTTTGGAGGTCCGTCAGCCGAGCACTGGCATTATATGACCGGCGGAAATGCACACAGACTTTCCTGGCCTGCCTCAGGACATCCTGTAAGCCCGGGTACCTGCCCAAGAACCGCTGCACCACCAAGTTAAGGACGTGAGCCAAACAGGGCACATGGGTCAGTTGTCCCTGTCGGAGGGCAGAGAGGAGGTTGGTGCCATTGTCGCAAACCACCATTCCTGCCTTAAGTTGGCTTGGCGTCAACCACCTCTGAACCTGCCCCTGCAGAGCTGACAGAACCTCTGCCCCAGTGTGGCTCCTGTCCCCCAAGCACACCAGCTCAAGCACCGCATGGCATCTTTTGGCCTGCGTACTTGCGTAGCCCCTTGAACGCCTACGGAGCACCGCTGGTTCCGAGGAAGAGGCCATGGAGGAAGAAGAAGAGGAGGGGGTGGAGGAGAGAGGTGTGTCACAATCAGCATTTTGGAGGCGTGGTGGCGGAACAACCTCCAACACTACTGCACCTTGTCCTGCATCCTTCCCAGCTGCCAGCAGAGTCACCCAATGCGCCGTGAAACTTAAGTAACGTCCCTGTCCATGCCTGCTGGACCATGAGTCAGCGGTAATATGCACCTTACCGCTGACCGCCCTGTCCAGCGAGGCATGGACATTGCCTTCCACATGCCGGTAGAGAGCCAGAATCGCCTTCCGTGAGAAAAAGTGGCGTTTGGGTACCTGCCACTGAGGAACCGCACATTCCACAAACTCACGGAAGGGGGCAGAGTCTACCAACTGAAAAGGCAGCAGTTGAAGTGCTAGCAATTTTGCCAAGCTAGCATTCAACCGCTGGGCATGTGGATGGCTGGGAGCAAACTTCTTTCGGCGGTGCAGCAGCTGGGGCAGGGAAATTTGCCTGGTACAATCTGACGTCGGTGTACCAAAAGCAGATTGCCCACAAGTACTTGGCTGTGACACACCTAATTCTACACCTTCATTCCTCTCACTGCAGGTCTCAGAGAGGACTGAAGGTCTAGTGGGGTTGGAAATCTCAGCTGATGAGGAGCAAGGAGAGATCCTCTTTGTTCTTTGGTGTGGGTCTTTTAGATATGCTTGCCAACGAACTGCATGGCAGGTCAACATATGTCTGGTCAAGCATGTGGTACCCAAGCGGGAGATGTTTTGGCCACGCGAGATACGCTTGAGATATATGTTGCAAATAGCAGCGGTGCAATCTGATGCACTCGTCTCAAAAAAGGCCCACACCAAAGAACTTTTTGAATAACGCGCAGAGACTGCAGCGCCCTGCACATGTGGAGCTTTGGGGTGTGATGCAGTCAATGTGCTGCCCTTAGGCTGGCCCCTGGAGGGGATCCTGCCTCGTTGGTGATGTGCCGCCTCCTCCTCCTCCTCCTCCTCCTCTCTCCTATCAGGCACCCACGTTGAGTCAGTGACCTCATCATCCCCTCCCTCCTCATCACTGGAGCAAACCTGGCAGTATGCTGCAGCAGGGGGAGCATGACTGCCAGATTGCTGTCCTTCTTGGGCACCCCCTCTGTCCGTGCTCATGTTACTGCCTTCATCGAGCTCAGTATCATCATCAGAGCCTTCCAAACGCTGGGCATCCTCCTGGAGCATGTACCCAACACTGTGGTCAAACAGTTCGAGGGAATCCTCAGGAGGACATGGTGGAGCTAGGGAAGGAGTCACTGATGACATTGAGCTGAGGGAAGAGGCCGCTGCTTTGCCAGACAAAGCACCCTGGGCATGGGTGAGAGAGGATGAGGAGGATGAGGACGGCTTGGTCATCCACTCGACCAAGTTTTCTGCATGTTGCGGCTCAACACGGCCAGCTGCCGAAAAAAATGCCAAGCGTGTCCCATGGCCACGGGCTGATGAGGATGCACCGTCTCCACGACCAGCACTAGACACAGAGCCTGCTTGCCCTCTCTTATTGGCTTGTGACTGTCTGCCTCTCCTTCTTGGCCTTCCAGACATACTAATGGCCTGTAGCTGCACTAAGCTGGGATAGAACACCTGTAATTTTCTTCAGGTAGCTTTATATACTGTAACCAGACAAGCCTGCCTGTCAGTAGGAAGATAACAGGAACGGATCTAGCTGAACACTGTGAGCAGGACGCACTGCACTAAATGTAAATAGCAGGAACGGATCTAGCTGAACACTGTGAGCAGGACGCACTGACTGCACTAAATGTAAATAGCAGGAACGGATCTAGCTGAACACTGTGAGCAGGACGCACTGCACTAAATGTAAATAGCAGGAACGGATCTAGCTGAACACTGTGAGCAGGACGCACTGACGCACTGACTGCACTAAATGTAAATAGCAGGAACGGATCTAGCTGAACACTGTGAGCAGGACGCACTGACTGCACTAAATGTAAATAGCAGGAACGGATCTAGCTGAACACTGTGAGCAGGACGCACTGACTGCACTAAATGTAAATAGCAGGAACAGATCTAGCTGAACACTGTGAGCAGGACGCACTGACTGCACTAAATGTAAATAGCAGGAACGGATCTAGCTGAACACTGTGAGCAGGACGCACTGCACTAAATGTAAATAGCAGGAACAGATCTAGCTGAACACTGTGAGCAGGACGCACTGCACTAAATGTAAATAGCAGGAACGGATCTAGCTGAACACTGTGAGCAGGACGCACTGCACTAAATGTAAATAGCAGGAACAGATCTAGCTGAACACTGTGAGCAGGACGCACTGCACTAAATGTAAATAGCAGGAACGGATCTAGCTGAACACTGTGAGCAGGACGCACTGCACTAAATGTAAATAGCAGGAACGGATCTAGCTGAACACTGTGAGCAGGACGCACTGCACTAAATGTAAATAGCAGGAACAGATCTAGCTGAACACTGTGAGCAGGACGCACTGCACTAAATGTAAATAGCAGGAACAGATCTAGCTGAACACTGTGAGCAGGACGCACTGCACTAAATGTAAATAGCAGGAACGGATCTAGCTGAACACTGTGAGCAGGACGCACTGACTGCACTAAATGTAAATAGCAGGAACAGATCTAGCTGAACACTGTGAGCAGGACGCACTGACTGCACTAAATGTAAATAGCAGGAACGGATCTAGCTGAACACTGTGAGCAGGACGCACTGACTGCACTAAATGTAAATAGCAGGAACGGATCTAGCTGAACACTGTGAGCAGGACGCACTGCACTAAATGTAAATAGCAGGAACAGATCTAGCTGAACACTGTGAGCAGGACGCACTGCACTAAATGTAAATAGCAGGAACGGATCTAGCTGAACACTGTGAGCAGGACGCACTGCACTAAATGTAAATAGCAGGAACGGATCTAGCTGAACACTGTGAGCAGGACGCACTGCACTAAATGTAAATAGCAGGAACAGATCTAGCTGAACACTGTGAGCAGGACGCACTGCACTAAATGTAAATAGCAGGAACAGATCTAGCTGAACACTGTGAGCAGGACGCACTGCACTAAATGTAAATAGCAGGAACGGATCTAGCTGAACACTGTGAGCAGGACGCACTGACTGCACTAAATGTAAATAGCAGGAACAGATCTAGCTGAACACTGTGAGCAGGACGCACTGACTGCACTAAATGTAAGTAGCAGGAACGGATCTAGCTGAACACTGTGAGCAGGACGCACTGACTGCACTAAATGTAAATAGCAGGAACGGATCTAGCTGAACACTGTGAGCAGGACGCACTGCACTAAATGTAAATAGCAGGAACAGATCTAGCTGAACACTGTGAGCAGGACGCACTGCACTAAATGTAAATAGCAGGAACGGATCTAGCTGAACACTGTGAGCAGGACGCACTGCACTAAATGTAAATAGCAGGAACAGATCTAGCTGAACACTGTGAGCAGGACGCACTGCACTAAATGTAAATAGCAGGAACAGATCTAGCTGAACACTGTGAGCAGGACGCACTGCACTAAATGTAAATAGCAGGAACGGATCTAGCTGAACACTGTGAGCAGGACGCACTGACTGCACTAAATGTAAATAGCAGGAACAGATCTAGCTGAACACTGTGAGCAGGACGCACTGACTGCACTAAATGTAAATAGCAGGAACGGATCTAGCTGAACACTGTGAGCAGGACGCACTGACTGCACTAAATGTAGATAGCAGGAACGGATCTAGCTGAACACTGTGAGCAGGACGCACTGCACTAAATGTAAATAGCAGGAACAGATCTAGCTGAACACTGTGAGCAGGACGCACTGCACTAAATGTAAATAGCAGGAACGGATCTAGCTGAACACTGTGAGCAGGACGCACTGACTGCACTAAATGTAAATAGCAGGAACAGATCTAGCTGAACACTGTGAGCAGGACGCACTGACTGCACTAAATGTAAATAGCAGGAACGGATCTAGCTGAACACTGTGAGCAGGACGCACTGACTGCACTAAATGTAAATAGCAGGAACGGATCTAGCTGAACACTGTGAGCAGGACGCACTGACTGCACTAAATGTAAATAGCAGGAACGGATCTAGCTGAACACTGTGAGCAGGACGCACTGCACTAAATGTAAATAGCAGGAACAGATCTAGCCTAATCTAGCTAACTCAAATCAAATGACACTGTCTGTCTCTCTCTCTATCAGCACACCGGAACACACTACACAGGGCCGCCGTGCAGGCGGCCTTATATAGTGTGGGGCGTGTACTAAATCCCCTGAGCCATAATTGGCCAAAGCCACCCTGGCTTTGGCCAATTACAGCTCTCTCTACTGACGGCGCTGTGATTGGCCAAGCATGCGGGTCATAGTGCATGCTTGGCCAATCATCAGCCAGCAATGCACTGCGATGCCGCAGTGAATTATGGGCCGTGACGCGCCACACGAATTTGGCGCGAACGGCCCATAACGTTCGCAATTCGACGGACGGTCGAACAGCCGATGTTCGAGTCGAACATGGGTTCGACTCAAACACGAAGCTCATCCCTACTGTTCACCCAGCCTGCTTATTACACAGTGAAGAAGCAGTTGCAGACTGACTGATGAGGTCATCTCTCTACTCAACTCTCTCTTCTTTACAGCTTACTTCTCCTTAACACATTGACATATCTGCTGATCCAGATCCCCTAGGGCACATAGAAATTGCTCCTCTGAAAAAGGGGGAAAGCCAAACCAAAAATAGTCACCAGGAGTCTCCCCCCTGATGCTGAAACGGAGATAACTTCTGGAAGCGGGTGACACTTGTGAGCAGGACCAGGACATCGTCTCCCACTTGTCCCTGCAGAGGGCTATATCTGCAAGCTCGTACGACCTCGCTACACAGGAGGTCCAACAAGTTTGGTAAGAGTACAGCCATTACTACTCTCCCGCAACTATCGGTGGCTTGGAAGTGTTCTTATACCTCTTACCTTTTCCCACCTTGATGTGATACATTAAAGGAACGGTTCATCTTCTTCACCCACGTTTTTTTCTTGTAATTCCGTTTCTCACGAACTGAATGTGGCGCTTTTCAAGCGTTTTTTGTTTTCAATCACATTTTCTGAACTTTTTACTTTTTTCTGTTTTTTATATATTTTCTTTCACGGAGATGTGTTATATTTTGTAATTTGTCATTTTGCAGCACTGTGGTTTATTTTAAGGTATATACTACAGCTTCGGGTGGCCTTTCAGGAAGCCTTGTTTGTTGCAGATTTAATTTTATTTATGCCAGCGCACTTTTTAAGTTTATTTATGGTTTATACACTTTACTGATATTTGAAGTATATTTGTTGCAGCTGCACTATGCACTTTTAACATTCAATTTATTGGCTGTTTTCTCATGAGCGCACTTTTTTTACAAAATTGCTTAAAAAATAAATAATAGTTGGATTGAAACGTGGATAGATTATACAACGCTCCAAAACTGTATGTGGCTATGTTTACACTGCTGCGACACGAAAGTTGTACGACTTCCGATCTGACTTTGCCCTGCTACTTCAGGTCAGATTTATATGCGACTTTAATGAACAGGATCAGACTTTGATCTGAATTTAAGATGATTGTGACCTGTCCTTTGACCAATTAAAAAAATTCCATTGCTTCTGGTATGGAGGAAACCTCACGCCGAATTTATAAAAAATAAATAAATAAATCAGCGTGGGGTCCCTCCCCCAGATCCATTGCAGGCCCTTTGAGTCCAGTATGGATCTTAAGAGGGAACCCCAAGCCAAAATTAAAAAAAAAAAACAGCGTGGAGTCCCCCACCCTTTGGTCTGGAATAGATTGTAAGGGGAATCCCCCATGCCAATTTTTTTTTAAATGGCGTGGGGTCCCCCCCAAAATCCATACCAGACCCTTATCTGAGCATGCAGGCTTGCAGGTCAGGAAATGGGGGGATAAGCAAGCGCCCCCACCGGACCATACCAGGTCACATGCCCTCAACATGGAGTGGTGGGTGCTTTGGGCCGAGGAGGGGGCTCTGATGGGGACACAGGCTTCTTCCTTACAACCCTAGGCGGTGGTTGTGGGAGTATGGGCAGGGGGCTTATCAGAATCTGAAAGCCACCTTTAACAAAGGGGCCCCCAGGTCCCAGCCCCCCCCCAAGTGAATGAGTACATAGTACCCCTACCCATTCACCCAAAAAAAAAGTAGTGTACTGTTACAAAAAAAGAGACAGTTTTCGAAAAGTACTTTATTAAAAATGAAGAATGTCCCCAGGTCATCATGAGGGGCGGGGTCTCTGGGGGGAACCCAACACCTTTTTTTTTTTAATTTTGGCGTGGGGTTCCCCCTCAAGACCCTTAGAGCACAGGTTACATGCCCAAAGTCAGATCAGTTAAGATGATAATCCCGACTTCCATTCAAATCAATGGGCTGAAATCATGCCCAACTTGGGCCAAAGTAATGCAGGAAGCATTTTCAAAGTCGGGACCAGTTTGTAATCTGCAGCTTTCCATAAAATATTATTTGTTCATTCTATCATGAAGGTCCTTGCACACATTTTATTATGGGGTGACAAAGCTCTGCCCTTGTCTCATGTTTGTTCTCCTGACTTGTCATTCTTTCACGCAGTTCCAAAACAGAGACTACAAGTGGCCTAGCCAACACACCTTTCAGAAGCATGGTCTACTGTTGTCACCATCAGGAAATCCACCCTGACAAATGCCATGCAGCTATCACTGAGCATGCAGAGAGGAAATGGCGTGCGTCGGGGGTGTGCCGGGTGTGCCTGGGCACACCCTAATCACCCCGTGTGACGCAGATTCCCCAAAGCCCCATAACAGGGCTCCTAAAAAATTAAATAATTTAAATAATAAAAAAATTAAAATAAAAACCTACTGACACCATCCACTGCCTTACTGAAACCAACCTCTGCCCTACTGACAAGTCCACTGCTCTACTAACACTGTCCATGTTTTAATACATTTGGGGTGCACACCCTAATGCAATAGGCTGCGCACACCTATGGCTGCTAAAAGGCTGTAGATCACCAGAGCTAATACAACAAAGGATAAAAAAAAAGTAAAAACAGTTTTAAAAAAATGAAAAAATAAATGCCTTTTAGTTGGGGTTTATATAAGTCTTTCCATAATCTAGGTCTTTCCTCTCCTAGACCAATTCATAACACAAAATAGCCACCTTTGTTTTCTCCTGGAAAAATGTACACCGACATTAACACAGACTCCAGCACAAGACATGACATACTGCTCCACAGTCTCTTTATTATGAATAAAAATGAAATATGAAGTTTTCTTAGCCAAAACTGCAGACCGGGTTAATTCCAAGCAAAACAAGGCAGCCGAGTATAAATCTGGAGCTCCTGTCTACATAACGCATCCAGACATTGTGCCTATGGGTCTGCTGGTGAATGAAGCAGGTGTGGGAGTTATGTCAAGATGACGTTTCGCCCAAAAGAAAAACAGGCACATTATTTCTTCGACTTAAAGATCGATAGAGCCAGCTGCAGTGCTAGTCTGGCTGAGGATGAAGGATGAGATACTTCCCTTGGAAAATATTCTTCTCTCTCTGTTGATCTGTGCATGGCCGAAGATCTGTGTGCCTGTGTATGTTTAACATTTGGTAAGCAGAGGGACCAATTTCTCATACTTCACATTACTCAGAATAAAAATATGCTGATCTAGAAATAACGTTGCCATACGCCTATCGAATTATGATCTATCTAGGTACGAGCAATTCGCAAACAAGCGGTTCATTGGCAATTAAACTATGAACAATGCAACACTCGTTAGAGTTCCACACTTTCCGAACGACTGAAAATGTAATCAGAAGTTCGATTAATAATAAATGTAAAACAATCTAATAAAAAATATCCGAAATAAGAGTGTTTCTCCAATCAAACACAGATATTTGATCAATCAGAACCAGTTGACAATATTTATCAACAGCTGATCATCCTGGCGGCATCAAAATCAATTGACAGCTCACTAATAGTCAACATATAGTTTATAAAACATCTTTATATAAGATAATAATATACTTTATTGTCATTTTATACAGTATCTCACAAAAGTGAGTACACCCCTCACATTTTTGTAAATATTTTAATTATATCTTTTCATGTGACAACACTGAAGAAATGACACTTTGCTACAATGTAAAGTAGTGAGTGTACAGCTTATATAACAGTGTAACCCTATTGAGCATCTGTGGGGCATCCTTAAATGGAAGGTGAAGGAGCGCAAGGTCTCTAACATCCACCAGCTCCGTGATGTCATCATGGAGGAGTGGAAGAGAACTCCAGTGACAACCTGTGAAGCTCTGGTGAACTCCATGCCCAAGAGGGTTAAAGAGGAAGTAAACCCTGATGGGTTTTACTTCCTCTTTGTTTCCCTGCAAAGGTAAAGCATAATGGGCTACTATGCATCGCATAGTAGCCCATTATGTGTCACTTACCTGACACAGGAGCCTACGATGTCACCGCTGTCCCCTCTTCCACGAAGCGTCCATCTTCCTTCCGGGTATCGCTGCTCCGGCGCTGTGACTGGCCGGAGCAGCGATGACGTCACTCCGGCGGGAGCCGTCAGTGATGGCATGATTGCCTTCATTAACAGCACGCTCAGTGCGCCTGTCCCGTTGTCTACGGCGTGCATGCGCCGTAGACATCGGTGCCCGTTTTAAGGAAAATATCTCCTTAACTGTGTAGGTTAAGGAGATATTTCTTGCACCTACAGGTAAGCCTTAATCTACTAAATCTGTAAGTGTTTACAACCACTTTAAGGCAGTGCTGGAAAATAATGGTGGCCACACAAAATATTGACACTTTGGGCCCAATTTGAACATTTTCACTTAGGGGTGTACTGACTTTTGTTGCCAGCGGTTTAGACATTAATGGTTGTGTGTTGAATTATTACGAGGAGACAACAAATTTACACTGTTATACCAGCTGTATAATCATTACTTTACATTGTAACAAAGTGTCATTTCTTCAGTGTTGTCACATGAAAAGATATAATAAAATATTTACAAAAATGTGAGGGATGTACTAACTTTTGTGAGATACTGTATATACAACAAAATGTATCATGATACTCTACAACAAAAATTAAACACTTCTCAACAAAGCCACACACATATACTCTTAGCACATGCCCACATATCTGTTTAAATATAACAAAATATAAAATGTTATTTAAAAAAATAAAATTCCACATATAACATCACCTTGTTGATCAATTTACTTACTGTCCACCAGAAATTTACAATTGGAAGATCAAAAAAGATTATTCCATGCACAATTCACTTAAAGTTTAACTAAACTCTATCTGAGCCCCACAAACTGAAAACGCTATTTAATTTATTTTTAATATTCACAGCAAACTCACCCATTCATCCATGTCTCTATGCACTTTTTTTTTATTGAGAAATCACTTTGAAAAATATCCCCCTCCCTCGCATTTTTAGCTGTGACCCTCTTGAGTTAGGGCAAATAATAAATGTAGCATTTACTTCCTGGAATCCAGGAACCTTCCTTAGCTCTAGCATGCAGGCAGGAGGGTGTGTTTAGCTGAGAAAGCCCCTCCCCCCAATAAAAGAAAAAAAATGCCCATGAAGACTCCTGGGATGTATGACCTCATTTTGGCCTACACCAGAAATCAGGAAGTAAATGATTTCAAGTAAATATGATATAAAATCTATTATAAAGAGGGCTGCAGATAAAGAGGAATAATGTACAGTGGGGCAAAAAAGTATTTAGTCAGCCACCAATTGTGCAAGTTCTCCCACTTAAAAAGATGAGAGAGGCCTGTAATTTTCATCATAGGTATACCTCAACTATGAGAGACAAAATGTGGAAACAAATCCAGACAATCACATTGTCTGATTTTTGAAAGAATTTATTTCCAAATTATGGTGGAAAATAAGTATTTTGTCAATATCAAAAGTTCATCTCAATACTTTGTTATATATATATATATTTGTTATATATCCTTTGTTGGCAATGACAGAGGTCAAACGTTTTCTGTAAGTCTTCACAAGGTTGTCACACACAGTTGCTGGTATGTTGGCCCATTCCTCCATGCAGATCTCCTCTAGAGCAGTGATGTTTTGGGACTGTCGCTGGGCAACACGGACTTTCAACTCCCTCCAAAGGTTTTCTATGGGGTTGAGATCTGGAGACTGGCTGGGCCACTCCAGGACCTTGAAATGCTTCTTACGAAGCCACTCCTTCGTTGCCACGGGCGGTATGTTTGGGATCATTGTCATGCTGAAAGACCCAGCCACATTTCATCATCAATGCCCTTGCTGATGGGAGGAGGTTTACATTCAAAATCTCATGATACATGGCCCCATTCATTCTTTCATGTACATGGACCAGTCCTCCTGTTCCCTTTGCAGAGAAACAGCCCCAAAGCATGATATTTCCACCCCCATGCTTCACAGTAGGTATGGTGTTTTTTGGTTGCAACTCAGCATTCTCTTTCCTCCAAACACGACGAGTTGTGTTTCTACCAAACAGTTCTACTTTGGTTTTATCTGACCATATGACATTCTCCCAATCCTCTTCTGGATCATCCAAATGCTCTCTAGCAAACCTCAGACAGGCCCAGACATGTACTGGCTTAAGCAGGGGGACACGTCTGGCACTGCAGGATCTGAGTCCCTGGCGGCGTAGTGTGTTACTGATGGTAGCCCTTGTTACGTTGGTCCCAGCTCTCTGCAAGTCATTCACTAGCCCCCCCCCCCCCCCCCGTGTGGTTCTGGGATTTTTGCTCAACGTTTTTGTGATCATTTTGACCCCACGGGTTGAGATCTTGATGGAGCCCCAGATCGAGGGAGATTATCAGTGGTCTTGTATGTCTTCCATTTTCTAATTATTGCTCTCACAATTTCACACCAAGCTGCTTGCCTATTGCAGATTCAGTCTTCCCAGCCTGGTGCAGGTCTACAATTTTGTTTCTGGTGTCCTTCGACAGCTCTTTGGTCTTCACCATAGTGGAGTTTGGAGTGTGACTGTTTGAGGTTGTGGACAGGTGTCCTTTATACTGATTACAAGTTCAAACAGGTGCCATTAATACTTGTAATGAGTGGAAGACAAAGGAGCCTCTTAAAGAAGAAGATACAGGTCTGTGAAAGCCAGAAATCTTGCTTGTTTGTAGGTGACCAAATACTTATTTTCCACCATAAATTGCAAAACAATTCTTTAAAAAAATCAGACAATGTGATTGTCTGGATTTGTTTCCACATATTGACTCTCATAGTTGAGGTATACCTATGATGACAATTACAGGCCTCTCTCATCTTTTTAAGTGGGAGAACTTGCACAATTGGTGGCTGACTAAATACTTTTTTTGCCCCACTGTATGTAGGAGGATTTGTTTAATCTCAGGCTAGTCACTTCACTGGGTATATGTAAGGGTTTACAACCACTTTAAATATAGAGATTTGTAGATTCTCAACTAGAGGGAGCTCTCAGTAGGTCAGTGGAATTACTCTATTTCATGCCTAACAAGATATATAACTATACAGGTGGGGCTTTGTCTTCAATGAGCCAGCCAATTTATAGAGTTCCATTGCGGGCAGGAGCAGTAAAGCACAACCTTTGTGTAGCACTACAAAACAGGAAACAGGGCCTTTAAATGTAATAAAAAAATATGACTGCCCCACGTACATATACTATATATATATATATATATATATATATATATATATATATATATATATATATATACTAGAAGATGTTTTTTTAAAATATGAACGCATATTGATATCATTATTTAAATAAAGCCAACGACACCCACTTCCATCCTTCCTGAGTACTCCACCCATCTCCCCCACTCAAATATGACTAGTGGTGATGGGTGGAACTTTCTCCTGCACTGAATGGTGCGCATGTAATGACCTGTGAGAACCATTCAATGCGTATGCTGAGTCCAGGCTGACACAATGACATATCCTCAGGGGCGGGTCTATGAATGCCTGGACTCAGAGGAAGGAATGACACTGGTCGTCATTCAGCCTGGAAGTCTAGTGGCAAAAGCACATTACTCTGGGTAACAGCACCACATTTTATTTTTAACAATGTTGGCTTTTGAATTTTACATTAAAAAATGGATCTCTACTTTGAATCAAACTGATTTCCAAGATAATCTAAAAAAAAAAAAAACTGAACAAACTACACATCCTTTTTAATTAACATTTATACAGCAACACAACAACCCAGAAGTGTCTTTTTAAAACAACAAATGCAAGTAGATGTGTTCCTAACATTTATGTATAAGGAAACGGTGAGCTGAATCACACATTTATGCTGCGATAGCATCATTTCATTATTAATTTATCTAATGAAGCATATTATAATGATTTTATCACGTCATTATTTATTAAAAGTACTTTTATTGTGGTCAATGCTCATAATTTTTCATGATTACATCTGCTGCTGTGTTACGCAGAACATTATAAATCAGTCATTAATATTAAATCAATGTGCTTTGGCTATACACACAGAATAGGAATTACACTGTTACTGCTTTGTGTTAAACAGTCATTGATCAACATTCAGTGCAAGAAGTTTTAAAGGCCACTAAACCGGGATGCTGAACTTTTTAAATATGAATATGGAATTTAAAGTAAAACATCAATTTAGATATGAAAAATATCCACTCTAGGTCTTCTGTGTACATTTCAAAGATTTTTGAACTTTGTTGCAGATCTTTAACCACTAACCACCATCTTTAACCACCATTTTTTCATTTTTTTCAAATACATGTTAAAATCAGCATTTTTTGCTAGAAAATTACTCGGAACTCTTAAACATTATATATTTTCTGAAAGCAGAGTTCCTGGAAAATAAAAAGGTGGCTGTTGCAATTTTTTTATGTCATGGGATATTTCTGTAGTTGTTTACCAAATGCAAATTTTTAGTAAAAAATACACTGACGTGAATTTTAGTATACACGAACACAATATAATACCCACTTTTTTTGGTAAAATGTAACCTCTTCAGCCCCGGAAGGTTTACCCCCCTACCTTACCAGGCCATTTTTTACGGCGTTACTTTAACTGTCTATTGCGCGGTTGTGCAACGCTGTACCCAAATAAGACCAATGCCCTTTTTTCCCACAAATAGAGCTTTCTTTTGGTGGTATCACCTCTGCGGTTTTTATTTTTTGCATCAAGTTATAATGGCATAGGCAGGACAAAGGACCCGACACGTTTCGTCTCAGTCAGACATCATCTGAGGTCTCAGTCAGATGATGTCTGACTGAGACGAAACACGTCGGATCCATTGTCCTGCCTATGCCTTTTTAACTTGGTTCATCATTCAATCAATGTCTTTTGATGGTTACCACCAAAATGTGAGTGTTCTAACCATTTTTTTAAATGGATACATTTAGTATACGGTTTTACACTATGTTGAGTCTTCTTTCCTTTCTCCTTGGATCTATGTCCCAATGGAGCACTGTTGAGAGGATCTCGACTTTGACTCTGAAGTGCCTTACTATGCTGGCTTCGGTGGCTGTTGAGTAACCCTCCCAATTACCATAAGATCAATTGGAGAAGATTGCAGCAAGCCATCTCTACCTAGGTATTGATATACCACTGCCTGTCTCACCCATTTAGTATAAACTGAATAGGGTCCATAATTCCGGTAAGCCTCCTTATATCCCATTTGGTGGCAGAAGTTTTTCACAGTGGTGATCCTTTTCTCTTATCTTTTGGGTGATAGATCATCATTATTTGGAAGCACAAAGTGGACTTACCTATATGAACTATATAGAAGTTCTCCTATTGTGTTATTTACCTTTTCACATTTTTTTCCATTCAATTTTTGGATTCACTACTATCAATGATTGTGTATTTTCATGTTTAGCGCTGCACTTTTTATATTTATTCATTAATTTAGGCCATGTATTCTGCTACATATTTTTGATTAAAAAAACTCCCAATAAGCGTATATTGATTGGTTTGCACAAAAGTTATAGCGTGTACAAACTATCGGATAGATTTATGTTATTTATTTTTTTTACTAGTAATGGCAGCGATCAGCATATTTTAGCAGGACTGCGACATTACGGCAGACAAATCGGACTCTAAGTGACACTTTTTTGGGGACCAGTGACATTTTTACAGTGATCAGTGCTAAAAAAAATGCACTATCACTGTACTAATGAAACTGGCAGGGAAGGGGTTAACATCAGGGGCGAATAAAGGGTTAAATGTGTTCCCTGGGAGTGCTTTCTAACTGTGGGGGGGGGGGGTGCTTTGACTAGGGGAAAACAAAGATCCATGTTTCTGAGACAAGATCTCCATCATCCCGTCTCACAGAAAGTCTGCCTCTCCTCTCTCTCGCGTGCCCCAGACCCAATGCATGAAAAGCAAGGTCCATAAAGACATGGATGAGCGAGTTTGGGGTGGAGGAACTTTACTGGCCTGCACAGATTCCTAACCTCAACCAAATAGAACACCTTTGGGATGAATTAGAGCGGAGACTGTGAGCCAGGCCTTCTCGTCCAACATCAGTGCCTGACCTCACAAATGCACTTCTGGAAGAATGGTCAAACATTCCCGTAGATACACTCCTAAACCTTGTGGACAGCCTTCCCAGAAGAGTTGAAGCTGTTATAGCTGCAAAGGATGGGCCAACTCAATATTGAACTCTACGGACTAAGACTGGGATGCCATGAAAGTTCATGTAAATGTAAAGGCAGGCGCCCCAATACTTTTGGCAATATAGTGTATGTCCAGTCTATGACTGTCTCCTGAAGCATGTCCCCAGTCTCCAACAACTGCTATAGCATGCTCACAGTCTCTGAAAGTGTCCTGAAGCATGTCCACGGTCTATGACCAGCTCTTGTATCATGTCTGCAGTCTCGGACCATCTCTTTTATAATTTCCACAGTCTCTGATCATCTCTTGTATCGTGTCTGCAATCTCTAACCATCTCTTGTATCGTGTCTGCAATCTCTAACCATCTCTTGTATCGTGTCTGCAATCTGACCATCTCTTGTATCATGTCTGCAATCTGACCAGCTCTTGAATCATGTCTACAGTCTCTAACCATCTCTTGTATCATGTCTGTAATCTGACCATCTCTTGTATCGTGTCTGCAATCTGACCATCTCTTGTATCGTGTCTGCAATCTCTAACCATCTCTTGTATCATGTCTGCAATCTCTTACCATCTCTTGTATCGTGTCTGCAATCTCTTACCATCTCTTGTATCGTGTCTGCAGTCTCTAACCATCTCTTGTATCGTGTCTTCAATCTGACCATCTCTTGTATCATGTCTGCAATCTGACCAGCTCTTGAATCATGTCTGCAGTCTCTAACCATCTCTTGTATCATGTCTGCAATCTGACCATCTCTTGTATCGTGTCTGCAATCTGACCATCTCTTGTATCGTGTCTGCAATCAGACCATCTCTTGTATCATGTCTGCAATATCTAACCATCTCTTGTATCGTGTCTGCAATCTCTTACCATCTCTTGTATCGTGTCTGCAATCAGACCATCTCTTGTATCATGTCTGCAATATCTAACCATCTCTTGTATCGTGTCTGCAATCTGACCAGCTCTTGAATCATGTCTGCAGTCTCTGACCTTCTCTTGTATCGTGTCTGCAGTCTCTGACCATCTCTTGTATCATGTCTGCAATCTCTGACCATCTCTTTTATCATGTCTGCAATCTGACCGGCTCTTGAGTCATGTCTGCAAACTCTAACCATCTCTTGTATCGTGTTTGCAATCTCTGACCATCTCTTGCATCATGCCCATAGCCTTTGACTACATCCTGTTGTGTGTCTACTGTCTCTGGCTCTGAATATTCACTGAATTTTATGAGCGGCCCTTTAGTGACATCAGGGGCTGCACTTGAGGCCCTCTATATCAAATACCTTGACCACCACTGCTCTAAAGGCTAGCTATAAATTGAGGCGGTCGCCATTTTTGTCTCCTTCCCTGCCAGACAGGGCTATGCTGTGTGGCAGAGCTGTGTAAATCTCATGACTGGATGGACAAAAACACAAATCCTTTGGCAGGTAAAACAGTTCCCATACATCTGTGTATTTAGCTGTTTGCTTGGAGTTCCACTTTAATGCATATTTCATGGCCGAAGCAGCTCTGCAATACAGCCCTTGATAAATGAATGTCAAATTGTTATATAAAGACTTCCATTCAGCATAAAAAAAGACACAGAAGAATAATTTCTACAGAATGATAATCTTTCACTGAAGGGTTTGCTGGATGAATGGGTTTTTCCTGGAGATCTTAAAGCAGCTTGTTTTGGATGACAAGTAAAAGCTCTTTCAGATGGAGCGAACGGTTCTCGTGTTTACTAAGACATTGGAAGTCGTTTTGCTCCAGCCAAATGCAATAATACTTGCAGCATATTTTGTCTTTCTGCCCAGCACTGCTGTAATGAGCCGTGTTAAACTGACTGGGATTTCTCCACATCACGCCGTTGCTATTAACGTGACTATTTGATGCAATTCACTTCTGATGTGAACACATGCGGAAAGCGGGCTATGATGATGGTCTTTCTAAATAACAGCCTTGATCTACTATCCCCGGGCAGCAATAATCTTCCATCTGCTTCTTAGATTTCTTATTCAAGTAGGCTGTCTTACTTTAACCTTCAAAGCCCCACAAGTGTCCATTTCACTTTCCCGGAGACGCCGCAGAGACCGTCAGATTAAAGGGGGATTCCAAGTCTATGAAGAGAGTAGGAAACCTCCTTCTCTGAAACTTGTGTAAACTAGGAAGGGCTCTGGGATGAGCCGTAATCAAGACAAGCTTGAATAAAATGATAAGCAAAGGGCATACAGGACAGGGTGGAAGGAAAACCAGGCAGTAGTGGGATAAATTAGGGGTTGGGGATGAAAGGTCAGAACTCTTACCTGACTTTACGAGCAGACAGGGTTATAGGGAGGAGCAGGAGTAATAGTAGTTGAGGGGAGGAGTGAAGGGGCATAACTTGCAGTCTGGAAATCGTAGGAGGAACGTCCCACCCTGGTGACGTTGTCTGCTCGTAGTTATAGGGTTATAGGGAGGAGCAGGAGTGATAGAAGTTGAGGGAAGGAGTGAAGGGGCATCACTTGCAGTCTGGAAATCGTAGGAGGAACATCCCTCCCGCCCTGGTGACGTTGTCTGCTCATAGTTGCTGAAGAGGGTGGACGTTGGCAGTTGGGGTCCTTGATGAGGCTCTAAAACATGGGGTGTATTGATGAAATGATGGGACCCATCTGGTTTTGTTCAGTTTAGACTGACCGGGTAGTTAGTAGTAGGTGGTTGGGATTTGTGGTCAGTAAGGATAGTCCTCCAGGCGGTGTTTGGCGGCTGGGAACAGAACATGGCTTAAAGTGATTGTAAAGACTCGCTTTTTTTAACTTTTTTAAAATAACAAACATATCATACTTACCTCCACTGTGCAGCTCACTTTGCACAGAGTGGCCCAGAACATCCTCTTCTGGCGGCTCTCGAGGCTCCTCCCCGCATCAGATAACCCCCTAGGAAAAGCGCTCTCCCGGGGGGTTACCTTGCGGGCAGGCTCCCGAGTCCAGCATTTGCGCCCACAGACACGAATGCCGGACTTGTTCCCCGGCGCCCACGTCATTGGATTTGATTGACAGCAGCGGGAACCAATGGCTGCACTGCTATCAATCTATCCAATCAAGAGCCGAGAACCCTGGGTAGAGGAAGAGCGCGTCTCCGGTGTGTGTAATTCCAGGGTTCAGGTAAGTAAAACGGGGGGGGGGCTCGGGGGCCAGTCACTGCCAGGTGTTTTTTCACCTTAATGCATAGGATGCATTAAGGTGAAAAAACACGAGGGTTTACAACCCCTTTGATGGTATCATAGACTCAAAATTTGTAGGAGATGATGTTGTGGATCTGCAACCATTTCTTCTTCGATACGGATTTTTTTAAAATGTTTTATGTTATACATGTTTTTTTGGTTTAAAAAAAAGGCTGAACCGGCCATTTAACCCCAACAGTAGGCAGCCCCATTAACCACTTGACCTTCAGACCTATCTCTGACACTTTTCTTTACATGAAAAAATCTGTATTTTTTGCTAGAAAATTAATTAGAACCCCCAAACATTATATACTTTTTCAAAAGCAGAGGCCCTAGAGCAGGGATATGAAATGTGCGGACCTCCAGCTGTTGCAGAACTACAAGTCCCATGAGGCATGGCAAGACTCTGACAGCCACAAGCATGACACCCAGAGGCAGAGGCGTGATGGGACTTGTAGTTTTGCAATAGCTGGAAGTCCACTAAATGCATATCCCTGCCCTAGAGAATAAAATAGTGGATTTAGCAATGTCAGGGTTATCTGCACAGTGGTTTTTCAAATGCAATTTTTGGTAAAAAAAAAAATTGTTTTTAATTTGAATGCAATGGCTCCCACTGCTGCCGAAAGCCAATCAGGAGTGTGAGTCCCCAGAGAGACAAGGCTCTCGTGGACATTGCTGGATTAAAAGGGGGGCTCAGGTAAGTATTAGCGGGGGGGGCTGGGGGGCTGCTGCACACAGAAGGTGGTGTACCTACATGCATAGAATGCATGAAGGTAAAAAAAGACTTTGTGCCTTTACAACCACTTTAGGTAATTTTAACGGGTCTTGTCCCTTCTCCAGCCTTTGACTTTACAATGATAGAAGCAGTAGACCGATGAGCTCATCTCTCTATCACTCTGTTATCTAGTCCTATTAGTGTGTGTCTTATTAACACATAAGCACTGCATTAGCATCTTATGCTGCTTTCCCTCTTGCAGTCTAATCTGTGCTGTAAATGGGGCCAAATGAGCTTTTGCCAATTCAAATTCAGGTACTTGCCTTACTTTAAACACATATTTAATAATATATCAATGAATACAGAGTTCCATTATTTTGCGTCTTTTATATCTGCCCCGGGTTCACTTTAAGATTATGCCAGAAAATCGTTTTAGGATGCTGGACATAGCACAGGACAGTTTTCATTAAATAATCTGTTTTCTGATACCAACAAAGCCCTCCTTTGATTCTGGAAAGCTGTCAATACAGAATCAACGTATAATTATGTGTTTTAATTATTCAGCATTACCTGCTGTGTTTTTAGACACGTTAAATCTTTCATGAGCTTTCAAAACAGTGTTTCAGGTCTGTGAAATGGCTAATGAAACGCGGGGTGTGTCTGGATGGATCCGTTCATGGAAGATTCTGTATTCTACAGCCTGTAGCCATTAAATACTAATATAGGACTGAGCAGAAGGCCACCGGCCAGACCGCAGTGATCATCAAACTAAAGCATCATTTATTTAAATATTTCCAGATGAAACATACTCTTTTATGGAAAGAGAGGCATTTACATTTCTAATGCAATTTGCTTAATTGTGTTTTGTTTCTCCTTCAGAAATATAATTATTGAAACGGAAGAAGGTTACAATGATCAGGAAGTCCCTTGAGATATAACATTGTGTACAACTTATCTTCATTTGTAGACTGTTACAAAGAGACGTGAGGCTTCTATTTCCTGTACTTTTCTTTCAAGTTTAGAAGTTTGTTTATTAACCGCTTGCCGGCCATATAACTTACATATAAGGCGGCTCTGCTGCGCAGGCTTACGTACCTAGTATGTGATCCTCCACTTCTGGGTTTGGGGCGCACATGTGCGCCGCCAACGGGCCGCTCCCATTGTGATCATACAGCATTGTTCGGGTACCACGGACTCTATGTCTGCTGGCACCCGCCGATCATTTAGCACAAACAAGGTCAGTAGGAAAGACATGGATCAATGCCTTCCCCTAGAACAATCACCATGACTTTCTGTGCTGAACGCTGGCGCTTCTTCATTGGCTTCAAATGCTTCCAGCAGATCAGAGCAGACTTTCACACTTCTCTCCTTCAAATCTGGGGTCACCTGCTGAGGTAATCACTTTGCACACATTTTCAGATACCCTGAGTCTTCCACAATCTTCTGTATGGCATTGAGACCACAGTCCAGTTGTGACTTGTCTGTCCACCCAAATCAATTTGTCTTCTCACTGACAAATTATATCAGAGGTCACAGTTGATGGTCTCCCATTGCGTGGTTTGCTTTCAATGTTGGTTACCCCTTCTTTAAACTTCTTCATCCATCTGTGCATATTGCTCGTGTCAATGGATTAATCTCCATAATTATTCTGCAGTCCCTAAGTTGATGGGGACAAGGGCCTCTTCCCGATAACCATGGGCTGTCGTTGTCAGGGTCTCTGGGTGGGTGCTTATTGGAATCTGTAAGCCCCCATTAACAAGGGGATCCCCAGATTCCCCCTCCCCCCTATGTGAATGGGCATTGTACCCAATACCCATTCACCAAAAAGAATATCAAAATGTAAAAACCACAGGAAACAGTTTTTGACAAGTCCTTTATTAAAAAATTAAAAAGTGTCCCTCGATGTAAATCCATTGTCAATCATGATGCCCGTCGGATCTGAAAAATAGAAAAAAAATTAAAACGCTTCCACCTCCTGGTGACAGCTCTTATATAGGCAAGGGGCAGGGCCACGCGGTTAGCCGGTGGCACCGTCCCCTTCTGAGGTCACGTGATGTCATGTGACCCAACACCCAGTAATAGAGGGGGGCGGGATCTGGGCCCCCCTTGTCAAAGGGGGCTTCCTGATTCCAATAAGCCCCCCATCCACAGACTGCGACAACCACAACCCAGGGTTGTGGGGAAGAGGCCCTTGTCCCCATCAACTTGCCAGGCTGCATGCCCGGATAAGGGTCTGGTTTTAAATGGGATTTCTTTTTTTAGAAATTTCAGTTTTGCTGTAGCATGTTCTGTATATGCTACAAATGTGCCACTTTAAAGGCTCATTAAGGGGACCCCACAAGCACAATATTTAAAGGAAATTTTCATTTTCATTGTTGCACTTTAAGCATCATTAAAATCACTGCTCCTGAAAAATTATTGATAGATGTCCCCCAGGGCAGTACCCAGACCACCATACCCCCTTTATGGCAAATTACTTGCACATAAGCCTTTAATTACATTTTTGTTCTTTATTTTTTTCACCGGCACTTTTTTATTCTGCTGTCAGCGGGGAAACCCATTGCCAGCTGATGACTCATCGGTTGTTAAGGACGCAGTGGCCGGCTTCCCCGCCCCGTTCCTTAACAACCAGCTTACACTGTGCCCTGTTTGGGCAAAGCTTTGTCCAATCAGGGCACAGAATGCACTGTGCAGCGCTCAGTGCATTGCAGGGTTTTCGTCGGGGCGAACACCCGGCAAACACTCTGCAAATTCGGGTGTTCCGCGAACAGCCAAACAGGCGAATGTTTGACCCAAACTCATGCTTGAGCTGAGCTGTTTGCCCATCCCTAGTGACCAGAACTGGACAGAGTACTCCAGATGTGACCGAACCAGGATTATTGTTTTTTCATGTCTGTGCTCATGCCTTCAAGTTAATTGAGCCAACCAGTTGCAAATTGTATTTTTCCTGGCTGTGCTCATACCTTCAAGTTAATTGAGCCAACCTGCTGTGCATGGAGGGGTTAACCTTTTCCCCCATTTTTCTGAAAGATTACTACACCCCGCAGGTCATACCATTTTAATAGGGCTCAACCAATGCCCTGAGGTTGGTTCCTGGGGAAATGCTGCCAAAATGTAGTTACACTGCTGGAGTGGAGGGGGGGGGGGGTGATGAGAGACCCTGGAGACCCTCATGGACTTACAAGTGCCAGTGCTGGACTTTATTGCCTTTGTGGATTATTGCCCAAGTGGAATTACTAATGGACTTTGTCAATTGCCTAAGGTCACTTTATGAGGCACTAGAAAGCTTTGAGAACTGTTACTGTTATCTGCAGCTACCTCAGTAAAGGATCTTTATTTTTTCACCTTCTTTGCCTGGTCTGAAGTCTCATGCCGCGTACACACAAGCGGACTTTATGGCAGACTTTGTCCTGCGGACTTTTCGACGGACTTTCCGAATGAACGGACTTGCCTACACACGATCAACCAAAGTCCAACGGATTCGTACGTGATGACGTACGGCCGGACTAAAACAAGGAATTTCATAGCCAGTAGCCCATAGCTACCCTAGTGTTGGTTTTTGTCTAGCATACAGACGAGCTGACTTTTTGACCGGACTCGAGTCCGTCGAAAAGATTTGAAACATGTTTCATTTCTAGGTCCGTCGAACTTTTGGGGAAAAAAGTTCGCTGGAGCCCACACACGATCGAATTGTCCAACAGACTCCGGTCCGCCGAACCAAGTATGCTGTAAAGTCCGGCATCAGAGACAGAGTATGAGAAGAATAGGGGTTACATCAGGGGACTAGAGATTTAGAGAAGATACAGTACATAGAGTCCAGCACATAGGATGCTGTCTAGTGTAGGCTATATTGCCATTGTTAGGGACAACTGTATTCAATGTAAATCATTTGCTTATGATTTACATTGAATGATGAGCCAACCAGCCAGGGAAGGGGTGACAGGCAAGGATGACAGCCACTCTGGTAGTGAAGGGGTGTTATGCTTGGCCCCTTCACTAGCAACTGGCTCCCCACATACTGGGACCATTCTTGCAGCACAGAGGGTCTATAGGCTTAGCCAGGAGTCAGTGAGATGTATGAGGTACCGAGGGAGAGAGACCAAGCATGTACTTATGCATCTAGTAGCGACATGTCAATGGGAATGAGGTGGCAGGGATTGCTTTGTTGGTGGAGACCAGTACAGGCTCTGAGGTACCAGGCCCTAAAGGATGCACACCTGGGGAGTGGTGTTCTCTAACAAGCAGTCGTGTCCATAATGCTTAGTGTTAACAGTATAATGAGTTTGGCCACGGTTTACAGTGTAGGTAACTGTGAGAGTCTGGAGTTACTGTGAGAGTCTGTGCCCTAATGTTGATTTTACATGACCACAAACTCCTACCTAGTGTTTAGGCATTAGCGAGTTCAGTTTCTCAGTTTTTCCACTAGGGCGCCTCAAGCCCCACCCACAGGCTGCCTTTCCGAACTGTGAAATAACAGCAGGATGGGGCTGTCCACATACCAAGGTCACAGCATTTTTGATTCAGGGTACAGAGTTTGACAAGCAGCAACACTTGTCAACCTCCCCATTTAGTTCAATGGGGCCACACCACAACCGCGTGGAGTGAACACGACTGCACAATGGTAGTGTGGCATTATAGGGTTAAATCAGGCAGTGAGGAGGCAATAAAATACCTCCTCACTGTCAAATGCCCTATGAAAAGTCTGAGTTTGGTAAGTCAGGGATTTCTGCAGACCCTGACCTGGAGAGAACAACAGTGTACGTCTCCTGGTGTTTGTAGCTTGCAAGCACTAACACAGGAAGAACTTGGCCAGGTAGCAGAGTGGCAGGAGAGCATTAGGTTTGTCCGCTGGTCCAAAATACCTTGGTGGAGGGGGATAATGGTGTGGGGTTGTTCTTTAGGGGTTGGGCTTGGCCCCTTAGTTGAGGTGAAGAGAACTCTTAAGGTGTCAGCATACCAAGACATATTGGACAATTTCATGCTCCCAACTTTGTGGGAACAGTTTAGAGATGGGCCTTCCTGTTCCAACATGACTGCGCACCAGTGCACAAAGCAAGGTCCATAAAGACAGGGATAAGCGAGTTTGGGGTGGTGGAACTTGGCGGAACTTGACTGGACTGCACAGAGTCCTGACCTCAACCCGATAGAATACCTTTGGGATGAATTAGAGCAGAGATGGCGAGCCAGGCCTTCTCGGCCACATCAGTGCCTGACCTCACAAAGGTGCTTCTGGAAGAATGGTCAAATATTCCCATAGACACACTCCTAAACCTTGTGGACGGCCATCCCAGAAGAGTTGAAGCTGTTAGAGCTGTAAAGGGTGGGCAACTCAATATTAGACATTTGCACAACAAAAAAATTAAGTTTGTTTCGTTTTGTTTTTTTACGTTTCCGTTGATTCGTAACAATTCGTAATTTCATAAGACGCAAGTTTTTATATTCAGACTAGTTTGTATTTTCGTAACAGATATGTTTTCGTTGATACGAAATGATTTGTAATTCCGTCTAGTTTTCTTAGATTCAAATTTCGTAATTTTGTTAGATAATCATTTTCGTTTATTCTGTACACTACTCGTAATTTAGTAATTGTTACTTTTGTGAGATTGTCTTTTTCATTGATTCGTACTTTTGTAGGAAATAAAAAATAATAATCCTATGTTTACTTTTCTAATAAGTCCTCCAGTCCACTCCCTCAGTCATGAGACTGGACTCTGTCTCCTCCTCAACTGAATTTAAAAAGATTCAGGAATGCATTGTAACACAAAAGGGATAAGCTGATTGGCTAAAGATATTAAGTAAGATACATCACTCACTAATACACTGCCTATGCGAAAGAACGATTTGAGAACGCGAAATTACGAACATACATATTAAGATACACTTACACTGTACATTTAAAAGAACAATTCGAGAACACGAACAAACTAAATTACGGACAGACGTAGAAACGAAATTACTAACACACGAATTAAAATAGAAACATACGAAATTACGAACAGACAAAGGATTGAAAATACGAAATGTAAATCATTCGTTATAGATGTCATTTTCTTTCTTTTACTCTTTCGGAGTTTCGTATTTTTGTAAGTTTGTCCGTTCGTAAGTTTGTATTTTCGCGTGTTCATTATTTTGCTTATTCATAATTTCGTAATTTTTGTATTTTGGTTCTTTCAGCTATTCTGATGTTTGAATTGATCCGAATGTACGAATGCTAACAAATTCGTACGAAAATCTATTTGTTATGAACGGAATCTACTCAATATTGAACCCAACTGACAAAAACTGGGATGCCATTAAAGTTAATGTGCGTGTAAGGGCAGGTGTCCCAATACTTTTGACAATAGTGTATATTGAAATAATATCAGCACTAGAAAAGTAAGGGGAAACTAGCAACTAGCACCAAAGGTAAATATAAACAAATTTCTTCAAGAAATATAAAACAGAAAAGTGCAGCAACCCAATAACCTTTCAGCCAGGCTTACAGTGGCTAAAAAAAAAAGAAAAATGAACAGCAGTCAATGAAGCCATGAGATGCACAATGTCTAAACCGCTGGCAACAAAAGTGAGTACACCCCTAAGTGAAAATGTCTAAATTGGGCCCAATTAGCCATTTTCCCTCCCCGGTATCATGTGACTCATTAGTGTTACAAGGTCTCCGGTGTGAATGAGGAGCAGGTGTGTTAAATTTGGTGTTATCATTCTCACTCTCTCACACTGGTCACTGGAAGTTCAACATGGCAATTCATGGCAAAGGACTCTCTGAGGATCTGAAAAAAAGAATTGTTGCTCTACATAAAGATGGCCTAGGCTATAAGAAGATTGCCAAGACCCTGAAACTGAGCTGCAACACAGTGGCCAAGACCATACAGCGGTTTAACAGGACAGGTTCCGCTCAGAACAGGCCTCACCATGGTCGACCACAGAACTGGAGTGGACATCGAGTCTTTGGAATCACCTTGAGAATCAGCAGAATTGGGGGAAGACAAGTACCAGGTGGGACTCCCACATTTTAGACAGGGTGTCCTGACCTATGGCCTGTGAGTGCCAGAACCAGGAAAGCGAAAAGGGCAGGAATTCTTTGCTGACCCTGTCAGACCTATGGGCAGCGCAACTTGAAGTTTGAAAAACCTACCACACTAATTCCAGGTTGAGAGTCAATTCATAGGGATCTATACATTTCCTGGTCAATCAATCTGGTACCAATTTCTGTCCCTGGAAAATACAACACCACCTAAGATTAAATTTGCACTCGGCTAAGAAGAAATTCAGCACAACATACTCTAGTGTGGCAGACTCCTTGCTTCCCCTTGGTGGGCTAGGTAAACCACTATGGTCCCAATATCTGAAAGTCACTGCCTGACCTCCTACAAGAGACCAAACCGCTATTAGAGCATAACAAATTGCCTCTGGTTTCAACAGATTGGAGCTTGACGTTGAGCCCTGCCATCTCCGATCCTTGATATAATGACCGACACACTGAACCCCCTGGTTCCAGAGGACTGACATCTGCATAAACTAGTTTGGAGTGGAATGGTGAAAGCTAGATAGCAACAATATAAACTCATATAAGCTGGCTAATGGAACTGGGAAGAACAACTTCTAGAACTGAAGAATGCCGATCTCATTGCAGAAGACAAATAAATGAAAGTCATCTACTTCACCACTTGACCCTTGCCAGCGTAGGCATGGTGGGGGATAAAACATCCAAGCACAGCATACATCCCTTGTAAATAGACATAGCCTGGCCATCACCACCTTAATCCTGCACAAAATATTCAAGATCCTAGGGCCCAGAAGGATATGCATGCCCTTAATTGATAATGAACAGTGTTCCAGGACTTAAGTAGACTGAAGTTGACACTACTGAAAGTTGACAAACTGCTCAACGTTCTTGAGTGACCAGCAGTATATAGTCTTATCTAATGTAAAGGAAAAAACTGCGCTGTTAACCTATCAACAAGAGTGAAATACACACAATTTATAGTCTTATCTAGCAGCAGTGCTCTGACGTAGCTATCAGCAGGATGTCACTGAGGTAATGAATGCCTTGAAGACTTACATTCTGAGCGTTGCCATAAAGATTGATCGTACCTTCATGAAGGTTCTGGGGCGGTGCGCCAGAGCATACTATCAACTAGGAAAAAGTACACCGTCTGCTAGAAATCTGAGAAGTGCTGGTGTACCCAGACTATATGAATATGTAGGTTTGCGTCTGCTAAATCCACCAAAGGTAGCCAGTTTCCCTTCTTCACTACCGAAATAATGGTTTCCCAAGATTCTGGCATGAAGAAAACAAGTCCACATGCTTAAGTACCAAGACTGAGCCAAAGTCCCCCCGATACGTGCAACATGAAGTGAAGGAGTAAATACTTGTGCTCCACCCCCGCATCTGTATCGGAAGAATGCCCTGAGCCACTAATAAGTCATTTAAACTGTTTGCCACCAGCCAAACTTCTCTTCCTATTTTCTTCCTAAAACAAAAGGAAGGTGAAACCCATGTTTAAGAGATGGACCCTTAAAACTCAGAAATAGGCTCGTTACTTGTCCCAAGACTGAATAAACCTGACTACTGAAGAACAAGAGGCCTGTACATTGTTTGGATAGCCAAGGAAACGCCCCACCTGACACTACCCTCGGTCTCAGGCTTGTCACAAAAGAGTAGAACCAGATGGTTTCTGGCTCGGAAAATAAATTTGGAACTAGAGAGAGCTCTTAGTGAGAAAAAAACTCTCTGCCCTGATCTGTGTGCAGGAATATACAGATATTCAAAAGATGAGTCAGTTCCAGTGACGATCTGTAAGGGTTCTGGACCCATCCAATTACAGAAATATCTGGAGAAACATGTTGGGTCGCTCACTAGAGCCCATGCCAATTGTAACCTAACAAGAGTCCACTTCAAGATCCCCCATGAGAATGATTCAGTGAGACTATAAGGACAGACTCCTAGCGCCCATGGTACTGGTGAGAGGAAGAGGGACAGATTGGCAGAGTATGGGAGCTATGCCAAGACACAGGCACTGCTGCAGAGACGAGAACATTAGCTCTCATTGATGCCCACAAAGCCAGAAGGTCTCCTAGGATAAAGGAGGCAATGCAAGTTATGTATACTGTCGATTGAAACCTGCATTTTACCGTAGCCCTAGAAATTAAAGGTGCAAAACCTGTAAGGGCCCCCATGAACTTAGAGTGGTGAACTGTTTCCCCACAGCACTGGGACAGCAGCTTGACCTACAGAAGACAAGTGAAGACCCTGATTGGAAAAAAGACATAAAATCCAGCAGTCTGTACTCTAGGCTTCCACCGCTGGGAAAAACAAGCTGTAAACCACTACAGCATCTGATGCTGTAGTCCTGGGCTACCTCCATGAGATACTGACCCCAGAAAGGCAAGCAATCCTCTATATGCAACTGAGAAAAAGCTTAAAACTAGAGCTGGACTCCCCTGGTTCTCCTCCACTCATGGTAAACTTCACCAGGCCAAAGAAGAAAAGGTCTAGTAGGGGTGAAGCCATAGATGGCACAAAAAGTGCCCGCTTAATCTGCTGTTTCCTGCTGTGGGAGGCTTCCCGCAGTAGGTTGTAAGCACATTGAAGTGCAGCCTGTGCTATTTGCAACCACCTGACACGGTAACTTCACCCAGGCCTCCCAGCCAACCTTGTGGCTATAAAAAGTGGACAAGAGAGCCTCTGGCTACCTCTTAAGGCATTGTTGACACTCTCCACCCTAAAAATGTAGGCTTCCAGCCCTTCATTGTGGCTACACAAAATGCGAGGGAGAGCCTCTGTCTACCTCTTTAAGGCATTGTTGACACATTCTCCATTCTTAAAATGCAGTCACAGCCCTCCATTGGGGCTAAGCATAATGAGAGGGAGATCTTCTGTCTGCCTCTTTAAGGCAGCTGTAACACTCTCCTCCAGCCACCTCAAATAAATTCTTTATGCACGACGGAGCCAAACAGCCCCCGCTATCAGCCACCTTAAGTTGGCACAGGAACAAATCTCTGGCAGACCCAGGTGACCACCTGCTAGGGTGGTGAGCCAATCAAGTCCCTTGGAAGATATCTAGGTGACGCGATTTAACCAAGCTGACTCCTCGTGGATGACACGATAAGTCTATTTGGAATGACCAACTGATGAAAATGTATTCCGTCCTGGTCTCTTTCACATGCAGCTCTTTTTTTTTTTCTTTCTTTCTTTTATTTTTTTTTAATAACATAAAATAAAAGTAAAAAATAAATAAACAAATAAATTCCTTTCAAAAAATCTTCAGTGCTTTGAGGCTGGCGGCAGGGCTTTAGATCATCCTAAAAGAAACTGCTAGACAGAAGTCCTCTCTCCACCCCATGCTCTTTCATAGATCCTGGCAGCATTAGCAGGGCACACCCCCTGCAAGGAGACACAGGCATAGGGACTAGGCTGGGCATGTATTCACAGTGAGGATGGCTGAGACCCAGGCTGTACACAGTGCAGTGGCAGCAGAGGGAGAAGGTAGCCGGTGTCCTGCCGAATAATGCCTCCCGTCTAAAAATGCATCCTACGCACTGCGCATGTGCAGTACGGCACGTCACTCCAGCTGATATCCCTATCAGCTGGCATGGCGTATCGACTGGGCATGCACAGTTCATCAGATGCATTTTCCGATGAGAGGCAAGCCACGGAGTGTGTGTGGAGAGAGAGAATCTAAATATAAGATTCTGCCTCGCTCTCCGCGCATGCCCGCAACGTCATAGGGGCCAAAAACGCTTGCTATTGGGCGGATTGTGGCATTATCTTGTGGCACAAATCTTTGGATTCCTATTGGGCAGATTGTGGCATGATCTTGCGGTGCAAATTTTTGGATTCCGATTTACATCAGTGTTCCCAGCGGAGTTCTCCTTTACACCAGTGTTGAGATGCACAGAGAGGGAGGCAGAATCATACATAAATTCTCTCTCCACATGCTATCCGTGGCTTGCCTCTCTTCAAAAAATGCATCCGACGAACTGCGCATGCCCAGTCAATACGTCATGCCACAGAGAGCGAGGCAGAATCTTACATTTCGATTCTCTTTCTACGTGGCTTGCCCAATGAACTGCACATGCCCAGTCGATACGTCACGCCAGCTGATCGTGATATCAGCTGGAGTGACATGATGTACTGCGCATGCGCAGTGCATAGGATGCATTTTTCAACGGAAGGCATTATTCGACAGAACGCCGGCCGCGCAACCCGGAGGCAGCTTTCTCTGATTACAAACGTCCTTATGGCTCCATAGCAGCCCGGGCCGGCTCCTCCCCTCCGCCAGCCAACTCAATCGTGACACGCCACCTGCCTCACTCCAATTCTCCGCCTCCACGCCAGAGCATGTGAAACCGCCATCACCGGTTTCACATGCTCTGTGCCAGTCAAGTTCCAGCAAGACTGTTAGGGAAAGAAAATACACCAAACCAAAAAGCCAGCCAGCTTCATTACAGTCATTTATACTGTATCAACAACAGGGAAAGAACCCCCATTGGAAAGCGACAGCCGCGGCAATGTTTAACTGCCAACTGATGGCTCCAGCATTAAACATAGTCATTTATACTGCAATGTAACTCACCCCAGCACCGAGGGTACCCATCAACGAGGGAGATTTACAACCCAAAAGAGGGGGTCTTCTTGCCCAGGAGAGGCTTAACCTGGGAAGGTGACAAGGAAATGTAAAAACTGTTTTTATTTATTTATTTTTTTGAGGTGTCCAGAGGACGAAAAAAGAACATTTCCTATGGGAGACAGCCGCACTTTATAGGCTAATTAGAGGCTGTCCTAGAAGGGTCAGAGGGGCGGAGCTGACCCGTAGTAGACTGACATGAGGAGGTCCAGGATATATATATATATATATATATATATATATATATATATATATATATATATACATAGGCGTGCGCACAGGGTGTGCCAGGTGTGCCTGGGCACACCCTAATCACCCCGTGTGGTACATATTTCCAATGTTTAGTCCACCGATCTTTCACCAAATAAAAAAAAAAATCTATTTTTTTTCTCCTAAAAAAATTAAAATAATGTTGTAACTGCCCTACTGACACCACCAATATCTGCCCTTATGACACCATTCACTGCTCTACTGACACCTCTCCTATATATACACATTCGCACACACATATATGTTTGAGCTTTGGGGTGCACACCCTAATGCAATAGGCTGCGCACACCTATGTATATATATAATACTTACCACTCCTGCTGGCATTTTTCATTGAAGGAAATGTAGCTTATAATTTGGCAAAGCTTTCTTACCCATTGTACCTTTGCAGATCTTTCATAAACCCCTCACTCTATGTAATCTACAATGAAAACCTTCATTAGAAGATGAGTACAAGTGATTCTGGCACACTCCAAAACCTGCAACCTTATTCCTTCCTCATTATGATATCAACATTTCTCATTATACGTCTAGAGTCAAGACTTCACCGCCGGTTAATTCCTGAGCAGAAAAAAAAAATTGGAAACACAAAAAAAGTTACAATTAAAATTGAAACACTAATAAAAAATAAGTTAATCATGTCACTTTAATTGGAAAGCAGTAATAAAAGGTAATTGAGTTTAATATCCAGTTTCAATCACTTGAACTTAATTTGATGCATTTGGATAGCAACATGGAAAAATATTTATAGCATTTGCAGATGACTTCATTTATTTTCATAATGTAAAAATGAATTGTGCTTAATTAGAAAAAGTTTATTCTCTTTGCTCATTTTTTTAATGTCAAATATATTATTGGTTCATATGCTATCAATAATGTAAGCGGCAGTAACTGCTTGGCCAGGGTTTTACTATAGGCTGTTGCAGCGAAAACTTATTTAAAGGAATTCTATAACTCGGTGGCTGCCATCACTGACCTCTTCTTCTGAAATGTTGGTTGCCATGCTGATTCTTTTACTTCTGGTGTCATAGAAGGGGGGTTGCTGAGGTGATCAAAACATTGTGCCAAAGGCTTTTCTGTGCTGTGGGTACTCCATATTTCCTTAGGCTACAGGGCTATTCATTTTCCAGAAAGTGAAAGGTGCATACTGTATGTCTGTTCTAGACAGTTCTCTAGCTTCTCAATTACTGCTAAAGGGTCTGCTCACTAATGGGATCTACATCTTACCTCGAAACTCTACAAGGTACTGCAGGTCGAGGAGTTGCTTCCCATTTCTTAATCCCCCTCTTCTGCTCTACACCCATAAATATATATATATATATATATATATATTTTTTTTTTTTTCCTCTTCAGCTGGTAAAACCCAGTTTGGGAGTTGAAGCCTAGAGATTTCGTAGAGATTTGGGAGAAATTAAATCTCCAGTCCTGAGTCCATATTTTGTGAACAACTGATAAAATTGATTGTACAGGTATGTGCAGGGCTTTTTGTAGCGACCTGACCATAGGTCTGGGCTCCACCAATTGGATAAAAGGTTTAGCACTGGGAAACACTTTTTGATAGATGAGTAGTACATTTTATATACAGTACAATTATACAGGGCTTTTTTTCACAGAATAGGTGCAGGAACTTCCCCCTTCTGAGTCACCCCTTGTCTCTGCCCCCTACCCACCTCTGAGCACCATCCCTTGGTTCCACCCCCTACCCACCTCCCAGTACTGCCTCTTTTAGTGAATACAGGACCAAATATCATTTTGTGGTGCTAAATAATTTGTATGGGATTTGTTAATGCTAACAAGAAAAGTAGTAACAATCTCCCCAGCAACAATAGACCCCCCCCCCACAACAATAGACTCCACAGCAACAATGGACCCCACCCCAACAACAATAGATCCCCACACAGCAATAGACCCCCCCACGGCAACAATGGGCCACCCACAACAAAATACCACCCCCAGCAAAAAAAGATCCACCCCAGCAACCCCCCCAGTAGCAACAACAGAACTCCCAACAGCAAGCTTTAATAGACCCTCCAGCAGCCAGCAAAAATAGACCTCTCCCTCAACATCTGATCTGTTGTTTTGCAAACATGAAAACAGCTTTTACATATACAGTAAAACCTTGGATTGCGAGCATAATTTGTTCCTGAAACATTGGGTTAGGGGTTAGTGTTGAGGTTAGGGTTAGAGTTAGGGTTGGGGTTGGGGTTAGGGTTTCCCCTGGAAGAACAAGGTTAGGACTCAGGGATTGGAATAGGGACCACCCCAAAGGTCAAAGGTCAGCAGGTGTGTCCCCCAGAGGTCAAAGGTCAAGAGGTCTGGCTGACCCACCCCCACCAAAGTGTTCGGCCTACCCCAACTAACTCGGGGCATGAACAAGCACTTGTATATCAAAGCAAATTTCCCCATAAGAAATAATAGAAATTCAAATTATTCGTTCCTCAATCATTTATTCAGGAGTCCTTTATAGTCCATATAAAAAGATTATAGCAATGTGATAGGTTGTGTAACCATAAAATGTCCATCCACAAATGGAAGCCTCCACAAACGAATTAGAAGTAAAATCCAGCAGGAGCTACAGAGTATAAAAGAGAAGAGAGGCGCCTCTAAGTGTAGCAATATGGTTACATTTAATGAAGGTACAACATTTAGCAAGTCACATGGTTGATGAATAAAAGAGGGACATCTAAGTATACAGGCATCCGGGGTAAAGCTGTCCACATAGACCATCCCCCACACCACCGGCTCTCACCGCTGTCAGTCTGCAATCGTGACCAAGAAGACTACCCTGCAGTAGAGCGATTGAACTGCTGGTGGAGCGCAGCGTGGAAGGGACAACGTCGATGGCGGTGCGGAGGACGGTCTATGTGGACAGCTTTACCCCGGATGCCTGCATACTTAGTTGTGCCTGTTTTAATCATCCACCATATGAGTTGCTAAATGTTGTTCATTCATTTAATGTAACCATAGTGCTACACTTAGAGGCGCCTCTCTTCTCTTTTATACTTAGTTGTGACATGATACTTGTATATCAAGACATCGCTTGTATATCAAGTTAAAATGTATTAAACAATTTTGCTTGTCTTGCAAAACGCTCTCAAACCAAGTAATGCCGCGTACACACAACCGGACTTTCCGGCAGAAAAGGTCCGACGGAATCATTCCGTCGGACATTCCGATCGTGTGTGGGCTTCATCAGACTTTTTCTTTCTAAAATTCTGACGGACCTAGAAATAGAACATGTTTCAAATCTTTCCGACGGACTCGATCCCTATCGGAAAAACCATTTGTCTGTATGCTAGTCTGACGGACCAAAAACGACGCAAAAGCAGCTATTGGCTACTGGCTATTGAACTTCCTTTTTCTAGTCCCGTCGTACGTCATTGCGTTCTAAACGAACGGGCTTTGGTGTGATCGTGTGTAGGCAAGTCCCTTTCAGCGGAACTCCGTCGGAAAGACCGTCAGAGTCTACTCTGACGGAAAGTCCGGACGTGTGTACGCGGCATGACTCAATCCAAGGCTTTACTGTATGTAAAAAAAGCTGCAGTTTCTTTATGATAATCAGTGCATTAGCATACTAAATGTCATTCATACATGGCTTACATCTACTTTAATTCAATCGGAATGTATATATAATGTAGAGCAACAAAGAAAATGGCTACAGCGTAGTGTAACAGCTGCTGCTGCTATTATACAAGGCAAACACAAAAGCCACCAGCATTATTTATTGACAGGAAGCCGACTGCAGAATTCTAAGTGCCATGGCATGCAAAAAAGGTAAAACCGCTTCTGATCACGGCAGAAAGGCAGTCATTATCAAGCAGGATCGTGAAAATCTTGTTTACATGCCATACCTGGGAAGTAAAGTTACTGTCAACAGTTGAGCTCTGACAGGTCACTTTAAATTGGAGTTTAATTTATGAAGATTGCATTACCTGAGGCTATGGTAATCTTTGCCTATAGAGTCATTCAGATTCAACCTCATTGCGAATGCGGTCAAAGGCTGCTGTATTTCACTATGACAATGTAATCACAGATCCACATTAAAAAGTCATTATTGTTTAGAATCCAGGTTTGTTTGAAAAACTCTTACTATAAAATTCAACAGCCTTTGTAAATTACCAAAAAGGTTTACTCAAGAATACAAGGTGGAATGATTTAAGGCGAGGAGTTATCAGACCATCAACGTGATGGGTGTTTTTAGATCTTGGCATTTATGTGAAAGGGTTAGTAATGATCAGCATTAAAACGCTTTATTGTTAGTATGTAAAATTATTCTAAATAGCATGAGTAAAATACTAAGTAATGGTGGTATACCTGTCATCCACAAGGACAATTGATTCCATTCCATTATTTCATTACACGTTCATTTCTGGGTTTATTAACCACTATCCGACCAGCGCACGACGATGTACGTCGGCACAATGGCGCGGCTGGGCAAATGGGCGTACAGGTACGTCCCCTGTAAATCGTGCCATTGTGGGCGCCGCGTGCTCCGTGACCACGGGTCCCGCGGAGTCGATGTCAGCCGGGGGCCCGCGATCGTGTCACGGAGCCGCAGAACGGGGCGATGCCTATGTAAACAAGACATTTCCGCCCTTTCTGCCTAGTGACATGACAGAGATCTACTGCAGCCCTGTCATCGGGAGCAGTGATCGCTGTCATGTCAGTGGAAGCCCACCCCCCCACAGTTAGAATCACTCCCTAGGACACACTTCACCCCTTCATCGCCTCCTAGTGTTTAACCCCGTCCCTGCCATTGCCATTTACACAGTAATCAGTGCATTTTTTTATAGCACTGATCTCTGTATGAATGACAGTGGTCCCAAAAGTGTCCGATGTGTCTGCCACAGTTAGATGCACTCCCTAGGACACACTTAACCCCTTCATCGCCTCCTAGTGTTTAACCCCGTCCCTGCCATTGCCATTTACACAGTAATCAGTGCATTTTTTTATAGCACTGATCGCTGTATGAATGACAGTGGTCCCAAAAGTGTCCGATGTGTCCGCCATAATGTCACAATCACAATAAAAATCGCAGATCGCCGCCATTACTAATAAAAAAAAATAATAAAAATGCTATAAATCTATCCCCTATTTTGTAGACGCTATAACTTTTGGGCAAACCAATCAATATACGCTTATTGCAAATTTTTTTACCAAAAATATGTAGAAGAAGTACATATCGGCCTAAACTGAGAAAGAAATCTGTTTTTTTAGAGATTTTTTTGGGGATATTTATTATAGCAAAAAGTAAAAAATATTGCTTTTTTTTTCAAAACTGACGCTCTTTTTTTTGTTCATAGCGCAAAAAATAAAAATCGCAGGGGTGATCAAATACCACCAAAAGAAAGCTCTCTTTGTGGGAAAAAAAAGACGTCAATTTTGTTTGGGTGCAATGTCGCACGCCCGCGCAATTGTCAGTTAAAGTGACGCAGTGCCGTATCGCAAAAAGTGCTCTGGTCAGGAAAGGGGTGAATCCTTCCGGGGCTGAAGTGGTTAAAACCCATTAATGTGATTTTCAGGGTGAATTTCTGGCAAAATGGTAAATGACAATGCAAAACCAACATTAAACCTGTAGCCAAAAATATGTGGGCTTCCACTGCTGACTTCTCCTTCTAAAAATGCTAGCTTCCTGGCTGTCATACTGGTCCGATGGCATCAGTACTTTCTAAATCACTGGACTGAGCATGCAAATTAGAAGTTCTGACTTTGTGATCTGTGTGCTTGTTCCTGGGTCAGTTTTTGTAAATGTGCTAAAACTAAAGGCATTTTATGAACTATGGTTTTTAGAATGTGGTCATCAATGACCACTCCCACATTTTTCTCAGCACAGGTTTCCTTTAAATGTCACTTTCGTTGAGGAAAACCACAATCCTCTCTGGGTGATCATCGTACATTGTAAGGAGTTTCACAAACTTTGAAGGAGAGCCCTACCGTTTTCTGTTCTAGAGTAACAGCTGTTTGTTTCACCATTTACCGTACTTTCCAGATTAATTCATGAATGAGTGGATCTGCTTTAATAATAACCACCTGGGGCACTTTCTGTGTCTTAATGAGGAAAACTGTAGTGTCTGCATCCCGTTAAAAGTAATTAAAAGTTAAGTTGAATGAAAACCGTCCCTTGTGCTGGTAGCTGCTATTTTTGTTGAATTCTTCCATCCTGTTTCGTAGTGGGAAGCAATAGAACAGCTTTGATGAATGAAGCAGGGGGACGGAAAGGGCCCTTTCGATAAATGCCCGTCATAAGTCCAGCAGCTTAGCTGTGGGGTATCAGGGGCATACTGGAGAGGGATATGAAGATTTTAACAAAAATACCAGCCACCAGAACAAGGAACTCTTTTTTTTTTGTAAGTACCATCCATTGTGCTGATTTAAAAACAAATATTTAGCTAAAGTTAAAGTTGTTGTAAACCTCAAACGTGAAATTTGAACAAAGCATATCCCTCTATAGTGTGTACTTGTCTCAATCCAGAGCACTAAGTGTCATTCCTGTCTGCTGCTTCGTCTCTCTGCTATCGTTCCTCTGCTATCAGCATGACTCGCTTCTGACAAGTTTTCCTGACACCAAGAGAAAAAAGGTGACAGGGGAGGGACCTCTAGCACACAGCCTGTGATTTACAGCTTCAATTTTGTTCCTGTGTGCTGCATGAAAGGGATATAACCAAGAATTCCTCTAGAGGCAGGACTTTAAAGACACTAAACATAAGTATAGTGGAAATAGATAAAAAATATATGTATATAGATAAAGAAGAAGCCAAGGGGGTACCACATCCATATGAAATTGCTAATGAAAAAGGGGGAACGTTGGAGCGGACTTTATAGGTACCAGAAAAGGAATACAAAATATTATTAGAAATATAATTAATTTATTATACAAAGATATAAACAATTGACAATATAACATTAAAAACAAATAGCGTTGGCTTCCAATAAAATAAGCCACACATAGTATGTATATTGCTCCCTATTGCTGCTTCAATAGACGTTTCTCTTTCGCTTCCTCAGGACCTATATGCCTGACACCAAGCAGAGGGATTCTGCATAAGAAAGGAGAAATAATCATATTTCAAATATGGACAATGGGTACAGATATACATATCAAAAGGTGAGATGTCCCAGAAAAACATAAGTGATGCATAGAGGAAACCACTCACTTAGAACAGCATAACTCTCATACACATGACATGCCCCACGCCTTCCCCGGGTGCCTGGATGGTACCAAGAATCACAAGGATGCCCAGAGGGGTCAATCAAAAATCTATATAATAAAAAAATATGCATACTCTAAATAATCCAAAAACCTTGGGATGGAATTAAAAATGTAAAAATATATGTACTTTTATTAAACACGTATTTATAAAAACATTTGCATGGAATGTGTATGACAGAAGTGACTAGAAGTACACAAACCGGTAGATGCAAAGATGACAACAAAAGATAATCTCCACCCAACGCGTTTCAGAGTTACATTACAGCTCCTTCATCAGGGATAATGGAGATATCAAGTGTCCATAATGTCAACACATGGATTAGTAACAACATAGTCATAAATATGGTAAGAAATGTATTCAATGATTAATCACAGACTTACACCCACTTTCAAGGAGTACATTTCAGCATTCCACGTTGTATTAAAAGAAAGATAGAGTCTCAAGAGCTCCTGCTTATCTGGCCCTTACTCATAAATGTCAAAGGTTATATAGTAGCTAGTGAAGTCGTAGTTTTTCAGTGCTCACCTCATAAGAGGAAAACCAGAACCCACTGAGGCCTACAGGACAAGATCCTAAGAAAAAAACACTTATTAGAGTCTACAGAGTATACAAAAAGTATATATGTGGAAGAATGTAGCAATTACTTACCTGTGAGAGTAATTAGGAAGTGCTCGCACTCATACACCCTTTACCAGGATAGAACCCCTGTAATGACTGCTAAACAAAGGGGATGCTAGAATTTTTTTTTAATATATGTATGTATATATAAATATACAGTGGGGACGGAAAGTATTCAGACCCCCTTAAATTTTTCACTCTTTGTTATATTGCAGCCATTTGTTAAAATCATTTAAGTTAATTTTTTTTCTCATTAATGTACACACAGCACCCCATATTGACAGAAAAACACAGAATTGTTGACATTTTTTGCAGATTTATTAAAAAAGAAAAACTGAAATATCACATGGTTCTAAGTATTCAGACCCTTTGCTTAGTATTTAATAGAAGCACCCTTTTGATCTAATACAGCCATGAGTCTTTTTGGGAAAGATGCAACAAGTTTTTCACACCTGGATTTGGGGATCCTCTGCCATTCCTCCTTGCAGATCCTCTCCAGTTCTGTCAGGTTGGATGGTAAACGTTGGTGGACAGCCATTTTTAGGTCTCTCCAGAGATGCTCAATTGGTTTTAAGTCAGGGCTCTGGCTGGGCCATTCAAGAACAGTCACGGAGTTGTTGTAAAGCCACTCCTTCATTATTTTAGCTGTGTGCTTAGGGTCATTGTCTTGTTGGAAGCTAAACCTTCGGCCCAGTCTGAGGTCCTGAGCACTCTGGAGAAGGTTTTCATCCAGGATATCCCTGTACTTGGCCGCATTCATCTTTCCCCCAATTGCAACCAGTCATCCTGTCCCTGCAGCTGAAAAACACCCCCACAGCATGATGCTGCCACCACCATGCTTCACTGTTGGGACTGTATTGGACAGGTGATGAGCAGTGCCTGGTTTTCTCCACACATACCACTTAGAATTAAGGCCAAAAAGTTCTATCTTGGTTTCATCAGAAAAAAGAATCTTATTTCTCACCATCTTGGAGTCCTTTAGGTGTTTTTTTAGCAAACTCCATGGGGGCTTTCATGTGTCTTGCACTGAGGAGAGGCTTCCGTCGGGCCACTCTGCCATAAAGCCCCGACTGGTGGAGGGCTGCAGTGATGGTTGACTTTCTACAACTTTCTCCCATCTCCCGACTGCATCTCTGGAGCTCAGCCACAGTGATCTTTGGGTTCTTCTTTACCTCTCTCACCAAGGCTCTTCTCCCCCGATAGCTCAGTTTGGCCGGACGGCCAGCTCTAGGAAGGGTTCTAGTCATCCCAAACGTCTTCCATTTAAGGATTATGGAGGCCACTGTGCTCTTAGGAGCTTAGGAAGTGCAGCAGAAATTTTTTTGAAACCTTGGCCAGATCTGTGCTTTGCCACAATTCTATCTCTGAGCTCTTCAGGCAGTTCCTTTGACCTCATGTTTCTCATTTGCTCTGATATGCACTGTGAGCTGTAAGGTCTTATATAGACAGGTGTGTGGCTTTCCTAATCAAGTCCAATCAGTATAATCAAATCCAGCCGGACTCAAATGAAGGTGTAGAACCATCTCAAGGATGATCAGAAGAAATGGACAGAGTTAAATATATGAGTGTCACAGCAAAGGGTCTGAATAATTAGGACCATGTGATATTTCAGTTTTTCTTTTTTAATAAATCTGCAAAAATGTCAACAATTCTGTGTTTTTCTGTCAATATGGGGTGCTGTGTGTACATTAATGAGGCATTCCATGTTACTATTTTTAATCATGTGCTATGAATAAAATAATTTTCTACTCTATTATTGTTATATGAGATCAAGTACCTTCAAAGTCCAAACCCAAGGGGAATTTTTGTCTTGTTTTCTCAGTTTCAGGATGTGGCACTATATGAAGTAATCACTGATACCTTCCATATATCTGCAGTAGCCACATGAGCCACACATGTATGTACCTTTGTATTTAGAATGATCTTTACCAGAATCCTCCTTGAACTCACTTCTGACTAGTTTGTCCTTAATAGATGTAGCTCTTTTAAAAGTAATAACGGAACACTAGGAACAAATGGTCCTAGAGATGGATCCATTGTTAGGATGTGCCAGTATTTGCTCACAATCTTCCTTATTTGCTGATGTTGATTAGAGTATTTCTTGATAATTCTCAACTGATTATCCTCATTTTTAGGTTTGTTGGAATATAATAGGTCCTGACGGGTATGTATAGTGGCCCTTTTTGAATGCTTTTTTCAAAGAAGTACAGGAGTATCCCCTCTGCAACAGTCTATCACGTAGCCTTGCCGCCTCTACAAGCAAGGTGTTGTCATCAGAGCAGTTGCGTCTAGGATGGAAGCTGGAGGCGTGCAGTATGGTATTACCTACAGTTGCCTTCCTGTATAGACTGCTGCATAGGATATTAGTCCCATCTCTATAGACTTCCACATCCAAAAATGCAATCCGATTTTTGTCTTGTGCCATCATAAATGTGAGATTGAATTCATTTTTGTTATTCTCTCCATACATTGAGTAAGTAGATCTAGTGGCCCATCCCACAAGACAAAAATGTCGTCAATGTATCGGCACCAACAAAGTATGAGGTCCATATACATTGACAACGCCTCATTCTGTGAGGAACATATGCTCCCACTGCCCCAGGTTGGCATAGGACGGAGCAAAGAATGTCGCCATCGCTAACCTTTGTACCTGGAGGTAGTGGGAGCCATTGAAGGTATTGAAGATATTGTGACAGGGAATGAATTCCAGAAGAGGTACAATTAATTAACTGTAGCCTCGATCAGGTTCATTTCTCTGATGTAAAATGTGTTTGATAGCTGCTATACCCTTGTCATGGAGGATAGAGCTATACAGAGCTTCCACATCTATGGTTACTAAGTAAGCATTTTCTGGAATGTGTAAATTGTCTATAATTTGAAGGAAATTAATAGTGTCTTTAACATAGGATTGCAAGTTGATTACATGGGGTCTAAGTTGTTCATCAACTAGACGGCTAGCATTTTCACTAATTGGCACCCCTACCAGATACAATTGGCCTGCCTGGATTTACGGCATCTTTGTGGATTTTGGAGAGCGAAAAAAAGTTGAAGTGATGGGAAAATTAGTCATGATGTAGTCCCACGTAGTTTTTGTAATAGTACCATTCAGATAGGCCGTATCAACAAGGTTGTAATAATCCCTGTTGTATTTCTCTATAATATGTATGGTAATACGGCAATACCAATCCTTATTTTTTAAAATGTTGTTACACACGGTTACATATTTGTTCTTATTCATCAGGACAGTGTTCCAACCTTTATCTGCAGGTTTTATTGTAATAGACCGATTATCTGAGAGTTGTTTGAGAGCCTGCATCTCTTCATCATTGATGTTAGTAAGAGATGAAGAGGATAGCCAAAGGTTATCAAGTTCTTTGTTTACTAATCTCAAGAATGCAGCAATATTGGGATTAAAGTTGGGGGCTGGAAATTTGTCAGATTTTTTTCTTTAATTTGGATCTATCCGAGATAACTTTATCTGAGCCAGTATATTCTTCAGTGATAGCTAAAAGCTTAGAGAGATCAACCCGATCAATGAGGTCTGATGGGTCACGTTCTTCCAATAATGAAATAAGTTCATCTAAGGCCCTTTTTTCACTGGGGTACAACCAGCCTGCCGGATTTGACATGGGATTATTGCTAGCGACTATTATAGCCGCTAGCAATAATCACTGTGTTCTCCCAGTGGGGCCAGCTTCCTCTGCCGGAAGAACACAAAGGTTTTGCATCTGTGTTGATGGGGGAATCAAGCTATTATCTTTCTTGCCACCTGTGGCTGCAGGAAAAAAAAACTGCTCACATCTATGACCAGCTTAAGTCTGTGTGTGTGGGTCAAGAAAATATTTGCCCAGGGTCCAATTAATATTAAAGATGGCCCTGATCAGGAATCAACACATTCAGCAATAAACAGTGCAAACTGGTTCTAAAGCCTAAACATTTTTTATTGTATTGTATTCCTTGCATTAAGGTAGAACATGTTTAGGCATTTATATCCCCCCCCCCCTTTTACTTACCTGAGCCCTCATTTGATCCAGCGCTGTGCATGTCTGCAGCTCTTCTTTCCCCTCACTTCTGGGTCTCGCTGGCTTTGCTGGAGAATCGGTAGCCATCGGCTTCCACTGCTGTCAATTAAAGTCAGTAATGACAGAGCGGGGGGCGGGGCAGAACCCCGCTGTCTGTGACAATGGACGTATCATCGGGGCTTGGGAGTGAGCAGCACAAGTGTCCCCATGGGAAGCAGCTTCCTATGGGCACTGGACATAGAGGAGGAACCAGGAGCGCTGGCGGGGGGATTTACCTTTACAATCAATTTTAATGTTAATTGTAATATAGGCAGCAATACTAGTGTTAAATTGACTGTAATGCGTTTCTGCAAACCTGCAAGCCTACTGCAAAACACATAGGTATAAACATAGCGTTAAGCCCCATACACACGATCAGAAAATCATTCGAAAAATGCCGCATTTGAATCGATCGTACGATAATCGGATCGTTAGTACAGGGCTTTCGAGAGCCGATCACGACAGTTCATCCGATATTATTCGGACATGTATGGAAATTTACTTTGTACGGTTCCAGATTGTACGATTTTCGTTTAATCGGTACAGCTATCGTTCGAAAATGCAATACAAATGCATTACAACACATGACATCACTCCTGAATTTTTATTCTGTTGTTGGGAATTTTCGTGACTTTAGTAAACTCATCAGATTCGACGTGAGATTAGCATGCAAAAAAAAACGGACGATCATTCGTCCGATAATCGGATCGTGTGTACGATGCATTAGCCTCCCGCTGTCCACACCATAGATTGCTGCAATATTTAGGAGAAATCACCGGTTGAAGGAAACCAATTCTTCAAGGCCTGTCAAATTCATGGTCTCCCGTTGTGCTCAGTGGTTATATCTACCAACCCCTAACTCACTGCTGTGACCTGTAATAATGTACATACCTACAGCAGGAACTATAGCGTGCAAGAGCGGGAGGGGGCAAGAAGTTAACATTCCTGAAAATGTTAGTTTCTGAAGGTTCTTCAGTGGGAAATTTCTCCTTACTAAGGCAGCAATTAGCGGCACAGCTAGCAGGAGAGGGGAGTATCTAAGTTCTTCCTACAGGGAGCCGTTTAGTTTGGGTTTTAGCAACAGAATGGCTTCAAAGGAAACCCATACAGAGAGAAATACGGGGGGGGGGGGGGCAGCCATCACTGACCCCGTTCCTGCAGGGAGCCGTTAAGGTTTTAGAGACAGGGATGCTTTAAAAAACTCCAGCCTTTTTACAAATAGCAAGATTTTCAGAAAACTGGAAAATACTGATATAATGAAAGAACTAAGCAATCATAATTGGAATCCAGATGCAATAGTATGAGCAAGGGGATGCTGATAAAAATTGATAAAAATAACAATTTAGTTACAGATATCTGTGTTCGAGAGTAGGCACAAAATGATTTACATAATCTTACCTCATTGTTCTGTGTTTTTCTCTCCTTCTTCTTCATCTTTATCATCTTCTTCCCCGTTTACCCTTTATCTTGTTTCCACTACCTCCTGCTCCTTTATTTATTCCGTCTCTCCCTAATTTACCCTACTGTATCTATTTTTTGTTTTTGTTTTTGTTTTTTGTTTTTTTATAGCTCTCTATGATTTTCTCTCTCTCACTCTCTTTTTCTCCTTACTGGTTTCTCTCTTGCCTGTCCCTCTCTGCTTCCTTCTCTTACCTTATATCTTGTTTTCACTACCTCTTCCTCTTTTTCCCGACGTCATAAGGCTCCATGCACACTAGCATTTTTTACAAGCTTAAAAAGGCTAGAAAAAAAACACTGGATGAAAAATTCTAATAATTGCATCAACAGCTAAGTACCTTTTTCCTAATCAATATACAGCTGTCACATGACCCAGCTCTTTCCCAGTCTGTCTGCAGGGAAAAATAAGCAGGAGGAGCTTCTAGTCCTCTGCTGCTGGTCACATGTTAAAAAAAACAAAAAAAAACAGTCCTTGGAATACAGAGTAAAAATAAGCAAATAAATATCAATAAACTGTTTAAATTGTCATACACATATATATATATATATATATATATATATATATATATATATATATATATATATATATATATATTTGACATCAAATCGTTATTATTTTTTGGAAATAACATGGTGTGGGTGGATTTCTGCCAGTCACAGGCTGTGTCACACCCCTCCAGCCTGTGTCTCAGAAACAAAAGGGAGGCGAAGCCTCCATCAATCCATGTAATATCCCACTCCGTTGTGTTTAGCTGGTTAGTGGGCATGGAGGAGGAGGGAGGGAGTGGGCTGCCACATCCACATGTGTGACTCTATAGCAGGGATCCTCAAACTACGGCCCTCCCACTGTTGCAGAACTACACATCCTATGAGGCATTGTAATACTCTGACATTCACAGACATGACTAGGCATGATGGGAATTGTAGTTCCTGAACAACTGGAGGGCCAAAGTTTGAAGACCCCTGCTCTATAGTCACATGGGCTGTTCAGATGTGATAGGGAGCAAATGCTCAGCATAGAAACTCACTGAAAACTGAGCATGTGCAGAGCTGCCAACACTGCTCTGCAAAATCCCTAGCTGAACTGGGGACATGGACAAAAAGGGGAGATAGAGAGCAGCAGGGTCAACCAGGTTTTTTGCAGAATACAGAAAACGAATCCCATAGTGACTGAGTGAGTATGGACAGCATGCAATACAACATTTCTTGATAGTTTTTTTTATGATGTGGGTTTGGTGACACTTTAAGTAAGAGACAGCCAGGCAGGCCAGGAAGCTAGCAATGGCAGCCCCCATAGTTCCTTTTGACATTGTCACTTAAGTGAACCTGTTGCTTTGCCCTACACAAGTAAAGCAAAGGTTTATTTTCAACTGCAGAAAAAATGTAATTATGTAAAAATGGAGTTTATTTACAATTCATGATTGACAGGAAAGACAGTAGCGGTACAAGGATGAATTATTATGCAATTTATTAAAAAGAAAAAAAAATGGCATAGGGTAGGGCTTAATAAAGCAGCAGAGGTAAGTGGCTATGAGAGATAGATACAAATGATACTATTCATACAATAGTAAAGAGTTGTCATTTATCCCTGTCCACTAATGTTTAGGAACATATTGTAAACAAGCATAAATGAGCAGCCCTTCTCTCCAGGGGAAACAGATGCATCCTTAATACTAGTGATTAAGCGTTTTGTTCCTCCCGAGTGTCTGGCGTGGAACCATGCTTCCCAGCGCAAGAAAGGAAGACGGAGAAATGACAGCCTCACGTTCTCTTAGCTGCTCAAAATCCTCTTGGGATCCCCACATAGCATTTATAATTCTCTGTTCCACTTCCCAGCTCACTACATTTAATGGGATTCAGCACACAGCACAAACGTTAAGCAGCGGAATTTATTTTTGCAGTGAAGTTAAATACTTAAGCGGGTAGGTAGCGTCGACTCCTGCAGCTTCAGATGCTTTGAAATTACCAGTCTCCCTTGCAAAGCAGCATGTCTCATAGCTTTCATGCTGTGAAATGGGTTTTACTTAAAGCCCAATGAAATGTAAAATATAAGTTGATCTAATTTTAAAAACAGGCATCTTCTGGTGGTCGTAAATAAGTGCAAATGGAATGTACTGGAGATGGAATGGCACGTCGTTATCTAGTTGAGTAGAACAGTCTATGATGGCATTTTTTTGAGAAAGAAAGCAACATACTTAGCCAACATTCTGTGGTTTGCCCATAGTTGGTATGGATTCATTGAAAGAAAAGCACTGCTGCTGCCATGGCAGCCAGGTGCCAACCACCACCAAAATTCACACCACCCCAGCCTTGCCTGGGCTGCGAAGAACATTCAAAGATGATGGTGCATTGAGCCAATTGCAGCCATCAGAGAATTTTCTAAGATACATATCACAAACACAACAGGTTTCAACTAATGCCCCGTACACACAAATGTGTGATAGGACCTTGTTGTCGGAAATTCCGACCGTGTGTAGGCTCCATCACACATTTTCCATCGGATTTTCCAACACACAAAGTTTGAGATCAGGCTATAAAATTTTCCTGTCAGTTTTGACGGCGGACCTGAACGGGCGATCCATGTTAGCCTATGGAGCGTCGGATGTCAGCGGAGACATGTCCGCTGACATCCGACCCCGTCCGATCCGCTAAAAGCAGATGGATGGCCCTACGTCCAGGTCCGTCGCTGGCGGATCGGATCGGGTGAGACATGCTGTCCGTTTTCGTCCGATCCCTCCATAGGCGGCAGCGGAGCATGACAAGCCCCTCCCCGCTCAGTGAGCAGAGAGGGACCTGTCATCCGCCGGCTCAGCGGAGATCAACGGACTGATCTCCCGCTGAGCCGGCGGACCGAGGCGGACTCCGTAGAAACGGAGTCCAACTCGTGTGAAAGGGGGCTAATAGTTTTCCTGTGGACAGATTCTTCCACCCGAACTGTGGAACTCTGCAGCTCCTCCAGAGTTACCATGGGCCTCTTGGCTGGTTCTCTGATTAATGCTCTCCTTGCCCAGCTTGTTAGTTTAGGGGGGTGGCCATGTCTTGGTAAGGCTTGTAGTTTTATCATACTCTTTCCATTTTTGGATGCTTCGTGAGATGTTCAAAGCTTGAGATACTTTTTAGAACTTTATCCTGCTTTAAACTTCTCCACAACTTTCCTTGACTTGACCTGTCTGGTGTGTTCCTTGGCCTTCACGATGCTGTTTTTTTACTAAGGTTTTCTAACAAATCTCTTAGGTGACTTCTGAAGGCAATTGGTTCCACTAGATTTTAGTTAGGGGTATCAGAGTAAAGGGGGCGTGCCACTTTGTGTTGGTCTATCACATAAAACCCCAATAAAATACATTTACGTTTTTGGTTATAACATGACAAAATGTGGAACATTTCAAGGGGTATGAATACTTTTTCAAGGCACCGTATCTTACCTCTTCATGAACAGAGAGAGAGAGAAACACAGGGGTGGGCTTTACAGTGACTGATCACTGTGATAGCCAATCAGAAGCTATCACAGCGATCAGGTGACCCAGAACTGATAGTTCCGTGTCCCGATCATTAGTATGGGGCTCAGGACTCCCAATGAGACCCTGACAGATATGAAGCCCCATGGAAAAAAGCCCAGTCCAGTGAGGCCACAAATCTGCCTACTGTTGGCATGAAGGAGTTAATCATAAATCTAAAAATGGCCCACCTGTTGCCAACACTTAACATCCAAGCTATCCAGTAAGTAATGATAAAAAACATTTTAATACAATTATATTTCAATCTAAAAAGTGCTTTAATTAATCTGGAGAAAGAAATAGTTAGCTGTGTCTTAAACAACAATGTATTTATACAGGTGTTCCACGATTTTGTTTGCGCAATTTTACTGCGATTCGTTGACCGAAAATCGTAAATCGTGCCACGATTTGGGTGCCATTCAAAGCAACGTGGATCGCAAGGGTGTCCTGCGATTTGCGGCATTTCCGAATCACTGGCAAAATCACAGTGATTTTGCCCGCAAAACAGAACTCCATGGTGTGAATGGAGCCTAAGGTAAAAAGCCTTCTATGTGCAGCAGCCCCCCTCAGCCCCCCTAATACTTACCTGAGCCCCATCTCTATCCTACAATGCTGCACAAGAGACTCAGCTGCCCGGGACTCTCCCTCCTCATTGGCTGAGACAGCAGCGAAGCACTATTGGCTCCCACTGCTGTCAATCAAAGTCAGTGAGCCAATGAAGAGAGAGGGGTGGCAGGTCGGGCACGGCCCCGTGTCTGAATGGACACAGGGAGCTGTGGCTCTGCTGGGGTGCCCACATTGCAAGCTGCTTGCTGTGGGGGCACTCATCAGGAGGGAGAGGCCAGGAGCGCCAAAGAGGGACCCGAGAAGAGGAGGATCTGGGCTGCTCTGTACAAAATCTTTACACAGAGCAGGTAAGTATAACATGTTTGTTATTTTTAACAAAAAAATAAACAAAATTAGACTTTAGTATCACTTTAAGAGGAAAGAAAAAAAGTGCAAGAAAATATTTCTAGAAGAGATATTTCAACATGGACAATTAGAAATAGTAGATTCATGTAGAGTCCAATCCAATGCAGAGTAAATCTATTCCGACGCATTAAAGTGTTACTAAACCCAGGACCCTGCATTCACTATATCTGGTCTCCCACAGTACACAGAGCATGGAAATGCAATAGTTTTAGTAAATATAAACTGCTAAATACCTTTTCTCATCCAAAGTTAGAGCAGTCTTGTGACTTCTATCAGTATCTGGTTAAAGCTTGTAGGAGGAGTTTTCATTCTCCCCTGATTGCCCTATGAGGCTGCAGGATCCTCTGTCTGGACAGTGCTGATTGGCCCTGTGCTGATCACATGCACTCTCCCAAGAAAAAAAAATCTCTCTAGCAAAACACATCAAACTGAGCATGTGCAGCTTGTCCTCTAGCCTCTGTTCTATCATGAGATGGTTTGGAGACAGTGGAAGAAGGGGAGGAACAGAGAAGACATAATCAAACACAATGCAGAGGATTAACCCCTTAGGTTCCACAGTTATAATAACAAGCATGCTTTACTGCATATACAGACTGATTTTACTGTTGTGGGTTTAGTAACACTTTAAAGTCATTGGCTTTCACAAATTAGCTTAGCATCCCCTCATAGGTTCAAAGTGAAAGTGAAAGTGAGAGCTGCAAAACCAGTCATCTTTTATGGTCCCTGAAGAAGGCATTAACAGAAATAACATAACCAATCAACAGTCTGAGGGGTGTGCTAAAGTGGTGTTGAAGTGGTTTATTATGTTCAGCAGACCCACCCTTAGGCCGGGTTCACATTGGTATGACAAACGCTCCGAAATTGGGAGCTCATGTCGCATGATGTGTGAAAATTAATGTTTCCCTATGGGAGCCGTCTTAACTGATCTGACACAAGTCGGTCCGATTTTGAAAATGCTCCCTGTACTACTTTGGTCTGACTTTGATCCTACTTCACCTCATTGAATATCACTGAAGTCGGATCAAAGTCGGATCGCCGTCTTGACTGATCCGACTTTTGCATGTGACTTGTGCGCTGATGATCCTGAAGGGGAACTCCACACCAAATGAAACTAAAAAAACGGCATGGGTTCCCCCTCCAAGAGCATACCAGGCCCTTCGGCCTGGTATGGATTTTAAGGGAACCTCCATGCCAAAAAACGGCGTGGTGGTCCCCCCAAAAATCCATAGCAGACCCTTATCTGAGCACACAGCCTGGCAGGTCAGGAAAGGGGGTGGGGATGAGCGAGCGCCCTTCCCCTCCTGAACCGTACCAGACCACATGCCCTCAACATGGGGGGGAGGTGCTTTGGGGCAGGGGTATGACTGTTGTGTCGTACCAGTGTGAACCCAGCCTAAATACCAAAATATATTTTATTTTATTAGCTTTCTGCTCCCCATAATATAGGTGTGTTTGGTGTCTAACTGATTGTTATTTTCTTATATATTAGTGTAACCGCATTAAAAAAATAACTCCACTATGAAAATAGTATAATCAATCTTTAGTTCTTAGGTCAAAACCCAGACTTACAGATCTGTTTTTCCATACTAGGTTTACAACAGATTATATACAACAAGGCTGCATTAATCAGCTTTAAAGACTTGGCTACATAGTTTATGATAGTGCTTTCCATCCAGCCTGGGGATGTTTCCTGTCAATTGTGCTGTAACCTGGATGAACCTTCTTTTGTCAAATATTTTAAATCCCACGAATGCCTAGCACAGACATTTAAATCTGATCTTTTTTTGTCACTGACTTGGGAATTTTGGAGAAATGAGGGTGGCACAGTGATTTGAGCCTGGCATTCATCAGACTTTATTATAATCACAGTAATGGGTTTACTTTATTATAGGCAAAGTAAGCATCATCAGTGCAATTAAAAACCCTGCAACAGGGTATGGAAGGGAATTGGGACTATACGATACTCCAAAAAATTGGTATGCTATGAGGAAGGCAGACAGGCCAAAATGCATTAGTATTTTAAAGATGTTATAACCACTCCAGTGCAAAATAAAATTTCATAAGAAAGAGTGATCGTGTGCCAGCTTTTGATTTCTATGTATTCATGTTGGACGGGATAGCCAGAGCACCGTCACACAGCCCATCATCTTTTTATTACAGTAGAGCTTAGGTGAGTTCTTACACTTCGATACCCAGAAAATAATATTAAGAGTGTAAATAGTATAGAGATAAAAAAATTACAAAATTTATTATAGCAATGTATAAAAACCTCAAAAGAGGAAGGACATTTTGATAACAAAAATAAAAAGTCACACAGTAATTATAATCTAATAAATACATAAGGGGTAAACCCCATGCATGTAAAGTACAGTTGAACTAAGTGGCCATAATGACCCCAACGCGTGTCAACAAATTGTCTTCGTCAGGGGGGGAAGATATCCACTTGAAAAGGATATCTAAGCTGAAATTACATGTAGAATAATATCCAAAACTACAACACATTTAAAAACAAACAGATACTGGCAAACATCAAGACTTTGTACAGCTTTTTTGATGCACCACAAATGTATTTAGCTGATTTAAACTGAAAGTTTTAATGGGCCTAAAGTAAAGATGACTTTGGGGTCCTAAAAGTAGATGGACTGCCAATTTGGCATAATGGTAGAAGGACGTGTAAACATGGCGCAACACTGACGAGTGTCTAAAAGCGTCTTAAAGTGGATTTCCAGTCAAAACTGAAGTTTTTCCCACAATTAGTATGTTAAATATGTTTAACTTTGATATTATGCATTTTCTGGCTACCTGATTGTCTAGCTTAGAAAGTCTAATCTGAGCTAGACAATCAGCAGCCTTCTGTTCTTCACTGTCACTGGTTTCTCTCTTCAGCTGAATTTGCCAGCTGTCATGCACTTCCTGAAACGGTTGTCTGTCTTTCTTCGAAAATCCAGCCTAGCATTCATTAAAGCTTGTCCTGCCCAGTCCCACTGTCTGTACCTGGTGATGGAGCCTGAGACCCCTCCAGCTCGGTACCCCTGATAAGGTAACAGGAGGTACAAGAGTCTGGAGTAGCACAGTGCCTGGCAGTTCTGTTCTGGTGATGGTGGTTGCAGATGAGAGGTTTGTGCGCACTTGGATGCAGGCTGGATCGTGATGCGGGGCAGCAGTCACAGAAGGTTGATAAACAGTCAGCAGGCACTTGGCAGCTGGCAGGTATTGGGCAGCAAGCACTCGACAGGCCGGCAGGTGGCAGACAGCAGGTACTTGGTAGGCTGTAGGAGTAGGGATGGCCTCCACGGGCTGGACACAGAGCAGATTCAGGCAAGTCGGGTCAGTAACTAGCAGGCACATCAGGTACAGAGCAGCAGGCAGAAGAAAAGTCAGGCTCAGGCTGGGGTTGGCAACAGTAAGCAGATAGGCAGAAGGATCAGGCAAGCACGTGGTCAAAGAGCTAGCCAGGGGTCAGTTCAGGCAGAGTTCAAATGTGGTTAGACGAATAGCAGAACGGCAACAGGAGATCAAACACAGGAACAGGTAACGGGTAGCAGAACATTATAGACCATAAGGCAAGGTCCTAGTGTTGTTCAACCACTTGCTAACCAGCTGCTGTTATTATACTGCGGCGTAGGTGTACGTCGGCTCGGGAACTCGCTTTTGTGGGCGCACGTGTGCTCCCACTGGCCAGCGGGGAAGCCAATCAGCGGGTTCCAAGGGACTCGATGTCCGCTGGCCACCTGCGATCGTTCCCCACAGTGACAGAACGGGGATCTGCCTGTGTAAACAAGGCAGATCTCTGTTCTGACAGGGGAGATCACACAGATCCTGTCTTTCTGCTAAGCAGGAAGATGGATCTGTGTGTTTCCCCAGTCACCCAGTCCCCCATACAATTAGAAAACACCTGCAGGGAACACATTTAACCCCTTGATCGACCCTGATGTTAACTCCTTCCCTGCCAGTGTCATTAGTACAATAACAGTGCATAATTTTAGCACTGATCACTGTAATAATGTCACTGGTTCCCAAAAAAGTGTCAAAAATGGCAGTTAGGTGTCCGATCTGTCCACCACAATGTCGCAGTCCCGCTAAAAATCACTGATCGCCGCCATTACTAGTAAAAAATAAAAAAATTAAAAATGCCATAAATCTATCCCCTATTTTGTAGACGTGATAGCTTTTGCGCAAGCCAATCAATATACGCTTATTGGGATTATTTTTACCAAAAATATGTAGCAGAATACATATCGGTCTAAACTTATGAATGAATTAAAATTTTTTAAAAACTTTTTTTGGAAATGTTTTATAGCAGAAAGTAAAAACTTTAGTGTTTTTTACAAAATTGTTGTTCTTTTTTTGTTTATAGCGCAAAAAATAAAAACTGCAGAGGTGATCAAATACCACCAAAAGAAAGCTCTATGTGTGGGGAAAAAAAGGACATCAATTTTGCATGCTGACGCGCACACAAATTAGTGCATGTGCATTTGCACGAGTGCGGCTCTGGCTAACAGAAATTTGCCGCATATTTATGCGCCTATGCACATTTGGTCTTTCCTGACAACAGGTTTGGCTAATAGGAATTCTCTGTGTGTGCATAACTATGCACCTGGGTATATTATGCCTTTCCTGACACCCGCCTTCATCCCTCCCTGCCTTCAGCAGACTTTACAGAAGCTCCTCCATTTATTCAATTTATTCCAATTATTGTGGGTGGCGGCGGCCCGCCGGGTAGCTACGTCACTAACAGAAATGCCAGGAGACATGTCCAGGAGCCGTGAACAGCAGGGAAAGCTGAATACAAATTGGTCATGTGACAGGTGGCCATTTTTAGTTAAAAAAGGTACAAAGGAACACTTTTTTAACATGTGAACAATATGGATCAATTGAGAATATTGATTATGCATTTTGGCAGGAATGCCTTTCCTCTCCCAGGTCTCTGGGTATGAATCCCTTTCAATTTCCGTCCACCAAAGACAAAAACAAAGCAATAGCAGATTACTTGAGATTTAGTAGCATCTGGAAAAGGATGATTGCACCAGTTTTGTACAGCGTGTACCTCCAATGGCAAGTTCTGATTGGAGACTGGTTGCACACCGGTTCTGTACATCATTGACTTTGTTTACAAGATGACTTCATTGCTCTTAGCATTATCTCATTTCATTCTTTACAGGCAAAGATAATTGTTGTTGTTTTCTCTAGTTCTTACAAATGAAGTTTAGGCGGCTATTTAATTAGTGTGGTAATTAAGACAAGGTTTGAAAAATGAAAATGGATTTCACAAAATCCATTTGTGTTCCACCATATTATCTAGGCTTGTCACACCGGTTACATCTACTCAGTCATTGTCCAGGCTGAGATCAGATAACATGGATAGTGTAGATTACTAACAAATAAAATAGTAGTAACAATAATGTGATAATTCCCCTGGAATAAAATAAAATCAGAAAGTGGATTAACCAGACATGTTTTGATGATATTAACCTGCCATCCTGTCTGGATTAACGGTAATTAGTATAGATTCTGAGGACATCTTAAGGGCAGTTGTCATCTTAGGTTAAAGGCAGGACTTAGAGAGGTTATGATAGGCTCTGCATTTCTTCTTTTCATAAACAGTGGCTGTTCTGCTAAATAGTTAAAGTGGAGTTCCACCCACTTTTACAACTCTTCAGCATCCCTCATTAAGCAGTGCACTGTAAACGAATTGGATATTTTTTTTATTTTTTTCTCAGCACCTACTGTATATCTGCTGTATTCATTTTTCACTTCCTCCTCCCTGGCTGCGGCCCATCGCATCATTTCCTGTTTGCAATGCCTTCTGGGAAGGGGCGGCAACTTCCTCTGAAACTGCCATTGCTATGGAAACCTGACCTGAAACCTATTACACTGCTTGTGCTGCACTGAGCATGTGCGAGATCTGCAAGGATGAGATCCAGGAAGAAATACAGTCTGGCTTCAGATGCCCACACTTAAAGCGGGGGTTCACCCACACCGCCAAAAAAAAAAAAACATTAAAATCCAGCAGCTACAAATACTGCAGCTGCTGACTTTTACATAGTTGCCAACAGTCCCGATTTTCCCGGGACAATCCCGATTTTGGGACCCTCGTCCCGGATGGAGGGTGTCCCGAATCGGGATTTTCCATAAGGAAAATCGGGAATGTTTTTTTTTTTTGTTTTGGAGCAGCTGGCTCCAGCAAAATGGCGGCCGGCGCCGCCGCTCTATCTTCCCCCTAGTAACTGTCTTGTGTAGTGGAGAGAGGAAGGGGGCTCGATCCGTGCAGCCAATGAAGCGGCTGCACGGCCCCTCCCCTCTCCACTGAAGGAGAAGACAATGCGACGGCGCGGCGTGTCTTGCCGAAACTAAGTTCCCCTGCCCCGTACTGCGCAAGCGCTGCGCCTGCGCAGTACAGGGGGTCCATATTTGCCGAGGGGAACTTTCTCGGCAGGCAGAACATCGGCCGGCCGCACCTGCACTGAAGGGGGGTGAGCGGGGGTGAGGGGGGTCTGCATTGAGGGGGGGTCCCTGCACTAATTGGGGGGGGGTCTGCACTTATAGAGGGGGGCTGCATTGAGGGGGGGTGGCTGCACTAATTGAGGGGGGCTGCATTGAGTGGGGGGGTCTGCACTTATAGAGGGGTACTGCATTGAGGGGGGGGGTGGCTGCACTAATTGATGGGGGGCTGCATTGAGGGGGGGGTCTGCACTTATAGAGGGGGGCTGCATTGAGGGGGGGTCTGCACTTATAGAGGGGGGCTGCATTAAGGGGGGGGGTCTGCACTTATAGAGGGGGGCTGCATTGAGGGGGGGTCTGCACTTAGAGGGGGGCTGCATTGAGGGGGCTGCACTAATAGAGGGGGGGCTGCATTGAGGGGGGGTCTGCACATATAGAGGGGGGGCTGCACTAATAGAGGGGGGCTGCACTAACAGAGGGGGGCTGCACTAATAGAGGGGGGGCTGCACTAATAGAGGGGGGCTGCACTAATAGAGGGGGGCTGCACTAATAGAGGGGGGCGGCACTAATAGAGGGAGGGCTGCACTAATAGAGGGGGGGTCTGCACTGATGGAGGGGGTCTGCACTGATGGAGGGGGTCTGCACTGATGGAGGGGCTCTGCACTGATGGAGGGGGTCTGCACTGATGGAGGGGGTCTGCACTGAAGGGGTCTATACAGACTCTGCCGGGGGCACCTGATGCAAGGACAAACTCTGCCGGGGGCACCTGATGCAAGGACAGACTCTGCTGATCGCAGGCGACGTGGCTAGTGACACGCTCAGGGATCCCACTGATTCGGCATTATGGTGAGTTGAATGATTTAATTTTATATTACAATGTAATAATAGAAATAATGCGCTTTAATCATCCTGACACCATAACAACCATGGTGCCGGGATGATTGAAGCGTTAACACCTGGCGTTTGGAGTATCTTTATCTGCTGATTGTTAAACTTTCTGGAATACACATATTTCTAGTGTGTAGGATCTGGGGTTGCTGTCCCGTCATTCCCCCTCTCCCCCTCTCCTTCTCCCCCTTTCCCTCTCCATCCCTCATTCATCTCAGACTCTAACCACACCCTCTTGAGCCATGCCCATTTAAGCCACGCCCACTTTTACGCGTAAGCCACGCCCATTTTTAGCGCCCCGCACTTGCCATGTTTTTGCTAGGTCACGCCTACAAACAAATGCCCCGCCCCCTAATTATTGCACGGCTCCGCCTACAGCCAAAAAAGTGTCCCACATATTTTTTTTGCAATGTTGGCAACTATGCTTTTAATACATGGCCACTTACCTGTCCCAGGGTCCAGCGATGTCGGCAGGGGACGCCGAGAACCCACTCGGTTCTCGGCAGCTGCCGCCGCCATCCTAGGTGAGGGAATCAGGAAGTGAAGCGTTGCGGCTTCACTTCCCGGTTTCCTACTGTGCATGCGCGAGTCGCGCTGCGCGTCCCTAGTGGTCCCCGCTCTCACCTGGGAGCTGTGTGTGTGTTCCCAGCAGACAGCGCGGTTGGGACGGGAAGAGGCGTAGACTCCCACTTTAAACAGTTAATCAGGCTAAAAGAAATAAACCACTCATCTCTCTTTGCACCCTTTGAAGCCAAAATTGACAGTTGATCCAGGGGAAGGCAGAGGAAGGCAAAAAAACCTTCCAATGGAGCCCACACATGGCAGACAATCCGACCGTGTGTGGGCTCCATCTGACCTGCAGCTGACTTTTTCGGTCAAAAATCTGACAGACTTTGGATTTGAAACATGTTTCAAATCTTTACGACGGACTCGAGTCCGGTCAAAAAGTACGCCCGTGTGTACGCTGCATTATTCAATTTTCTCCAATGGCATTCTCCCTGATTTCCACTCAGACTGATCCATGCTTAAATATTCTATGTGTTATTTCTTAGAAATAATAGTAGCTATCTATAACATATATACTGTATATAGTGCTATTTAAAGCGGAGTTCCACCCAAAAATGGAACTTCCGCTTTTTCGGTTCCTCTCCTCCTTCGGTGTCACATTTGGCACCATTTACGGGGGGAGTAGATACCTGTATAACACAGATATTTGCTCCCACTTCCTGTGATAGATCGTCGCAGATTCTGCGGTGATCTACGCTATGTCCGGCCCCTCCTCCGTCCCCCCCCGCTGTCTTTTGGGAGACACACGGGTCCCAGAAGACAGCAGAGACCAGTGAGGACGCGCAGCGCGACTCGTACATGCGCAGGCTGTACATACCAGGCTGTGAAGCCACAAAGCTTCACTTCCTGATTCCCTTACCGAAGATGCTGGCGCCTGCACCCGGGAACCGAGGAATAAATCGGCTTTGGGTGAGGACATCGCGGGCGCCCTGGACAGGTAAGTGTCCTAAAAGTCAGCAGCTGTAGTATTTGTAGCTGCTGACTTTTGTAGCTGCTGACTCCGCTTTAACAATTTATAGAAAAGACTTAAAAGACTTCTTCATATTTTCACAGCTCTTACAGAGACCCTGGGATTGATTTATTAAAGGCAAAAATAGACTGTTCACTGATCCAATCATGTGCAAGAAACATTTTTTTTTTCAATTCCTTGGATGTGATTGGGTGTTCTTTGTAAAGCAAAATTGCACCACATTCACTAAATCAATCCCTCTGTGTTAAAAGCTAAGTTCACCTTTTAGAATATATTACATTTTCCAATCATATTTAACCACTAGCCGACCAGCTCACGCATATAAACTGTGGCAGGTCGACTCTCCTGAGAAAATCGCTGTACCTGGCAGCAGCTCGCGCAGGCGCAGTTGCGGGTGCGCGTGCGCTGCGGGAGCGTGCCTGCGGGTCAGGTGGACTCGATGTCTGCTAGCGACCCACGATTGCCTAATACAGAGGCAGAACAGGGATCTGCCTTTGTAAACAAGGCGGATCCCTGTTCTGACAGGGGACATATCAGAGATCTACTGTTCCCAGTGATCTCTGTCATGTTTCTGGTATCCCATCCCCCCTACAGTTAGAACAAGCTGGGGGGACACACTTAACCCCTTGAACACCCCCTAGTGTTAACCCCTTCCCTGCCAGTGTCATTTTTACATTGATCAGTGCATTTTTATAGTACTGATCAATGTAATTATGTCACTATGTCATTTGGGGTCAGATTTGTCCGCCACAATGTCGCAGTCCCACTGAAAATCGCAGATAGCTGCCATTACTAGTAAGAACAATTTTAAAAAATCCCTAAATCTATCCCATAGTTTGTAGAAGCGATAACTTTTGTGAAAACCAATCAATATATACACCTATTGCGATTTTTTTTAACCAAAAATATGTAGAAGAATATATATCGGCCTAAACTGATAAATAAATGTGTTTTTTATTTTTTTTTGTGTTTTTTTTTTCAAAATTGTCGCTCTCTGGTTGTTTATGACGCAAAAAAACACTGCACAGGTGATCAAATAACACCAAAAGAAAGCTCTATTTGTGGGGAAAAAAGGACGTTAGTTTTGTTTGGGTACAACGTTGCGCAATTGTCAGTTAAAGCGGCGCAGTGCCATATCACAAAAAATGGCCCAGTCATTAAGGGGGGGCTGAAGTGGTTAAAGTAGAACTATGGGCAAAAATTTTATTTTCAGTTTGGATAGGGAGAAGGGAGAGTTATAACCCCTGGCAGATTTTTTCTTCGCCATTTGTGTTGCATTGCAGAGATTCCCTAGCCAAACAGGAAGTGTGAGGAAATCCATGCAAATTGTGTCACCAATGAAAGATTTCCCCTCATTTACTTTTCCGGAGACAACCCATAATTTGGGATTTTCTTTTACTTTCACTTTCAATGATAATGGTAAACAGGACAAATAGAGAGTGAATTTCCTTAACAGGGGCACAGAGGGCAATAAAAACTGAGAAGTTTTCTAATCCATCACCCGTCTATCCAAAACTAAAAAAAAAAAAGTTTTGCCTTGAGTTATACTTTAAGGTGAAACATGTAACAAGTTCCAGCTCCTGCCCTAGTTCCCTCAATCCCCCCTCAGTGTAAAGGTGTGAGAGGGATCTTCTCCCCACGCTCGCTGTCACTATTTAAAAACAGCATCCAACCCGACTGTCTGCCAGTTTCCTGTGAATGAATGTACTACAACTACCATCAGCCACCACAGCTGATGGCTTGTAGTTTTGAATGAACTGCGAAGGTGCTGATGAGCACTTATGTAGTTCTTTCACAAGCCCTGCAGGTTTCAAACTGACAGCCCGTAAACAGGTACAGGCTAAAAGCTGCAGACCTTATCTGCAGAAGCCTGACATTGAACCCTGATCAAGGGTGCAATTCTTTCTAGGCTCATACAGAATAAATAAATAAATGCACATTTTTTTCCCTGCAAAAATATGTGCATTTATTATTTTTTCTTGAAAGGTGAACATATTCTTTAAACACATTCCATATGCAGAAAGCCCTTTTCCTCCAGTCAAAAAACACTACCTCTTATGTTTTGTGATGACTTTAAAGTATACATCTTTACAGTGATTTTATTATATGGACCATTAATGCATTCATACAAGGTGCTCATATCCTGTGTCATAATCTACATAGTTACATAATCTAAAGTCTTTCCAGGATGTAAGGCAGAAGTAATCAAGCAGTTTTTGAAACAGCTATGAAGACAGTGAGGTAAGCGTGTGTAGAATAAATGGAAAGCTGTTTTATTTTTGCAAAAAAAAATACATTACTGCTATATTGGTACATGGGGAGCTGGAATTTAGAAAAAAAAGGTGAATAACACACACTTTTTTCCCCTTAAAATCAGGGGAAAATTGTGGGTGCGTGTTATACGCTGATCCCCCGCCGATTGTGAGCCTTTTGGTGGCTTTCGGCCACTCTCGGCGGCTCTCGGCTGCTATCGGCGGCTTTCGGACGATCTCGGCGGCTTTGAATGCCCGAGAGCGGCTGAGAGCCGCCGAGAGCGGCCGAGAATGGCCAAGAGCGGCCGCGCCATTTTTAAATGGCAGCTCTGCAAATGACACAGGGGCAAGGCTGCAGATTGACACTCACAAGGCTACAATGATGGACAAGACTACAGATGGACATTCACAAGGCTACACTGACACTGACAACGCTGCAATGATGGACAAGGCTACAGATGGACACTGACAATGCTACACTAACACTGACAAGGCTGCAGATGGACACTGACAAGGCTACACTGACACTGACAAGGCTGCAATGGTGGATGAGGCTACAGACAAGGCTGCATTGATTGCATTTAAATGTAAGTTTTTTCCTTAAACTCCCCTCCTAAAAGTTTTTTTCCTTAAAGTTCCCTCCTAAACTTTGGGTGCGTGTTATACGCCGGCGCGTGTTATACGCCGATAAATACGGTAATAACCAAAACTTTAAATAAAAAGGAAGGGGAATAAACCCTCACTATTTTAGTCATATACCCAGGGCAGCCTCTTACACAGCTTTAGGCCTAGGCCCCCCCCGAGCCTGACCACCAAAATTCCCCAGGGCCCGTCCACTGGCTATCCCACCGAATCTGTCCACTGGCCATCCCACCGTGTCCTTTATTGCACTCACGTTTATTTTAACACTCTTTCAACTTAATATATCGTCAATCCCATGTCCTCCTCTTTTCCCATCTCCACCTCCCCCAGTTTCATCTCCTCATCCTCCAGTCCAATCTCCAACCCACATCCTCTTCTTCATCCATGTCCCATCTCCTCAAACCCATGTCCTCCTCCTTCTCCATCCCATGTCCTCCTCCTCCTTCAGTCCCATCTTCTCCATTCCATGTCCTCCTCCTCCTCTAGTCCAATCCCCTCCATACCATGTTCTCCTCCTCCTTCAGTCCCACCCCCCAATCCCATGTCCTCCATGGGGGGTGGTAAGAGACAGAGAAAGAGGGGGGTAAGAGAGAGAGGTGGGGTAAAAGACAGAGGAGGGGGGAGAGATGGGAGGGTGAGCGTGAGGGGGTTGAGAGAGAGAGGAGAGTGAGAGAGAGGGTGTTGACAGAGAGGTAGGGGGTGAGAGAGAGCGAGGGTGGAGGGGAGAAAGAAAAAGAGAGAGAGGGAAGGTGAGAGAGAGGGAGGGTGAGAAAAAGAGGGGTGGGAGAGAGAAATAGGGGTGAGAAAGAGGGGGTGAAAGAGAGAGAGAGAGGGGGTGAACGAGAAAGGGGGTGAGAGAAAGAGGGGGGCCAAGAGAGGGGGGTGAGGGAGGGAATGCATGAGAGAGAGGTAGAGAGAGGGGGGGAGTGAGAGAGGGGAGGGTTAAGAGAGAGGGAGCATGGAAGAGGGGGTGCGGAAGGGAGGGGAGGGATAAGAGAGAGGGGGCAAGGAAGAGGGGGTGCGGAAGAGAGGGGAATGAGAAAGAGAGAGAGAGAGGGTACGAGAGAAAGAGAGAGAGAGAAGGGGGGCAAGAGTGAGGGGGGTGAGAGAGATAAAAAGGGTGTGTGTGAGAGAGAGGGAGTGAGAGAGAGGGGGGTTGAGAGAGGAGGGAGGTGAGAGAGGGGGTGGGTGAAACAGAGAGAGGGTGAAAGAGAGAGAAGGGAGGATAAGAGAGAGAGTGAGGGTGAGAGAGAGGGGGTGAGGGAGAGGGGGTGAGGGAAAGAGGGGGGTGAGAGAGCGATAGGGTTGGGTGAGATGGGTGGGGGGAGGATGAGAGAGAGACCTCTAGCCCTGTCTGCAGCCCCTCTTGTACCCCCTGTCCCAGTCCTTGTCTGCGGGTAGGTGACTGTGTGTGATACCCGGTACCTTCAATGACGCTCATGCTAGCCAGCAGCGGGCAGGGGCCCATTCTCCTTCTGGGTTAAAATGAGTGTGCTCTGCTCCTCTCAGTGGATCCCTGGCTGCCTCCCACCAGTCCTTATCCCCAAGGGCGCCATCACTGTTGATGGAGCCAGTAGCAGAGAGGAGGTTGGAGGAGTCCAGACTCTGGCAGGCGCCGGGGATGCTGCCCCTGCTGCTGCTTGGATCTTCGGTGGTCAGGGAGGCAGTGGAGGTTTTCCCTTTCTTCGGTCCTAGCTGCCCTTGCTGATCACCTTCCCCATGGCCGCCTGCTTGCTGGGTTGAGATGAGCAAGGAGCTATTATCCCGGCTGTCTGTACCCTGAGGATGTCGCTGTTTGCTGCCTCGCTCCTGCCGGCCACCGCCACTGGACCTACTTTAAAAGTCTATGGGAGAAATCAAAAGTGATCATTTTAAAGGCTTATATGCATGGTATTGTCATAAAAAGTGTTTGGGGACCTGGATCCTGCCCCAGGGGACATGGATCAATGCAAAAAAAACGTTTTAAAAATGGCCGTTTTTTCGGGAGCAGTGATTTTAATAATGCTTAAAGTGAAACAATAAAAGTGTAATATTCCTTTAAATTTCGTACCTGGGGGGTGTCTATAGTATGCCTGTAAAGGGGCGCATGTTTCCCGTGTTTAGAACAGTTTGACAGCAAAATGACATTTCAAAGAAAAAAAAGTCATTTAAAACTACTATTAATGCATTGCCGGTCCGACAATACACATAAAAGTTCATTGATAAAAACGGCATGGGAATTCCCCACAGGGGAACCCCGAACAAATTTTTTTTTTAAAATGACGTGGGGGTCCCCTTAAATTCCATACCAGGCCCTTCAGGTCTGGTATGGATATTAAGGGGAACCCCTGCCAAAAATTTTTTTTTAAATGGCGTGGGGTCCCCCTCAAAATCGATACCAGACCCTTCAGGTCTGGTATGGATTTTAAGGAGAACCCCGCGCCAAAATTAAAAATAAAAATGGCGTGGGGTCCCTCCAAAAATCCATACCAGACCCTTATCGGAGCACGCAACCTGGCAGGCCGCAGGAAAAGAAGGGGATGAGAGAGCGCCCCCCCTCCTGAACCATACCAGGCCACATGCCCTCAACATTGGGAGGGTGCTTTGGGGTAGCCCCCCAAAGCACCTTTTCCCCATGTTGATGGGGACAAGGGCCTCATCCCCACAACCCTTGCCTGGAGGTTGTGGGGGTCTGCGGGCGGGGGGCTTATCGGAATCTGGAAGCCCCCTTTGACAAGGGGACCCCCAGATCCCGGCCCCCCCGTGTGAAATGGTAATGGGGTACAAAAGTACTCCTACCATTTCACAAAAAAAGTGTCAAAAATGTTAAAAATGACAAGAGACAGTTTTTGACAATTACTTTATTTAAATTCTTCTTCTTTCTTCTATCTTCTATCGTCCTTCGGTTTATTCCTCCATATTCTTCTTCTTCCTCCGATCCTCTGCTTCTTGCTCCAGTGTTCTCGTCCGGCATCTTCCTCTGCGGCGTCTTCTTCCCTTCTTCATGCTCGGGCTGCTCCGCATCCATAATGGGAGTCTCCTGCTCTGTGACGCTTCTCGTCTTCTGACAGTTCTTAAATAACGGAGGGCTGGGCCACCCGGTGACCCCGCCCCCCTCTGACGCACGGGGACTTGACGGGGACTTCCCTGTGGCATTCCCTGTGACGTCAGAGGGGGGTGGGGTCACCCGTTACGTAACGGGTGATCCCGCCCACTCTGACGTCACGGGGAAAGCCTCAGGGAAGTCCCCATCAAGTCCCCGTGCGTCAGAGGGGGGCGGGGTCACCGGATGGCCAGCCCTCCATTATTTAAGAACCGTCAGAAGACGAGAAGCGGTAGCCTCCCATTATGGATGCGGAGAGGCCCGATCACGAAGAAGGGAAGAAGACGCCGCGGAGGAAGATGCCGGATGAGAACACCGGAGCAAGAAGCAGAGGATTGGAGGAAGAAGAAGAAGAAGATGGAGGAAGAAACCGAAGGAAGATAGAAGACAAAAAAAAATCCAGGCAGTCTACCAAGTTTTATCGCAACATAGTTTAGGCGGAGAGAAAGAGAAACCTTGTAACATGTAATTCTTTTAGATCAAAGGAATGAACTTCTGTCTGTAAATGAGGTCGGTTTAATTACTTAAAGACTAAACCTTTTTCTGACACTTGTTGCTTACAAGTTAAAATCTTTATTTTTTTCCTAGAAAATTATTTGGAACCCCCAAATATTTTATATATATATATATATATATATATATATATATATATATATATATATATATATATATATTTAGCAGAGACCCTAGAGAATAAAATGGCGGTTGTAATATTTTATGTCACACTGTATTTGCGCAACGGTCTTTTAAACACAATTTTGTTGGGAAAAAATCCACTTTAATGAATTTAAAAAAAAAGAAACAGTAAAGTTAGCCCAATTTTTTTGTATAATGTGAAAGATGATGTTACGCCACGAGAATCGTGTTCTTTATTCTAAGCAAAAAAATTCTGATTCTCATTTTAGCCAGAATCGTGCAGCTCTACTATAATGTCAAAATACAAATCTTTAATCTTACCACAGAATCCCTTTCTCCATCTCCATTTCTTTGTATCTTTGTACCGTGTATGTGTTTGAACTCTCCAAATGCTTATCAAACATCAGAAAAAGTACAATAAATCATAACACCAGCTGAAACCGTCAAAGTTTATGCCTAAGAACTGTCTATGAAAAACAAGATAGATTTAAAAATAAATTGAAAACCAAAAACACACACAATATCCTGAGAACACATAAAATAAGCCAAGCTGTTCAATTTCTAGGAAGACATCTGTTTACTAAATGTGTATTTTGGTAAAAATTGAGGATGAAATATATACAATATAAAACATCAATTGTTCGGGGTCTAGGTCTTTGTACTCTACTGAGTAACAACTGAAAAAATTGGTTGGATATTTTATGGGTGGATATTGTACTTTAAAATGAGCAAATCTACAGGAAGCTCATGTTATGGTCTTTTGTAGTGTGATGTCGTTGAACATCTTTCAGTGTTTATGCCATACATTATATCTCCATCATAGAGAACACACATGGCTTTAAAAGCAAACTCTGTATTAGCCTACCAGGATAACCTGTCCAGACCATAGCACCCTACAGCTGAATAATCCTCTCTCACCAACAGTGACAGAATAAATGCATTTATATGGGGAATAAGAAGTGGTTTAGCATTGTACATGCTGTTGTTGATAACTGCTGTGTTCTGTCCAAATGCATCTTGTGCTCTAGGTGACATTGACTCGTCCTTAGACAACCTGATCATTAATGCTTGTTCTATGAACATAAACTAAAGTCTCATACTCTTTGGGATATTTCATTTGACCCTGTTAACGTTTTAAATTCTCTTTTGTTATTGGGATATTTTTTTTTCATTGTATAGCGTTTTTTTTTAGAATTATAATTTATAATTTTAGAACATCTGACTCTTTTAATCCCTGTTAACTTTATTATTCTCTTTTGTTATTGTGTTTTTTTTATTATTTTTATTTTTATTTTTTTGCAGTTTTTTTTCACAATTAGGCTAAGTTCACACTAGCATTAAAAACAGACGTTTGAGAGACGTTAAAAATGCCCCTCAAACGCCTATGCAAATATTACAAAACATGAAGCGTTAGCGCTGCGTTACTTCAAAAGTGAAGCCTCATGTAGAGTCAGGAGGGGTTCGAAGCCTTTCAACGTCTCCTATTTAAGTCTATGGTAACGCTTTGCAAATGCTCTGGCAGGCAGTTGAGGTGCGTTTGCGGAAAAGATTTGTTTATTTCTTGTAATGGAATAGGCATTTGTGGAGGAATCGCCTTAATGCCCATCAAACGCTTCAAAATTGCACATCTGGGGTTTGAAAGCAGAGTTCCGGACAAATTTTTTTTTTTTTATTGATCTGAGCATTATTAATTATTAAATAAAAGAACGAGTATACAAGGTTAATTGTGGATGTTTCTAAAATATAAATGTAATACTTACAAGTTTCTCCCTGCTGTTTTGGCCATTGCCATCATGATTATTATCATTATTTTGTATTATTATTATTTGTGGGCATGTGAAGCCCAATCGATATCTCTTCCTGGATAAGCGTCGGAGAGAGGTGCATGCTGGGTAACCATTCACCGTCGGCTGTAGCGCCGATTGTTTCTAAAATTGCCATAACAACGGGCAGCGACAGAGGAAGGTCCCGCCCCGTTGTTTTGTCAACATAGTTAAACAAGGAATCCCTAACCTTCCAAGCAGCTGAATTATTTGCAGCGTTTGGATAAGGTGAGATATTACTGGCATCTTAGACCACCACATCATAATTTAGACCACCACATCATAATTTAAAAAGCTTACCTGTTCTATGTGAATCTTCAAGGAGAATTAGCTGCTTGAATACTGAGATTGCAGCTCCTTTAGCTCGGCTGCTCTGTCTAGAACATCCACATGTGTTCTGGCAACAAAGGGCTTTCTTCCCTTTTTAAAAATGGCGCTGTGGTCCGCCTTAAATCGCGTCAGTTCCTGTCAGGAAATAACGCGATTTATGATCACAGTACTGGGAAATGATGACACATCTTTTCCCAGGAGAACAGGTGAGGGAGGAAGTGACGAGGAGCTCCGCGGACCAGGAAGTGGCAGATTAAGATGACTACATAGCAACAGGGCGTTTCTGGTAAGTATAAAAAAAAAATGTTCCTCCAAATGTTTCTTTATAGGTTAAAAGGAGTATGTTAATGGAAAAAAAAATCAGGGTGGAACTCCGCTTTAACATGAGTCTAAGGCCCATACTAACGCTATAGGAGCGTTAAAAAAAAGTCTGACCCTCTTACCCTTGTTAAATTTTTTTTTTTTCTCATTTGATATTGTGTTTTTTTTTGTGCAGTTTAGTTTTTTTTGTTTACAGTACACTTATAGTCAAAAATGTTAGAAGAGTCTAACCATCTTACCCCTGTTAACTTATTCTTTTTAAACTCACTTTTGCAATTTTTTGTATATAATTTACCTTTTTTATAGTTATATTTTGGAATATTTGAATGGTTACATAGTTAGGTTGAAAAAAGACACAAGTTCATCCAGTTCAACCAAAAACAAAACAAATACAATCCCATATACACAATCCTACACCCACAGTTGATCCAGAGGAAGGCGAAAATACCCCAGCAAAGCATGATCCAATTTGCTATAGCCGGGCAAATAATTTCTTCCTGATCCCCCGAGAGGCAATCAGATTTTCCCTGGATCAACTTTACCTATAAATGTCAGTATCCAGTTATATTATGTACATTTAGGAAAGAATCCAGGCCTTTTTTAAAAGCAATCTACTCAGTTGCCAGAACCACCTCTGGAGGGAGTCTATTCTACATTTTCACAGCTCTTACTGTTAAGAAACCTTTCCATATTTGGAGATGAAATCTTTTTTCCTCTAGACGTAAAGAGTGTCCCTTTGTCCTCTGTGATGACCTTATGGTCTATCCCTCTTATTTTTTATTATGTGGGTTTTTTATGCTTTTATTTTAGAAAGGTCTGGATTTCAAGTACTTTCCTTTGTACGAATACTTTTTCAAGGCACTGTATTTGTATATTTAGTTGTTAGGTTACTGCATCTTGGTTGTTCAGTTTTGATTTTCATGCATTCTCATGTTTATTGCTGTTGGTGTGTGGTTATTGTTCACTGTAAATAAATCTCACTTTAAAGATATACATACATGATCTGATCCCAGTTTCTGTGTGTAGCTACATATATCTGGTCTACCAGCTGCTGATTCCTGATGTAACACTGAGGCAAGGGGCCATTGCAGAACTAGAATTGAATTACCCTCCCAGCAGGTGTGAGCAGGTGGAACCGATTGCTGGAACCTGCTGACTGCTGGGAGAAACCTGCTGGTGGACACTAGAACTGCAGCAATCAGCCCAGAGCACCACAGTGCCACCAGCAGGCGAACTCGATCCTAACAGAACGGAAGTCATTTGTAAACTGTGATTCATTCAGAGCTGAGGGCTGACTCCTTGCCCCCCATGTGACAGCACAGGAGAAAAAAGATATCACCGCTCCAGGAGTGTTCAAACAGACAGGAAGTAAAGTGCTCCTCGGTTTGGAAGCCGTAGGTGCTGGCAATTGCTTGATAGCAATAGATAAGAATAGATTCTGGACAGCCGCACTCTTAAAAAAATAGCTTTGTTTATTGGAAAAAATTCACATCAAATCGAAAATAACAGCAGACAAAAAGAGCTAGCACAAGTCTAAAGTTCCCTTTGTGTCAGAAACCATGAATCAGACTGAGACAGAAGTACAGTTAAATCACGCTTGTTTATTAATAATAATAATAATAATAAAAAAAAAAGGTAAACAGAGTAAGGGCTCCTTCACACGGACGTGTCCGTGTACAGAGCCCGCTCTGCTCAGTGGGGGATCGCTCCGTCGATCCCCGCTGAGCAGGCAGATGACAGGTCCGTCGCTGCACACTGTGAAACCGGAAAGGATATTCAGACAAGCCAAAACGTCAGGGAGCCAGAGAACAACGTAGTAGAACAGCAAGCAGGATCTGGAGCCAGAAGGAACGTCAGCCAAGCAAGTCTTAAACAGGAACACAAGAGAGCGTCTCTATAGATGTGACCAAGGCGAAGGCAGAGATCATCTGGACTCGACAGCTTAAGTAGGCAGGACTGACGAGCAGGATATCATTAACAGGTGAGTCACTGTGGAGAGATAAGAGCTGGCAATTAGCCGACAGCTGAGTGGCCAGCTCAGAGAAGGGCTGAGCCCAGCCCTGAAACTTTGTTCCCTGTGGGTAAAAAGATCAGCAGAGAAGTGAAGGAAAAGTGAGTATTTGCTGCTGGAGCTGGGCAATAAAGTGAACCTTTGCCTTGTCCTGCATGCTCATTGAGAAGGATCATTAGTGACTTGGATACTAGGGTTGCCACCTCATCCCTTTAAACCTGAACACATATGAATTACACAGGTTCTGAGGCTAATTAAAAGCAGATAAGGCACCAAGTGAGTTTAATTACCACCTTAATCAGCCTTAATCAGCCACAGAACCTGTGAAATTAATATGTGTTCAGATTTAAAGGGATGAGGTGACAACCCTATTGGATGCAATTTAAACCCTTGAATTGTGGAAGTGAGTAGAGGATCTGAATTCTCCTTATTTCTGTATATAAATACCTAAATACAACTTAACACTTTTCCTTGGTGAATGTGATTTTTTTGCATTTCGTTTCTGTTGTTGAAAACCTTTAAGACTGATGTAATTGAGTTTTACGCCATGCTCATTTTGCTTGACATTCATTCTCTAATTACTGATAATGATATATTGATTACATTGCTATTGAGAATCAGGTTGTTTTGAATTGGTTGTTTGTGGTTTTAGTTGATCACTATAGAGCAACTATGCCAGCAGTTGTGCATACCTCCCAACATTTTGAGATGGGAATGAGGGACACCTACTAGCAAGCGTATGTAGGCACAGGACACGCCTCCTGCCACACCCCCTTAAAGGAGAATTAACCAAAAAAAGTTAATTAAATCCACAAGAGCTTTTTTTTACCTATTACTATACCTTTACCTTTACTATTCCTTTATATTGTGACAACCAAGTGTTCAAAGTGCTCTCACCCTCTGCACGAGGAACACCTCCACCGCGCCAAAATCCCCTACAAACTATAAAAAATATGTATATAAACACTGGTGAAAGTGATAAAGGTAATGTGCATAAAAAATATGCATAAAAAATATATATATAGAGCTGCCCACTATAATAATCAAAGAATAATATAAGGTCAATTTAATCCTAATTGTCGGTTTAAACCAACAGATGCCGACAACCAGGATAAATTAGCAGGCGCTCAAAGATACTCCAGATGTGACTGGCTATATCCCCCTTAAAATGATATAATCTGGTGATAAACACGTCCTCTGGATATAGAGTATATAAAAAATAAATAAATATATAATACACGTGTAAGTGTAAAACAAGTTAGTGATGTGCAGTGATGGTGATATCTTTTATCAAAGACTCAATCACCCATAAGTAGCATAACTCAAATAATAAGAATAAAGTGAATCAATATGCAATAATGGTGACACCCTCTAATAGTGTTACTAATCTGAGTGTGACACACTGGATAACCAACATTCCTCAGAAATAAATGAATGAGACACAGTGATGTGATCTAGCAAGTGAATCTCTCATCTGCGTGTATCACATCCCTATATAGCCAAAAAATTGACTAGATGTAATATATCAGGGTGTGACTGGTATTCTATTAGTGACACCCTTTATTAGTGGGTCAATCATCTGTGTATGGTATACCGCATGAGTGGCGGACCACACAAATAAGAAACCTGCAAAATAAAGTGTTAGAGATAAACCTCTTATAATGCAAAAATAGTGGTGGAAAAACGTATGTGTAAGTGACAGCAATAAAAAATCTAAAATATTAGTGACAGCGAATAAACAATCGTGCATAAAGTTCAATTCATGCTGCTGAATTCAATAATTCCAAAGAATAGTTCATGAATGGAACTAGCCCTTAATAAAGGCTATACGTGATTAAAGCTGGTGACGAAAAAATATTCAATCAGATGTCCCATACAAATGATTCCTTAGTGAAAGATGTCAAAAGAAAATGATGAGTAACTCCGTGCTCTTTCCACCTCACCACTGTGCTAGTGAATCGCACTCTCCAGACATGCACTCACCAAAATAAAATGCCAGCAATTTTCATGCAAGGCTAAACAAGCTTTCTTTACCACACTCCTGGGTAAATATTGCATCCGAAGCTCACAAGAGTGATGTTCAATGGATCCACATAAAAGAAAATGAATGCTCCAATAGTGTAATTCCGCAATGAAAATTTATTAAAACTCATGCAAACTTCACACATAGCACTCACATTGTGTAAACCTAAAACAAGCTCAAACCGTGTACTGCACAGCAAACTTCAACTTTAGTGGATTCAACAATAACAATGGTCACGGCGGACCCGAGGTGTACAGCTGCTGGATGTCTCACCCCTCCCCTCGGGAAACCTCCGTCTCTCCGTGCGCTCGTATCCTATTCTCCTGTGTGGCCGAAAGCAAGTACGTCACAACTCACAGCCACGCCCCGACATGTTTCGTCATGGAACGACTTATTCATGGGATTGGCTGTGTCTGCTGCCACTCAACTTTTATCTCCTCCAAAGTATCCGCCCACTGGATTACGTCATGCGCATGCGCACACCTCGCGTCCCCGTGCGCTGGATACAATGATGTTTTACATAGCAGAAAAAACTCACGGACATCAGGCACTTATACAATTCCACTATCGAGAATGCAGTTAGCAAGATAATGGATATCAGATCCAATAGTATACTTATACAAATATAACATACAAGGCTCTATAAATATACAGTTGCCGATAGTATACTTGTACAAATATAACATACAAGGTTCAACAAGTATGCAGTTGCCGTTTCTTTCATTCAGCAATTAGGATGTGTGATAGCTAGCCCACTGGTGTGTGATAACCCCCTTATAGGGCGATCTGGCTTTGCTCATTTGTTGGTCATAATCCCCAATTGATAGGGAAATATATAAATTAAAATTAAAATTAAAATAAGATTAAAAAATCCGTTCTCATATTTTATACTCCGTTCTGGCTATATATCATAATCACATATAAAAAAATATAAAAAAAGTCAGACTGAAAAGGACAAAATATTGGATGTAATACAACTTTTAACATTACTACAATATCTCAAAAGACCTCTGATCAAACTAAATAAATATGCTCAGATGCTGAATATTAATACCAGGATAAACACCAAGAAAAGGTGAAAAATGGTGAATATATAAACTCTATAAGATCTATAGGGATACCAACTCTAGACTACTGGCGATAGCCGGCGATATTACCTAATATTCCACACAAGGCTCAATGATAACCAGGGGGGAAACACCATTTTAAAATCATTGAGCATAACATGCATAAAGAACATAATCGCCCAGATACCAGAAAGGAAGGAAAGGGAAACATGTGTGTAAAATAACCCCCTTAATGCTTCCCTAACACGCATGGAAACCATGGGTATAATGTCCCAAGACTACAGGGCACTCCTAGGTGAAAGACCAACATAGGTCAGAGCCTCATGTTGACATCATCCTCCCAATTATAGTATTCACAACTAAGATGGCGGATCTAAAAATCATTGATGAAGCAGTTTAAATCTAATTCAATGTTTAAACCTCTAGGAGTCAAACTCTTCATCAAAAATATCCATCTAGTTTCCCGCTGGGACAGGTCCCTCACTCTATTGGACCCTCTCCAGGAGGGATGTACAGTGTCAATCCCACAAAATTGTAATAGTGATGGATCTTGCTGATGTTTCTCCTTAAAATGTAGGGAGACACTATGGTACTTGTAACCATTCTTGATGTTGGTTAGATGTTCCGAGATTCTAACTCTCAGTAGTCTCTTCGTTCTCCCTACATACAGGAGGCCACACGGGCACCACATAAGGTAAACCACATGCGTTAAATTACATGTGACAAACTCCTTAATTGCAAAGGATTCTCCATCCCTATTGGTTACATGAGTTATTCCCCTGTGGTTGTTTCTAACAGTCTTGCAACAAATACATTTTCTACAACTGTAGAAACCTCTAAAGTCAAATTTCACCAGGTTCTTCCCAGGTGGATCCAAAATCCTTTTGACCACATGGTCCCCAAAGTTAGGGGCTTTTCTATAAATAAAGGTAGGCCGACTTGGTAACACCTCTCCCAAATGCCTATCTTTACATAAAACATGCCAATGTTTACTAAAAATATACTCAATGTCTTTATATTGGCAATGGAATCCTGAAATAAAGCCAAATTGGTGCTTGTTTTCACTGGGTCCATGATCAGATTTTTTTAGGCATTGCTCCCTAGGTACTAATGCTACTTCCTGAGTGATTCTATTTAATTCATCCTCCCGATAACCTCTTTGTATGAATCTGTTTTTAAGAACATCTGCTTGCTCAAAGAAATCTTCCAATTCCGTACAGTTCCGACGTACACGTAATAACTGCCCCTTTGGAATGTTTTTTATCCAAGCCGGATGATGGCCACTTCTGATTGATAGGTAGCTGTTTCGATCAGTCGGCTTGAAATAAACCTTGGTTTTCAGAGAGTTACCCTGTCTCTCAATGGTCACATCCAAAAAATTGACCGATATATTACTGATCTGATGCTCCAATTTAATGTTGTTAGAGTTGTTATTAAGCTCTAATACAAAATCAATGGCCGATTCCTCTGTCCCCTCCCAGATGAACAAGAGGTCGTCTATGAAACGACGGTAGAATAACAGTTGGGGTCTTCTCTGACTGAACACTTTTCTATCCTCCCACTCTGCCATAAACCGGTTGGCGAGGCTGGGAGCATATTTAGCTCCCATCGCCACGCCAACCTGCTGGGAGTAGAAGTGTCCATCACACCAAAAATAACTATGGGACATGCAAAAATCCAATGCATGTCCCAAAAATCTCTTCTGTACATCTGGGATATCCTCTCTCTTACTTAAGGCCCAATTAAGAGCTAAGGCAGCATCCGCGTGTTGAATAATGGTGTATAGGGAGGCTACATCAGCCGTTACCAAATACACTGTCGATGAGGTCTCCAATTTGATGTCACTAAGCAATGTCAATAAATCACTAGTATCTTTCAAGTAAGCCCTAGTGTCCTTGACACTCGGTTGAAGAAATGTGTCGAGATATTCACCTAATCTCGCCGTGACCGAACCAATTCCATTCACAATTGGCCGAGGCGGAGGACACTGTATATTCTTGTGCACCTTAGGTAGGGTGTAGATGATAGGGATTCGACACGCGCTAGGGACTAGATATCTCTTTTCTTTAACGTTCAATGCATCCATCTTAAAACCCCAATCTACAAGAGCAGATAATTGCACCTTATAAGCGTCCGTTGGGTCTGCCGGTAGTTTTCTATATGTAGTTCTATCTCCTACCAATTCCAACAATTGGTTTAGGTAGAATGTCTTGTCCAACAGAACCACACCACCCCCTTTATCAGCCGGGCGTACTATCAAATTCCTTTTTTCTTCTAGGGATCTGATGCCGTCCCTGATATAATAGGGGTTCACACCCTTACGTGGTACTAACTTCTCAATATCACTCAACACCAAGCTCTTAAATACCTCTATGAAATGATTGCTTGGGTTTTGGGGATTAAAGATGGATTTATTCCTTAATCCCGTGTCTATCTTATTTGTGGGTACCCTAGATCTCTCAGAGGATTCCACCGGATGACTCAGGAAGTATTTTTTAATGTTCATCTTTCTGATAAACTTGTGTGCATCAATATACACATCAAATTTATTCATTTCCCTTTTAGGGGCGCATTTTAGACCCAGATTTAGGATATTAAGTTCCTTGTGGCTAAGCTCAATACTGCTTAACCACTAGCCTACCGCCCACCGTCATATGACGGCCGGACGGTAAGCCTATTGTTCTGACTGGGCGTCATATGACGTCCTCGCCCTCCCGAGCCGCTAGGGGGCGCGCGCGCGCCGCCGGCGGCGCGCGCGCGCGCCCGCTGCGTCACTCGGGACCCGGTGCGCGTGCCCGGCGGCCGCGATGTCCGCCGGGCACCCGCGATTGCCGGGTAACAGAGCAGGAGCGTGGATCTGTGAATGTAAACACAGATCCACGTCCTGTCAGAGAGGAGAGGAGACCGATGGCATGTCCCTTGTACATAGGGACAGCGATCGGTCACCTCCCCCAGTCAGTCCCCTCCCCCCACAGTTAGAATCACCTCCTTAGGTCATACATTAACCCCTCGAGCGCCCCCTAGTGTTAACCCCTTCCCTGCCAGTCACATTTACACAGTAATCAATGCAATTTTATAGCATTGATCGCTGTATAAATGTGAATGGTCCCAAAAATGTGTCAAAAGTGTCCGATGTGTCCGCCGCAATATCGTAGTCACAATAAAAATTGCAGATCGCCGCCATTACTAGTAAAAAATAAATAAATAATAAAAATGCTATAAATCTATCCCGTATTTTGTAGACGCTATAACTTTTGCGCAAACCAATCAATATACGCTTATCGCAATTTTTTTTTACCAAAAATATGTAGAAGAATACATATCGGCCTAAACTGAGGAAAAAATTTGTTAAAAAAAAAAAAAAAAATGGATATTTATTATAGCAAAAAGTAAAAAATATTGTGTTTTTTCAAAATTGTCCCTCTTCTTTTGTTTATAGCGCAATAAATAAAAACCGCAGAGGTGATCAAATACCACCAAAAGAAAGCTCTATTTGTGGGGAAAAAATGCAAAAAATTTAATTAAGGTGCAGTGTAACATGACCGCGCAATTGTCATTCAAAGTGCGACAGCGCTGAAAACTGAAAAATGGCTTGGACAGGAAGGGGGTGTAAGTGCCCTGTATTGAGGTGGTTAAATTATAAATCCCAGTTTTTACACATCCCTCGGTCTCTTCCTTGGGTTTCTTGGATCTTCCTGCCCTACATCCTCTTCTTCTCCTTGGTTTGGCATAATTCCCTTGTCGATACCTGGGGGGGGCACCTGTTTCCCTCCCCCTCTCTGGTAGGGGCTCTTGGGATTCCTCCTCGGTGTTCCTCTTCCCCTCCCCCGTTGTCCTAAAAAAGGGGGATGGCTAGGGCGTTCTTCTCTTTCCAATGGTGAAAATCTATTGTACAAGGGGATATGGCCATACCCCTCAGAGTAATGATAGGGTGGTTGATCATATTGCCACTGCCTATATTCTTGTGATGCACTGCTCCTGTGATCTCCAGAGGGTGGGTGTTGGTTAGAGTATCTAGATGGGTATCCATCCCTCCCTTGATAAGGAGGTCTGGGAGAATGATAGTTTCCTCTCCCTCCTCTCCCACGTGATACGGGTCTAGGGGAACGATGATATTCCCTTTCATACTGGTCACCCCCTACACTGCGTCCTCTCTCTTTAGGTTTTGGGTTCGTAACCTCATTGTTATTTTTTGCTTTATTCAATGAGTTCTTCCCAATCTTAGGTTTAATCTGGGATGTGCTAGTCGCCCCAGTTGCATCACTGTTGGTACCTGGGTCAGCACTGTTGTTCTCCAGTGTGACCTGCCATGCATAAATTCTATTGGTTTTAAAATCATTGGCATCCCTATTATGCTTTTTTACCTTTTTCTTTTGAGTATCTCGATCGATTTTTTCTAGTTTCTTCTTAATATTAATATTGAAATCCTTCATCTGGTTGGTGTCCTTCATTGGTTCTAATTTATCTTGTAAATCCTTTATTTTTTCATTCAGCATCTTCAATTTAATTTGTTTCCTTTTCAGGACCAATGCCTGTAATTCCTTTCCTGCTTTATTAAAAAATTCCAGCCATTCCTTCATGAATGACTGGTCATTAAGACCATCTTGTGGGGATACCTCCCATCTTAAACTTCTAAAGATGAGGTTCTCCCTACAATAGTGCTCAAAAGTGAATACGTCCCACCACGTTTTAATTTGCTTCTCAAGTAGACCATCAAGAGTCTTTAATAGTACTGAAAGGTCTTCCTCTTCTTCGATCATAGGTTGATCGTTAGAGAAGATAGATTCGGGGTTAAGTTGCCTATTTGTTAAAAAGTTAAACGCATCCATGGCTGCGAGTGGTGAAATAATAGATAAAGACTGTGACAACCAAGTGTTCAAAGTGCTCTCACCCTCTGCACGAGGAACACCTCCACCGCGCCAAAATCCCCTACAAACTATAAAAAATATGTATATAAACACTGGTGAAAGTGATAAAGGTAATGTGCATAAAAAATATGCATAAAAAATATATATATAGAGCTGCCCACTATAATAATCAAAGAATAATATAAGGTCAATTTAATCCTAATTGTCGGTTTAAACCAACAGATGCCGACAACCAGGATAAATTAGCAGGCGCTCAAAGATACTCCAGATGTGACTGGCTATATCCCCCTTAAAATGATATAATCTGGTGATAAACACGTCCTCTGGATATAGAGTATATAAAAAATAAATAAATATATAATACACGTGTAAGTGTAAAACAAGTTAGTGATGTGCAGTGATGGTGATATCTTTTATCAAAGACTCAATCACCCATAAGTAGCATAACTCAAATAATAAGAATAAAGTGAATCAATATGCAATAATGGTGACACCCTCTAATAGTGTTACTAATCTGAGTGTGACACACTGGATAACCAACATTCCTCAGAAATAAATGAATGAGACACAGTGATGTGATCTAGCAAGTGAATCTCTCATCTGCGTGTATCACATCCCTATATAGCCAAAAAATTGACTAGATGTAATATATCAGGGTGTGACTGGTATTCTATTAGTGACACCCTTTATTAGTGGGTCAATCATCTGTGTATGGTATACCGCATGAGTGGCGGACCACACAAATAAGAAACCTGCAAAATAAAGTGTTAGAGATAAACCTCTTATAATGCAAAAATAGTGGTGGAAAAACGTATGTGTAAGTGACAGCAATAAAAAATCTAAAATATTAGTGACAGCGAATAAACAATCGTGCATAAAGTTCAATTCATGCTGCTGAATTCAATAATTCCAAAGAATAGTTCATGAATGGAACTAGCCCTTAATAAAGGCTATACGTGATTAAAGCTGGTGACGAAAAAATATTCAATCAGATGTCCCATACAAATGATTCCTTAGTGAAAGATGTCAAAAGAAAATGATGAGTAACTCCGTGCTCTTTCCACCTCACCACTGTGCTAGTGAATCGCACTCTCCAGACATGCACTCACCAAAATAAAATGCCAGCAATTTTCATGCAAGGCTAAACAAGCTTTCTTTACCACACTCCTGGGTAAATATTGCATCCGAAGCTCACAAGAGTGATGTTCAATGGATCCACATAAAAGAAAATGAATGCTCCAATAGTGTAATTCCGCAATGAAAATTTATTAAAACTCATGCAAACTTCACACATAGCACTCACATTGTGTAAACCTAAAACAAGCTCAAACCGTGTACTGCACAGCAAACTTCAACTTTAGTGGATTCAACAATAACAATGGTCACGGCGGACCCGAGGTGTACAGCTGCTGGATGTCTCACCCCTCCCCTCGGGAAACCTCCGTCTCTCCGTGCGCTCGTATCCTATTCTCCTGTGTGGCCGAAAGCAAGTACGTCACAACTCACAGCCACGCCCCGACATGTTTCGTCATGGAACGACTTATTCATGGGATTGGCTGTGTCTGCTGCCACTCAACTTTTATCTCCTCCAAAGTATCCGCCCACTGGATTACGTCATGCGCATGCGCACACCTCGCGTCCCCGTGCGCTGGATACAATGATGTTTTACATAGCAGAAAAAACTCACGGACATCAGGCACTTATACAATTCCACTATCGAGAATGCAGTTAGCAAGATAATGGATATCAGATCCAATAGTATACTTATACAAATATAACATACAAGGCTCTATAAATATACAGTTGCCGATAGTATACTTGTACAAATATAACATACAAGGTTCAACAAGTATGCAGTTGCCGTTTCTTTCATTCAGCAATTAGGATGTGTGATAGCTAGCCCACTGGTGTGTGATAACCCCCTTATAGGGCGATCTGGCTTTGCTCATTTGTTGGTCATAATCCCCAATTGATAGGGAAATATATAAATTAAAATTAAAATTAAAATAAGATTAAAAAATCCGTTCTCATATTTTATACTCCGTTCTGGCTATATATCATAATCACATATAAAAAAATATAAAAAAAGTCAGACTGAAAAGGACAAAATATTGGATGTAATACAACTTTTAACATTACTACAATATCTCAAAAGACCTCTGATCAAACTAAATAAATATGCTCAGATGCTGAATATTAATACCAGGATAAACACCAAGAAAAGGTGAAAAATGGTGAATATATAAACTCTATAAGATCTATAGGGATACCAACTCTAGACTACTGGCGATAGCCGGCGATATTACCTAATATTCCACACAAGGCTCAATGATAACCAGGGGGGAAACACCATTTTAAAATCATTGAGCATAACATGCATAAAGAACATAATCGCCCAGATACCAGAAAGGAAGGAAAGGGAAACAGGTGTGTAAAATAACCCCCTTAATGCTTCCCTAACACGCATGGAAACCATGGGTATAATGTCCCAAGACTACAGGGCACTCCTAGGTGAAAGACCAACATAGGTCAGAGCCTCATGTTGACATCATCCTCCCAATTATAGTATTCACAACTAAGATGGCGGATCTAACTTGTTTTACACTTACACGTGTATTATATATTTATTTATTTTTTATATACTCTATATCCAGAGGACGTGTTTATCACCAGATTATATCATTTTAAGGGGGATATAGCCAGTCACATCTGGAGTATCTTTGAGCGCCTGCTAATTTATCCTGGTTGTCGGCATCTGTTGGTTTAAACCGACAATTAGGATTAAATTGACCTTATATTATTCCTTTATATTGGCTTTTAAAATTTACAAAGGCAGCAATTTAGAAATTGGATGAAAGGTTTAGCACTGGGAAACACTTTTTGAAAGATAAAAAGTGCATTTTATATACAACTGTATAGATCAGACCAAAATGAGGGACAAATGAGGAGGAAAGAGGAACAGATAGACATTGCTCCAAATCAGGGAAAGTTCCTCGAAATCAGGGACAGTTGGGAGCTATGGTTGTGCTATATCATACACATGATATTGGTTGCAGGAAATACAGCTGAAAAAACAGAATGGACTTTCAATGACAGCCAGCACAAGTGTGGGCCCCAAATGAGCTGGTGTTAGGTCAGACAGCCAGCAAAATAAACTCGGTATGTAATTGCAAGAAGCTGCCAGAGATAGAGCATAATCAATATAGTGGGTCAAGGTCTCACCAGTTAGCTGATAGAGTCACTCTGTAAGAGTTTTCCTATACAGCTAAGCACATGCTGGGTGGGGGCCATGAAACATGTCAGTTTCACACAGCTGTTCCAGAATTCTATACCGTTATACGAAAGATATAATGAAGAAATTTAAAGCTGCCTTGCCTTGGTACCTGCACTAGTACAGATAAACAGGACAGCACCTAAAAAATTATATTTGTATTTTAAAGTATATCGAAAGCCAATTTTTTTTTTTTTTTTTTTTGGGAGGGGGGGGGGGGGGGGTTGCACAGAGTGGGGAATGGTTAAAATGCCTGCAGTTTTCTTTTCTTTTTTGTCCCTCTGGGGAGAATTACCTTCCTGTCTCAAAAGAACAATAAAAAATTAGATGAAATCTTTCCGAAGTATAGGGGAACTGGGTAATTCCCCTCTTGGGGGTCCATTACATTAGCTGGGATACAGAATGCAAAAAATAGAGGCTCCAAATCTGGTCCTACCCATTCAGGACAAAGTAAGAGGTACATATTAGAGCACAGAGGGTACTGAAACATATTCATGCCACCCTGTTCGCCCGCTGGAGCTCCCCCACAGAGTTTTTGTGTAAATTCTGCCCCGACACTGGGGCAGAACTTAGGTGTGTGACAGCCCTTAAAGTGGTTGTATACCTATATTTGTAACTTTTACCTACAGGTAAGCCTATAATAAGGCTTACCTGTAGGTAAAAAAAATATCTCCTAAACCTGTAAGGTTTAGGAGATATTCCCCTCGCAATGAGCCGCTAACTGCAGCGGCGCATGCACACAGGGGACTCTCGACTGACAGCCCGGCATGCCGGGCAGAAGTCTCCCGCGCGCATGCGCGGGAGTGACGACATCGCGGCTCCGGCCACTCACAGCGCCGGAGCCGCGATACCCGGAAGACACGCCGAGGGGAGATGTCGGCTCCCTCGGCGTGGACCAGGTGAGATGCCGGCGCCTCGTTCTAAGGTAAGTATCTCATAATGAGCTAGTATGCGGTGCATACTAGCTCATTATGCCTTTTCCCTTGCAGGTGTAAAAAAAAAAAAAAAATGACAGCGGGTATACAACCGCTTTAAAGCTGAGAAGAGAACAATATCCTTACCGGAAAGTACCAGGTTGTTCACAAGCTTTATTGGGTACATAGAGCGAGAGGAGAGAGTGGGCAGCGAGTTTGTGATTCTTATCCACTTTGTTCTTAAAGAGGAGTTCCGGTCTGTAAAATAAATTAAAAGTCAGCAGCTAATTTCCTACTGTGCATGCACAAGTCGCGCTGCCCTTTATGAATGGTCCCGCCATCTTCTGGGACCTCTGTGTCCCAAAAGGCAGCGAGGGGAGGATGAGGAGCTGGAAATGTGGTAGACTGATGTGTGGCGATCTTACCTAGAAGTGTGAACAGGTAACTGTCAAAACCAGGTATCCACTCCCCTCTCCCCCCAAAAAGTGCCAAATATGGCAGTGGAGGTGGGGGAGGGTCAGCTTTCCCTTTTGGGTGGAGCTCCACTTTAAGTACCTTTTCACTGAATGGACAAAATTAAAGTTCTCTTTGGGGACCATTATCATTTTATAATGAACAGCAACTTGGCATTTAGCAACACAATTTTGATTCCACTACAGATTTTATCTATTAACATACATTTGCAGTGAGGCACAAAATCATTTTGTCCTCTTCCACTCTTACATGGCCTACCCACCAACAACCCACTCCTACATGGCCTGCCCACCAACAATCCATTTCTGTATAGCTTGCCTAACAACAATCCACTCCTAAATGGCCTGTCCACCAACAATCTACTCCTACATGGCCTGCCCACCAACAACTCACTCCTACATGGCATGCCCACCGACAATCCATTTCTGTATGACCTGCCCACCAACAATCTAGTCCTATATGGCCTGTCCACCAACAATCCAATTCTACATGGCCTGTCCTCCAACAATCCACTCCAACATGGCCTGTCCACCAACAATCCACTCCTACATGGCCTGTACACCAACAACTCAATCCTACATAGTCTCTCCACCATCAACCCACCCCTTCCTAGCTCACTCACCAACAACCCTCTTCTACGTGGTCTGCCCACAAACAATCCTCTTCTACATGGTCTGTCTACCAACAATTCACTCCTAAATGGCCATCCCACCAACAATCCACTCCTACATGGGCTGCCCACCAGAAACCTACTCCTACATGGTCTGCCGATCAACAACCTTTTTCTACATGCACAAGAAAAGAGAGAAAAAGCAGCCTTTTCCTGTAACATGATGTTCATACAGGTCACAAGACCACCAACAATCTACTCCTACATGGCCTGCCCACCAACAACTCACTCCTACATGGCATGCCCACCGACAATTCATTTCTGTATGACCTGCCCACCAACAATCTAGTCCTATATGGCCTGTCCACCAACAATCCACTCCTACATGGCCTGTCCTCCAACAATCCACTCCAACATGGCCTGTCCACCAACAATCCACTCCTACATGGCCTGTACACCAACAACTCAATCCTACATAGTCTCTCCACCATCAACCCACCCCTTCCTAGCTCGCTCACCAACAACCCTCTTCTACGTGGTCTGCCCACAAACAATCCTCTTCTACATGGTCTGTCTACCAACAATTCACTCCTAAATGGCCATCCCACCAACAATCCACTCCTACATGGGCTGCCCACCAGAAACCTACTCCTACATGGTCTGCCGATCAACAACCTTTTTCTACATGCACAAGAAAAGAGAGAAAAAGCAGCCTTTTCCTGTAACATGATGTTCATACAGGTCACAAGACCACCAACAATCTACTCCTACATGGCCTGCCCACCAACAACTCACTCCTACATGGCATGCCCACCGACAATTCATTTCTGTATGACCTGCCCACCAACAATCTAGTCCTATATGGCCTGTCCACCAACAATCCACTCCTACATGGCCTGTCCTCCAACAATCCACTCCAACATGGCCTGTCCACCAACAATCCACTCCTACATGGCCTGTACACCAACAACTCAATCCTACATAGTCTCTCCACCATCAACCCACCCCTTCCTAGCTCGCTCACCAACAACCCTCTTCTACGTGGTCTGCCCACAAACAATCCTCTTCTACATGGTCTGTCTACCAACAATTCACTCCTAAATGGCCATCCCACCAACAATCCACTCCTACATGGGCTGCCCACCAGAAACCTACTCCTACATGGTCTGCCGATCAACAACCTTTTTCTACATGCACAAGAAAAGAGAGAAAAAGCATGATGTTGATACAGGTCACAAGACAGCGACAGATGCACTCTGGCTGCTAAAAGTATGTTTTACAAACTTTTTTAAGCTTTCAAAATCGTCCAAAAATCTCTTGCTATTTAGGACAGGGAAGAAGTTCTGTATTCCTTGTCAGTTGCAGCGCATTTGTTTTGTGATGTCTTGGGGAACTGGGACTGAGCTTGTCACTAACTACCAGTCACTAATCACATTCCAAAAATAAATAAGCAGTAATGCAAAGTAAAGTGGACATTGGTCACACGTTCCCTTCCACCAAAATACTTGAACCCAGAACACACACCGTGCCTAGCACCATAATTTTTTCTGACCTGACAAATTTTGATTGTTGAAGCAAGAATACATGCACAGCTCAGGAGCCCATTCAGTGCTAAGTGAGTGGTATTACCAGTCGCTGCAAGGTGAGGGCTGAGTGTTCATGAAAAAGAAACATTTGTATTGAGCATGCATATTTTGTTAATTGCTGGAGGAAACAAGAATTGCAGCCTGAGCGTACTTATTTTTTTTTACCATATTGGTTACCATTCAATTAAAAAAAAAACATCTGGAGTTGGGCTTTCATGCAGTTTTTACCTAATTTATAATTTCTATAACTTCTTTTCCAATCGTGAAGTCCACCTTTTCACCATCTCATATGGATTTATTGTTTTCTGTAAAATACCTGTCTGTATTCTGCTTCCACAGTCTGACCACCCACCACCACCACTCCCGTAACGCAGTGATTTCCATCCTTCACCTGCCTCTTCAATATACAATTTGACGATAATTCAATCTTGTACAAGCAAAAGTGGACCTTTAATACTTATACGATGCATAAAGAAAAGGCATTATATAATAGTTAATAGTTCCTTTGACCTTACATTACAGAAGGTGAGGCAATTTCTGGCAATCGTGATCTCATTGTAGCCTTAATGACCTCATCTAATTATTGTTAACTGAGAGATTGTCTAGTGCTTAATGTGAGTCACCCAATAAGCACCAACGTCCTAATGAACTCATCACAGTGTGCTGGTCTTTAACCAGAAACAGAGAATCATTTGGAAAATTAGAAAAAAACGCATTAAGGAGAGGAAGCCAGATTCATTTTACTTCTATGCCTCTGACATGAGAAGATAATGATATTGTGTTAGAAAAATCTCCATTGATGACTGAAGAGCAAGGTTCAGAGAGGTTAGACTAACAGGATATTTTTTACTGAAGGGCAGTGATGGTCCTCCTGAGAGTCTTGACCTCTTGTGAAGAATGATCGGGTTATTACTACACCCATATACATCATATTCAATTCTCAGGGACTTACTGAGCTTGCAGGACATAATACAAACATTTTTATTCTTTTGCATTGTTAAAATAGAGCCATAACTTATATGTAGCAAGGTCTCAGGCCTCCTATAGTCCAATGAGAACCTCCAGAGCCAAGAGCTGCTGACATCCTTCCATATAGAGTGGGTTGTAATGCATAGTGGGTGTAGTGTAAGGTAGATTTATGGGCGCCAGACACTTCTTTAATGCAAAGAGATTTTATTTCTTTTGAACAGAACCGTGGGAGAGGGGGTTTAGTGCCAGGACACCCTTTAGTATTTGCAAATGTTGATGTTGCTAATGTTAATTGGCAGACTCCGAGACTTCTACAGGTAGACAGCCATGCAGGGAAAGGCATACAGCCATGCAGGGAAAGGCATACAGCAAGACACCACATTTGCATGTGTAGGAATTCTGTCTCCTATGGCAACAGTCTTAGAACAGTTCCTAACACAAATTGTAACAAACTCCTTCACTCTCTCTACAATCACTTCATGTAGGTTCTCAACCCCCTGAGCTCCCAGTCTCTCTCACTAGACTTGCATATTCACTGCCACCGAATCCCTTGAGCTTCTTCACTTAAGTATCCTCCTCAAGCATCACCCCCGCTTCTCTGCTGGGTCCCTAGCCTGGCACTCCAGATACTTCTCAAGCTTCACCCCACTGGCCTGCTTGGTCCCTGGCTTGACACATAAGGTTGCTCTGCGAGCGTCACCTCAGCTGGCTGGGTCCCTGGCTTGACACCTGCTGAAGTTTCCCAATTCTTAACCATCCCCGGTTGGTGAGAATACTGCTCCAGTACTTGCTTCAGCTACTCACTGTTGTCCCTGGTAATAGGGTGATTGGTCCCTTAGTGGCAACAGCTTCCCCTCTACCTCTGACCATGACAGGTTCTCCGGCAAGCAGAACTATCACTTCTGGTTGGACTGCGAACTGCAGTCCCAACCCTACGCTGCTCTCTTGCTTCTGGATATGCCCTCAGACAGCCTAGCAGCCAGATGTGCATGGGATAGGCCCAAACTCCAGCCTAGCAGCCCGGGCAATACAACACACGTCCACCCAGACAGCCGTCCAGGTGGCACAGAACACTGATCACCTGACTCCACCCAAATATACAGTTTCTCCCAGCAGGCCAAGAAATTTAAGAAAACCCCTGCCCATTGGCTGAGATACCCCATATACTCCTAGTCTGTCCTTGCTTTGCCCTTGTCTTATCTACTGTCACCAGGTACCCGGCCACCTAGTGGCAGAAGAGAGAAGTGCAGCAATTCTAGACTTAGGGTGGAATCAATTGATCCCTAACAATGAGCCAAGGTACTACACCTGACAGGTAAATTTAGGAGCGACCCTGCCTAAGCCTCAGGGTGCTACATCTATATATACTTATAAATATGTGTTTGTGCATAGGACATGGAAGCAAGACAAGGCAAGACAAGAAACAAGAGATTCAAGTATGCAGAAAAATGGCAGCAGCTACTCTATACTGGTGAGTCAAATTTTTAAACATTTGGATGAAGCAGGGGGTAGTTTGTTTGTGAAGGGCTAGAGAGCGGTACAATAATGAGTGTCTGCAGGCAACAGTGATGCATGGTGGAGGTTGCTTACAAGTTTGTGCCTAAATTTCTGAAAATAGAGTTGGAGATTTGATCAGGATCAATGGTGTCCTAATGCTGAGAAATGCAGGAAGGTATTTATCCATCATGCCATTCCATCAGGGAGGTGTGTGGTTGGCCCCAATTTTTTCTGGCAGCAGGACAATGACCCCGAACATACAGCCAATGTCATGAAGAGCTATCTTCAGCGTAAAGAATAACAAAAAGTTCTGGTAGTAAAGGTTTGGCCCCCACAGAGCCCTGATCTCAACATCATTGGGTTTGTCTGGGATTACATGAAGAGACAGGATTTGAGGCAGCCTACATCCACAGAAGATCTGTGGTTAGTTTTCCAAGATGCTAGGAACAACCCACCTGCCGAGTTCCTATAAATACTGCGTGCAAGTATACCTAGAGAAATTGAAGAATTGATGATTTGATTTAGGTCTGGAATTTGACTGGGCCATTCTAACAACTAAATATGCTTTGATCTAAACCATTCCATTATAGCTCTGGCTGCATGTTTAGGGTCGTTGTCCTGCTGGAAGGTGAACCTCTGCCACAGTCTCAAGTCTTTTGCAGACTCTCACAGGTTTTCTTCAAAGATTAACAAAATGTTACCCCAGCTCCACTGCCAATATGAAAGTCCACGAGCTGTGACCCGGTGCTCTAGCCAGGATGTTCAGGCCCCAAATACAATACTTGAATCAAAAATGGCTGGCAACTCGGATGCTCTTGAATAAAAGTCCTTTATTGGTTACATGGGTACACGGGTACAGGCTATACGCTGACGCGTTTCAGCTAAGAAGCCTTCATCAAAGCATACATGTTTGATTTAAAAACTGATTTTTATAACAAAGTAAGCAGTCCAAATGGGGCGGGTGCAACCTGATCAGAAGCAATCAAAGACAATTAAAAACACATGGAGAGAAGAAAGGAAGAAGCACAGCAGGCTTATGAAGGGCATATCTTGAACAAATAAAGCTTGTTCAAAGTGGTACAATAAATGAATCAAACAATGCGATTATGTTAGAAAAAGATTTATATCCATCCTATCATTCAAGCCATACGGTTTTCTAGTATTGAGAGTATGGATCCGCCGCACTTCACGTTTGAGCAAAATACGATGAGTGTCACCTCCTCTTAGGGTTTTTTAACCTGTTCAGCACCAAAAAAGGAAAAAGTATCAAGATTACCATGATGAAATTCTCTGAAATGTTTTGACACATTTGAGATATTTTTAGCATTGATATTTGTAGTGTCATTCACATGTTCCGAGATTCTAACTCTCAAAGGGCGTATAGTACACCCAATGTATTGCAGGCTGCAGGCACTACATTGAATTGCAGTTAATATACTGTTTGATGGTATATGTTTTCTTAGCAGAAAAGGAAAAAACTGAGGTGCTTTTTTTATGTCTATGACATTGACTGCAGGTATTAAGCCTACACATGTAGGAACCTACAGTGGAGAGCCAGGTCTGTGGTCTCTTTGGCTTCTGAGAACAAAACAGCCTGGGTGACAGCATGCTACCCATACTGGGGGCCCTTCTACTAGAAAAATGACAACCCCCCCTGGATGACACTGTACAGATCCTTGTCAGCATACAGGATGGGAAGATGTTCTTTGAGAATCGAAACAATTTTGTTGTATTCTAAAGAAAATGTAGTGATAAAATGAACTTTATTTCTATTGAAGACACTGCACTGTTTATTTGCACTACTATTCTAAATCATCTCCACCCGATCTCTGTGAAACACTATATTTTTACTTCTAGCTATTGTTTGTGTATTGTAACCCCTTTCTTTGAGTTGCTTTTGAATCGCTGTACATTCTTCCAAAAAAACCTTGTCTGTAGAGCAGTTCCTCCTGGCCCTGATGAATTCACCAGTGGGCAAAAACTTAATGGTATGACCAGTAAAAGGGAATTCCCTGCACAGGGCTTCCTAAAAGTTCTGGAAGTCACTGTGTTGCTATCTGAATGCCCCATCAAGGTCAAATCCAAAAAGTCTATTTGGGTTGGGTGGTGCACACAGGTGAACTCCAAATTTAGAGAGTTAGTTTACCAATGAAATCACCCGATCCATGCCATACTACAATCAGGTCATTAATGAAACGACCATACCAGGCAATATAGGTTTTAAATGAATTACCGTGGGCAAAGAAAGTAGATTATTCCCACCAGCCCATGTAGAGATTCGCTAAAGAGTGGGAAAATTTTGCCCCCATAGATGCACCTCGACTCTGAATGTAGTACCGTTCATCAAACCTGAAGAAAGAAGTTGTGTGTCAGAAGGAATTCTACTGCTCTACAAATGAACTCACGTACATTAGGACTGTAAATACTGTAACATGAAAGATGGTGTTTGATGGCTGTCAGTGCTAGGGAGTGAGAAATGCAGGAATACAAAGATCTAACATCTATAGTGATCCAGATACATTCTGTAGACCAAAAACTTTCCTGCATGTGGGCTAACAAATGTCCAGTATCCTTTATAGACCCAAGTTTCTTCAAAGATTGCCTTGTATTTGGCTCCATCCATCTTCCCATCAACTCTGACCAGGTTCCCTGTCCCTGCTGAATAAAAGAATCCCCAAAACATGATGCTGCCACCACCATGTTTCACAGTGGGAATGGTGTGTTCAGGGTGATGTGCAGTGTTAGTTTTCTGCCACACATAGCGTTTTGCTTTTAGGCCAAAAAGTTTAATTTTGGTCTCATCTAACCAGAGTACCTTCTTCCACATGTTTGCTGTGTCCCCCACATGGTTTCTTGCAAACTGCAAATGGGACTTCTTATGGCTTTCTTTCAACAATAGCTTTCTTCTTGCCACTCTTCCATAAAGGCCAGATTTGTGGAGAGCACGACTAATAGTTGTCCTGTGTACAGATTCTCCCACCTGAGCTGTGGATCTCTGCAGCTCCTCCACAGTGGCGTCTCCAGCTTTCATATTTAGGGGGGGCACATGGGGGGACAGGGACAAAAATAGGGGGCAATATAAAATGCAAAAAAATATAAATATATATATATATATACTGTATATATATATATATATATATATATATATATATCTCCTGGGGCCCTTTACCCCTTTACTATGATCCCACAACGGCCCTTTCACATGTTCTGCAGTGAGCTCCCTTCTTACTGTATTGGGGCCTCCCCAGGGTGACAGAGAACAAGAGATATATGGACGGGAGAAATCAGTCTGTTTTTTCAGTAACTGAGAGTCCTGGTGGAGTCCTTCTTGCAACTCTCTCTTCTCCCTGCCAATGAGGATGCAGGGCAAGGAGCAGATCGGGCGGCCGTGGTTGTGTGAGCGCTCGCATTATGCAGTGTCAGCGAGCAGAGGGAGGGGGATGAATCACCCGCAGAAGCTGACTGGGGACGTTCTCCCTCTCAATAGAGACTGTGTTACCCCAGCGGTGGCCCGAGTAAGATGCGGCACATCCGATATGAATACAAACAAAAAGAAATCGCCTTTTTGTAAAAAAAAAAAAAAATTAAAAAAAATTTTTTTTTTTTGGGGGGGGGGGCACATGGTGGGGCCCAGCATAATGTTGGGGGGGTCAGGGCCCCCTCTGGCCCCCCCCCTAGGGTCGCCATTGCTCCTCCAGAGTTATCCTGGGCCTCTTGGCTGCTTCTCTGATTAATGCTCTCCTTGCCCGGCCTGTCAGTTTAGGTGGACGGCCATGTCTTGGTAGGTTTGCGGTTGTGCCATACTCCATTCCATTTTCAGATGATGGATTGAACATCTGTGAGATGTTCAAAGCATGGGATATTTTTTTATAACTTAAACCCTGCTTTAAACTTCTGCACAACTTTATCCCTGATCTAACAGGTGTGTTCCTTGGCCTTCATGATGCTGTTTGTTCACTAAGGTTCTCTAAAAAACCTCTGAGGGCTTCACAGAACAGCTGTATTTATACTGACATTAAATTACACACAGGTGGACTCTATTTACTAATTAGGTGACTTCTGAAGGCAATTGGTTCCATTTGATTTTAGACGCCACACCATTTATCATTTTTCCTTCCACTTCACAATTATGTGCCACTTTGTGTTTAGACTTTTTACATAAAATCCCAATAAAATACATTTACGTTTTTCGTTGTAACATGGCAAAATGTGGAAAATTTCAAGTTGTGGGAATACTTTTTCAAGGCACTGTATATTCACACAATACAGCAACACAGGCCTGTATCCTGGCTAACATCCCCTAAGCCCTGGCCTCTGTGCTAGATTTTGAGTCTCCTGGCCTGTCCAACTCTTTAGCCTCGTAAACACGATCAGATTGTTGGCCAACAGAGCGTCAGACTTTTGTCAAAAGGGCGTGTGCCTGGATCTTGTCTTGCATACTAACAGCACACAATTGTCGGCCAACAAACACGAACATAGTGAGGTACTACGTGGAATTTCAGCTCTTGAGTGCCACCCTTTGGGCACCTTCTGCTAATGTCGTGTTTGGTGATTCCGAGCATGCGTGTTTGTACTTTGGACTTTTGTGTGACGGACTTGTGTACAGACGATATGAAAATCTGACAACAGACCGTTGCCTGCCGAAAATTTACTAGCCTGCCATCCAACATTTGTTGGCCGAAAGTTGGACAAAAATTGTCTGAAGGAGCGTACTAACGGTCGGATTTTAGGCCAACAGTCTGTCATCACACAATCCCCTGCCAACAATTGGATCCTGTGTACGAGGCTTTAGACTAAAGCTGGCCATAGATGGATCAGTAGGGACCAGCCAAATTTTGATCCATGTGTAGCCAATTCTGTTCAACGGAAGCCGATTGTTAGGATGTTGGAAAACGTTTGTTGATCAGCAGCTGCAACCAATGAGCTGCAGCTGCTGATCAGTGTATTCTGACAACAGAGAGTCCCACTGTTAGAATACAGTGTTCTGGGAGGGGGGTATTCCTCTATCCACCTAACTTGTGTGGATAGAAAATATTACCCTTCGGGACAGTCCTGTGATGGACCTTCACAAATCAAGCACCAAAGCAGTTGACTGGACTAATGAGGAGCTGTCAGTGGAGGAGGCACTTAGTTAAATATATGAAATAGACTGATAAAGTATTTCTGAACTCATGGCCCAAAATGTTTTTTATAAATATGTTCATTAATAGCAAAAAGTGTTATAAATCCACTCTGTTGGACCAAATGTCTTTGCACTCCCTAATATTACCTTATAAAGGTAGTGGTGGTATCATAGCTTGTACAGAGATTGGAGCAGTGGGAGGGACCCAGCAGCTCCACCCACTACAGGCTGCCTGCAGGACCTGGTGCTACACCCATGGATAGTGGCTTCTCCAGCATTCAGCAATTTGGCAGTGTAAGACCCCTTTCACATGGTTGGACCGATCAGGTCTACCTGTCAGTTTTTTAGGCGGACCCTCCACTGCCCTCTATGGAGTGGCGCATGTAAATGGACAGGTTTCCGTTGATACCTGCCAACATCCAAACCGATCCTATCCACTAAAAATAGACAGATAGGAGATCAGTTCCTCATCTGTCTGGTGGATCGGATGACAGTTGGATGTAAACGAACAGGCAGTCTGTTTACATCCAACTGCCCATATAGGAAAGTGGGCTGCATCTGTGTCCGCTCTGCATAGGTGGAGTGGACACAGACCTGTCATCCACCTGCTCAGCAGGGATCAGTGGAGAGATCCCATGTTGAGCAGGCGGATCTGCTGGCGAAGTCCGCCTGCCCTTGTGAAAGAGATAATGCAAGCAGGGCAGCTGATACAATAGACAGGGGGGATTAGGCAGGAAAGTGGGGAAATCCTAGGCCATATCTGTTGAGTCAGTTGTCTGAAAAAAGAAAGAAATGGGCAATGTAGAGGACTATAGATGCAATGGTTGGCCAAGGACACAATGCAGCAGATGAAAGGCAATCACCCATCAGCACAAAACTGTCAAAAACTAGTGGGACCCAGATAACCCATCTACTGTGCGGAGAAGTCTGGAGAAGTTGTGTTCATGGAAGAACTGCAGTCAAAAAAGCCATACATCTGACATGGAAGCAAGGCTAAGCAACTCAACTATGCAAAAATACATAGGAACTGGGGTGCAGAAAAATGACAGCAAGGGCTCTGGGCTGATAAGTTAAAATTTGAAATACGTGTTTGCCGAAGGGCTGGAAAGCAATACAATAATGAGTATCTGCAGGCAACAGTGAAGCATGGTGGAGGTTCCTTGCACGTTTGGGACTACTTTTCTAAAAATGGAGTTACAGATTTAGTCAGTATCAATGGTATCCTCAATTCTGAGAAATACAGGCGGGTAGTTATCCATTATATATAGATTTCAGAGGCGCTGAGAGTCTCTATTTCTTCATATAGAGTCTCTATTTCTTCATATAATAAAATACATAAAAGTAAGTAAAAATCACCAATTGAAGTGCTCCAGCCAATCCCCTTTATGTGTCGAACTCACCAGAGGGATTTGCCTCACACGAATGTTCGACAAATATTGCTTGGGTGTATTTCAATCCCAATGTTTCACCTGGCTGCTGGAAGGTCTGAGTATTACCAACACTTCACCTTCATATATTCCTCAAATATAAAAATGCTCCCATATCTATATATAATTTTAAGATTTCTCAGTGTATTTAGATGTATTAAAATAAAAGACTGCAGGATTGTTTGTTAGCACATTGTTACACTGTTAATTATGTAGCCATTGACACCTTTTTTGTGTTTACACATAGCGCAATGATATAAGAGATTTAGGTACTTATCCATTATGCCATACCATCAGGGAAACGTGTGATTGGCCCCAAAATTATTTTACAGCAGAACAATAACCACAAAGGTACAGCCAATGTCAACTATCTTCAGCATCAAGAAGAACAAGGAGTCCTGAAAGTGATGGTTTGGCCCCCCACAGAGTCCTGATCTCAGCATCATCTGAGATCAGAGTCTGTTTGGGATTACATGAAGATACAGAAGGATTTGAGGCAGCCTACAGCCACAGAAGATCCGTGGTTAGTTCTCCAAGATGTTTGGAACAACCTACCTGCTGAGTTCCTTCAAAAACTGTGTGCAAGTGTACATAATAGAAATTGATTTGGATTTCTCTTTGGTTCATCTGCTTTCCATTTATAAACTATGAACACCTATATTTATGAAAGCATTCTTTCACACCTGCCTATACCTTTTGCACAGTAGTGCATATACCCAGAAGCTATGGGCAACAACAGTGAACTATTATTACAGGAATCAAACAAAGTAGAAAATATATCTGTTCTGTATTGAAATGGCTGCTGGCACAAATAAGTATACCTAACTTATAATCGTACATCAGAAAAAGTAGTATAGCGCCCCAAAAAATATTTTAAGTGACAGAATATAAAATAAAAAAATAGTGACAGGCTAAAAAAAAATTTTAAAGACAAGTGCAAAACCATATATGATATAAACCACTCAGTGATAGAAAGGAGATATATTCATAGATGTTTTTTACTTTGTACTATGTTTTTTTTAACGCCACAACGATTTTATAAAACTACTACACTATGAAGACTTTATTTGGCTCTTGGTGAGCTTCATTTGTCCTAGCTGCATCTTAATGAGAAGTCTGGCTGGACAACTGGATGTCGGATTTTCACTAAATGCGTGCTTGCTGCTGTTACGGCAGCCATCCTTTCCGGTGAGTAGGGATGAGCTTCGAGTTCGAGTCGAACTCATGTTCTACTCGAACATTGGCTGTTCGCAAGTTCGCCGAACAGCGAACAATTTGGGGTGTTCGCGGCAAATTCGAATGCCGCGGAACACCCTTTAAAAGTCTATGGGAGAAATCAAAAGTGCAAATTTTAAAGGCTTATATGCAAGTTATTGTCATAAAAAGTGTTTGGGGACCTGGGTCCTGCCCCAGGGGACATGGATCAATGCAAAAAAAAGTTTTAAAAACGGACGTTTTTTCAGGAGCAGTGATTTTAATAATGCTTAAAGTCAAACAATAAAAGTGTAATATCCCTTTAAATTTCGTACCTGGGGGGTGTCTATAGTATGCCTGTAAAGGGGCGCATGTTTCCTGTGTTTTGAACAGTCTGACAGCAAAATGACATTTTGAAGAAAAAAACACATTTAAAACTACCTGCGGCTATTGCATTGCCGACAATACACATAGAAGTTCATTGATAAAAACGGCATGGGAATTCCCCACAGGGCAACCCCGAACCAAAATAAAAAAAAAAAAATGATGTGGGAGTCCCCTTAAATTCCATACAAGGCCCTTCAGGTCTGGTATGGATATTAAGGGGAACCCCAGCCAAAATTTAAAAAAAATGACGTGGGGTTCCCCCCTAAATTCCATACCAGACCCTTCAGGTCTGGTATGGATTTTAAGGGGAACCCCGCGCCAAAAAAAAAAAAAAAAAAACGGCGTGGGGTCCCCCCAAAAATCCATACCAGACCCTTATCCAAGCACGCAACCTGGCAGGCCGCAGGAAAAGAGGGGGGGGCGAGAGTGCGCCCCCCCCTCCTGAACCGTACCAGGCCACATGCCCTCAACATTGGGAGGGTGCTTTGGGGTAGCCCCCCAAAACACCTTGTCCCCATGTTGATGAAGACAAGGGCCTCATCCCCACAACCCTGGCCGGTGGTTGTGGGGGTCTGCGGGCGGGGGGCTTATCGGAATCTGGAAGCCCCCTTTAACAAGGGGACCCCCAGATCCCGGCCCCCCCCCTGTGTGAAATGGTAAGGGGGTACTTACCCCTACCATTTCACTAAAAAACTGTCAAAAATGTTAAAAATGACAAGAGACAGTTTTTGACAATTCCTTTATTTAAATGCTTCTTCTTTCTTCCTTCATCTTCTTCTGGTTCTTCTGGTTCTTCCTCCGGCGTTCTCGTCCAGCATCTCCTCCGCGGCATCTTCTATCTTCTTCTCCTCGGGCCGCTCCGCACCCATGGCATTGGGGGGGAGGCTCCCGCTCTTCTCTTCATCTTCTTCATCTTCTTCTTCATCTCTTCTTCCTTCTTCATTTCTTCTCCGGGACGCTCCGCAGCCATGCTGGCATGGAGGGAGGCTCCCGCTGTGTGACGGCGTCTCTTCGTCTGACGGTTCTTAAATAACGGGGGGCGGGGCCACCCGGTGACCCCGCCCCCCTCTGACGCACGGTGACTTGACGGGACTTCCCTGTGACGTCACGGGGAATGCCACAGGGAAGTCCCGTCATGTCCCGTGCGTCAGAGGGGGGCGGGGTCACTGTCAGACGAAGAGACGCCGTCACACAGCGGGAGCCTCCCTCCATGCCAGCATGGCTGCGGAGCGGCCCGGAGAAGAAATGAAGAAGGAAGAAGAGATGAAGAAGAAGAAGAAGATGAAGAAGATGAAGAGAAGAGCGGGAGCCTCCCCCTAATGCCATGGGTGCGGAGCGGCCCGAGGAGAAGAAGATAGAAGACGCCGCGGAGGAGATGCTGGACGAGAACGCCGGAGGAAGAACCAAAAGAGCCAGAAGAAGCAGAAGAAGATGAAGGAAGAAAGAAGAAGCATTTAAATAAAGGAATTGTCAAAAACTGTCTCTTGTCATTTTTAACATTTTTGACAGTTTTTTAGTGAAATGGTAGGGGTAAGTACCCCCTTACCATTTCACACAGGGGGGGGCCGGGATCTGGGGGTCCCCTTGTTAAAGGGGGCTTCCAGATTCCGATAAGCCCCCCGCCCGCAGACCCCCACAACCACCGGCCAGGGTTGTGGGGATGAGGCCCTTGTCTTCATCAACATGGGGACAAGGTGTTTTGGGGGGCTACCCCAAAGCACCCTCCCAATGTTGAGGGCATGTGGCCTGGTACGGTTCAGGAGGGGGGGGGCCGCACTCTCGTCCCCCCCTCTTTTCCTGCGGCCTGCCAGGTTGCGTGCTCGGATAAGGGTCTGGTATGGATTTTTGGGGGGACCCCACGCCGTATTTTTTTTTTTTTTGGCGCGGGGTTCCCCTTAAAATCCATACCAGACCTGAAGGGTCTGGTATGGAATTTAGGGGGAACCCCACGTCATTTTTTTAAAAAATTTTGGCTGGGGTTCCCCTTAATATCCATACCAGACCTGAAGGGCCTTGTATGGAATTTAGGGGGACTCCCACATCATTTTTTTTTTTTAATTTTGGTTCGGGGTTGCCCTGTGGGAAATTCCCATGCCGTTTTTATCAATGAACTTCTATGTGTATTGTCGGCAATGCAATAGCCGCGGGTAGTTTTAAATGTGTTTTTTCCTTCAAAATGTCATTTTGCTGTCAGACTGTTCTAAACACGGGAAACATGCGCCCCTTTACAGGCATACTATAGACACCCCCCAGGTACGAAATTTAAAGGGATATTACACTTTTATTGTTTGACTTTAAGCATTATTAAAATCACTGCTCCTGAAAAAACGTCCGTTTTTAAAACTTTTTTTTGCATTGATTCATGTCCCCTGGGGCAGGACCCGGGTCCCCAAACACTTTTAATGACAATAACTTGCATATAAGCCTTTAAAATGAGCACTTTTGATTATTCATGTTCGTGTCCCATAGACTTTAACGGTGTTCGCATGTTCGAACGAACTTTTTTCCTGTTCGCATGTTCTGGTGCGAACCGAACAGGGGGGTGTTCGGCTCATCCCTACCGGTGAGTGTCCATTTCACAGGGGTGCGATGGAAGGTTTTGGAGCACTTCATTGGACTACCATACTTCGCCTTCAGTGGGTAGTTGCACATTATCACACTGCACTCTTTTTATTTCAACTTTCTTCAATCACTTTGGTTTGTTATGGGACTCTCATCTATGAATATATCTTCTTTCTATCACTGAGTGCTTTATATCATATATGGTTTTGCACTTGCCTTTTATTTTTTTTATTTAGCCTGTCACAATTTTTTTATAGTATATTCTGTCACCTATATATATATTAGGTGACAGAATATACTATAAAAAAATTGTGACAGGCTAAATAAAAAAAATAAAAAAATAAAAACATATATATATATATATATATATATATATATATATATATATATATATATATATATATATATATTTTTTTTTTTTTTACTGTAAATAATCTCTGGAACATTAGGTGGCACACCCAGAGTACAGGGCAGCATATCCAGGGCCGGCCCTACCATGGGTCCCAGTGGGTCCATTGTACACTGACCACTACAATACCTAATTCCTACACTGTCCACTACACTGACCATTACACTACACTGACCTACCTGACCACTACACTACATTGTCCACTACACTGTTCATTACACTGACCACTACACTGTCCACTACACTACACTGACCACTACACTACACTATACATTACACTGACCACTACACTACACTGTCCATTACACTGACCACTGCACTGTCCACTACACTACACTGACCACTACACTATACTACACTGTCTATTACACTGACCACTACACTACACTGTCCACTACACTGTCCATTACACTGTACACCACACTGACCACTACACTGTCCATTACACTGTCCATTACATTACACTGACCACTACACTGTCCATTACACTGCCCATTACACTGTCCACTACACTACAGTATTCCTACTGACCAATACTGACTCTAACTGCTTGTCTAATCTCTCTAATCTCTTTCTCTCTGGCTGGCTGCTCCCTCTCCCCAGACTGTATCCACGACCCCCGGGGCCAGCAACATGACCCGACTCTCAGTGCAGAGCCTCCCCAGCAGCTTGTGTCTTCCATCAGCCTGGAGGAAGTGAAGCCAGCACATCGGTCCTGAGGAGAGGGGGAGCCTGGATGTGAAGACAGCACATCGGTCCGGAGCCTAGGCAGAGGCGGGACTCCAGGCGCAATAGCAATCGCAGATAGGCCAGCTCTGCTGTGATCGCAGATAGGCCAGCCCCGCCGTGATCGTGGATAGGCCAACCCCGCCATGGCTGCCGCACATGACCCCATTCGCCGAATCACAGGGTGCCAGCCGCAGCGACACGGGAAGTAAACATTAGGGGGATGAAGCCGGCAGTGACACACACTGGCTGGCATGGGATTTTCCCCCCCTAAATGTTGCGCCCGGGGCCACGGCCCTCTCTGCATCCCCCACGCTACTCCACTGATGGTATGTCATATTATTTTACATATAGACAAGGTGCTTTTGCATTTAAATCTGACTTCCTGATAAATTTAATTTTAATTATGATATAAAATAATGGATGTGGGGGCCTTTTGGTGGGTGTAATTTTTTTTGGGGGGGTGGAGGCAGCATTTTATTCTTGGACCCAGGCAGCACAATGTCTTGGGCCAGCCCTGAGCATACCCCTACACTATGTTATAGAAAACATCTAGAAACTGTTCCCAAGCAGTACCCGAACATCTTATGGAGTTACTTCAAAAACCTAATGCCCCGTACACACGGTCGGATTTTCCGATGGAAAATGTCCGATCGGAGCGTGTTGTCGGAAATTCCGACCGTGTGTGGGCTCCATTGGACATTTTCCATCGGATTTTCCGACACACAAAGTTTGAGAGCAGGATATAAAATTTTCCGACAACAAAATCCGTTGTCAGAAATTCCGATCGTGTGTACACAAATCCGACGGACAAAGTGCCATGCATGCTCAGAATAAATAAAGAGATGAAAGCTATTGGCCACTGCCCCATTTATAGTCCCGCCGTATGTGTTTTACGTCACCGCGTTTAGAACGATCGGATTTTCCGACAACTTTGTGTGACCGTGTGTATGCAAGACAAGTTTGAGCCAACATCCGTCAGAAAAAATCCTAGGATTTTGTTGTCGGAGTGTCCGAACAAAGTCCGACCGTGTGTACAGGGCATAAGGGTGGTCACACCAAGTATTGATTTGATTTAGATGTTTCTTCTGTTCGCTTAATTTGCATTTTGTAAATTGATCAAAAAGAAGCAATTAAAATATATATTTTTGAAAGCATTCTTACTTTTTTTTTCAATCTTTTTATTACAATTTTTTGACACAAACACATATACATCAAACAAGTAAGTGCTTAACAGTACATCCGTGAGACCACTATGTGGTTTAACATTACATTTTTCTAGGTGTAAGTTGAATGAGATAAAACAAGACGTCAGGAATTACTGGGTACGCCTCTTGGTCCCCTGAAACGGGTAAAGCCGCGTACACACGGTCGGACTTTTCGTCTACAAAAGTCCAACGGACGCTGACGGACTAAAGCTGGCTGGTAATCCGATCGTGTGTGGGCTTCTCCGGACTTTCAACTGACTTTTTTTGCCTCAAATCCGACATACTTTAGATTTGAAACATGCTTCAAATCTTTCCGACGGACTCGAGTACGGTCGAAAAATCCGCTCGTCTGTATGCTAGTCCGACGGACAAAAACCCACGCTAGGGCAGCTATTGGCTACTGGCTATGAACTTCCTTATTTTAGTCCGGTGTACGTCATCACGTAAGAATTCGACGGACTTTTGTGTGATCGTGTGTAGGCAAGTCCGTTCGTTAGAAAGTCCGCCGCAAGTCCGTCGAAAGTCCGCCGCAAGTCCGTCGAAAGTCTGTCGGACAGGCTGTCAGACTTTTGTAGCTGAAAAGTCCGACCGTGTGTACGCGGCATAATTCTCAGCCGTACACAGTGCCCATTGAAAGCGTTCTTACTTTACAGCATTTCTTCACACCTGCCTAAAACTGTCTAAAACTTTTCACAGTACTGTATATATACTCTATATGCACAGTATAAACCGTATATATAACAAAGAAAGAAAATATTAATTTACACATTGCTATCCAGGCCCTCATAATCTCGAATGCATTATCACATTATAAAATTCAGTAAAGTCATGGTTAAGAAATCCTTCAACGTATTTTACAGGAAACTTAACATTTTTTTTTTAAATGGCTGTAAAAAAAGGTTAAACTAAGAACTATATTTTTAGCTATATTGCTAGCAATGCCACCTGCCAGTGTGAGCTGGTATTGAAACTTTCCCTTCTATTTTATGATATTCTAGGATCCCAATACATTAAACAGCAGAATACAAACGCTGTACACATACTGACTTGTTATAATGCTTGGGGGCTCCATATTAATCTTATTGTCTTTATTTTCAGAAGGGCATCTGTGTGGATTCGGGAGTTGGCATAAACTTCTGCAGCTGCTCCTTGGTGTTGAAAATTGGCTGATCAATTGCAACATTACACGTATTGGTTGAAACTCCCCCTAGCCAAACCTCCTCTCCTGCCCCCCCCTGAATCTTACAAACCTAAACACCCTCCATACCTCTTCTGACCCCTCTCTTTTTAACCCCCCCCCCCCCCCCAACTTTTTTTTCTCATTATATTTCTGATGTTTCTCTAACTATGGTTCCATCATATGCCACTACCATCTTAAATGAATATCTAATCAATTTCTAATGTTTATGTGTGCACATGTTATTTGATTATGTAACCTTAATACTACTTTGTGTGAAAATGTTCCAATAAAAGACTGAAGAAACACTAATACATATCCAGTTAGAATTTTGGCCAACATAACTATGCTAAGCAATGGTTGGCAACAAGTAGAGACAAGCAAATAATGGAAAACCTGTTTTGCTAATATACCCCCCACCTCCAACACTGCCGTTCCCACCCAACCTCCACATTGTCTTTATTTCCCCCTATTCCATTCCCTTCATTTCTGGTGGACGGTCCATCTACCCAAAATAATACAGTTTCCTTTTGACTTAATGGATGTCGTACTTACTATGCATATAATACCACATTTCTATATTTGTTTTTACCTATTTTGCTCTACTTTCTTGAGGGAACCATTATACACTGTTTATCAGCTTATGTCCAGAAATACACATAGATGTGTCAGGGCTGGCCCCGCCCTTCCTTCTCTGAGCTGGCCGCTCAGCTGTCGGCTAATTGCCAGCTCTCATCTCTCTCCACAGTTAACCAGCTGTTGTGGATCTGCTCATCAGTCCCGCCTACTTAAAGATCTCCAGCTCACTTCATTACTGCCTTCGCCTTGGTCATATCACAAGAAACCATCTCCTGCGTTCCTGTTTAAAGACTGGCTTTGCTGACATCCCTTCTTGCTCCTTATCCTGCTTGCTGTTCCTCTACTTGGCTCCCTGACTTCTGGTCTGGCTGATTACCCAATCTGGTTACTGAACTCTGGCTTGACTGATTACCTGATCTGGTTACTGAATTCTGGCTTGGCTGACTACCTGATTCGGTTACTGGACTCTGGCTATGCTTTGACTACGCTTACTCTATTTACCTTTTTATTTTTATTAATAAACAAGTGTGATTTTACTGTACTTCTGTCTAGGTCTGGTTCATGGTTTCTGACAAGATGTAACCTTGCCTTGTTCTTTTCTTCAATAATGCCTTCAAACAAAAATACGTTTTACAATTGATTTAGTTGCTTAGCCTGACGTAACAGCTGGGAAAAAATTGTCCACAGCAACACTTATGTTTACACTGTCCTCCCCACTTCCCTCTTTGACAGGAAGCCCAAGCTCTCTGTGTGACATTTTTGCCTTAAAATCAAACCACTTTATTTCCCTTTCAGAATAGCCTCAGATATGTAAGTATATTACTTCCCTACTAGGCTGTTGATGACCAAACTGTTGCCCCAACAGTTTTTAAAAAACAAGATCTTCCACCAGATGGCTGGAGAACATGCCAGAAACTTCATTGCTTGGGGGGAACCATTATACATTCCACAAGTCAGGAATACATTGGTAAGTGGTCTTTTGTAATATTTTATCAATTTACTTGAGAGAGTCAGTTTTGTCAATGAAATAAACATCACTTCCTGGCAAACCCTGGACATCCAAATTTCCTGAAATTCCTAGTAAAAACTAGACTTGTGCACAACGGAAAATTTTGTATAGTTTTGGTTCGTTGTCATTCGTAAAATACATAATTTTGTTTTGTTATATTCATTATGTTATGTTAATTCGTTTTCGGATAATTTGTTATTTCTGTAGAGTGTCGATATTCGTTATACTGAATCTCGAATCATGTCAAATTAATTTGTTATATCCGCTATAATTTCTTTTGTATTAGTTGAAATTCGATATTTATGCATGTATGTATATTGATTCGTGATAATGATTCGTAGTTTGGAAATTCATTTGTTTATTGAATCTATTAACACACACAATGACAATATCTCTTCTCCTCTGCTCAAATACAATACAACACCCTTCTCACTCAGTTCTCAGGAATGAACTTTGCCAGTAATCCAACCTCCAGCACAAAATTAATCAGCTGATTGGACTGTAAGATTTACTTTGAGTTGACCTTTTGTTTCATTAGATCTTTAACGAATTACTGAATCATGTCGAATGCATTCGTTATATCCGCTATCATTTCTTTCATATTAGTTGAAATTTGATATTTATGTATGTATATTGATTCGTGATAATGATTCGTAGTTTGGAAAGTCGTTTTGTTTATTGAATGTATTAACACACACAATGACAATATCTCTTCTCCTCTGCTCAAATACAATACAAAACCCTTCTCACTCAGTTCTCAGGAATGCACTTTGCCAGTAATCCAACCTCCAGCACAAAATTAATCTGCTGATTGGACTGTAAGATTTACTTTGAGTTGACCTTTTGTTTCATTAGATCTTTAAAGAATTACCGAATCATGTTGAATTCAATCGTTTTATCCGCTATAATTTCTTTCGTATTAGTTGAAATTCGTTATGTTTTTATTCGGACATTCGAATGCATCCGAATGTCCGAAAGATGCAAAATTCGGCCAAATTTCGATTTGTTACGAAACGAATTGCACATGTCTAGTAAAAACCCAGGCTGGCTCATTTTGCATACCAAGGCTTCTTATAGTCTCATCCTGACCTTGACAATGGTACTGCTCATTCTAAGGACTCATGTAGAGCACACTTTAAACTCAAGTCTGTATGCTTCTATTTACTTTACTGGGGTAATGTGGATTACCATTTTAAAGAAGCATTTGACCTTCATACCTTTATCTTGTAGTTGTTTTGACACAGCAGGTCCTCCTAAGATTCATTCATATTGCAGGAAAAGTAGGTCAGACTAAGCTACCCTGCTGGATTTTGTGTTTGTTTGTATGAGTTTGACTATTGTCAGTTTGGATGCAAAATGCTGCGTTCATCGACAAACCCCCTTTTGCTCAAGCTCTTACTTTCTAAGAACTTGAATAGTAGTGTCATTCTACAAGATCAGGTTATCCTGAATTCAACAATAACCATTACTTATGTGATTTTTTCTTTCAAACACAAATGTAGTCATTATTAAACTTAAAGATTAAAAAAAAAGTGAGAGAGAGAGAACGAGAAGCACATGCTAATTATCTGGAGTATCATTTGCAGCCTAAAATACCTCTCAGCCAAAATCTTTTAATCATAAGATTAGGGTAGCTTGCCAGTCTTTTGCATCATTTAATCCACAAGAGCCTGTTCTAGACAATTACAATTGATTTTCTCAGCCAACTTTTTAAGCTTTAAGATAACTTATTTCATAAATGTATCTCCATAAACTAAATTGTCTCAGCTTTAGTAGGAGAACATGCAGTGAAAGCTTCAAATCTCCATAGAAAAGGAAATGATTGTTATAGGACGTAAATAGAGTTTCAACGATGTAGAATGCTCTGTAACTATACCCATTACCACACCCTGTGACCTAGTGGTAATAAATACCTTCCTCTTCATCACACCATTTCATTTTGTCATTGCACCACTCCACTGAGAGAATAGCAACCAAATGGCAGCACTCTTCTATGTGATGCAGCTATAGGCAGTATTTCAGCCTTGGAGGAGAGAAGAAAGTATTTTTGTCTTGTCTCTATCTTCAAGGACACTTTCACTCTCAGGCATTGGGGACGTCGGCGGTAAAGCGCCGCTATTTGTGGCGGGGCTTCACCGTAGTTTTTGCTGAGCTTTTCAGCCGCTAGCAGGGCGCATTTAACCCCCGCTAGCGGCTGAAAAAGGGTTAAAAGCGCCCGCAAAGTGCTGCTGCCCATTGAATTCAACGGTCAGGGGCACTTTAGGAGTGGTGTATACACCACTCCTAAAGCTCCTCAAAGATGCTGCTTGCAGGACTTTTTTTAGCCTCTTGCTAGCGCGCCGCTCCAGTGTGAAAGCCCTCGGGCTTTCACGCTGGAGTGACAGGGGAGGCGTTTTACAGGCGCTTTGCAGGCGCTATTTTTAGCGCCATAGCGCCTGTAAAGCGACTCAGTGTGAAAGTAGCCTTATACTCATTATTTATTGGAGGGTTTCCTTTAATATTAAGCAAAGAATAGTTAGGACAATGGGCCCTCTTTAACGTGATTGTAAAGGATGAATTTTTATTTAAAAAATTAACAAACATGTTATACTTACCTGCTCTGTGCAATGGTTTTGCACAGAGCAGCCCTGATCTTCCTCTTCTTGGGTCCCCTGCTGGTGCTCCTGGCTCTTCCCCCCTGCCAAGTGCCCCCAGAGTGGGCTTGTGTCCCTCTTCATTGGCTGCGATTCCCAGCAGTGGGAGTCAATTGCTCCCGTTGCTGCCTCTGAGCCAATGAGTATGGAGTGAGAGCCAAGAGAGCCTCTGCACTTGTCACATCACTGAATCAGGATCAGGCTCGGGTAGGTTTGCCATCTTTTCTTCAAGTCAAACACTTTAGCGGCGCACAGCAATTTTTTTTTATAGTATAAACCATACATATATTTTACAATTAAATAACATTTCTAATAATATGAAGTTAACCACAAGAGTCCCCCTTTACATCAGAGTCCACAGAGTTCCCCCTTTAAATCTGAATACACAGAGTTCCCCTATTACATCTGAATCTGCAGAGCTCCCCTTTTACATCTGAATCCGTAGAGCTCCCCTTTGACATTTGAACTTGCAGAGTTCCCTTACACTGTAAGGGATGACTCTGCAGACTCTGATGTAAGGGGGAACTCTGGGGACTCTAACATAAAGGATGTTCTGGGAACCCTGATTTAAAGGGGAACACTGAGTACTCTGATGCACGGTGAGGACTCTGATGTAAGGGGGAACACTGTGGTCTCTGGTGTAAAGGGGAAATCTGATGTAAGGAGTCGTCTGAGAACCCTGATTTACCTTTGTGTAGGCAGGAGACAGAAGGGGGAAAACTTCAGTTACAGACAGGGATGGATGGTGAGCTAACTCACCCCTTGGCAGTCCGCACCTCTCATCTAGATATATCTATGGCTGCTGGACTTCAAATTTCCAGGCCCCCCACTTCCCTTTTGTGAGGCACAGCCCCAGGGATTGGAGTGTGGGCAGACACAGAGGGGTAGGGGTGGGAGGAAGAGGAGCAGATCGGTCCCTCTCTCCTCTCCCTTCTGTATGTGGGGGGAACTGTTTATGCTGGATTTGGGCAGTGTGAAAGAGAGTGTAACAGACACTCTCAGCTTAGACAACTGCAGCCAGCAACCATGCTGGGAGGCCAGAGTTCAGTCTGAATAATGTTTTAGGCAGTTTGAAACCCGGACACATGATCCCAAACCCGAACTGTCTGGGTGAATCCTGGACAGATGGCAACCCTAGGCTCAGGTAAGTATAAAGGGGTTTGTTACTTTAATTCATTAAGGTAAAAAAACTTTCTACCGTTAGAACCACTTTAACCACCTAATGAGTAATGACCACCTGCCATAGATTCTACGGCGGGCGAGCGGCTGCTATAGGCAAAGCAAAGTACTGGTACATCGGTGCCTACTTCTGGATTTAGGCTGTGCGCATGCTCCCGCAGTGATTGCTGATCGCACTGTCTACATTCACAGCCAGGAGATCTGTGTTGAAATTCAATGCAGAGCTCTGTACACAGGGAGCGATCCGTGTCAGTTTCTCATCCATAGGTGTGTGCAACCTATTGAATTAGGGTGTGCACCCCAAAGCTCAAACACACATGTCTTTCTCTGCAGCCTCAGCTGCACTGGACAGTGAAGGAACGGGATAGTGCTCTGTGGCTTCCTTTTCATTCACAAACTGAAGCATAGTAAACACAATCACCTTCTCTGCTGCTTCTTCAATGTTCGCGCACCCACCATGAGATCACCAGTCATATTCGAATTGCCGAAAACCCGTTTAACTAATTTTTCCAAAAAAAGAAAGAAATCTGAAATTTGAAAATCCGAAAATTCGAAAATAATAACGAAAATCTGAAAATAAGAACTGAAATCCAAAAATTCAGAAAGCCAAAAATTTAAAAACCCGAAAATTTGAAAATCCAAAATAATAACTAAGTTAGCAATAATAACTATTACTAACTATTAAATGACAGATACTGTGTTTTCCTTTCAAAATTTGGCTGTTAGTGAACGTAACGAATACAAATTTATCCGAAGTTACAAATTATCCGAAATAACGAATGCCTCTTCTAAACTAATGGAACGTAACAAATTAATAATAATAAATAATAATAATCTAATGTTTGAATTATTATACTTATTATTTATTATTATTAATTCCATTCGTTTAGATTCGGCATTCGTTATTTCGGATAATTCATAACGTCGGATAAATTTGTATTCGTTACGTTCACTAACAGCCAAATTTGAAAGTAAATTCCAATACCTATAATTTAATAGTTAGTTATTATTAGTTAGTTCGTTATTATTTTGGATTCGTGAATTTTCAGGTTATCGGACTTTCATTCTTTTCGAATTTTTGGATTTTTGTTCCTATTTTTGGGTTTTTACACATTTTCAGATTTTTCTAATTTTCGAATTCTCTGATTTTCACATTTTTGGATTTTCGTTCTTTCAAATTTTCCGATCTTCGTTCTTATTTTAGGATTTTCGAATTTTGGATTTTTATGAATTATCGAACTAACACTGCATCTAAACCAGGGGTAGGCAACCTGGGGCCCTACAGCTGTTGCAGAACTACAAGTCCCATCATGCCTCTGGGAGTAATTGTAATGGTCAGCCTTGCAATGCCTCATGGGAAATTTAGTTCCATAACAGCTGGAGGGCCCCGGGTTGCCTACCCCTGATCTACACGAATGGAATGTAACAAATTCAAATTTTTCTAATTCGAGTTACAAATTTATGTGAAATAACGTATTTCGATCATAACGAAAGACCCGAAAAACAAACAAAAAAAAAATGAATGAAGCGAAAACAAACGCATTTTTTGGCAGTGAACATGTCTACAAGGTATGGTAAGTTAGTAATGGGAAAAACATACAGCTGCAGGGAGCCTACAGGCAATACGGGTAACTAGTTCTCTACTTGTACCTTTGGGCACAGCTTCCACAGAACTGATTCTCTACAAAGTGCACCTGTCATGTCTGAAAGCTTGTAAAATGCCACGGCAATAAAAAGCTTGACTGCAGGTGTTGATAGCTGACTCACCCCTCCCATCTCCTGCACTTTTCAGCTGGCCATTATGGCTGCCCATGATAATGATGGGCCAATAAAAAGGTGCAGGAGGTGGGAGAGAGAAGATCAGCTACTCAATATAGGTATATGTTAATTTATGGCTCATGCACACAGGCGTAAATTTAGGTGTGCGCAAAATACTGTAGAAAATATGCTTGTAATTGCAGTATCTGGTGCATAATTCTGCCCATAGAACTGTATTATCGGAAAACTCTGTACTCGGATATACACACGCGAACATTTGGGAGAAATTTCTAGAATGCAAACTTTTGATTTGATTAATTATGCTCATAGGCATTTGCATGTAAACACTAGAGATGGGCTGAACACCCCCCTGTCACCAACCCAGCATGCACCGGTTGGTGACCTCACAAGGGGGGGCGGTGCCAGCAGGTGATTTTGCCAGGTGGCCCTGCCCCTTACCTATATAAGAACATCAAATGTCAAGCCAGCCATTTGGCGGTTTGCCTTCAAGGCGGGTGGAACCATTTTTTTCTTCTTTTTCTTGTCGGCGGTACGGCAGGCGTTTTGATTGACGATGGATTTACATTGGGGACACTGTTTTTTAAAAAAAAAATGAATAAAGGAATTGTCAAAAACTGTCTCATTCACGTAGAGGGGGCCCGGATCAGGGGGTTTGTTAAAGGGGGCTTCCAGATTCCGATAAGCCCCCCGCCCGCAGACCCACACAACAGCCCAGGGTTGTGGGGAAAAGACCCTTGTGTTACGGCTGGGCTCAGCCCTTCCTTCTCTGAGATGGCGCTCAAGTGTCAGTTAATTGCCAGCTCCTATCTCTCCACAGTGACTCACATGTTGATGATATCCTGCTTGTCAGTCCTGCCTACTTAAGCCATCCAGCCCAGATCTTCTCTGCCTTCGCCTGCATTCGCCTGGTCAACATCACAGAGACTCTCTCCTGTGTGCCTGTTAAAAACTTGCTTGGCTGACATCCCTTCTAGTTCCAGATCCTGCTTGCTGTTCCACTACGCTGAATCTCTGGTTTCCTAATATCCTGGCCTGTTCTGAAGTACGCTGATCCTTGGCTTCCTGAATTCCAGGCTTGTCTGACTATTCGTTCTGTTTACCGAACTTTGGCTATTTTTTGTCTACGTTTGTTCTATTTATTTTTATTCCGTCTAGGTCGGATTCATGTTTTCTGACAGTAGGCAAAGGCCATGAATTCAGAACATGCAGTTAATCCACTTGTTGGTAATATTTTTTCCAGATTGGATGACCAGGATCACCGCATGGATCAGTTTGCCATAGCGTTACAGACGCTCCTGAGTCGCACGGCTCACCTGGAATCTCCCACTGTGGCTGCTTCGGTACAGCCTGTGTTGCAGGCCGTCCCTGCTGCTGCTCCAGTCTCTGTGCAGGCACCTGCCTCGAGTATTACCTCTGTAAGAGGTATGTCTGGTTTCGCTCTGCTTACCCAGCGATTTGGGGGCGATCCAGTTCAATGCAGAGGGTTTCTGAACCAGGTTGATATCTACTTTGAGATGCTGCCCCAGGCGATTCCCAAAGACAAAAGTAGGTTTCGTGATATTTTTGCTTTTTGAGAGCGCCTTGGCCTGGGCAAATCCTCTATGGGAGATGCAAAAACCCATTGTCCTGGTTTACCCAGAGTTTGTGGCTTCCTTTAAAGGGGTATTTGATGTTCCCGCACGCTCAACTTCTGCTGCCAAAATCCTCATGTCCATCAAACAGGGTACGAGAAATGTTGCCGATTACTCCGTACTCTGGCAGCAGAGGTTGCGTGGAATAATTAGGCCCTCATGGCTGCTTTTTCTCATGGTCTCTTAGATAACATCAAAGATGAGATAGCAGCTCAAGACATACCCACTGAGCTGGAGAAGTTGATCTCATTTGCCATTCTTGACTCCAGACTCCGAGAGAGACCTTCCTTTAAGGAGTGCTTGCGGAAGCCTCCTGTACCTTTTAGCTCCGAGCTTTGCAGTCCCACCCTTGCCTGACTCACCTCCCATTCCTCCTGGTACCAAGGTGGTCAGTGAAGGTGAACCCATGCACTTGGGCTTCACACGTCTCTCTGCGGATGAGAGAGCCCTTAGGAGGAGGGAGAGCTTGTGCCTTTATTGTGGCCCAGCAGGTCACTTTTTGAAGTCTTGTCCTACCCGTCCAGGGAACGCCCAAACCTTGAGGTCCTGTCACGGACAGACTTTAGGTGGTGTTGTTTTGTCCCCAGTTATCCAGAAGGATAAGCCCCTGGTTCCGGTTACTTTTTCGTCTGTCGAGATACAGGCTTTAAACGACTCTGGAGCTGCAGGCCTGTTCATTGATGCTGCCTTTGTATCGAAGCACTTGATTCCGCTGCAGCTGCGTGTCACTCCACTTGCCATTGAGGCTCTTGACGGGAGACCTCTACAGCCTGCCCATGTGACTCATGAGACTGCTTCATTGTCTATGGCCGTAGGGGCTCTTCACCATGAGATAATCCAATTCCATGTTATTTCCTCACCTTAATTTCCCCTGGTTATTGACTATCCTTGGTTACAGAGGCATAACCCCTCTTTCGATTAGCTTCGTGCTGAGGTTCTCTCCTGGTCGTCACAATGCAGTAAGATATACTTTCAGAAGGTGGCTATGGTCTTGTGCACCTCTTCAGTTTCCTCCCTGCCGGAGGAGTACCAGCGATGTCTTTGACAAAGGCCAAGCTGGTAGTTTGCCTCCACACCGGTCATATGATTGTGCAATTGACCTTCAACCTGGTGCCATACCTCGTCGTGGCTGGGTTTACCCTTTGTTGGTATCGGAAAATAAGGCCATGGAGTATGTTGCAGATGCACTTTCTCAAGGTTTCATCCACAAATCCTCGTCTCCTGCTGGTGCTGGTTTCTTCTTTGTGAAGAAGAAGAGTGGTAAACTGAGACCTTGTATTGATTATAGGGTTCTCAATCATTTCACGATCAAGAATACTTATCCAAATCTGTTGATTACGGAGTTATTTGACCGCCTCAAGGGAGCAACAGTTTTCACAAAGCTTGATTTGAGAGGGGCATACAATCTTGTGGGGATTAAGGAGGGCGATGAATGAAAGACTGCGTTTAATATCAGAACAGGCCATTATGAGTACCTCGTAATGTCATTTGGCCTTTGTAATGCTCCAACAGTTTTCCAGGAATTTATTAACGATGTCCTCAGAGATTTGTTGCAGTTATGTGTGGTGGTTTATCTTGACTATATCCCCATATTTTACAAGTCCCTAGAGAGCCACCTCACAGATGTCTGTCGTGTGCTTCTGTACACACGGGCGGAATTTTCGACCTGACTGGTCCGACGGGACAAATCCATCAGACAATTAGACCGTGTGTGGGCTTCATCGGACCTGCAGTGGACTTTATCGGTCGAAAATCAGACGGACTTTTGATTTGGAACATGTTTCAAATCTTTCCGTCGGACTTGAGTCCGGTCAAAAAATCCGCTTGTCTGTATGCTAGTCCGACGGACGAAAACCGACGCTAGGGCAGCTATTGGCTACTGGCTATCAACTTCCTTATTTTAGTCCGGTCGTACGTCATCACATACGAATCCGTCTGACTTTGGTGTGATCGTGTGTGTGCCAGTCTGTTTGTTTGAAAGTCCATCAGAAGTCCGTCAAAAGTCCGTCGAAAGTCCGTCAGAAAGACTGTCGGACCTTTGATGCCGAAAAGTTTGCCCGTGTGTACACGGCAAAAGAGAGAACAATCTCTATTGTGAATTGGAGAAGTGCGAGTTCCATCGTGAACAAGTTAAATCCCTGGGTTATGTCATTTCCGCTGCTGGTTTTTCGATGGACCCAGAGAAACTTTCAGCAGTCTTACAGTGGCCCAGACTGTGGGGTTACGTCCTCTGCAATGTTTTCTTGTCTTTGCCAATTATTAGCAGACGTTTATTCATAACTTTTCGTCTCTTGTCAACCCCTGACTGATATGACCAGAAAAGACGGTAACTTGGTCTCCGGAGTCCATTAAGGCCTTTGAGAGTCTCAAGGCTGCCTTTGTTTCTGGAGGTGAAAAAATGTAGCATTAAAGTAATATATGCACAAGTAGTGAAATCAATAAACAAAAAATAAACGTTCAAAATCCAACATAGTGAAATGAATGGATATATAAAGAAAAAAAATGTTATGTGAGTCCCATAACTAAATCCAATGAAGAAGTAAAAATTAGTAGAAGTCCACAACAATAAAGTGATGATCTTCCAATGAGTGAAGTATAATATGAAGACATCAAAAAATGGTGAATATGATTGGACACTCTTACCGGAACGGGTGGACCCGGATGTCAGCAACACCGAATCATGTAAGCCTGGACATCCAAATCAGTGGCTCTCCCGGATGGATGCAGGGACCCAGGATCTCTGACAGTATTTTCAAACGACCTCGTAGGTATCGACCAAACTGAAAGGATAACTATCCAACAGGAATACTACAGCAGCTCTCACCCAAACACCACAGTATGTATGAAAAAAGAGAAGGGGGGCTCCGATAGTGCAGGTCAAAAAAGTAGGTTTATTAAAACCATCATACATGGAATAAAAGTGATCACAGGTAAATAAAAGCAATGTGGGGAGCGATGAACGTTGAACGTTGAACGTTGAACGAACGGGACATCTACAGGGGCTCTTGGGTCTCATTCTCAGACGTACATGCCCCTGTCCTCCTCTGCGATTTCCATAGACGTTTTCGCCTCAAGCCTGGCGGTCCTACAAGGGGGAGGAGTCATTGAGGAGGGGGTACTGTCAGCATGGGGCTCAGCCCTTCCTTCTCTAAACTGGCCGCTCAGCTGTCAGTTAATTGCCAGCTTTCACAGTGACTCACCTGTTGATGATATCCTGCTCGTCAGTCCTGCTTACTTAAGCCGTCCAGTCCAGATCTTCTCTGCCTTCACCTGGTCAACATCGCAGAGACTCTCTCCTGCGTGCCTGTTAAAGACTTGCTTGGCTGAGGTCCCTTCTGGTTCCAGATCCTGCTTGCTGTTCCACTACGCTGAATCTCTGGTTTCCTGATATCCTTGTCTGTTCTGAAGTACGCTGATCCCTGGCTTCCTGACTTGTCTGACTATCCATTACAGTTACTGAACTTTGGCTATGTTTTGACTACGTTTGTTTTATTTATTTTTATTATTATTAAACAAGTGTGATTTTACTGTACTTCTGTCTCGGTCTGATTCATGGTTTCTGACACCTTGTTCCCATCAACATGGGGACAAAGTGCTTTGGGGTGGGGGGGCAGAGCTTCTCTGCCCAAAAGCATCATTCCCATGTTAAGGGCATGTGGCCTGGTATAGTTCAGGAGGGGGGCTGCATGCTCGGATAAGGGTCTGGTATGGATTTTGGAGGGACCCCACGCCGTTTTTCTTTTTGACATGGGGTTCCCCTTAAAATTCTTATCAGACCGAAGAATCTGGTATGGATTGATGGATTGGGGGAGACCCCACTGCCTTTTTTTTTTTTTACTATTTTTTTTTTAGCTGTTTTTTGGGGTTTTTTTCAGCTAAAAAAACCCCAAAAAAACATTGCCAGTAAAAATAGTACAAAGAAAAAGGCCGTGGGGTCTCCCCCAATCCATCAATCCATAACAGAGTCTTCGGTCTGTTATGGATTTTGGGGGGGACTCCATGCCATTTTTCTTTTTGGCATGGGGTTCCTCCTAAAATTCATACCAGACCGAAGAGTCTGGTATGGATTGATGGATTGGATTTCTGGCCCAGCTCCTTAACAACCAGCTTTTACTGCGCTCTGATTGGGCAAAGCTCTACCCTATTAGGGCGCAGAATGCACTGTGCAGCACGCAGTGAATTGCAGGGCATTCGGCGGGGCGAATACCCACCAAACATCCTGCAAATTCAGGTGTTCCCCGAACGGGAAGAACAGCCAATGTTTGGCCTGAACTCATGCTCGGGCCGAACCATTCACCCAAAACTAGTAGATACAAGTACTGGTGTTTACAGGCGCATACTCACATATGGCATATTCTGTAAATACAGTCCTTTGAGCAGACATAGACACCAGCTGAGGTTCCCAGGCACAGCAAATACAGGTGTCCTTTATGCTGTGCGTTTATATGCCTGTATTTAGAGGCCTGGAGGATGAACCCTAAATTGCTGCAAGAATCTTGCAAGCTTCTTGCGAGCTGTGACGATGGATGTACTTAAAGGATGTTCAGCACAATGCAGGTAATGTCCCTCATCCAGCATTAAGAATAATTTAGAAAACCTTAGGAAATTGAAAATGCTTCTGTTATCCAATGGCAACCAATTAGGCTCCTGCTGTCCGTCCTCTGTCTGGAACATAAAAGTTCCAGTTTGTTATGGGTCTTACAGGGACTTTTTTTATAATAAGCCCCATAATAGTTTTTTTTTATCGTATAAGAGTGAGCTTGTCAGTTTTTTTTTCTTTTTTTTTGTCCTTTAATGATAGATGAGCGGGCTATATTTTTGTGCAAGACATTTTTCCGCATAGAATAAAGATGAACTGATTCCTCCTTTTCAACATTTACACGTATTGTGATTTAAAGCCGGGAAAAGTGTCTTTCCTAATGCTTCAGCACTTCCCTAATCTCTCCAATCAGCCGCCCATTACCCTCTCTTGGAAATCCATCAGTAATCTCAGCGCTGAAAAGAAATTTGACGTCTGTTCTGCCTGCTGCCCTTGTGTCTAATAGAAGGAGTCTGGAGATATAGATTTAATCAGGAGATATGCAAACCATTGATTTTCCTTTTTATTAAAGCAGAATGAGCATCTGATCAATAGTATTGATCCATAGGAACTCAAAAGAACTCGTTTCACAGTCCTGAGGATCCTGTTTTGTTTGAACAGGTCACACACACTGCAATATACTGTGCGGTTTTTTGCTGCTTTTTAGCGCTAATCTCTGTAGCTGCTGTGATAGGGCTACTAAACCTAAAACATAAGTTGCTTTACATTAAAGGAGACCTGACATCATATTTTTATACTTTCATGCATGTTAAAGTGATACTAAACCCACAACAGTAAAACTAGTCTGTATATGCAGTAAAGCATGCTTGTTATACTCGCTGTGGAACCTAAGGGGTTAATCCTCCTCATTATGTAAAAAAAGGCTGTTTGATCCCGTCTTCCCTGATCCTCCCCTTCTTCCACTGTCCTCCATGTCCTGATAGTACAGAGCCTCGGGGGCACTCCACACATGCTCAGTTTGGTGTGTATTGCTAGAGAGGTTTTTTTGTTTTGGGGCAGGTACATGTGATCAGCACAGGGCCAATCAGCACTGTCCAGACAAAGGGTCAGGGGTCCTGCAGTCTCATAGAACAATCAGGAAAAAATAAAAACTTCTCCTACAAGCTTTAACCAGACACTAATAGAAGTCACAAGACTGCTATATACTGCTGATAAGAAAAGGTATCTAGCAGTTTATATTTACTAAAATAATTGCATTGTGGGAGACCAGATATAGTGAATGCAGGGTCCTGGGTTTAGTAACACTTTAACGACTTGCTGACCGCTGTCAGCACATATACGTCGGCAGAATGGCACGGCTGGGCAAAGTAACGTACCTGTACGTTACTTTGAATTTCCCTCCGTGCGCGCGCACGCCTGCCGCGAGTTTTGAGGTCTTGCTCCTCGGGACCCGTGGACACGATCATCGCTGGCATACCCGCGATCGTGTCACGGAGCTGAAGAACGGGGAGATGCCGATATAAACAGCATCTCCCCGTTCTGCCTAGTGATAGGACACTGATCGTCTGCTCCCTGTCATCGGGAGCAGCGATCAGTGTCGTGTCACTGCTAGCCCATCCCCCAGACAGTTAGAATCACTGCCCAGGGCACACTTAACCCCTCCCCGCCCCCTAGTGGTTAACCCCTTCACTGCCAGTGACATTTTTACAGTAATCAATGCTTTTTTTTAGCATTGATCGCTGTATTAATGCCAATGGTCCCAAAAATGTGTCAAAATTGTCCGATGTGTCTGCAATAATGTCGCAGTCACGATAAAAATCTCTGATCGCCGCCATTACTAGTAAAAAAAAAAATATTAATAAAAATGCCATAAAACTATCCCCTATTTGATAGACGCTCTAACTTTTGCGCAAACCAATCAATAAACGCTTGCGATTTTTTTTTACCAAAAATACGTAGAAGAATACGTATCGGCCTAAACTGAGGAAAAAAATGTTTTTTTATATATTTTTGGGGGATATTTATTATAGCAAAAAGTAAAAAATAATGCATCCTTTTCAAAATTATCGCTCTTTTTTTGTTTATAGCGCAAAAAGTAAAAACCTCAGAGGTGATCAAATACTACCAAAAGAAAGCTCTATTTGTGGGAAAAAAAGGATGTCAACTTTGTTTGCGAGCCACGTCGCATGTCCGCGCAATTGTCAGTTAAAACGACGCAGTGCCGAATCGCAAAAAGTGCTCTGGTCAGGAAGGGGGTAAATCCTTCTGGGGCTGAAGTGGTTAAACAATGTGTAGGTGTAACATTTTAAAGTATTTATTACCTATCACAGAGAACACAGTATTCTCCCTTTTCTCAGAAGGACAGAGCCATCTTTGTTTCGGCATCATTCAGGGTCACATCTACTTCCTTGAATAAAATATTTCCCTTTTATAGTACAATAATGTAAATCCTGGTGTAACCTGTATACAGAAATACGCAATAATAACATTTTAGTCTGGAGAAGTTAAAACAATTTTTTCAATCATTATTTACACTGTTATTTTACTTAAAGTGTATTTAAAACCAATAACATCTTCTAGATAGAAATAGATGTAAACCCAAACTGAATAAGACTAGATTAACAGTTGACAGCAGCAATATTCCTGCGCATACGGGAATGGACCCAATAGTGACTGTCCCACCAGGCAAATGTGGATATTCCTCGATAGCCTTGCTGCCCCCTAGGACTGGGGTTGTCCTTACACCACTGCAGAAATGAATAGAAGAAAAGAGAGCCCACTGGCCTAGTGCAATATCCTAGTGCATATAGCTCGGGCTCTGAAGAAGAAGGACCTTCCTTCAAAACGCGTCAGCCAGAGGGAACCTAGGCTAGGTTTCTTCCCCCTCCCACACTGGTGGTTCCAGGTGATCTGGGAGTGTCTAGTCACACGTTGTGGCTTGGTGAGTGCTTTTGTCACCTTTGTGAGTAGATGTTATTGTTACCTACTTTTAATAAACTTTGTTGGATAATGCACTAGGCCAGTGCGCCCTCTTTTCTTCTATTCATTTTTTATAGGTTAACAGTTGAGTTAGTAAAAACAGACATTGGAGCCACGTTTTTACCACATTTTTACCCCCCACCCCAAGCACCCACCCAACTTGTATACTTGTTAAGCCAATGGCCAAAGCCACTCAATGCTTTGATTCGCAGCACATCACCAGTTGTACCCCCGTCACATTTGGCGGGCAGTCCCATGTGCAGAACATGACTCATTCAAGTAAATGGGGCCACACTGCAACCACCCTGCAACCAAGGGCAAAAAGCCAGGTTGCAATGTAGTGGTGCTGGCTTTTAGGGGTTAAAACAGGCAATGAGGAGGCAACATATTGCATACGGTTGCAGGGTGGTTGTAGCACGTCCTCAATCACTTAAATGGGTCATGTTCGGTGGGCAGTATAATTCTTTCCTTGCCATGAAGCAAAGCTTTGTAGCCGCATCAAGTTTACAAGCCTGTCTGGCAACCTTTGCAGCTTAAAGGAGGGCATTTGGGGTATTGGCTAAAAATGTGACTCAATTCAATTAAGTATATCTGGAAGAGATATTATTGGCTCTTTTACACAATTAGCTTCTATTTTAGGCTCATTTCTTCTTTATAACATATTTCTGTGTTTATTGTGTTTGGAGACAGTAAAGAAGAACGGAGTCTGCCAAAGGCAGAACGGCCTCATTAAAATTCATTGCGTTGAGTGTATGCGGTGTCCAGCTCCGACATCTGGGTGTACAGACATTGTACATTTGACTTGAAAATTGGGGCACGTGCAGTTAATTACAAAATCCAGATTACTCTGAGTGGCTAGTCATTGCTCTGACCACTGATCTGCTGCATCTCAAATAATCAATGGATTTGTTTATCCTGCTTTGTCTTCCAGGAAACCACAAAAAGATGGAGTAATATTAAACACGAGCTGTAAAATCCAATATGGAGCAATGCTTCTGATGTGCTGATCAAACCTCATCCTGCAGGATATTGTTGATGACATTGATGACAGCGATGGCAATGGGGAAAGAGATTCTAGTCCATGACAATCAGGTGTAAGCTTTTCTATACTAACCTGCACTCGAAAAATCTTTTATTTTCATCTGGTGGCCCTACCAGTAACATACTTCCTGTTGTAGTGTAGTACTTGCCATACTGTATCTATGAAGAAGTGGTGTTGGCACCCTAGGACTAAAGAAAACCTTCCCATCCTCTCACCTCCATAACATAGAGGGGAGATACAGGGCCTTGAAAAAGTATTCATACCCCATTGAAATAGTTTTTTTATGTCATAATGTAGAGTATAAGATTTCCTATCATTTGAGCCCAGTCTTGCCACAAAGAGTTAATCCAGCTCTGAGCAATCCTCTTTTATTGTTCAGTGAGATAAATCTTGACAAACTGAGAAAAACTTTGTCAAATTCTCCCCCTTGCTGTGAGTGACAGGTGATTTACATATCTCGTGCACTAGCCTAAGACATGCATTATTTTTTAATTCCCTCCCACTCCTTTCTTCAGCAGCTCTGCAAGGATTGGCTGTTCCACACCTCACCATGATTTGGCATGCTGAAGTCATGTGGTTTCTTTCCTGTCTTTTCACTGGATGTTAGAGATCATAGCAGAAGTTCAGTGTAAGAAATACACAGGAGAAAATGCATATTGACAAGTGGATTGTAGATGTGGGCGGGGAGTCTACTGACATCACGACTCCACTCACCGAGCTCCAGACAACAGACCCACCCACAGAATCTGCAGTTTTTTTCGGGTCTAATAACAGACAGAGGGGAGACATTTGACAGGTAAAGATACATGCAGGAGGCATCTATATCCTCATAGATAACCCCTATGGCAGTAGTTTAGAAAGGATGTCATTGGGTTTACATCCACTTTAATATAGTGTATGAGCTCATTGCATTTTTGGCAAGATTAACAAGTATTTTTTTCTTTTTTTTGCACTTATTGAACAGATGTAACAAAGAACTTTTAAATGTTATTGTTCACAGAAAAAAGGTGCACATATGAGAAGTTCATTCAAACACTTTATGGATTATTATCTGACAAAAGACCGTTATTTGGTTTCCAATTACATAGCTCCCAAGTGTCCCTTAGAACGGCTCTTCAGTCATTTTTTCAACTTTCCATCTATTAAATTTTCTGGCCTTATTGTTTTAACTTTGCATAGTAAAACATTTTTTTTCTGCCAGTAAATACCTTATACAGCCAACTTCCTGTTCCTTGTCTGGTCATTAGCCTAGGCTTATGACATCATGTACTGCTCTCTCTCTCACTCTTGTGAGAGTTTGTCTGGAAGGGAGAGGGGATGAATCATAAGAGGGCCAATAAGAGCTGCAGGGCTGCAGAGCTGGAGGTGTGCCTCTGCGTGTCTGTGTAAATTCAGGAAGTGAACAGGCAGCAACTTCAGCTGCGCACAGTTAAAATAACTGCAGCCAGACTTATTGGAGGGAGATTTCTGCAGCATATTTGGCCAGTACAGAATCACAGTATATATAAAATAATATGCAAAGTTGTTGGAGGGAATCTTCAGAATGGCAAAGATGTTTTTATTACAAATTATGTGAGCAGACTGCAGTTCCTTTTTAAGCAGGCACGTTGCTTATTTTCCAATCTCCCTGTCTTTCTTTCAGCCTCATCTGTGCTTTTTTTGCAGACTGATAAATAGATCATCATAAAAATGTTTTATTTAAAGTTTCAAACCAAAACTTTTTTTTGGCTTAAAATACACTTTAGCTACCCAGAGTGTTATACTACGCTAAGGGGTATCTTTTAAAAAAAAGAAAAAAGCAGAGCTTTTCATTCCTCTAAAACTGTATGTAGATTCATTCTGTGCAAATGAGAGCGCTATTTTATCTCCAGGTTAAATGTTTTGCATTCATAAAGAATAAATAAGGAAAATACAGCATTATGGTCACTAGGTGGGCCTGATGATCATAGTAAATAAATATAAATTTTCTTTTGAGCACCAGCTTGTTATCTGTTTGTCATTATGCAGTATTTTCTTGATTCACTTAAAAAAACATTCGCCCTAGATAGAAAATAGCCTAGTAATGTTCCATGTTGCCGCCACTTGCTCAGAACGAATGTACATGCAGTTTCACAGGATGAATAGCTCTGCAAATCTTTCATAAATACACCCCTTAACCCCTGATCATGTGACATCAGACCTCTAAAGTATTACATTTGTTATTTTGAAAATGTGTATATATAAAGATATTATGAGATACTGCCCTACCCACCGCGCCTGCTACAAACCAAGAATGAAGGTGAAATCACAAATCCATATATATGTATATATAGAGATGTAAATGTGTGGTGAACCGACTCCCCACAGCTAGTGTAAAGCTGCCCCTTTAAAATAAATCTGTCTATAAATTATTTAATCTAGTGTGTCTGTACTACCACAAACCTCCCACAGGCACCCAAAGAAAAAATAAGAGGCGCTGAAAATCAATTAAAGTGTTCATGTGCTTCAAACCAGTGATGGTGTGACCCCCTAAAGGTGTCCTAGTACCTTAATACATTCAAAAAATGAAAGGTGAACAGAACTATAAAATAAGAAAGCAAAAAATAATATAAAACACACTAAATGTGTTTTGGGTGTGTTTCAATACAGTGATGGTGTGACCCTCTCCATATATGATACTCACAATCAATAACTGAATCTCTTAAACATAAATACCAATGCTTCTCCAGTGATAAAGGTGCAATACATTCATGCTAAGCATGCACTAAAATAAATCCAATGCAATGACATCACTTTCGAAAAATCAGTCCAAAAAACGACATGACATCACACGTGATGGATAGTGTCCTAAAAAAGTGATCAATCTTGATGCAACAGGGTGATAATGTGTGTCTTCCACCTCTCCCTTGGTGCACGGTGCTTCCACTCCCTCAAGAATAACACTCACCGACTAATTTTGCCAGCACTCTCATGCACGGCAAAAATCGCTTATTTACCACACCCGGGTAATAGGATCAATCGTTGTTTCCACGGTGATTGTTTATACATGGGGTCCACATGAAAGAAATAATGAGTGCTCCAATAGTGTAAACCAGTTTCACACTTTTATTAAAACCACTGCAATCTTCTAACATCACACTCACATTTAAAACGATAAAAACCAGCCAAAGTAAGGTGCAGATCACATCAAACTGTATGTGGTGGAACCAAATGCAACAAATGGTCACGGCGGACCCGAGGTGTGCCGGCGCAAAGCTTTCAATCTCACCACCTCCCTTGATAATCCTCCGTGCCTCCGTGTAATCACAACTCCTCTCCCTCAGTATGGATCGCAGCGCTGTGTGTCACGTCTCACAGCCACGCCCCCGACATGTTTCGTCACAAGTTGACTTACTCATGGGATAGGCCTGTCTGCAAGCTCCCTTGCCAGCCCCAGCTTCTTCAGGTTGCAGGGTCTTCAGCAATCTTGAATGGCTGGCACAGGAAGCGGGTGCCATCCTGGCACTTGGCAGGTGCAAGAATTGTACACAGAGGGTTCCGCTTTAAAGTGGGGCTGCACCCTGCAAGGGTTCACTGCTCATTTATTCTAGGGGAGAGTATAAGCAAAGAACCCTCCACTCCCCTGGCAGACGGAGCCCGCCCATGTTCCAGCAGTGAACTGTCCCTTGGTGTTCTCATGTCCATTGCAGGGATATGGATCCTGCATCAATCTTAATGCTTTCAGGACCTTAGACCACTGGAGCATTGGGGAAAATGCACTGCAGAGACCAGTCTAGCAGCAGGGAGGAGCAGAAGATCGGGTAAGTAAATCTTCCTTTCAGTGCCCCATAGACCTAAACATACAATTATCCCTTGCAGCATCAGCACAGGCTAAATGCAAGAGAGACATTTGGAGTTTTCCCAGAATTTTGTTTTAATGCCTGTCAGCCCAATTCCTGTCTACATAAAACAAAAACACATATTTTTTCAAATTTAAAACACTGAAATTTGAACCACATGTTTCAAGAAATAGAAATACACACAGTGTGCACTAAGTGCATCATTAAAACATTTATTGTATGATAAAAAACTAATTGGCAACTTACATGAAGTAAGTTTGTGGAGGCATGTAGTGTATTAGAAATTAGGACATCAAGGGAACCCTGTAGCAGAGGCATCCAGTCCAGGGACTGTGCAACGCTGTCACCAGCCAGGTAGGCATAGGAAGCTCAGAGCACTTCCTGGTCAGGAGGTGAATCCAGAACCCAATGGATGATGTCAGATGCCAGGAGACATCCTGGGGTGTGGCTATGCATTAATGACGTTCCTATCTTTGTCTAGCTACACCCCCAGGATCTCCCCTGAGATCTGACATTATCCATTAAGTTCCTCTGGAGTTTCCTCCTGACCAGGAAGTGCTCTGAGCTTCCTACGCCTACTAGGCTTGGTGGCAGTGCTGCACAGTCCCTCAACTGGATGTATCTGCTTACAGGGTTCCCTGGATGTCCTGATTTCTTATACTCTACATGCCTCCACAAACTTACTTCATGTGACTTGCCAATTAGTTTTTACCATCTTCCATCCCTCTGGAGTAGGGGTCTCAAACTGGCGACCCTCCAGCTGTTGCGAAACTACAAGTCCCATGAGGCATTGCAAGGTTGACAGTTACAAGCCTGACTCCCACAGGCAGAGGCATGATGGGACTTGTAGTTTCGCAACAGCTGGAGGGCCGCCAGTTTGAGACCCCTGCTCTGGAGGAACTGAATCTTGTGAAAGGAAGCTTACCGGAGTCTACCCCCGACATACCTGAAAAAGACAGTTTTTTTGGACTTCTGGTTATGCATCCCAGTGTTTTTTCTCTGCTATAAGTAGGTCACCCATACAATACTTGTACCATAAAGACATTTATTTTTATGTTTTAGAAAATAGAACTGAATGAGACCCCAATGACAGCCTACTGATATAGATCAACAAGAGGGTGATGGCTTCTTCTAAGCCCCAATTACATTAAGCAAACTGAAATGGTTATTTAGGTTTCTGCCATACCCACAAGTCCTGGGCTATTTCACTATCAGTTACCATAATGTTCTCCTCAATCACACACTTGTAACAGCGCGCTGTCTATCTAGACACATCCTCTGGCTCAATACCACCATGCGGCTTTGATCAACGGCAAAAGGTCAGCCATATATGTCCATCCACCGGTTAAAGACTTCATCTCATCTTCCACAACAAATTTTCTTAATAGCAATTCTAAAGTAATATACTGATAATAACGGCCCTCAAAATGAGTGGTTTTTTTTTTAAATAAGCTTTTCTTTTTTCTTTCTTTCTATTTTTGAGGCGGTTATAGAATTGGGGTAATAAACATATCCATTCCTCTGCTCTGAGCAATGAAAAGATGGGCCTTATCTCTTGTCATGTTTTTCAAACATTTAATAAGTGTTTTTTGTAATAACAAGATTCAAACTGTCATCGTTTTAAAAAACATATATATATATATAGATGAAATGTTTCAACCATCAGCGTTCTTTTATATTAAGGCCTTTGCTTTTCATTTCATTCAGTGTAAACATGTCACTTGCACTGGGTGCTGCATTTAATTTTTCTGCAATGGTCTAAAGAAGAGGAAAAACCCAAGGTAATGTATCCCAATGTCTAGACAAAGAGAGCAAATCAGATACAAAAAGCAGAACATACGGTACATTATTTATGGTGGTGGTGGAAAGAGCTGTCATTTTTCTTTTGTTGGCTAATTCATGTTTATCCACTTTTTGGCAGGCTCGGAGCTACATGTTAAGTTGATACTCCAGCCCATTTCTGTCTTTTGACAGGTTTTTAAGTGGCTCAAAATTCCAGATTGTTTTTTTTTTTTCTTTATGACCTTTGTAATCCTAGGGATCATGTTATATTATATAGGTTGTACAATCCCTAGTGCACAAAGACTTATTTCCTGTTGTAGCCGGCAAGACAAAAACGAGTTCTAGCAAACAGACTAGACAGCCCAAAGCGGTCCTATGGTGATGGAGCAGCCGATGGGTGGAATAGCAGTGCTCAGTAGGGTACACGGGATCCGCCACACCTGGAATACCAGCCACATATTGACTAACAGACAGCTGCTATGCAGTGTCCTACACCCACACTGACAGACGTACGGACAAAACATCAGTAGAAAAGCATACATTGTAGAATGATGCCTACAGACAGAGATCAAGGGCTTGTTCAGAAGTGCGGAAGCTCTTGCCACCTCTCTGAAGAGCGAGGTGGAATGCTTTTCACAGAGTTGGGAGACAATATGCTCCTCCTCGCCGCCTGTTTTAACCCTCAAAAGGCAAAATGACCATGCCAAAACTGCATGGTTCTGCCACAACCCAAGCAAGATAAATGGCCTGCATTTGGTGGTGGTACAACCCACCAAATGCAACAGAGGGTTTAATTGTTGCTGGAAAGTAAAGCATCACAGTCATGACATGTGTACAGTCCTGATTGGTTAAATGTCCTTGTTTAAGTGGGTGGTCAGGGGCGGTAAAATTATGGCTTAACCACTAACTTTTTTTCCCCAATAGTCATCTATGTGAATAAGTCCTAAAAGCATAGGATAGATCACACACAGGAAGATAGGGTCACCACCATCTAATTGTAGATTTTTATTAGATCTCAGTAAAAACTGAGGGCAGCACAGTGGTGTAGTTGTTAGCACTTTCACCTAGTAGCACTAGGGTTGCTGGTTCAAATCCCAACCATGACACCATCTGCCTGAAGTTTGCATGTTCTCCCTGTGCCTGCGTGGGTTTTCTCTGGGTACTCCGGTTTCCTCCCACACTCCAAAGACATGCTGGTAGGTTAATTAGACCTTGTCTAAAAAAAAAAAAAAAAATAGTCCAAAATATGAGTATGTGTTTGCAAGCGTTTCGGGACCCTATGGGGTAAAGGACCGCAGATGGACACCGGCGGCAAAGCGCCCCGAGGCAATTCAGTTCGCAAAGGTAGCACTATACAAGTCATTCATTCAAAAAGGATAAAAATGCACTCACATTTGTTGAAAGGTAAAGGCACATCAAATCATCCTCTAAGCATCTGCAGAATTTGGCAGGGGAGCGACCGGGTGTTGCAGAGTTCAGCATGGAAGCACCGCCGGGCAATGCAGAGTTGAAGCAGGAAGCGGCTGGGAGCAGACTTGCTAGCGCTAACCAACATGGAACTAAAACAGCAGCTAGAACCCAGAAATTACGTAGTAGTGTGATGGCGTCAAAGACAGGGCGTGGCTATACATTTTGGGGTATTGGGACTGCCTCTTTGTCAAACCTCCAGATTATCCACTAGTCTGCCAGAGGAGCTGCAGCCATCCCAAAGTGAACAGTTAGAACTATGGACAAATTATCCATGGACTCACTTTTTTCAATTGACATTTTTAGTTTGCTGACCCACCTCCTCCTTTTGCTATAAAAACTTCTGTTTTACTAGATCACACACAGGCTAGAGCAGCCTTTTGAAACCCTTTTAATAAGGAGGAACCCTTGAAATAATGTTCCAGTCCCGGGGAAACCCTTATAAAAATGTCTGCATCTACAGCTGTACTATACATTAGTGTGATGGTCAAGGAGAGAAATGCTTCTTACATTTGTGGTCAGTAGGAAGAATTGCCCTCTAACAAATGGTCATTGGTTAAGGTGCCAACTTAACAGAGGGGCAGATATTGCTTGTTCAGGAACCCCTAGCAACCTCTCGAGGAACCTTAGGATTCCATGGAACCCTGGTTGGGAAAGGCTAGTCTAGACTCTAGAGGATAGGATGAGGCCAAGCAAAAACACCAACCTCTGTAAAAAATATACAGCAACGACTAGCCTCAAAACGAGTAAGTTAGCGTAGTGTTGGTCCTATGCTAAACGTGACTGTACACCAGTAGATTTCCATTCAAATTTTTTCTTTTTTTGAAATTTTCGTTCAATTTTTTAATAGTAAATAGGGGCACATCAATGAATATTTTCCACTATGGCAATGAAAGAAAATTGAAGAAATTAATGAACTGGATGGAGATCTTTTCTTGAAGGTTCCTCTCTGATAAAACATTATCAGAAGGACAGGAAGGGGTAATCTTCAAATGTGGCTCCAGATTGTCACAGCAGAAGCCGATTAGTCACAGCAGAAGCCGAGCAGCGGGTGCCGACAAATGGATGCAGACCTCTGCCTATGTAAACAAGGTAGAGCTCAGTCCTGATAGCAGGGATGCCATGGATTTTCTTTCCCTGCAAAGCAGGGAAAGAAAATCCATCACATCCCTTAGTAAAAGCACCACACATTGTACACAAAAACACTGGTTAGGCACATATTTAACCCTTTGATCACTTTAGATGTTTAACCCCTTTTCCAGCCAGTGTCATTAATACAGTGACAGTGCATATTTTCAACATTGATCACTGTTTTAGTGTCACTGGTTCCTACAAAGTGTCAAAAGTTTCAGATAATGTCCGATTGTCCTCCGCAATATCGCAGTCCAGCTATAAGTTGTTGATTGCCGCCCTTACTAGTATAAAAAAATAAATAAATACATAAAAAATCTAGTATTTATTCCAAGATTTGTGGACGCTATAACTTTTACACAAATCAATCAATATATGCTTATTGGGATTTTTTTCTACCAAAAATATTTGGCAGAATACATATTGGCCTAAATTTATGAAGAAAATATATATTTTTTTGTTTCTTTATTGGGTATGTTTTATAGCAGAAAGTAAAACATATTGTTTTTTTCTAAATTGTTGGTGTTTTTTTGTTTAAAGCGCAAAAAATAAAAAACGCAGTGGTGATCAAATACCGCCAAAAGAAAGCTCTATTTGGGGGAAAAAAAGAACATACATTTTATTTGGGTACAGTGTTGAAAGACCGCACAATTTTCAGTTAAAGTAACGCAGTGCCGTATCACAAAAATGGCTTGGTCATGAAGGGGGGGTAAATCTTCCGGAGTTCAAGTGGTTAAAACTTATATAAACTTCAAAGTGACAAAAACACACTAAGCAAGTTTGACCTTAAAAAAACACTTACCTTACATCCTCAGAATCCCAAACCACCTAGATAATTCAGAAGAAGGCAAAAGATCATTATACACATGGGTCTCTGCAGATCTTTTTTCATGGGTGGGCATAATTTTAAGGTCACCCATACTCTGCCCCTTTTCGAGAATGTTGCCCCCCCCCCCCCCCCTTATGCGGACGTTCATGCTTATACAGCATTGCTCAATTTTCTTCATATGCAAAATAATCTTTCCAGCCCAAATATCTAGGTTAATATTTGATATAACATCTTTCCACAGATTGTTTACAGCCTATTTATATTTTTAATTAGGTGATCATAATCATTTTATAAGAGTGATAAGAGTGATACAATTCAGTTAAATTAGTCATTATCTTTGCTAAGGTCCTCAATGCCCCTTTTTAATTTAGATACCCTTCTCTGTAGTCTTTCCAGTTCAACTTCCTTTTTGTGAACTGGTGCCCAAAATTGAACTGGATAATAAAGCTGAGGCTGTACTAATCTTTTTATTTTTTTTATAAAGACTGAATTTTCTCTCTCTTCTTTTTGTATATACTTTTTCAAAGAAATACAATATTCAGCTACCTTTAAAAGCTGTGCATTGGCATTGTATGCTGGCATAAGTTGCATACCTAGAACCTTGGCACACCGTTAATTGTATGTTAGTTTAATACTTTCGACTCCCTAACTTTAGTTGTCCAACCAACTAGTGCCAAGGTCAACTTGTAGGGAACACAAAAATACAACCTCTCACATCACTTCCGGTCCACGGCTGTCTCTGACATGCCCTACACATTGCGTCATACTACATGACTTCTTCAGGAGGATTGAGACAAACCACATAAAAACGTTGGGGGTGCTTTCGACGATCAGGTTTATTCATATGGTATAAATCTATTTTAACTTGCTTGGTTTAAAAGTTGGCCTATAATTTTGTTTGTTGGTCCATTTAAATGTCCAACAAGAACAACCTGACCACAGGGTGACCAAACCACAGTCTGATTTTCATTTTTCATTGTAGGAAAAACTGTATTGTCACTCCATTACAGCAAGTGAAAAAATAACATATCTACTGGTGGATCATACAACTGTTACATGTTAACACTAGTGACAGAGTGCATCATATCCGTCATTTTATATTTTGCCCACATGCCCATACATTAATAAGACTGAATAAATGTACCCTCTCATTGTATTTACTAATGACCAAGTTTGTATATACATTTTTTTGTGCATTTGCATGCTCAGCCCTTGTCTTTTTGCTAGTAATGTTTTTATATAACTTTCTGGAGTATATATTTTTTAGTAAGTTACTTTGCATTGTACATTTTCCTTTTTATTTTTGCTTTTCTTATTGAATTCTATGCAACAAGTCACTAAAGTGTTCCTTCACAATTATTTATTTTAAATGCCTTTTATGTTATTATGTATTTTTTTCAATATATATTTTAATAATATTGTCTCCGTGGTCTGTGTAAACTCCCTAATCATGTTAACAATTATTTTACATTGGGCCTTAAAAAACTCGAAACCTCAGGTCAATGAAGCCTTACTTGATCCGTCCTGATTTCCATAATAATCTGTTATTTCCATAAAAATCAGCTGGTAAGGGTACTTTTATGGCAGTAATAAAAACAGCAAAGTGATATTTCAATGGCACTTTATTAGATTTATTTTATCCGCCTTTACCGAGCATGACACAGCGTAACCCTTATTTATGAAGTTTAAATGAATGTATTATAGATCTTAACAAAATGCAGAGGAGAATTACTGTGATAGTCAGTTCAATCTGTATTTGTAACCAACACAAATGGTCCCTGGATAAATGGGAGGAAATTATTTCCTATTCTGCTTGTATCCATAACAACCTGTAGTAATTGGTGCGCCCTTCATCATGAAATAACTTCTCAAAGACGGAGGTGAAAGGCGACGGAGAAACCAGAAAAGGCTGACTGGCGAGTTTGTGTTTCTTTGAAGATTTTAACTGTTTCTTTGTTGGGTCAATAAGTTTGATAGCGAAGGGACTATCATATTTTTACAGTCTAAAGGCCCGTACACACAATCAGAAAATTGGACATAAAATATTGCTTTTAAAGCGATCGTACAATAATCTGATTATTAGTACACAGCTTTCGTCCGAAATTATCTGAAGGGACAAAGACGAAAATTTTTGTTGTACGATACCAGATCGTACTATTTTCATTGAATCAATACAGTTACATCCAAATATACAATACTATACAGTGGGGACGGAAAGTATTCAGACCCCCTTAAATTTTTCACTCTTTGTTATATTGCAGCCATTTGCTAAAATCATTTAAGTTCATTTTTTTCCCTCATTAATGTACTCATAAATTGACAGAAAAAAACAGAATTGTTGACATTTTTGCAGATTTATTAAAAAAGAAAAAGTGAAATATCACATGGTCCTAAGTATTCAGACCCTTTGCTCAGTATTTAGTAGAAGCCCCTTTTGATCTAATACAGTCATGAGTTTTTTTGGGAAAGATGCAACAAGTTTTTCATACCTGGATTTGGGGATCCTCTGCCATTCCTCCTTGCAGATCTTCTCCAGTTCTGTCAGGTTGGATGGTAAATGTTGGTGGACAGCATTCTTTAGGTTTCTCCAGAGATGCTCAATTGGGTTTAAGTCAGGGCTATGGCTGGGCCATTCAAGAACAGACACAGAGTTGTTGTGAAGCCACTCCTACGTTATTTTAGCTGTGTGCTTAGGGTCATTGTCTTGTTGGAAGGTAAACCTTCGGCCCAGTCTGAGGTCCTGAGCATTCTGGAGAAGGTTTTCGTCTAGGATATCCCTGTACTTGGCCGCATTCATCTTTCCCTCGATTGCAACCAGTCGGCCTGTCCCTGCAGCTGAAAAAAACACCCATAGCATGATGCTGCCACCACCATGCTTCACTGTTGGGACTATATTGGACAGGTGATGAGCAGTGCCTGGTTTTATCCACACATACCGCTTAGAATTAAGGCCAAAAAGTTCTATCTTGGTCTCATCAGACCAAAGAATCTTATTTCTCACCATCTTGGAGTCCTTCAGGTGTTTTTTTAGCAAACTCCATGCAGGCTTTCATGTGTCTTGCACTGAGGAGAGGCTTCCATCAGGCCACTCTGCCATAAAGCCCCGACTGGTGGAGGGCTGCAGTGATGGTTGACTTTCTACAACTTTCACCCATCTCCCGACTGCATCTCTGGAGCTCGGCCACAGTGTTCTTTGGGTTCTTCTTTACCTCTCTCACCAAGGCTCTTCTCCCCTGATAGCTCAGTTTGGCCAGACGGCCAGCTCTAGGAAGGGTTCTGGTTGTCCCAAACGTCTTCCATTTATGGATTATGGAGGCCACTGTGCTCTTAGGAACCTTAAGTGCAGCAGAATTTTTTTGTAACCTTGGCCAGATCTGTGCCTTGCCACAATTCTGTATCTGAGCTCTTCAGGCAGTTCCTTTGACCTCATGATTCTCATTTGCTCTGACATGCACTGTGCGCTGTAAGGTCTTATATATACAGGTGTGTGGCTTTCCTAATCAAGTCCAATCAGTATAATCAAACACAGCTGAACTCAAATGAAGGTGTAGAACCATCTCAAAGATGATCAGAAGAAATGGACAGCACCTGAGTTAAATATATTTAACTGAGTGTCACAGCAAAGGGTCTGAATACTTAGGACCATGTGATATTTCAGTTTTTCTTTTTTAATAAATCTGCAAAAAAATGTCAACAATTCTGTGTTTTTTTGTCAACATGGGGCGCTGTGTGTACATTAACGAGGAAAAAAAAATTAACTTAAAGGATTTTAGCAAATGGCTGCAATATAACAAAGAGTGAAACATGTAAGGGGGTCTGAATACTTTCCGTCACCACTGTACATTACAATACATTATATCACTTCCAAATTTTTATTCTGTCGTACAAGAATTTTCGTACATTAGTAAGCTCTTCATTTTGGATATGGAGACTAACATGCAAAAAAAAAAACATATGATCAGTCATCTAATAATCTTGTATGTACCAGGCTTAACTCCAACTCCATTTTTTTTTATGGACAAGTTCCTAATCCTATAAACTCCTCCTTCATCATTCTATTTTCCTAGCCCCCTTAACTAGCTCAAGCTGACCATAGCCCTGGAAGTGCTTACTTATCTTCTATAGGAAGACCCCTTCATGCGTTGTTCACATGCCTGCTCGCTAATGTCCCATTGATTATGGCACTCAATTTTTTTAGACAGCTTCATCCAGTGTGAATTAGAAGTCAGATAGAGCCCTCCTGATTTCCTGGATGGAGGGCCTCTAGCATCATCTAGCCCAGTGTTTCTCAACCAGAGTGCTGTGGCACCTTTGGGTGCCAGTTGAGTTCCCCCGGGGTGTCACAAGCACAATACCTGAGCACAATATCTGAGATGAATGGGAGAACTTTGATGTGATGATGGGACTCTGTCATGGGGGTACTCTGATGAGAGGGGAGCTCTCATGTATAGGGAGGCTCTGATGTGATGGGGGTGCCTCTGACTCTGGTAATAAGGGGGTCTCTGATGTATATGGGGGACTCTGGTGTGAGGAAGGGACCTCTAACAGGATTGGGCCCTCTGACATGAACAGGTGGCTTCCTAGGATTCCAAGTCACATATCTGAGGGGGCTGCAGAAGCAGGATATAACAGCAGCTGCTGGGGGGAGCTGCACTTGGCATCGGAGGCCATCTGGCTGAACCCAGAAGAAGGAGCCAGCTTCCAATAACTGAGGAGTACCAAGATGGCTCGGAACCCGAGCTGCGGCATCTGATCGGCAGACTACAGCAAGGCAACACTGGATCCGCTGAGCAGGTGAGTATCTGAATTAAGCACAAGTCTGGATAACAAGTAAGTGGGGACAAAACAAAAACAAAAAATGACAGAGGAGCAAGTGAAGTTCCTCTTTCAGTACTTTTTGTAGAAATATGAATCTGTAACTATCATATAGTTCTATTCTCCAGAGAAACACAGTTTCCCATTAGTCATCACAGCATCATTACATGAGAGTGTGCAAGATGTCTCCATAATAATTTGTACTTATTAAACATTACCAAATGTCCCATTTGTAAATTAGGATGAAAAATAAATGATCTTTGCTTACTATCCATCAGGCTTCCCGACATGCAGATAGATAATTCACAGACAGATGTCTTTCCGAATGCATCTCAGCCAATTTGCGGCAGCAAAACCAGGCTAATAGACCTCTGTCCTCCAAACAAAAGGCTCACCCAGTGGTAGTGCAGGAGACTCAGCAGCCATGTGTGACCCTCTACAGCCGCCGCATACCATTGTAATCTGCTAATTGAGAAGCAGCTGCTCTACTGTAAAACCAGTTATGAATCTATCTGTTCTACAATATGTCAGAATTGTTTTGCCAATCATATTTTGGCTCCAGACATTACCTCTCCCGTAGACAGTAGTCAGAGGGTGTAAAAGCTTGGCATCTACGTTGGTTCTCTCATGTCAGGAAATCAGCCAGACAATTTATTATATGCTTATTTCCTGAAATTGTCTACATACAGCTAAATGACCCGATTCTCTTGTAGCATCACCACCAATATCAGCATTGCAAAATGACTTTGCTTGTATTTGATGATGTGATTTTCTTTTCAGCTGGAATCTAATACAATTTCCTTGTTAATGAATGGAGCTGTATGAGTTCATAAGTCACATCTTAGCATAGTGTAGTTTAGTGTAGACCATTCACTTCAACAGAAATCTTCCCCAAAAATTATAGGTGCATTTAACATATTCATGGTATTTACTTTCATAAATACTCCTCCCATAGGTGTGCGCAGCCTAATGCATTAGTGTCTGCACGCTTAAGCTCAAACACACATGCATGTGTATGTATCTACATATATATGACCCCGGCACATTGATCTCCCTGCTGTCACAGTGAAAGAGAAAACGATAAACACTTCTCTTATGGCAGAGCCGGTAAGAGGGAGATCCTTCCCATGTTCCTGTTGCTATACAGAACGATAACACTAATGCACATGGGGGGGGATTAGGGTGTGCCTGGGCACACCCGGCACACCCTGTGCGCATGCCTATGAAACCTCCCTTGTGTAGACATCCAAAAGTCCTGAGACTGTTGCTGAGTGCCGACATCTCGGATGTGATATCAGCTGTCCCAGTTGACTTAAGTGGCACTGTATAGCATTTTGTTTTGTTTCTTCCCCAACAGTTTCATAAATACTGCAGTAAGTAGGCATTTAAAATACCTAGTAATGTTGATGATAGGTTCTATTTAATGCTAATTAGGAATCAGCAAACTTTAGATTTACCAAAATAAATTTAAAAACAAAACATTTTGCTAAAAACTGATTTTAAGACTTCCCTACTCTACCCAAAAAATTAATTATGATTAACTATATGCACCTTTTTAGATTAGATTCACACTGTTGGCATGCACTCTTGCTATTAAACACTATGCCACATGTTAATTTGCATTGCAATAAAGACTAACTCTATATTTTACATGGATTATATGTTACATGTATGTTTTTTTGTTTAAAAATAACAAACATGTTATACTTCCCTACTCTGTGCAGTGGTTTTGCACAGAGCAGCCCCGATCCTCCTCTTCTTGGGTCCCTCTCTGGTGCTCCTGGTCCCTCCCTCCTGCCGAGTGCCCTCACAGCAAGTAGCTTGCTATGGGGGCAACAGAGCTGAGCCACATCTTTGTGTATCCATTCAGACACGGATCCCTGCCCTCTCTCTCCTCATAGGCTCACTGACTGATTGACAGCAGCGAGAGCAAATGGCGCTGTCCTGCTGTCTCAGCCAATGAGGAGGGACAGTCCCGGACAGCCGAGGCTCTTGTGCAACTTCGCTGGATCGAGATAGGGCTCAGGTAAGTATTAGGGGGCTGCTGCACAGAAGGCTTTTTATCTTAATACAAAGAATGCATTAAAAGAGAAGTAAAGGATTTTTTTTCACCCCAATCATACTTACCTAGGTGGATGTAGCATCGGTCCAATGCTGCATCTGTCCCCCGGCGCCTTTGCACTGAGAACCGAGCGATCGAACACCGCCGATCATTCGGTTTTTAGAGCTCCGTGAGCAGAGCGCTACAGACTGTCAGTCACAGCTCTCTGCTCTTCGCCCTCCTCGCTCACTGTAGCGCTGAACTGTGGCGGGGCGGATCGGCCGTCTCAGGCTCACAGCGGCTTGCTGAGAGGCTGAGCCAGGTGTCAGTCCAGGCACCTGGTGGATCCAGACTCCATGGTCGGTATGACGTGGTGCCTGGACTGAAATCGGTGACGTCACTACAACCACTTTAAGGGGTAACATAGGTGAGTCCAGACATGCCATTTTCCTCCTCTGCGCCTCCCCATCTGCCCACCCCAGGCTTCCTCTTGGGTCATGTAATAGGGAATAGAATCCTGAGTCTCGGCGCATGCCAAGTGACATTTTTCGGCCGCACCCAGCTGGCGACGTCAGAGGCTGGCCGAGCGGGGGACATAAAAGGTCGGCATCTCCAGCGTGTCAGCTGCTGTAGCCCGAGGGCGACTAAATGCGGTTTCACATTGGTAGGTAATCCACATAGAGATTTTTTTTATGTCTATTTCACTGAGACATTAAGATACTACTAACTCAAGGCGCATGCGCGGAGGCTCCATAAGCGGTCGCACGTTCTAAGAGCTCCGCTCCGCTCCAGCCTGGTTCAGCCGCCGCAGCCAACATCAGAGGAGCGAACAGCCGACCGGACCCCCCTGACAATCCCTGAGGACCTGAAGGATCCCCCCGCATGACCGGGGGCTCTGCCAGACGGGATTTATCCCGACTTCTAGATTCCGGCCCTCAGATCGCGGCCTCTCCAAAGATGGCGGCCGCCAGCATGGCGCGAGGCCTAACACAGCATCTGGAAGAATCCTTGGCAGATTTTCCTCCTCTACCCGCCCGCAACACAGGGAAACAACTCCACACAGTGAGTAACCAGCCAGATGAGCTATTTTCTCCATCCACCTCAGCCATCATACATAATGATAGCTCTGATGGCTCCCCCCTCACACCGATGGATGAGAGTAATTGCATCCAGGCCCCTCCAGGCAATCAGAGCAACATCCCTGGCCCCAACCCCACAGACTTTTCCTCTCTAATGGAAACCTTCTCCAATATGCTCTCAAAGGGACTGGCCCATACTGCATCACAAATTACATCAACCATACAGGCAGACCTACAACATCTGGGGGCGAGAATTGAAGCGATCGAAGTTAAGACTGATCAAACGATTGCCATGGCCAACCAGAACACTGAAAGGATCCATGATCTGCATGATCAGCTGGATATGGCGTATGCAAAGCTCGACGATCTCGAGAATCGATCACGCAGATACAATTTCAGACTGAGAGGCCTCCCGGAATCATTCAAGGACACAGACAAAATCGTACGCGCTTTCATCAAAAACTTGATCCCTGACATACAGGATTATAGGCTGGAACTTGATCGAGCACACAGAGCTCTCCAACCCCCCCGCCAAGATGGCTTACCCAGAGACATAGTAGTGAAACCTCACTTTTACAGAGTTAAAGAGGAAGTCATGCATAAAGCCAGGGAAACTGACAACCTCTCCATTCAACGACACCCCATTCAAATTTTCGCTGATCTCTCGCCTTTCACCATACAACGACGACGATCATTAAAACCCCTCCTTCTTATTCTGTCCCAGAAATCGATCACTTATAGATGGTCTTTTTCTTTCCGCCTCAATTTTGCATACCTGAATAAATCGTACAGCTTTACAAACTTTGGAGATGGGGAACGTCTGATGCTACAACTGGGCCTTATATCCCACTCCCCAACTTCTGCTTCTGCTATGGATCCCAAGACTCCAAACTCTGCAAAAAGACCTCCTCCAACAAGCCCTATCCAAACCCTATGGCACAAGCAACAGGCTAAAAGATCGAAAGATGGACGCCCACCCTAAGGAACATTCTGCAATCAACTGGGTTCTTCACTTGCTATGGCACACCCACCTGGCATTGGGACACTGAATTTTTTCTGTCCCCCTTTCCCTTCTTGTAGGGTTTGCGCCCTAATGGACACCGACTGAGGTGACACTGTCAGTTTGCCTTACATCCTCATTGAATATATATTTTTTTTTAAATGTCTTTTTTGTTTTCTTCCACTTATCCCCCTCCCTCATTTTTCTCTGATTGGTCCTGCTTTTCCACCCTTCCTCCTCGGAAAATTTTAGTAGTTGATCCTATTTTTGGCAGCTTGGCTGGAGCAGCTGCACTTCGCCTCCATTTGTCTCGAAGTGGTATTTTTTTTTTCCCCCACTCGGAGACTTTTCCACGACCCCCCCTGTTAGGGGTTTTGGGTTTTTTGTTTTTTTTTTGGGAAAAAAAAAAAAAGACCCGTGTAGGAGGCATGAGGTCCTCACCTCCAACAGGGGAACTTAGGTTACTATTAAGCTGTATGATAAATGTCTATAATGTCATCCTTTATATTGTTCTTGATATGTCCTGTTTTTACTTCTCAGGTTCGATCATCCTTCCTCCTCCTCCTCCTCCTCTTCCTTTCTCCCACCTATCCCTAGAGTCACCCAGAAGCCCAGTTGAAAGTCTACAGGCTAGGTTCCAAATTTGTCCGGCTTCGGGGGTTTGGACGTTCACCCACATCTTGCTCGCCCAGGTATGCTCACTTTTTATGATGCGTTTATCCCCCCTCTGATCCATGCATGCTGACACACTTGTCCCCCCTCCGCCCATTTCAATAGCTTCGCATAATGTTCAAGGGATAAACTCCCCGGTTAAGAGACATAAATTATTTAACCATTACAAATCTCAAAAAATAGCAGTCCTATTACTACAAGAAACACACTTCGCATCCTCCTATAGTCCCTCCTTCCTACACGAAAATTACCCTCAGTTCTTTCTCTTAAAAGCTGATAACAAAACCAAGGGGGTTGCAATCTGCTTTGCAAAAAGATACTACTAACTTTATTGCCTATTATGCATTAATGATAGTGATTGTATCAGTATGATGGTCTCCATTAACACTGTTTGGTGTGTATGAACTAAGTTTGTTTGACTTTCTGGTGGCCAATCCTTTCTTTCCAGCATTTTTTGGTTAATCATTGGGTGACTTGGGATGTCATAATTTTGATGTACTATCTAGAATTGGCTATATGATTAGCATGCATATTGCACTTAATAGCTAATGGAGCTTTATTGTATCCATATTTATATTATGATAATATAGCAGTATATTACGTTAGGTCATCTTTCTTCTGTTGCAGTTGTTAAGATATAGCTGGTGATTGGTACCGCACCACAATTTAGCTTCCTCGCTGTGTCTCCTGTTTAAAGCACATCTTGAGTAAGTAATATTATGAGGCTAGATTAGCCCTTGATTGGACATATCGGTGGATTGTCCAGTGATCTTTTGATATTTTGAAAGCCAATATATGTATTGTATCCTTTTAGCTTGGTCCTTTTTTTTTTTTTTAAGTATTACAAACACAAGTCATATATCCGCGAAGGCTTCAAGACAGATAACCTAGCCTTCACAGATTAGAACAAGAATAGCAGTAATAAACAATCAGTCTTGACAGCAAGGCTAAATTCAGAACTTTCATAGTTAACTGATAATATCACATCTGGTGTAACAAGAGTAACTAACTGAAAAATTGCACCAAAAAAACAACCTGAGGAGTGGAAGTGGGTAGACATTGTAACCGAATAAGGGAAGAGAGACTATTAGGGTTAATAACATTTCTACTCAAATGGACCGGTGAAAGAACAAATGGCGTATATGGAATGCCTAGGGAGGGATGAGTGGGTTCTGATATTCGGGGGTATCTTGGATCCTGAGTTTACTCAGCGTTCTGTAAGATCCGCATATAAGAACCAGTCCGTATAAGGGTGTCATATGTTGAGAGATCTCTTCTAGAGAAAAGGAGTGCTCCATATAGCATCTCCATCTGGCAATAAAACGTTTTAAGGACTTAGAGTGTTGGGTAACAGTGTCCACTTTTTCCATGAGAGATAGTGTTTGTAGCACTGAAGTAATTTGAGGCAGGGTGGGATGAATCCAGGCCTGCATGAGAACGCTACGAGCTATTAGGAGGCAAATATGGATCCACTGAGGGAGAGAGGCACAGGTGGATGAAGAGGAAGAGACACCAAGGCATCACAGCTAAAAAGGCATAACAAAGGGTCTTTAGGAAGGAGTAACTGTTGAATCTTTTTGATATATTTTAGTACCTGATTCCAGAAGGTGGAGGAAGCTTGGCAAGTCCACAGTCTATGAAACAGAGACGGTTGGAAGGTGTCGCACCAGGGGCGCGTAGAGAGGGAGGGATCTATTTTGCTTTGTTGAAATGGGATATATGCATGATGAGCATATTTTTGAGTTTCTCGCCATGCTTCACAAACCACCAGGGAGCGGATTTTTTAGTATCCTGCAAGAATCTTTTCTGGTGCATCTTGGAGGTCAAGGGTGGATGCCCAGGGATTAAAAGGAGGGATGTGGTATTTGGAGGCCTGGTGGGTGACAAGGTTAGAGGATGCAGCACCCTGGAGTTTAGGCAGGGTTGTTCCTCACAAATTTACTTGCCAGGAGTAGTTATCCTGGTTGATTGATCTATTGATTTCTCCCTAAGTTTGGCCTTATTGCACTTTTCTCTTCTACCATTAGGTGGCCGGGTGGTATTAGATACGACAAGGGCAACACAAGGTCAGGTTTTGGATATATGGGGTATCTCAGCCAATGGGCAGGGGTTTTCTTGAATCCCTTGGACTGCTGGAAGAGCCTATATATGCGGATGGAGTCAGGTGATCTATGTTCTGTGCCACCTGGACAGCTGTCTGAGTGGACGTGTGTCATATTGCCCGGGCTGCTAGGACGGAGATGGGGCCTATCCTGCGCACATCTGGCTGCTAGGCTGTCTGAGGGCCTATCCAGAAGCAAGAGAGCAGCGCAGGTTTGGGACTGCGGCTTGCAGTCCAACCAAAATTGACGGTTCTGCTGGCCAGAGAACCTGTCGTGGTCGGAGGTAGAGGGGAAGCTGCCACCAGTAAGGGACTATCAGCCTAATTACCAGGGACCACAGTGAGTAACTGAAGCAAGTACCGGAGCAGCATTTTTACCAACCGGGGACGGTGAAGGATCAGGTAAACGTCAGTGGGTATCAAGCCAGGGACCCAGCCAGCGGAGGTGATGCTTACAGGTCAGCCTTTGAGTTAAGCCAGGGACCGAGCATGCCAGCGGGGGTGAAGCTTGAGAGGTATCTAGAGTGCCAAGCTAGGGACCCAGCAGAGAGGTGGGGTGACGCTTGAGGAAGATCTCACCATGAAGATTGGAGGAGCTCAAGAGATTCAGTGAGAGACCGGGAGCTCAGTGTGCTGAAGAACTACAAGGAGCGATTGTAGTAAAAGTGAAGGAACCCTTACGCTTTGTGTTAGGAACTGTTAAAGACTGTTGCCATAGAAGACAGCATTCCTGCACATGCAGATGTGATGTCTTGCTGGATGCCTTTCCCTGCATGGCTGTCATAGTTACATAGTAGGTGAGGTTGAAAAAAGACACAAGTCCATCAAGTCCAACCTATGTGTGTGATTATATGTCAGTATTACATTGTATATCCCTGTATGTTGTGGTCGTTCAGGTGCTTATCTAATAGTCTTTGAAACTATCAATGCTCCCCGCTGAGACCACCGTCTGTGGAAAGGATTCCAACATCCTTGCCGCTCTTATGCTCCGTACACATGGTCGGACATTGATCGGACATTTCGACAACAAAATCCATGGATTTTTTCTGACAGATGTTGGCTCAAACTTGTCTTGCATACACACGGTCACACAAAGTTGTCGGAAAATCCGATCGTTCTGAACGTGGTGACGTAAAACACGTACGTCGGGACTATAAACGGGGCAGTAGCCAATAGCTTTCATCTCTTAATTTATTCTGAGCATGCGTGGCACTTTGTGCGTCGGATTTGTGTACACACGATCGTAATTTCCGACAACGGCTTTTGTTGTCGGAAAATTTTATAGCAAGCTCTCAAACTTTGTGTGTCGAAAATTCCTATGGAAAATGTGTGATGGAGCCCACACACGGTCGGAATTTCCGACAACAAGGTCCTATCACACATTTTCCATCGTAAAATCCTATCGTGTGTACAGGGCATTACAGTAAAGAACCCTCTATGTAGTTTAAGGTTAAACCTCTTTTCTTCTCATTTTAATGAGTGGCCACGTGTCTTGTTAAACTCCCTTCCACAAAAAAGTTTTATCCCTATTGTGGGGTCACCAGTATGGTATTTGTAGATTGAAATCATATGCCCTCTCAAGCGTCTCTTCTCCAGAGAGAATAAGTTCAGTGCTTGCAACCTTTTCTCATAACTAATATCCGTCAGACCCTTAATTAGCTTTGTTGCCCTTCTTTGTACTCGCTCCATTTCCAGTACATCCTTCCTGAGGACTGGTGCCCAGAACTGGACTTCATACTCTAGGTGCGGCCAGACCAGAGTCTTGTAGAGTGGGAGAATTATCGTTTTATCTCTGGAGTTGATCCCCTTTTTAATGCATGCCAATATTCTGTTTGCTTTGTTAGCAGCAGCTTGGCATTGCATGCCATTGCTGAGCCTATCATTTACTGATCTAATCTAATCTTCAGATTGAACTGTTTACCCCATCCTCCAGGTCGTTTATGTACAAATTAAATAGGATCGGTCCCAGCACAGAACCCTGTGGGACCCCACTACCCACCCCTGACCATTCCGAGTACTCCCCATTTATCACCACCATCTGAACTCGCTCTTGTTGCCACTTTTCACTCCATGTACTCACCCTATGGTCCATACCAACAGACCTTATTTTGTACAGTAAACGTTTATGGGGAACTGTGTCAAATGCTTTTGCAAAATCCAGATACACTGCATCTACGGGCCTTTCTTTATCTAGATGGCAACTCACCTCCTCATAGAAGGTTAGTAGATTGGTTTGGCAAGAACGATTCTTCATGAATCCATGCTGATTACTGCTAATGATACCGTTCTCATTACTAAAATCTTGTATATAGTCCCTTATCATCCCCTCCAAGAGCTTGCATACTATTGATGTTAGGCTAACTGGTCTGTAATTCCCAGGGATGTATTTTGGGCCCTTTTTAAATATTGGTGCTACATTAGCTTTTCTCCAATCAGCTGGTACCATTCCAGTCAGTAGAGTACCCTCGGATGCAAGCCATCTGGTCCCGGTGATTTATTAATGTTAAGTTTCCCAAGTTTAATTCTAATTCTGTCCTCTGTTAACCATGGAGGTGCTTCCTGTGATGTGTCATGCGGATAAACACTGCAGTTTTGGTTACTGAAACCCTCCGATTCCCTGAGGAAAAGAATAAATTCAATGCCTTTGCCATCTCCCCATCCTTTGTAACCAGATGTCCTTCCTCATTCTTTATGGGGCCAATATTGCCTGTTCTCCCTTTTTTACTGTATACATACTTAAAGTGGATGTAAACCCGAAAACTTTTTTTTTTTATATCATACTGTAGAGTATAAGATTTGCTATCATCTGAACCCAGTCTTGCCACACAGAGTTAATCCATCTCTGAGCAATCCCCTTTTATTGTTCAGTGAGAGAAATCTTGACAAACTGAGAAAAACTTTGTCAAATCCTCCCCCTTGCTGTGAGTGACAGGTGATTTACATATCTCGTGCACTAGGCTAAGAGACATGCAGTATTTTTTAATTCCCTCCCCCACTCCTTTCTTCAGCAGCTCTGCAAGGATTGGCTGTTCCACACCTCAGCATGATTTGGCATGCTGAAGTCATGTGGTTACTTTCCTGTCTTTTCACTGGATGTTAGAGATCATAGCAGAAGTTCAGTGTAAGAAATACACAGGAGAAAATGAATATTGACAAGGGGAGTTTAGAGGTGGGCGGGGAGTCTACTGACATCACGACTCCACCCACCGAGCTCCAGACAACAGACCCACCCACAGAATCTGCAGTTTTTCGGGTCTCATAACAGACAGAGGGGAGGCATTTAGCAGGTAAAGATACATGCAGCAGGCATGTATATCCTTATAGATAACCCCTATGGCAGTAGTTTAGAAAGGATGACATTGGGTTTGCATCCACTTTAAAGAATTTCTTGGGATTTTTTTTTTTTGAAGTCTCGGAGTCTGCCAATTAATCTTGCAACTACTTAAGGGTGTCCTAGCCCTAACCCTCTCTCCCCCCAAAAAAGTTTTGTTAAGAGAAATTAACTTTATTTTGCATTCCAGAAGTGTCTGGCGCCCAATAACTTTAACTATTCTACACCCACCATGCCTCACAACCCACTACATACAGAAGGATGCCAGCTATCCCTGGCGGTTCTCATTAGATCAAAGGAGGCCTGGGACTTTGCTACAAGTGTATTGATCCTACTTAAGCATTGTATGAATAAATGGGTGCTGACAAGGATTTTGTCAAGGACTGAAGCAGGATTTGATGTAGTTGGTTAGTTGATATTAGTGAAACACATGTGATGAGCTTGGTCCTTTTGTGTCCCCTGTGGTCGCGCAGAGGTCCCCTCCCTACTGATGTGGATGATTCTGATGACATTCGTTGGTGGTCCTCTGGGTAAACTTGAGGTGTATTGGACAAAGTGAATAATTAAGTATATCAATGGTTTTGTATGTATTATTCTAATTATTTTTTTCTGATTGTATATATGATTTTGTCTTTATCATAGTCCTTTGACTAGTGGTGGTCTGTAAACTCCCTGAAGAAGCCAATCCTGGCGAAACATGTTGGGATCAAACACCACGTTATGACCATCTACATCACGAACACCAATGATCAATGATATATATGTATATACACACTTTTTATTAAATCCATTTTAACCTTTTGTGAATAAAATGTATATGTTTTATTTATTATGTGGTTTCTACTATTTCTTGGCAGCGTTACAATCCCATACAAAACCATATTGTTCCATATGTAATATAGTGATAAGTGGACCCCCACCCACCCTCAGAACACCCTATTCCCCCCCCCCCCCCCATCCCTTGACTGTTTGCAGAGGTCCTTCTCCCCTGCAGCAGCTGTCACAATTGAAATCTTTGCAGCTGAGCGGGGCTCCAACCACAATGCACGTTACTACATAGAATAACTCTATTAGGAACAAACTGCACCACAGTGTGCCAACATGTGTATCACGTGTTTCCATGTGCTGCTGTAATGCATGCATTACATGTGTTAACCCCACCTTAATGTGATATTTGTATGTAGGACACAGTTAGACCCCTTTCACACTGAGGCAGTTTTCAGGAGTTTTAGCGCTAGAATTAGCCTTTAAATAGTGCCTGAAAACAGCCTCCCATTCATTTCAATGTGTCTTTTCACACTGGGGCGGTGCGCTTGCGGGATGTTAGATAAAGTCCTGCAAGTAGTATCTTTGGGGCAGTTTGGGAGCACTGTATGCAGCACTCCCAAAACACCCTGCCCATTGAAATTAAATGAATGGGCTGCCCTTCCAAAGCGCCTGAAAAGCGCCGCAACACAGGCGTTTTTAACCTCTTCTTTGGGGTTAAAAGCACCCCGCTAATAGTCGAAAAGTGTCGCTTAAAGAGTGCTAAAGCACCACTAAAGCGAGCGGCACTTTATTGTTAACTTGGCCGCGACCCCAGTGTAAAAGGGGTCTTATATTAAAGTCTACTTTTTCTATTTCTGTATTGCCTGGAGGGGCTCTATGCTTACACCTGTAGCTGTGCATGGTTTCTTTTGCATCATGTATAATAAAGTCATTTATCACTCTGGGGCCGGTTCTCTGGACCAGATCTAAAAGCCGCGGCACTGTAACACATCTTTAAACTTTAAATGAAATCCATAATCTTTTTCTTTTGGGGAGTTATGTCTGAAAGGTTTCGGCCAGTTTTGTGCATTGTTCATGAATCACATATAAAGGTTTTATTGCAGAGGTCAGAGAGCACCACTGAACCAGAATAATGTAGCAGGCTTATGTCTGGGCTTTGGATTTAAATTCATTAAAATCTGACAACCAACAGCACTTGCTACTCGCCCTGTTTTTGTGACTGTGACCCCGAACAAATCATTCCAGCTCTGAGTGCTGGAGAACATCGTAAAACAAAAAAAGGGCAAATGCATATTACTAAGCACATAAAACTATATTAGGAAAGCAGAGGAGTGTTCGGAGGAAACACACAGTCCACTAAATGTAAACCTTAAAAGCTGAAAGTACATAACTAACCTCAATGGCTAAGAACAGATTTATTGCTCAATATACTGTATACCATAATGAACAACAAGTGCTTTCTTTATCAGGAAACATTTTATTGGGATAGCAACTTAAAACCGTTGACCACTTTGCATTCATTTATTTTTATTTTAATAATTTTCTGCTCATACATTTTCCCATAAATCATTTTAACAGTTCAGTGCAAAAAAGCATAATACTTGCTATATTTTCTTTACTATTCATTATTTGATTTTGATTACCTTTAACTGATGTTTTAGTTTCTTAAACTTTTTTAATTCAAGGATCCCAATAAATAAAACTGTTACCATACTGGGAACCAGGAAAAGAATTATTGCAAAAATGTCAGACAAAAATTACTGACACTATAATATAAAAAAAACACACACACATAATAAATGTATTTGTTTCCTTTAAGGAATAGCTCTCAATGTTTTCCCATTTATAAAACAGAAAAGTGGAATGCTGTTATAGGGTCCTTTCACACAGTTGGCATCCATACCGATGAGCAGGGGATCCATAAACAGATTCCCTGCTGAATCAGAGTAGAATGGCTTTTGTGACATCCGTGTCTGTTCAGGTTTTTCCTCTATCCTAAAACTGGAGCTTAACAGACCTATGCTGTGTCTATTGGCAGTAGGAATCAGTGGCAGCTAGTGCTCCATTTTTTGGGGGTGGCGGCACACAAACCCCCCCCCCTTTTAGGTCATTCAGTGAAAAACCCACACCCCCCAATCGCTCGGCAAACCCCACACTTACCAAATCTGTCACGGACCTGCGTCTCCTTCTCAGCATCTCCTCCTCGGTGGCTTCCCCCTGCATCTCCTCCTTGGCTTTAAAAAGGGTCAGCAGACTAGACCCAAGTCTTTTGCTTCCGGGGTTCCATCAAGTAAACCCCCCTCCACTGCTGTGCAAAAGGACTGCGGCCTACCACGTGGCAAAACGGCGATCCCAGCTCCGACCCAGGTCCAACGCTGCTTGCTACACAGGGGTATTACCACAACGTCGCTGTCACCAGCCAGATCAGATGACTCAGGGTCCCCGCAGCCAGTCCTGCATCTCAGCCCATTCTGCAGAAGGATGCATCGACTTGGATCGCTCTTCAGGAGGTTCCTATGCTGTTCTTAAGTTTGGTGAGAGGGCATCCACCCGCCAATACAATCTCTGCTTTATCCTAGTTCACAGAACACTGTATATAGACATCTCACACCTGGAATTGCCTTAATTTATCTCACAGAACACTGTATACAGATACCTTACACCTGGAATTACTCCGAGGATTACAAGTAGCCAGGCATAACTGTTTGATTTGATTACACATCACTGTGCTACACTCAGGATTCTTGTTCTATGAGCTCCAACTTGCCGGTGAAGATCATTGCAAGGCCTGGCATCCTGGACACTGTTATCCTATTGCTATTTAAAGGGACATACCTCTAAGATCTAGAATACCCAGTCTCTCATTAGGATTAGCAGTGATAGTATATACAGCAATTAGTATTTCCTTAGATTTATTGTCTGTTTCCCATGTACATTGCTATTTTACATTTGTGATTCCAAGTTGTTATTTAATTGCCTCAGGGAACCTTTTCAACTGAGTTTTGGCTGTTTACCCAGGACTTAGCTGACTAATACCTGTTACAAGACTCTCCCTTTGAACAAATAAAAGCAGGGAGAGCTAATCAATCTGCATTGTGTCTGTGTGTTATTTAACCGCTTCAGCCCCGGAAGATTTTACCCCCTTCCTGACCAGAGCATTTTGAGAATCGGCACTGCGTCGCTTTAACTGACAATTGCGCGGTCGTGCGACGTTGCACCCAAACAAAATTGGCGTCCTTTTTTTTCCCACAAATAGAGCTTTCTTTCGGTGGTATTTGATCACCTCTGCGGTTTTTATTTTTTGTGCTTAAAACAAAAAAATAGCCACAATTTTGAAAGAAAAACATTTTTTACTTTTTGCTATAATATCCCCCAAAATTATATAAAAAACTATTTTTTTCCTCAGTTTGGGCCGATATGTATTCTTCTACATATTTTTTGTAAAAATTTTCAATAAGTGTATATTGATTGGTTTGCGCAAGTTATAGCGTCTAAAAAATAGGGGATAGTTTTATGGCATTTTTATTATTAATTTTTTTTTACTAGTAATGGCGGCGATCTGCAATTTTTATCTGGGCACTCGCATCGGCCCGGGGGGGCGAGCCGGGGGCACACATGCGCCCCCTAGTGGCCACAGGGCGCAGAGACGTTACATAACATTGTTTCGCCCAGCTGTGCCATTCTGCCGCAGTACAACTGCGGCAGATGGTCAGCAAGTGGTTAAAGGTACATACAACATGTCTAAACCTAGAGTGTCAGGAGGGCTGGAAAGTTTACAGGGTCAAAGTGGCGCAGATGAACATGCAATTCTAAGCAACCCCCAAGGGGGCAGTGCTACACACGGGAAAGTGGGGTTCCTTCTCAGGAGGGTTCCAGAGCCTGGGGAGCAGTTACCCTTAAGCAGCCCATAGACTGTGTAGCTGTTCTAGAGGTCTAGGTGGAATCAGGGCTGAGGTCCTCTTAGGCCTGTGGTAGAAGCTGATTGTAGAACCTTACCGCAAGGAATGTAGTCTGGAGATGGACTATCTCACTCCCTGGATCTTGTCCAGTGTCCAGGAAGGTGGCAGCTGTTCTGGGGACTTGTGCGTAAAGACCTTAAACTGATCCCTGTGGTTGTGCAGTGCTTTGGAGATCACACTGGGTACCAGCAGTTGTGCATTCGCACAAGGTAACCAAATGCCTGGACATGGCTCATGGTCTTCAGCTGTGCGGCCATAACCTGATCAGAGACTTGCCTCACGGTGTCCAGATGTGAGGCATTAGACTGTCCAACCCTCTCAAATACGTAAGGAGAAGATTGTCCTCTAATTGCTGTATGCTAATTGTTTTGGAGTATCCCATCCCCTAACCCCTCTCCTGCTAAAATTACTTCAAGCAATAAATCTTAAAAAGACAACACCTAGACTGTATTATTGGAGCTGGTGTGAAAGGACTGGTACTGCGGCAGTATACATGCGCCATTATACTTTTAGGGCAAAAACTGTTAATACCAGAGGCGACTTCGGGGGTAGGACTACATTTACATGATTTTACCCCCGGTCCATCATATGAAGGTCCCAAAAAAAAGGAAGGGATGTAAACCGTTTTTGTTTTTGTTTTTCTAGACCCAGAAGGACTTGGATGTAAACTGATGCATATTTATTTACATCCACATGCCCATGTGTCAGACTGACACTGATCACACACCACCTAAAAAATTGATCATATTAAACTCCCAAAAAGCTATTTTTTTTTTAACCCAGATTTGTGATAAAGAAATATTTTCCTGCATGTGTTGGGATTTTTTTAAATAGAGTCACACCTCCCTAGCACCACCCTCTGGTAAAATCTGGTATGGCCACGCAACCCCAAAATGCAGCCTAAAGACATAAAATGCTAGTTGTAGTTCCATGGAGGCCTTGATTTATTTCCTTGTAGACAGCCCCTAGTAAGAAGAAGCACAATGGCAGTTTAAGAAAGGATGCCACCTTCACAGAGTGGTGCCTCTGTTCACTAGCAGTCTTGGAAGAGGAGTGGGCACAGTGGTATTTCTTTGAATCGGTGGGCAAACAAAATATCGGGCACAATAAAACTGTGTAGCCCACCTGCATATAATCATATAAATTAGTCTTCAATCTTAAACACATGGATTCAAAAACAAGTATCAAACTTGCAACAAAGTCAGTAATTTAAAAGTATGGGTTCTATTAATTTAAGGTTTTCCAATATTTGAGTAACCCTCATCTTTTCTGATGCACTGTAGTTCCTTTGCCTTGCAAAGCAGCTCGGTGCACAAAAAAACACAAACACCAGGGTTTTGTCTTTTATCTTCTAATTTATGATAATTACCCAACATCAATCAGTTCCGTTGCTGTAGATGCAAACTGTATTTGAGTTGTCAAAGCTTTTGATATTGTAATGTATCACAAATCTTTCTCTCTGCATTTCATCATCTACTAATAAAAAGCTAAAGCACTTTGTAAACCATCTACAAGAGTGTCCTAACACATCCATAATTCGGGTACTTTCCAATATCTCATCATGACTACACTGAAAACACAGAGTCTTTAATCTATTTGCACTTCGCTTTCAGCATGCTGCAATATGCAAAGTATTGTAGAAGTAATAGGGACTATGTAGAGCAGAGTTGCTCAGGGCTTTGGGTGCAGTAACAAGGATGAAGCTTATAAACGAAGTGGGGGAGGAAGACAACACAAATGCCTATTGGACAGGGGTAGCTGTAGACAAAAGATGAATACACAGTTGAGTTTTTCCAATAAGTAATTCCCTATTTTAGCATGGTATCAAAAAACACTGCCTATACACACTTGTAGGGTATCAAGGGAATAAAATATTTCCCCAACACCAGGAATGGCGCTAGGCTATCAATATAAATAATGAAGTAAAAAAAAAAACAAAACATAAAATAAACAAAAACAATGATACAGACCAAAAATAATACAGACCAAAATAGGGGGGTCTTTATGAGTGGTTAGCGCTTTTAACTAGACAAATGACCTAGGGGTGCTGCTGTCAAAACGGAGGTGGGACTCCATCTGTAAACAAAGAGAGGCGAAGGGAGGGAGACAGCATGACCACTCTGGTGTAGTTAGTTTCAACAAGGTTTACTTACAAAGAAAAAAAAAAGTATAAAAACCACACATATATACACTATATTACAAAAAGTATCTGCCTTTACACGCACATGCACTTTAATGGCATCCCAGTCTAATTCCCTGTACACACGGTTGCATTTTCCGATGGAAAATGTGTGATAGGACCTTGTTGTCGGAAATTCCGACCGTGTGTGGGCTCCATCACACATTTTCCATCGGATTTTCTGACACACAAAGTTTGAGAGCAGGCTATAAAATTTTCCGACAACAAAATCCGTTGTCGGAAATTCCGATCATGTGTACACAAATCCGACGCACAAAGTGCCACGCATGCTCAGAATAAATAAAGAGATGAAAACTATTGGCTACTGCCCCGTTCATAGTCCCGACGTACGTGTTTTACGTCACCGCGTTCAGAATGATCGGATTTTCCGACAACTTTGTGTGAACGTGTTTGAGCCAACATCCATCAGAAAAAATCCTAGGATTTTGTTGTCGGAATGTCCGAACAAAGTCCGACCGTGTGTACGGGGCATTAGTCTGTAGGGTTCATTATTTAGATTCAAACAAGGAAGAAGCCGCTCCAGGTGAGCGGTCACTACAGTCCGGATGCGCTGGTTGCAAGCCACGGATCACCACCGATGATCAATAGGAAGAAAAGAATGGCAGGCACCACAGGAACGTTCCAACAATTTTATTCCAAAAAAAACAAATGACAGTCAACAAAGACAGAGTGTCCGAACCCAGGAGGTGACGCGCGGGTTTCACACTGACCTCAGTGCTTCTTCAAACCTTCTTTCAAAAGGAAAGAAAGAGGGATGGAGGGACAGCAGGCCCTGATCCTACACCACAATAGAAATATGTGTATTCCAGAAAGTTTAACAATCAGCATATAAAGATACTCCAAACACCTGGTGTTAGCACTTCAATCATCATGGCACCATGGTGGATGATTGAAGCGCATTATTTCTATTACTGCATTAAAATGAAATAGTTCAACTAACCATAATGCAGAATCAGTGGGAGCCCTGAGTGTGTCACTTGCAATGTCGCCTGCTACCAGATGCCATCAGGTGTCCCCACTAGAGTCCCTCCTTACACCAGACATTCCCAGCAGAGTCCCTCCTTACAACAGGCATTTCCAGCGGAGTCCCACCTTACATCAGGTGTCCCCAGCGGAATCCCTTCTTACATTAGGTGTCCCCAGCGGAGTCTCCCCTTACATCAGGTGTCCCCAGCTAAGTCCCTCCTTACATCAGGTGTCCCCAGCGGAGTCCCTCCTTATACCAGATGCCTCCAGAAGAGTCCCACCTTACATCAGAAGCCCCCATCAGGTGTCCCCAGCCAGCGGAGTCCTTCCTTACATCAGGTGTCCCCAGCCAGCAGAGTCCCTCCTTACATCAGGTGTCCCCAGCCAGCAGAGTCCCCCCTTACATCATGTGTCCCCTTTTTACCCAGGTGCGGGCCTCTGGTGATTTTGCCTCCGCGCCATTACAGAAGACCAGCTCGCGGAGGCCTAAGGGAAGAACCCAGAGGCAGAGCCTGGGTACCACCTCTTCTTTTTTCCTCATGATAGCTGATCATCAGTAAAATGGAGACATTTAACGAGTGCCAGATGCGGATGTCCCGGGAAACTGCAATTTCCCGGGACATTTCCCTGGGAAACGGTAAGACCGGGACAAAGGTCTAAATCCCGGGAATGTCCTGGGAAATTCGGTACAGTGGGCAACTATGACCATGGCAGTTGCAAACAGAAGCAGCTTCTTTGGCTGTAAAGGATAGGAGAGTCAAATTCCGCTTCAAGGCTGTCAGCAGATTGGCCTCTACAAACTTGGCAGTGCCTAAAAATGGAGTGCAACTGAGCATGCGCAGAACAGGGTGAGACAATGTATTACTGTATTTTACACAGTATAAACACTTATTTTTATTTTTTTTTCATTGCTATAATTGCTAAAGGGGCCAGCCTGTAGTAACCTAGCAGGACTTTTGTTCTGAGTAAAGTTCCACTTTACGTTGGTTTTAAATTATGCCTTTAAATTAGAGGGTTTTTTTTTTTTAAAAAAAACACCATTTAGGAAACTTTATAAAATGAATTTAATGAAATGCCCTCCTGCATATAGGCTAGGGTGGAAGTTTACTGGTGTCTTAGTAAACAAAACAATAAAATCGAACCTCTTCCAAGTTTATAGGTCTTGTGGGTTGTTACACACAGTGAAAAGACTAGCGGGTAGGATGTTCATATTGATTGCCTGCCACAATGTAAAAAGTGCCGACTTAGCCACCAGCAGAATAAATTTGAGTATCAAGGCGACACTAATCTATGTTCTTGGACAGTGTGGTGGGCTGTGCAGATGGTGGATGAAAAAAAGATAAAACATAATCAATAAATCTTTTTATCAGCACGTCTGAAAAAATAAAAATAAAATTGCTTCTTCGGGAAACACATACAAGTAACAAACATTATGGGGCTGCAGGGGAAAATAACTAAGTTGCCTTATAGCCATATGTTTTTTAATACTAATTTAGCAGGGAAAAAAAATAATTAACATATCTAAATATTTAAGACTTTTTAGGGAGATCAAAATTAGAAAGACTGAATTAAATTTATTACTGGGTATGAATTACATGGAAAATCATTACAATCTTAAAGGGAAAACCCAGGAAAATGTACAAACATTTAAATAAAGCTGAACTCCAGGCGGATATAACTTATTGCAGCCCTGTATTCATTCATACACCCTCAAAATGGAACTATCCACAAAATCAAAAGTGACATACATGATGCATTAATAAAGCAGTCTTTGCTTTTTTATTCTGAGTCCTCGCAGTAAGTTTTATTACCTGTTCATCCAGCCAGTAAGCAGTATTTTAACCACTTCAATACCAGGCACTTTCCCCACTTCCTGCCCAAGCCAATTTTCAGCTTTCAGCGCTGTCGCTTTTTAAATGTTAATTGCGCGGTCATACTACACTGTACCCAAACAACATTTTTATCATTTTGTTCCCACAAATAGAGCTTTCTTTTGGTGGTATTTGATCCCATCTGGGGTTTTTATTTTTTGCTAAACAAAAAACGTCATTTTTGAAAAAAAAAACGTTTTTCTTTGTTTCTGTTATAAAATTTTGTAAACAAGTATGTTTTCTCCTTCGCTGTTGGGCACTGATGAGGCTGCAATGATGGGCACTTGATAAGGCGGCACTAAAGGGGACCGATAAAGTGGCACCAATAAGGTGGCACTGATGAGATGGCACTGATGGGCACTGATGATGGGCACTGATGGGTACTGATAGATGACACTGATGGGCACTGAAAGGCTGCACTGATGGGTACTTATGGGTGGCACTGATAGCCGGCACTGATAGGTGGCACTGATCGGCACAGATAGACACTGATGGGTGGCACTGATAGACACTGATAGATGGCACTGATGGGCATCACTGATATGAAGGCACTGGCAGGCATTGTTGATGGGCACTGATTGGGATCATATGTGGGCACTGATTGGCATCTCTGGTGGCCATGGGTGGCATACCTGGTGGTTATCAGTGGTGAGCATCCCTGGTGGTCCTGGGTGGGCATCTTTGGGGGGGGCTGCGCTTATAATCAGGGCAGACCCCCCCGTCAGGAGAGCCGCCGATCGGCTCTCCTCTACTCGCGTCTGTCAGACGTGAGTGAGAAAAAGCCGATACACAACTTTTCTTGTTTACATCGTGATCGGCTGTGATTGGACACAGCTGGTCATGTGGTAAAGAACCTCTTTCAGAGGCTCTCTACTGAGATCAGTGTTGCAGTGTGTCAGGCTGACACACAGCACCACCGATCGCTGCGCTGCACGCCCCCGGGGGCACGTGCCTGCTTGTTATCCTGATCACGTCTTATGACGTCCGGTCAGGATAACACAACCACTTTGCGCACATCAGATTGCTATATGGCAGGTGGGAAGTGGTTAAACTTCTTTTATCAGACCAAGCTGTCTAGCAAAAGTGTCAGTTAGAGAGTTGAGACAAACCATTTAAAATGGAACTACAGTTGAAAAAAATTGAAAACAGGCAAGCTCTTTATTGCAGAAGAGACATGCAATGCTCTTACCAGGGTTACACGCACATCCGTACTGATGTGATCAATCAAATACCTTATCCAATGTTTTTTTTTTGTATTCCAAATTTTTTTTTATTGACAAGGGAAAAAAAAAGTGCTTGTACATTGTAGAGTTGAAAGGTATAGTTAACAACCATCAACACTTGCATTAAACATGAGATATATAATCAGGTACAGAGCATAACATCATATGTAAAGCATATCCAAAATTGTATGAAAAAACAAAAACAGTAAAAAAGAAAAACATAGAGCAAAACAAAATAAAACAAAACAGCCTGAGTTTATTGAGGGATGATTACTCAGAATTCTCCATTGTCTACTCTCGGATGTACAGCTGAGAAATTCCCAAACTGGATCCATAACCATGATAACTCTAGGTGGTCTTATAATTGTACTAACCTATCCATCACTAATTGTGGTGGGGCGAGACTTGGGTTATCAAGCCAACTTTGCCAAATGAGGTAAAATTTTACCTCATCCAATATTTGGACAGTTATCATCCTATGCCATTATATGGCTTACCCTGTAAAAACTACTGATGCTTACCAGTAATGAAGACTGCAAGATCTAGATTCTGTGTGAATATCTAAGAGAGTCTAATGCCGCGTACACACGAGCGGACTTTCCGGCAGACTTGGTCCGGCGGACCGGACTCCGTCGGACAATTCGATCGTGTGTGGGCTCCAGCTGACTTTTTTTCCCCAAAAGTCAGACGGACCTAGAAATAAAACATGTTTCAAATCTTTCCGACGGACTCGAGTGCGGTCGAAAAATCCTCTCGTCTGTATGCTAGTCCGACGGACAAAAACCGACGCTAGGGAAGCTATTGGCTACTGGCTATTAACTTCCTTATTTTAGTCCAGTCGTACGTCATCACGTACAAATCCGTCGGACTTTGGTTGATCGTGTGTAGGCAAGTCCGTTCGTTCGAAAGTCCGTCGGAAGTCAGTCGGAAAGTCCGCCGGAAAGACCATCGGACCAGTCCGGTCTTAATGTCCGCCCGTGTGTACGCGGCATAAGAGAGCCTTTTTACAACCAATGCCTGGAAGGTGATGTAGCACCCCCCTAGCTTAGGATGCTAGGTAAATTTAACTTTATCTTTTTCTGTAATCAAGGGAGCAGTAATTGTTTGTACTGGTCTGCTCAGGAGTTTCACAGGCTGGGAGTTTAATTGCTTACCCCTGCCTCTGGAAGAAGCTTCCAGAGCTTAGGGAGGGAGATTAAAAAAAACAAAAAAAACACAGCCTGAATATTTATCAGGTTCCAGCCAATCCCTAGAGAGGGGTGTCCATTATGCCGCTTACACACGACCAGACTTTACGGCATACTTGGTACGGCGGACCGGAGTCCATCAGACAATTCGATCGCGTGTGGGCTCCAGCGGACTTTTTTCTCCCAAAAGTTCGACGGACCTAGAAATGAAACATGTTTCAAATCTTTCCAACGGACTCGAGTTTGGTCAAAAAATCCGCTCGTCTGTATGCTAGTCCGACGGACAAAAACCGACGCTAGGGCAGCTATTGGCTACTGGCTATGAACTTCCTTGTTTTAGTCCGGTCGTACATCATCACGTACGAATCCATCGGACTTTGGTTGATCGCGTGTAGGCAAGTCTGTTCATTCGTAAAGTCCGTTGTAAAGTCCATCAAAAAGTCAGCCAGACAAAGTCTGCCGTAAAGTCAGCTTGTGTGTACGCGGCATAAGGGGGCTGAAATGGTGATAAATAGTTTAAAGCACTGCAGAGTAGGGATGAGCTGAACAGACAAAAAATTTGTGTGAACACGCGAACACCGTTAAAGTCTATGGGACACGTACATGAAAAATCAAAAGTGCTCATTTTAAAGGCTTATATTCAAGTTTTTGCCATAAAAAGTGTTTGGGGACCTGGGTACTTCCCCAGGGGACATGTCTCAATGCAAAAAAAGTTTTAAAAACTGCAGTTTTTTCAGGAGCAGTGATTTTAATAATGCTTAAAGTGCAACAATAAAAATTTAATATTCCTTTAAAAAATCATGCCTGGGGGGTCCCTTTAGTCTGCCTGTAAAGTAGCGCATTTTTGCCATGTTCATAGCAGCCCCGCAGAAAAATGAAATTTCTAAAGGAAAAAATGTCATTTAAAATTGATCGCGGCTGTAATGTATTGCCGGATCCCTGCAATATACATAAAAAATCATTGAAAAAAACGACGTGGGTTCCCCCCAGTCCATTACCAGGCCCTTTAGGTCTGGTATTGATTTTAAGGGGAACCCCGCGCTAAGATAAAGAAAAAATGGTGTGGGGGTCCCCCCAAAATCCATGCCAGGCCCTTCAGGTCTGGTATGGATATTAAGGGGAACCCCGCGCCACAAATAAAAAGAAAATATTGTGGGGGTCCCCCCAAACTTCATACCAGACCCTTATCCGAGCACGCAACCTGGCAGGCTGCAGGAAAAGGGGGGGGACGAGAGAACAACAACTTTTTTTTCTAAATGCCCCCCCCAAATCCATACCAGGCCCTTCAGGTCTGGTATGGATTTTAAGGGGAACCCGCGCCACAAATAAAAAGAAAATATAGTGGGGGTCCCCCCCCAAACTTCATACCAGACCCTTATCCGAGCACGCAACCTGGCAGGCTGCAGGAAAAGGGGGGGACGAGAGAGCGACAATTTTTTTTTTAAATGGCCCCCCCAAAAATCCATACCAGGCCCTTAAGGTCTGGTGTTGATTTTAAGGGGAACCCAGTGCCACAAATAAAAAGAAAATATCGTGGGGGTCCCCCCAAACTTCATACCAGACCCTTACCTGAGCACGCAATCTGGCAGGCTGCAGGAAAAGAGGGGGACGAAAAAGCGACAATTTTTTTTTAAATGGCCCCCCCTCAAAATCCATACCAGGCCCTTCAGGTCTGGTATGGATTTTAAGGGGAACCCCGTGCCAAAATTTTTTTAGATTAAGAAATTTGATTTTTTTTTTGTGTGTGTGTGAGTAGTACTCCTGGGAAAGAGGGGGTTAATCGTACAGGGCCAGGAGGATGGGGACGGGTAGGCCTCTGGCAACCATCCGTGCACAAGACAGTATAGGGTGGGCCATTCAGATGGTACAGCCTGGTAACCTGCACTTTTCAGGGCTGGCGTTCTAATGATTTGCAAACTACAATATATTCCATTTTATAGTTGTGGGTTTAATACTGCTCTAATTTAAAAAAAAATACAAGGTGTTTTCTAAATGGCGGCATTGCCAAGCGACAACTCCCTGTGTCCAGCGTGCAGGGGGGAAGCCGCTGGAGCAACATTTAGAAGGTGGTAGCTATCACTGTATGTAGCACAGACTACTGCAATGATTTTCATCATCCCCAGCAGTCCTCCAGATATCAGATATGGAAACTTACTTCGAACAAAGCTGGACAAATGTAATGCCGGGTACACACAGTCGGATTTTCCGATGGGAAATGTTGGATGTAAGCTTGTTGGCTGAAAGTCCCAACCGTGTGTATGCTCCATCGAACATTTGTTGTCTGACTTTCCGCCAACAAATGTTTGAGAGCAGGTTCTCAAATTTTTCGACAACAAAACTTTGTTGTCGGAATTTTCCGATCGTGTGTACACAAGTCCGTCGCACAAAAGTCCACGCATGCTCGGAATCAAGCAGAAGGAGCCGCACTGGCTATTGAACTTCCTTTTTCTCGGCTCGTTGTACGTCACCACGTTCGTAATTGTTGGCCAACATTTGTGTGACCGTGTGTATGCAAGACAAGTTGGAGCCAACAACCTTCAAACAAAAGTCTACGGTTTTGATGTCGGAAAGTCCGATCGTGTGTACGGGGCATTAGTTTGCAAAAAAAAAAGATGATTCTTTAAACTCCACTTTAAAGAATATTTTTAATCATAGCCCAGTAAATACATTTTCCCTTTAAAAACTCAATCATGTGAAGTAGAGTAAAAAATAAAAAATTAGGAACATCATCCAAACTCAGCTGAAAGTTTGAAGCAAACATAAATTGTCTGTGATTAGTGAAAAAAATGACTGCTTTAGTAAATCAAAGCAGAATGATTGCTGCCGTATAGTCATGATGGATGAGCAAAAAAAGGAAAAAAAAACATTTTTAAAGATTGCTGTAGATAATTGTAATGGTTCTGTGTTTTCCAAGTCTGAGTGTCCCTGTACAGGAGAAAGACTTCTTTCAGTCACATAAAACTGAACTTGAAAGATATAATACATAAACTATATTACCAAAAGTATTGGGACGCCATGTGGAACGGAAGATTCGCGTCATGGATGTGCAGCCGACAAATCTGCAGCAACTGTGTGATGCTGTCATGTCAACATGGACCAAAATCTCTGAGGAATGTTTCCAACACCTTGTTGAATCTATGCCATGAAGAATTAAATCAGTACTTAAGGCAAAAGGGGTCCAACACAGTACTATCAAAGTGTACCTAATAAAGTGGTCGGTGAGTATATATATATATATATATATATATATATATATATATATATATATACATACACACAAACACACACACTATATTGTCAAAAGTACTGGGTCGCCTGCCTTTACACGCACATGAACTTTAATGGCATCCCAATCTTAGTCCGTAGAGTTCAACATTGAGTTGGCCCATCCTTTGCAGCTATAACTGCTTCAACTCTTCTGGGGAGGCTGTCCACAAGGTTTAGGAGTGTGTCTATGGGAATGTTTGACCATTCTTCCTCAAGAGCATTTGTGAGGTCAGGCACTGATGTTGGATGAGAAGGCCTGGCTCGCAGTCTCTGCTCTAATTCATCCAAAAGGTGTTCTATCAGGTTGAGGTCAGGACTCTGTGCAGGCCAGTCTAGTTCCTCCACCCCAAACTCGCTCATCCATGTCTTTATGGACCTTGCTTTGTGCACTGGTGTGCAGTCATGTTGGAACAGGAAGGGGCCATCCGCAAACCGTTCCCACAAAGTTAGGAGCATGAAATTCTCCAAAATTTCTCGGTATGCTGATGCCTTAAGAGTTCCCTTCACTGAAACTAAGGGGCCAAGCCCAACCCCTAAAAAGCAACCCCACACCATAATCCCCCCTCCACCAAATGATTTGGACCAGTGCACAAAGGTGATATGCAGAACAACCCTCCTAGCCTCCACCCTCTAGTTTCCAGAATGTTCTCCAACTTTCCATAACCAAGGTGAGGCATCAGAGAGTTGTCTGTATGTGTCTTGCTGCCCAGAATTCTAATAAACCCTGATCCAATTAAAGACTCATAGGTTTAAGCATGAGTCAGGATATACATTTCCCTACTCTCACAATAGTAGCACACTAGAAGGTGCTACAGTATGCATGCCAACAAAAGAAGGGCCATACTAAATGATAGAAGAGTCCAAATTGATTTAATAGTTTACACAAAAGACATCAACGTGTTTCAGGGCCAAGAAAATATTCTCCCTTCATCAGGACTTTGGTTAAAGTTATATAATTTAATGGATGCAAAATAGGCTTTCCTCTGTAAATCTATGTAAAGAAAGTGATTGCTGGATCAGGAGAGCTAGCAGCATCTGCATGGTGCTAACAGACCCACCCATGGCTTGAATTTCAGAGGGTTCACCAGGAAAAGAGCAGCATTTGCTCTGCGTGTGGCCATCTTCAGTCAGGAGAAGGTGGGTAATTACTGTTGTAGTCTACACTGAGCTCCTGCAGCCCAGCTGGGGACATACAAACTGATTTTTTGTTACAAGGAAAGCACTGCTTGTCAAAACTCCCATGTGACGTTACTCCTAATGGAACGGATGACCATTAAGTAATGTATTTCAGCCCAGTCATCGAGTTTCCCGCTTTGGTGGACCTGAAACCTATTTTATTAAAATGTAAAAGTAAAAAATATCATTTTGTGACAGCCCTCAAGATTTATTTGCTTTTCATATAACATTGACATGCAGAAATAAAAAATGAGCAGTAAAGACGTGTGACCCAGGGATCGGTGTAAGTAGTATTTAATTCTACCATCTATCAGTATTGAAAAGTACAGTCGATGAAAGGTGGCAGGCGTGTAATCATTGCCCATAAGTCACTATGACCTCTGAGCCTTTTATAGAATAAATAAATTAAATCAAATGCTAGCATTGAAAAAACATGCTTATTCCCCCGTGTCCCCATCACACAGGGACAGCCCCGGTCTGTGCCTTTCTTAAATAGGGCAAAAAGAAACCATGTGCAGACTGCCATAGCTCATAGCAACTAGGAGACCTCTTATCTACAACTGCTCTAAATGACAGTTGTGCTCAATAGTTTACATACCCTGGCAGAAGTTATGATTTCTTGGCCATTTTTCAGAGAATATGAATGATAACACAAACACATTTCTTTCACTCATGGTTAGTGTTTGGCTGAAGCTATTTATTATCAATCACCTGTGTTTACTCTTTTTAAATCATAATGACAACAGAAACTACCCAAATGACCCTGATCAAAAGCTTACATACCCTGGTGATTTTGGCCTGATAACATGCACACAAGTTGACACAAAGGGGTTTGAATGGCTATTAAAGGTAACCATCCTCACCTGTGATCTGTTTGCTTGTAATTAGTGTGGGTGTATAAAAGGTCAATGAATTTCTGGACTCCTGACAGACCCTTGCATATTTCATCCAGTCCTGCACTGACGTTTCTGCATTCTGAGTCATGGGGAAAGCAAAAGAATTGTCAAAGGATCTGCGGGAAAAGGTAGTTGAACTGTATAAAACAGGAAAGGGATATAAAAAGATATCCAAGGAATTGAGAATGCCAATCAGCAGTGTTCAAACTGTAATCAAGAAGTGGAAAATGAGGGGTTCTGTTGAAACCAAACCACGGTCAGGTAGACCAACTAAAATTTCAGCCACAACTGCCAGGAAAATTGTTTGGGATGCAAAGAAAAACCCACAAATAACTTCAGGTGAAATACAGGACTCTCTGAAAACATGTGGTGAGGTTTCAAGATGCACAATAAGGAGGCACTTATAGAAAGATGGGCTGCATGGTTGAGTCGCCAGAAGAAAGCCATTACTACACAAATGCTACAAAGTATTCCACTTAAAATACTTCAAACAGCACAGAGACAAGCCTCAAACCTTCTGGCACAAAGTCATTTGGAGTGATGAGACCAAAATTGAGCTTTTTAGCAACAACCATAAATGCTACATTTGGTGAGGAGTCAACAAGGCATATGATGAAAGGTACACCATTCCTACTGTGAAACACGGAGGTGGACGGCTGATGTTTTGGGGATGTGTGCGCTACAAAGACACAGGAAATTTGGTCAAAATTGATGGCAAGATGAATGCAGTATGTTATCAAAAAATCCTGGAGGAACATTTGCATTCATCAGCCAGGAAGCTGCTCATGGATATTCCAACATGACAATGATCCAAAACACAAGGCCAAGTCGACCTGTCATTGGCTACAGAGAAATAAAATGAAGGTTCTGGAGTGGCCATCTCAGTCTCCTGCCCTCAATATCATTGAGTCACTCTGGGGAGATCTCAAACATGCAGTTCATGGAAGACAGCCCAAGAATTTACAGGAACTGGAGGCTTTTTGCCAAGAGGAATGGGCAGCTTTACCATCTGAGAAGATAAAGAGCCTCATCCACAAATACCACAAAAGACTTCAAGCTGTTGTTGATGGTAAAGGGGGCAATACACGGTATTAAGAACTGGGGTATGCAAACTTTTGATCAGGGTCATTTGGGTAGTTTCTGTTGCCATTATGATTTAAAAAGAGTAAACACAATTGATTGATAATAAATAGCTTCAGCCAAACACTAACCATGAGTGAAAGAAAAGTTTTTGTGTTATCATTCATATTCTCTGAAAAATGGGAAAGAAATCGTAAATTCTGCCAGGCTGTAGATGTAAACTTATGAGCACAACTGTATATTCAGTATTCAGCATAGGACTACTATACAGTAGATAACGCATTCATTTGCTTCTGTCCCTAACCAGAAAAGCTTACAGTCTAATGTCACAACGACATTCATGTACATACATCAACAGTAGGGCCAGTTTGGAGAAAGCTAAGAGGTAACCAAATGAATTAAAAGGAAAGCTCCCTGCAAGAGTATAGGTAATTATACTCACCTCTCCAGGCTTCCCTGTCCCTGGAGAGGTGAGTATATTTGTTGCAGGTATTTATATAGTGCCAACAACTTATGAGGGCCGCACACGATAGAAATAATCGATCTATAGTCAACAACTCCATTCAATCAATATGCTACACATAAGGAAGTAGCTTCCGCTCAGAAGCTAAGATATGAGCATAACTTATGTTTGGAAGTTGTTGCTTGCATCTCTATTTCCACCATTTAATGTGATAATTTGACCGATCAACATATGATTGCATTCATGAACAAAGAATCTCAGCGCTGACAATTCATGCAATACAATCAATAAGATTATGTCCTGGCCAGTTGACTCGGTTTGATCAAATCTGATCGGAATTGAGTCTAAATCGATTAGGAGGGAAGTTATGGCTATTAAATTGTTTGCAGATTTGACCATTTCGCACAGAGAAAGCATGTGTGGCCACCATTATATTCCCTCAAGCAGCTTACAATCTAAGGTACCCCACTTGCATACACATACTGGGGGTAACTTAGACAGGAGCCAATTAAACTACAGCGCCTTGCAAAAGTATTCACCCCCTTGGAATTTTTCATGTTTTGTTGCCTCACAACCTGGAATTAACATGGATTGTTTGAGGATTTGCATCATATAATTTACAGAACACGCCCACAACTTTGAAGATGTTTTTTTTTTTTTTTTTTTTACTGTGAAGCAAACAACAGGACAAAATAACAGAAAAAGTCACCCCCCCTAAAGTCAATACTTTGTAGAGTCACCTTTTGCGGCTATCACAGCTCCAAGTTGCTTTGGATAAGTCTCTATGAGCTTGTCACATCTTACCACTGGTATTTTTGCCCATTCCGCCTTGCAAAACTGCTCCGGCTCCTTTAAGTTGGATGGTTTGCGCTTGTGAACAGGAATCTTTAAGTCTGACCACAGATTTTCTATTGGATTGAGGTCTGGGCTTTGACTAGGCCATTCCAACACATTTACATGTTTCCCCTTAAACCACTCAAGTGTTGCTTTAGCAGTGTGTTTGGGGTCATTGTCCTGCTGGAAGGTGATCCTCCGTCCTAGCCTCAAATCACACACAGAGTGGTACAGGTTTTGCTCAAGAATATCCCTGTATTTAGCACCATCCATCTTTCCCTCAACTCTGACCAGTTTCCCAGTCCCGACTGCTGAAAAACATCCCCACAGTATGATGCTTCCACCACCATGTTTCACTGTGAGGATGGTGTCCTTTGCATGATGTGATGTGTTCAGTTTGCGCCAGACATAGCATTTTCTTTGATGGCCAAAAAGTTAAATTTTAGTCTCAACAGACCAGAGCACCTTCCTCCATACATTTTAGCAGTCTCCCAGATGCCTTTTCGCAAACTCAAAACGTGCCAATTAGTTTTTTGCTGAAAGTAATGGCTTTCTTCTGGCCGCACTCTGCGATAAAGCCCAACTCTATGGAGCGTACGGCTTATTGTCGTCCTATGTACAGATACTCCAGTCTCTGCTGTGGAACTCTGCAGCTCCTCCAGGGTTACCTTAGGTCTCTGTGCTGCCTCTCTGATTAATGCCATCCTTGCCCGGTCCATGAGTTTTGGTGTGCGGCCGCCTCTTGGCAGGTTTGCGGTTGTGCCATTTTCTTTCCTTTTGGTTATGATAGATTTGATGGTGCTCCTAGGGATCATCAAAGATTTGGATATTTTTTTATAACCTAACCCTGACTTGTACTTCTCAACAACATTGTCCCTTACTTGTTTGGAGAGTTCCTTGGTCTTCATGGCAGTGTTTAGTTAGTGGTGATCTTGCTTAGGTGTTGCAGCCTCTGGGGCCTTTCAAAAAGGTGTGTATATGACAGATCATGTGACAGTTAGATTGCACACAGGTGGACATCATTTCACTAATTATGTGACTTCTGAAGGTAATTGGTTGCACCAGAGCTTTTTATGGGCTTCATAACAAAGGGGGTGAATACATACGCACATGCCAATTATCAGTTTTTTATCTCTGAAAAATAGTTTTATGTATATATTTTTATAATTTTACTTCACCAACTTAGGCTATTGTATTCTGATCCATCGCATATAATTCAGATTAAAAAAAATATTGAACTAAAGGCTGTAATGTAACAAAATAGGTAAAAAACCAAGGGGGGTGAATACGTTTGCAAGGCACAACTGGTCTTAGAAGTGTGTGAGGAAACATATGCAAGGACAGGGAGAACATGCAAACTTCATTTGGCAGTATCCTGGTTTGGATTTGAACCAAGGACCCCAGTGCTGCAAGGCAAACAAGTGCTAACCCCTAAGCCACTTTGTTCCCCTACTAGAGGTGAGCCGAACAACCCCCGGTTTGGTTCGCATCCAGAACATGCGAACGGACAGAAAGTTTGCGTGAACATTCGAACACCGTCAAAGCCTATGGGACTCGAACGTGAGAAATCAGAAGTGCGATTTTAAAGGCTAATATGCAAGTTATTGTCCTAAAAAGGGTTTGGGGACCTGGGTCCTGCCCCAGGGGATATGTATCAATGCAAAAGAAAGTTTTTAAAACGTCAGTTTTTTTTTTGAGCAGTGATTTTAATGATGCTTAAAGTGAAAAATAAAAGTGAAATATTCCTTTAAATATCGTACCTAGGGGGTGTCTATAGTATGCCTGTAAAGTGGCGCGTCTTTCTCGTGTTTAGAACAGTCCCTGCACAAAATGACTTTTCAAAAGGAATAAAAGTCATTAAAAACTGCTTGCGGCTGTAATGTAATGTCGGGTCTCGGCAACATGGATGAAAATTATTAAGAAAAACGGCATTGGGGAAACCCCCAGCCCATTACCAGGCCCTTTGGGTCTTGTATGGATATTAAGGGGAACCCCGCACCCAAATTTGTGTTTAATACATTTTTATTAAAGAAAAAGTAAAGCAAGGATGTATATATATCACGAAATAGATACATACTTGGAGAAAGGTCAAAATAAATTTCAGTGCTCACAGAATACAACGGTTATGTATAAACCAAAGAAGTCCAATATATGTCTCTGGAAATATACACATTGCAAGTCTGATAAATAAATAAACCGAGGATTCTTTCTATGCGAGCATTTGAAACAAAACATAATTAAGAGAAAGCTTTGCTTTAGTTTAAAGATAGTAGAGAACAAGAGAGAACTACCCCGCACCCAAATTAAAAAAAAGAAAAGGCGTGGGGCCCCCAGGCCCTATATACTCTGAACAGCAGTATACAGGCTGTCCCCGAGTTACAAACAAGATAGGGACTGTAGGTTTGTTCTTAAGTTGAATCTGTTTGTAATTTGGAACAGGTACATTTTTTAAGTGTAGCTCCAGCCAAAAAATCTATTTTTAAGCTTTTTGGATAACATAGGGAAGGGTTATCATCACCCCTGTAACATTTGTTTTGCTGTCTGTGCCCCTGTTCAGAAGATTTTGCCTCACTTTCTGTCCCAATGACAATTGGATTTTGAAAATTTGGGTTTTTTAGGGAAACAAGGATTGGTGATAAAGCATCAGTGGAGACACCTTTTTCCCATATTAACTTTTAGGCCTTAGGCCTTAGGCCTTAGGTGTTGGTGGTACCAGAACACTTTAAGCCCTCACAGTTACTCTTGGTGGGCGCTGGAACGGGCCCTGCTGTGAAATATTATTTCAAGAATTGTAATTACATGCCCCTATTGAACAGGGGAAGAAAAATTGGGCCTTTGGTGGTGGTGTGGTGGTGTTGCCACAACATTGTAAGCCCTCACAGTTACTCTTGATGGGCGCAGGAATGGGCCCTGCTGTGAAATATTAGATCAAAAATTGTAATTACATGCCCCTGTTTAACAGGGGCAGAAAAATTGGGTCTTAGGCAGTGGTGGTGGTGCCACAACACTGTAACCCCTTACAGATTCTGTTGTTGAGCACAGGAACGAACCCTGCTGTGAAATATTACAGCAAAAATTGTAATTACACGGCCCTGTTAAACAGGGGCAGAAAAATTGGGCCTTAGGCACAGGTGCTGGTGCTCAGAACCAAAAATGTTCTTAGAAGCTATCAACATGAACATTGAGGAGGAATAGGATAGTCACTCAGCATAACAGGATAGTCACTCAGCATCAGCATAGGCAGTCTTCAAGGGATCTCACATTCATTTAAAAATTAATCGGTTACATCAGCATCAGGTGCTTGGTAGCTGGTGATCCAAGACTGATTAATTTTTATGAAGGTGAGCCGATCGACCGAGTCGGTGGACAGGCGCACCCTGTGATCGGTTACAAAGCCTCCAGCAGCACTGAATGTGCATTCAGATAGAATGCTGGATGCAGGACAGGCCAGTAGCGCAATTGCATACTGTGCAAGCTCTGGCCAGTGATCCATCCTCAAGGCCCAGTAACCCAGTGGATTTTCGGTTGGAAAGGTCTCCAAGTCTGATCTTGCCCCAAGGTATTCCTACATGTAAATCAGACGCTGGCAATGGTTGCTGGAACCGATCAGACCTTGGGGCTGTGGACTAAAAAATTGTCTGAACGCATCGGTCAGACGGCCACCTTCTCCACTGCTCCTTCTGTGACTGACCGAAGCCTCAGCAACACGTTGTCCAGGAGGACCAGGAAATTGCAACCTCCCAGGCTCTGGAAACGCATTGCACAAACCTTTCTGCAAGGCCTCCTGAAGAAGTTTCATCCTCTGCTCCCTCTGCGAAGGCTGGATAAGTTCCGCAACCTTACCCTTGTAACGTGGATCAAGAAGGGTTGCCAGCCAGTACTGATCCCTCTCCTTGATACCGCAAATCCGAGGGTCCTTTCGCAGGCTTTGCAGGATCAGGGAGGCCATGCAGCGTAGGTTTGCTGAGGCATTCGGTCCGGAGTTCTCTGGGTCACTAAGGACGACATGGTCCGCAGCCACCTCCTCCCAGCCACGTACAAGTCCATGGGTTTCTGAGGACTGAAAACAATCCCTTGAAGACTGCTGCTGATGCTGAGTGCCAGGCTCCACCTCCATACTGACACAATCCTCCTCTTCCTGTGTGATAGGCGGGCCTGCAGGAATACTGTCTGAATAAAGGAGGCCTTGAGAGGTAAGGAAGTCCTCCTCTTCCTCCCTCTGTTCTGCCTCAAGTGCCCTGTCCATTATTCCAGGCAGCATGTGCTCCAACAGGAAGGCAAGAGGGACAGTATCAATGATACATACACTGCCACTGCTCACCATCCTCGTGGCCTCCTCAAACGGTAACAGGACAGTGCATGCATCCTTGATCATTAGCCACTGGCGTGGCGAAAAAAGGCCAAGCTCCCCTGACCCTGTCCTGGTGCCATACTCGCACAGGTACTCATTGATGACCCTCTGCTGCATGTGCAGCCGCTGCAGCATTGCCAACGTTGAGTTCCACCTGGTGGGCATGTCACAGATGAGGCAGTTCCTCCTTGCAGATCCTCTCCAGTTCTGTCAGGTTGGATGGTAAACGTTGGTGGACAGTTATTTTTAGGTCTCTCCAGAGAGGCTCAATTAGGTTTAAGTCAGGGCTCTGGCTGGGCCATTTAAGAACAGTCACTGAGTTGTTGTGAAGCCACTCCTTCGTTATTTTAGCTGTGTGCTTAGGGTCATTGTCTTGTTGGAAGGTAAACCTTCGGCCCAGTCTGAGGTCCTGAGCACTCTGGAGAAGGTTTTCATCCAGGATATCCCTGTACTTGGCCGCATTCATCTTTCCCTCGATTGCAACCAGTCGTCCTGTCCCTGCAGCTGAAAAACACCCACACAGCATGATGCTGCCACCACCATGTTTCACTGTTGGGACTGTATTGGACAGGTGATGAGCAGTGCCTGGTTTTCTCCACATATACCGCTTAGAATTAAGGCAAAAACGTTCTATCTTGGTCTCATCAGACCAGAGAATCTTATTTCCCACCATCTTGGAGTCCTTCAGGTGTTTTTTTAGCAAACTCCATGCGGGCTATCATGTGTCTTGCACTGAGGAGAGGCTTCCGTCGGGCCACTCTGTCATAAAGCCCCGGCTGGTGGAGGGCTGCAGTGATGGTTGACTTTCTTCAACTTTCTCCCATCTACCGACTGCATCTCTAGAGCTCAACCACAGTGATCTTTGGGTTCTTCTTTACCTCTCTCACCAAGGCTCTTCTCCCCTGATAGCTCAGTTTGGCCCAACGGCCAGCTCTAGGAAGGGTTCTGGTCGTCCCAAACGTTTTCCATTTAAGGATTATGGAGGCCACTGTGCTCTTAGGAACCTTAAGTGCAGCAGAAATTTTTTGTGACCTTGGCCAGATCTGTGCCTTGCCACAATTCTGTCTCTGAGCTCTTCAGGCAGTTCCTTTGACCTCATGATTCTCATTTGCTCTGACATGCACTGTGAGCTGTAAGATCTTATATAGACAGGTGTGTGGCTTTCCTAATCAAGTCCAATCAGTATAATCAAACACAGCTGGACTCGATGATGAGAAGAAGAAATCAGAAGAAATGGACAGCACCTGAGTTAAATATACGAGTGTCACAGCAAAGGGTCTGAATACTTAGGACCATGTGATATTTCAGTTTTTCTGTCAATATGGGGTGCTGTGTGTGCATTAATGAGGAAAAAAAATGAACTTAAATGATTTTAGCAAATGGCTGCAATATAACAAAGAGTGAAAAATTTAAGGGGGCCTGAATACTTTCCATCCCCACTGTATATATATATATATATATATATATATATATATATACAAAGCCGGGATGTATATATATACTAAATACACTGAATCAACTGCCTGCCTGAAGTATATTAGAAACAGTATAGCAGGAATGGTCTGCAGTGAGATCTAGCTAAACTGTATGCAGTGGATATATACCATATTTATCGGCGTATAACACGCACCCTAAGTTTAGGAGGGAATTTTAAGGAAAAAAACTTTTAGGAGTAAAGTTTAATGAAGAAAAACTTACATTAAAATGCCCGTCAATGCAGCGTTATCGGTGTCCATCTGCAGCCTCCCCTGTGTCAGTGCAGCCTTGCCCCAGTCTCCATTGCAGCCTTGTCAGTGCAGCTTTGCCCCAGTGCAGCCTTGTCAGTGCAGCCATGTCAGTGCAGCCTTGTCAGTATAGCCATGTCAGTGCAGCCTTGTCAGTGCAGCTTTTCCCCAGTGCAGCCTTGTCAGTGCAGCTTTGCCCCAGTGCAGCCTTGTCAGTGCAGCCTTGTCAGTGCAGCTTTGCCCCAGTGCAGCCTTGCTCCAGTGCAGCCTTGCCAGTGCAGCTATGTGTACTCGCCGCGATCGCCGCCAACATACACAGCCGTGTGTAAATTCAAATATGGGGCCAGAGACTGCAGTGACTCGGCGGAGCCGAGATACACATAGCCGAGTGTCCTCGGCTTTTCTTGGCCCCGCTCACAGTCACGCCCAGTCCCGTCCTATGATGGACGTAACACAGGTCCAATGGCAGGACTGGGCGGGACTGGGCGGGACTGGGCGGGACTGCGAATGCCGCGATCGCTCAGATCAAACCAAATTGGCGGGGATCGGCCTATAACGCACCCACAATTTTCCCCTGATTTTAAGGGGAAAAAAGTGCCTGTTATATGCCGATAAATACGGTATATATATATATATATATATATATATATATATATATATACCAGTCTGACTGTATATATATATTAAATACACTGCAGCTAACTGAATCAACTGTCTGCCTGAAGTATTTTAGAAACAGTACAGCAGGAACGGTCTGCAGTGAGATCTAGCTAACTGAATAAACTGCCTGCTCAAAGTAAATGAAATGACACTCTCTCTTTCTCTCTCTCTCTCTCTCTCTTTGCCAGCAACACACTACATGAGGCCGACGTGCAGGCGGCTTTATATAGTGTGGGGTGTGGACTTAACCCCCTGAGCCATAATTGGCCAAAGGCACCCTGCCTTTGGCCAATTATGGCTCTCTTTGCTGACAGCACTGTGATTGACCAAAGCATGCGGGTCATAGTGCATGCTTGGCCAATCATCAGCCAGCAATGCACTGCGATGACGCAGTGCATTATGGGGCATGACGCGCAGCTCGAATTTGGCGCAAACGGCCCATAATGTTCGCTCTTCATTGAACGATCGAACAGCCGATGTTCGAGTCAAACGCATGTTCGACTCAAAGCTCATCCCTATCCCCTACCTTGTCCCCTGCAGGGAATTGGTTTATTGATTCATTTACAGATCTGACAGTATCCATAATGAACATCTGTGTTTCCTTTACCAACGTTTTTTTTTAATTCAATATACATTTTAAACCCATTGTTTATCAAAATACAATCTTGGTATGTATAATCCCAGAGGTGTGCAGCACACTTTAAGCATAGATGTTCATACTTATCTTGCTCTGCGGTAGTGTTTCTAGGTACAATGATCACTTCTTCAGAGAATCATAGTAGCGGCATTTCAAAGTAGTGCATTGAATATATACACTCATCGGCCACTTTATTAGGTACACCTTTTGAATTGTTTGGTAACACAAATTGCTAATCAGCCAATCACATGGCAGCAACTCAATGCATTTAAGCATCTAGACGTGGTGAAGACAACTTGCTGAAGTTCAAACCAAGCATCCGAATGGGGAGTAAAATGACTTTGAATGTGGCATGGTTGTTGGTACCAGACGGGCTGGTCTGAATTTTTAAAAAACTGCTGATCTACTGGGATTTTTACACACAACCGTCTCTAGTGTTTTCAGAGAATGGCCCAAAAAAGAGAAAATAATCAGTGAGCGGCAGTTGTGTGGAGGAAAATGCCTTGTTGATGTCAGAGGTCAGAGGAGAATGGGCAGACTGGTTTGATGTGATAGAAAGGCAACAGTAACTCAAGTAACCACTCATTACAACCAAGGTATGCAGAATACCATCTCTAAATGCACAACACATCAAACCTTGAAGCAGATAGGCTACAGCAGCAGAAAAGCACATCGGGGTAACACTCCTGATAGCTAAGAACAGGAAACTGAGGCTACAATTCGCACAGGATCACCAAAATTGGACAATAGAAGATTGGAAAAATGTTGCCTGGTCTGATGAGTCTTGATTTCAGCTGCGACATTCAGATGGTGGGGTCAGAATTTGACGTATACAACATGAAATCATGGATCCATCCTGCCTTGTATCAACAGTTCAGGCTGGTGGTGTAATGGTGTGGGGGATATTTTCTTGGCACACTTTGGGCCCCTTAGTACCAATTAAGCATCGTTTAAATGCCACGGCCTACCTGAGTATTGTTGCTGACCATGTCCATCCCTTTATGACTACAATGTCCCCATCTTCTGTTGGCTCCTTCCAGCAGGATAATGCACCATGTCACAAAGCTCAAATCATCTCACCACTGGTTCCTTGAACATGACAATGAGGTCACTGTACTCCAATGGACTCCACAGTCACCAGATCTCATCCAATAGAGCACCTTTGGGATGTGGTGGAAGGGGAGATTCGCATCATAGATCTGCAGCAACTGTGTGATGTTATCATGTCAATATGGATCAAAATCTCGAGAAATGTTTCCAACACCTTGTTGAATCTATCCCACAAAGAATTAAATCAGTACTTTCAGTACTTAAGGAAAAAGGGGTCCAACACAGTACTAGCAAGGTGTACCTAATAAAGTGGCCAATGAGTATATATATATATATACACACACTATATTGTCAAAAGTATTGGGACACCTGCCTTTACACGCACATGAACTGTTAATGGCATCCCAGTCTTATGCCCTGTACACACGGTCGGACTTTGTTCGGACATTCCGACAACAAAATCCATGGATTTTTTCCGACGGATGTTGGCTCAAACTTGTCTTCCATACACACGGTCACACAAAGTTGTCGGAAAATCCGATCATTCTGAACGCGGTGACGTAAAACACGTACGTCGGGACTATAAACGGGGCAGTGGCCAATAGCTTTCATCTCTTTATTTATTCTGAGCATGCGTGGCACTTTGTCCGTCGGAGTTATGTACACACGATCGGAATTTCCGACAACAAGGTCCCATCACACATTTTCCGTCGGAAAATCCGACCGTGTGTACAGGGCATTAGTCCGTAGGGTTCAATATTGAGTTGGCCCACCCTTTGCAGCTATAACAGCTTCAACTCTTCTAAGAAGGCTGTCCACAAGGTTTAGGAGTGTGTCTATGGGAATGTTTGACCATTCTTCCAGAAGCAAATTTGTGAGGTCAGGCACTGATGTTGGACGAGAAGGTCCGACTTGCAGTCTCCTCACTAATTCATCCCAAAGATGAGGACTCTGCAGGCCAGTCAAGTTCTTCCACCCCAAACTCGCTCATCCATGTCTTTATGGACCTTCAATTGCTGTCTGAAACTAAACAAAAAAAGTTTTGCCATTAGTTATACTGTAAAGCGCATATACATTCTTCTGCAGCACACATGTTGCGCTGCATTGCACTGAAATACTAGTTTTTAGTGCATTGAAAATCTTTGACAGCCAATTCATAATTAACAAGCCTGCTAACACATTGCACCTCAATGTAGGAAAATGGGTGTGTTGAAAAATCCTGCATTGTGGTGTGAATGAGCCCCTAGTCTCCCTTGCTGTATTTACCAGCAGCGTCCTGCTGAGTGCATCCACACACCCGCACTGCACTACAGTATACTATAAGTGTGCATGGCTATCAGAAAAGATAAATAAAAGCTTGGTGGTCAGAACCAGCACACAGACCTGACCCCACCTTGCATCTGTGGACAGCATATCATCATGATAACTCCCTGTGTGAGAAGCCACTGAGCTGCTATACTGTTCTGTTTCAAATCCAGCTTAGTCTGACCAGAAATCATATAGGAAAAAAAGAACAGTGTAAAGCAGCGCAGGTTTCAATGTTCACAATATATGTCTCAATGCACATCAACAAAATGTCCTTTTGAGCATCAGAAGCTCTTCGTGAGATGCATACAGTCTATAGGTAGGGCAGCCTTATGAAGGGAGGTGAAGCCGCTCCAGATATGCAAAAGAAGAGAAAACAGCAAAGGCGCCTCTTAGTAAAACAGTATATTTAATGACACAAATCCATTAAAAGCACTCACATATAAAACTTGTTAGTTCGGCATGGGGAGTCTCAGTAGAAGCCATACAGGATTGCATCCTCTGATGTAGAAAAGCCTTGTCCCTCTGCGGCTGCCGGCTGGTGTGTACGGCGTAAGCTTCCGGGATTCGATCTCAATCCAAAATGAGGCTTGTACATCCGCCGGGCAAACGAATGGAGGGCTGGAACGCAAATCCGAAGGTATGTGCTGTACTGTCATTAAGCGATGCGTTTCAGAGCATGCGCATTGAAGCGCGCTCCTTTTTCAAGGCTTGCCAATGGCTGCGCTGCTATCAATTTATCCAATGAAGAGCCAAGGAGAGGCGAGAAGACCGGGCCGACATCAAGTGCGTTCTCAACGCGGGGCTTTCGAGGGCTCAGGTAAGTAAACGGGGGGGGGGCCTGCAATCACCAAATGTTTTTTCACCTTGATGCATAGGAGGCATTAAGGTGAAAAAACATGAACCTTTACAACCCTTTTAACTCTTTATTAAGACGCAGAAGTTAAATAAAACACATTATTTCTTCAGTTAATTGCAGTACAGAGAATGTTCTTTTTCCAGTTTTTTGAAGTGCAAGAAGACAATGACTTTCCTAAGCCCTGTCTCTGCAAATTGCTAATGTGAACTGGCAGAACATGGAAGAAACACGGCTGGTCTACCTAAGACTGAACTAACCAGCACTAAACAGGAGGACAAAGAGTGATGCCAATTACCAAATCACATAGGTAAACAAGTTGTAGTGACTCAAAATCATCAGACCACTAGATGTCAGCATACTGCTGAACAATAATACACCGATTTAGTTCAATACAACACATAAAATATACATACAAGTATAGAATTATCTAGGTTATAAGTATATACTGTACAGTACTGTGCAAAAGTTTTAGCCAGGTGTGAAGAAATGCTGCAAAGTAAGAATGCTTTAAAAAATATATTTTTTAACTGTTTTTATCAATTTACAAAATGCAAAGTGAGTAAACAGAAATAAATTCTAAATCCAATCAATATTTGGTCTGACCACCCTTTGGCTTCAAACCAGCATCACTTCTTCTAGGTACACTTACATACAGTTTTTAAAGGAACTCGGAAGGTAGGTTGTTCCACACATCTTGGAGAACCAACCAATGATTTTCTGTTGATAAAGACCGCCATCAAATCCTTGAGATCAGGGCTCTGTCAGGGCCAAACCAATGACTTCCCTATATAGTTCTTAATGACATTGGTTGTATGAGTGGGGTCGTTGTCCTGCTGCAGAATACATTTTGGGCCAATCACACGCCTCCCTTATGGTATGGCATGATGGATATGTATCTGCCTGTATTTCTTATCATTGAGGCTCTGAGAGCAGCGGGAGCAATTGGAGTTGATTTACTAAAGGCAAATAGACTGTACACTTTGCAGTTGCACTCTGCATGAGCAGTTGCTCCAGAGCTTAGTAAATGAAGGGAAGCTCTGCTGACTTCCATCATCTAGTCAGGAGAAAGCAAAAATGCTGTTTTTTTTGTCTACTTTTTTTCCTTGCACATGATTGGGTATTCTTTGCAAAGTGAACCTTTACCTCATTTACTAAGCTCTGGATCAACTGTTGCAGAGTGTAGTTGCACTTTGCAAAGTGCAAAATCTATTTGCCTTTAGTAAATAAACTCCATTGTCTCCTAATGCTGTCAATCAAATCCTGTGAGGATAGAATGGGAGCGTGGCCAAGACACATTGTGTGTGTCTATGGACGCAAACAGCCCGACACAGGAGCGTGTCCTCACAAGTGCCCCCACAACAGCCGGCTAGCTATGGGGGCACTCAGAGAAGAGGGGGAGGGGACAGTGCTGGCAGGGGGAGTACAGAAGAGGAGGTAACCAATACAAAGAGCAGGTAAGTATAACATGTTTGATATCTTAAGACCAATAAAAATCAGCCCTTACAATCACTTTGCGAAGACTTGTACACTTTACAAGGGAAATTGCCCTTTGCAAGGGAATTAGCCCCAGAGCTTAGTGATTGTGATGCAGGTTAATGTTTCAAAGAATACCCAATCACATGCAAAGAAGAAAACCAAAAAAAACTAAATGCATTTTTGCTTGCACAATATTGGATGATAGAAGCCAGCAGGGATCTACCTCATTCCCTAAGCTCTGGGGCCAATTCACTTGCAAAGTGCAACTTCCCTTGTAAACGGAACAGACTATTGACCTTTGGTAAATCAGCCACATTATGTCAGTTACAATCCTGAGCTCCTTGGGGGCCTTACAGTCTGGCATAAGGTTGACATTTTGGAGTTGCCTTACTAAAGTCAAATAGACTTTTCACTGTGCAAGGAAAGTTGCACTTACTGCTTAGTGAATGAGGTAAAGCTCTGTTGACTTCTATCCTCCAATCGTGTGCAAGTAAAAATATAGTTTTTTTTTTTCTTGCACATGATTGGGGTTTTTTTTTTGCAAAGAAAAACTTCACCGCATTCACTAAACTCTGAAGCAAATTCTCTTGCAAAGTGTAATGTCCCTTGCAAAGTCTATTTCCCTTTAACCACATCCCGCCTGGCCTATAGCAAAATGACGGTCGGGCGGTGGTTTCATTATCCTGACTGGGCGTCATATGACGTCCAGCAGGATAAGCCGTTCGCTTGCACCCCCCGATCAGTAGTGCGGTGTGTCACTCTGATTACTGCATCCCTAATCTCGGTGAAAAGCCTATGACGTAGGCTCTTTACCATGTGTCCAATCACAGCTGATCACATCGTACCCAGAAAGTGCCAGTTATCGGCGCTGACAAGGCACAAGTAGAGGGGAGCCGATAAGCGGCACTCCTGACAGTGGGGGGTCTGCGCTAATAATCAGTGCATTGATTATCAGTATAGACCCATCAAGGATGCCCACAAGTGCTTACCTAGTGTGCCAACCCGTGCCCACCAGGAATGTCAACCCGTGCCCACCAGGGATGCCAATCAATGACCACAAGGGATGCCAATCAGTGCCCATCAATAATGCCTGTCAGTGCCTTTCTCATCAGTGCTGCCAATCAGTGCCATCTATCAGTGCCCATCATTGCCCATCAGTGCCGCCGATCAGTGCTGCATATCAGTGCCACCTATCAGTGCCCATCAGTGCTGCTTATCAGTGCCCATCAGTGCTGCATATCAGTGCCACCTATCAGTGTCCATCAGTGCCCATCAGTGCCGCCTCATCAGTAAGAAAACTTTTTTTTTCTCACAATTTTCTGTCTTATTCTATTTGTTTAGAAGAGAATAAAAACCCCAGCTGTGATTAAATACCACCAAAAGAAAACTCTATTTGTGTGAAGAAAATGATAAAAATATCATTTGAGTACAGTGTTGCATGACGGCGCAATTGTTATTCAAATTGTGACAGCGATGAAAGCCGAAAATTGGCCTTGGCAGGTAGGGGATAAAAGTGCCCGGTACTGAAGTGGTTAATAAATCAACCCTATCTACTCTGACAGGGAACGATTACAAGTGAATATCAGCAAACACACTTATCCCTGACTGCACTGCTATGCCTCGTACACACGAGCGGACTTTCCAGCAGACTTGGTCCGACGGTCTTTCTGCCGGACTTTCCGGCAGACTACCTGAATGGACGGACTTGCCTACACCCAACTGGACTTTCCAGCAGGCTAAATCTGCCCGTCTTTCCGACGGACTTTCGCCGGAGTTACGGCGGACTTTCAGAATGAACGGACTTGCCCACACACGGACAAGTCCGTTCATTTTGAACGTGACTCGGGTACAACGGGACTAGAAAAGGAAGTCAATCTCGCCGCTTTTATCGGGGAGATTGACACCTTGCGAGCCCCGTCGCGGGTCATACCAGGCCCTTAAGTCTGGTATGGATTATAAAGGGTACCCCCTACGCCGAAAAAACGGTGTGGGGTCCCCCTTACAATCCATACCAGACCCCGATCCCAGCATTCAGCCCGGCCGGTCAGGAAAGGGGGTGGGGACGAGCGAGCGCCCCCCCTCCTGAACCGTACCAGGCCGCATGCCCTCAACATGGGGGGTGGGTGCATTGGGGGAGGGGGGCGCCCTGCGGGGCCCCCCCACCCCAAAGCACCTTGTCCCCATGTTGATGAGGACAAGGGCCTCTTCCCGACAACCCTGGCCATTGGTTGTCGGGGTCTGCGGGCGGGGGGCTTATCGGAATCCGGGATCCCCCTATAATAAGAGGGCCCCTAGATCCCGGTCCCCCACCCTATGTGAATGAGTAGGGGTACATGGCACCCCTACCCATTCACCTAGGGAAAAAGTGTCAATAATAAAACACACTACACAGGTTTTTAAAATAATTTATTAGACAGCTCCGGGGGGGGGTCTTCCTCCGGCTTCGGGGGTCTTCTTCCGGCTTCGGGGGTCCCTCCGGTTCTTCTTCTCCCGGCGTCCGGTTGGTCTCTTCGCCCGGTGTTCCAGTTCTTCTGCCGTCTCCTCCGCTGTCTTCATGCCGCTCTTTTGCCAGCGGAGGCCTGGACTTCTGGCTTCTTGTCTTCTTGGCTTCTTCCCTCTTCTCTTCTCCAGATGTTGACACGACAGTCTCTCCGGCTGGACTGCAGGGCGCCCCCCTCCCCCAAAGCACCCACCCCCCATGTTGAGCATGCGGCCTGGTACGGTTCAGGAGGGGGAGGGGGGCGCTCGCTCGTCCGGGCTGTGTGCTCGGATCGGGGTCTGGTATGGATTTTAGGGGGGACCCCACGCTGTTTTTTCAGCCTAGGGGGTTCCCTTTAAAGTCCATACCAGACCTAAAGGCCTGGTATGCCCCGCGCTCGCCGCAATAGGAAAATTTGTTTTTCCTATTGCAGCGAGCGCGAGATGCAATACCCTGCCCTCGCGTCGTATCTGGTCCGTCGGACCAGCATACAGATGAGCGGGCTTTCCGTCGGACCAGCATACAGACGAACGGACTTTCCGTCAGGAACTGAGTCCGACAGAAAGATTTAAAACATGTTTCAAATCTAGGTCCGGCGGACTTTTGGGGAAAAAAAGTCCGCCGAAGCCTACACACGATCAGATTGTCCGGCGGACTCTGGTCCGCCGGACCAAGTATGCTGGAAAGTCCGCTCGTGTGTACGCGGCAATATGACACCTTTAGAGAGGTTCAGATTCTTACAAATTTGTATTCCTCAACTGCATATATAAAAAATAAAATACAATTGATTTTTATTCGCATGATAATAAAAAACTTCAAAATGATTCTTTATAATTAAAATCCTGCTGGCCGGGATAGTTTAATTGGTAACCTGACTATTTCCCTGTGTCAGCAGCAATAACTGAGTGTTCCGAGGAGTTTGTGACGGTGACATCCTATTTCCTTGGACCCTATTATCAATTAAACAACAAAAAGATGTAATTATTTTGTGTATCTTTTATAGTCTCGTGGGAGTTACGGGAATCACTTCCCCGGCGTGATCATAATTCACCTATCAAGGACGTGTCACTGATTTATATTGGTGCTGTAATGAGACTGTCCGGTGGTTGGCTTTACCATAAATAAACAAGTATAAACTGCTGAGTTCCATGAAACCCAACGTGATTACATAGGAGACATTATTATTACACTAAAATGAAATAGCGTTTGTAATCACTGGATTTATGTCCTCAACAACCTGGAATCTCATTATATTTTTCAAGCGAGTGATGCAAAACTCCTCATTCTCCTAAGTTGCTGCAGTCATTAAAATCACAGGCCGGTTATTGACGAGGGCTGCCAAACAAACTCGTAAATAACGGCAGTGATGTGACGGTTATTTGTTAATAATCGTGCGATGATGGCTTCAGGTGCAGTCGTATATCAGGGCGGGAGGGGAGCGCCATTTCCATACAGTGCATTACCATTCACATCTTAAAGGAAAATATTTACGTTATTTAGATCATTTTGTTACTTCAAGAAAAAAAAGAAAAAGAAAATACATCTGCTGACAGATATTAAATGGAGCCACCTAAAGGTGACTGCTCAAACTTGCAGCAGCTTTTAGCACCTATGCTCTGCCCGGATGGTGGATTTCTAACGCGTTTCAGGGAATTAAAAAGATCTTCTTCAGGGCTGATAGAAGAGGAGCATGCGACCTATGACTGCTGATTGTAGAACAGTCACTGCCTGAGTGGAACTTGTGTGTTCTAATGACACAGTTGCTAGGTGGGAAATGTATGCAGTCTGGTTTAAAGAGCCCATTTAGGGTGGGGGTAAACTGTCCAATCACAATAGACACATAGGTCAGGTGTATTCAAACTTCTCATCAGTAAACAGTCTTATCAACAGGGAGAGCTGTTGGAGGAATCCCCCTCCACATAGACATCCATCCCATAATATATGTTTCTTCCAAGGCAGACAGACACAAACAGTGGAATACAACCACACCCCAAACGATCACAGCAAAGAGTCCACAACAGCATGAGACAGCACACAATATAAACTTATATACAACATTGAGTCTGACTAGGACAGACCATAGTGGGGTTCTCAGGCACCCTGTGCCCCTAATGGACACAGGGTGATTTACACATAAGAGGAAGCTGGACACAGAGACTCCAGAGCTCTCCAGGGCAAGCTGAGCTCCACAAACCCCCACCCAGTATTAACCTTGTTCCCATTCTTCCCTGGCTGTGCCAAGTATATACTCCTATATACAGGCATAGGTCACTGATGACTCCCATAGGGGCCACAATTAAGCAGTGCCTTGCTGCGCTGATTACTTTTATTCTCCTCCCCATACCACTTGTCACTCTCTCTCTCTCTATATATATATATAAATATATATACTGTATATATATATATATATATATATTCACAAAAGTGAGTACACCCCTCACATTTTTGTAAATATTTTAATCTATGTTTTCATGTGACAACACTGTAGAAATGACACTTTGCTATAATGTAAAGTAGTGAGTGTACAGCTTGTATAACAGTGAGTGTTGTGTGTATAACCCCTAAGTGAAAATGTCCAAATTGGGCAGTGTCAATATTTTGTGTGACCACCATTATTTTCCAGCACTGCCTTAACACTCTTGTGCATGGAGTTCACCAGAGCTTCATAGCTTGCCACTGGAGTCCCCTTCCACTCCTCCATGACGACATCACAGAGCTGGTGGATGTTAGAAACTTTGAGCTCCTCCACCTTCCGCTTGAAGATGCCCCACAGATGCTCAATAGGGTTTAGGTCAGGAGACATGCTTGGCCAGTCCATCACCTTTACCCTCAGCTTGTTTAGCAAGGCAGGGGTCATCTTGGAGTTGTGTTTGGGGTCGTTATCATTTTGGAGCACTGCCCTGCGGCCCAGTCTCCGAAGAGAGGGGATCACGCTCTGCTCCAGTATGTCACAGTACATGTTGGCATTCATGGTTCCCTCAGTGAACTGTAACTCCCCAGTGCCGGCAGCACTCATGCAGCCCCAGACCATGACACTCCCACCACCATGCTAGACTGTAGGCAAGACACACTTGTCTTTGTACTCCTCACCTGGTGGCCGCCACACACACTTGACACCAGCTGAACCAAATAAGTCTCTTATCTCATCAGACCACAGGACATGGTTCCAGTAATCCATGTCCTTAGTCTGCATGTCTTCAGCAAACGGTTTGAGGGCTTTCTTGTGCATAATCTTTAGAAGAGGCTTCCTTCTGGGACGACAGCCATGCAGACCAATTGGATGCAGTGTGTGGCGTGTGGTCTGAGCACTGACAGGCTGACCCCCCACCCCTTCAACCTCTGCAGCAATGCTGGCAGCACTCATATGTCTATTTCCCAAAGACAACCTCTGGATATGATGCTGAGCATGTGCACTCAACTTCTTTGGTTGATCATGGCGAGGCCTGTTCTGAGTGGAACCTGTCCTGTTAAACCACTGTATGGTCTTGGCCACTGTGCTGCAGTTCAGTTTCAGGCTCTTGGCAATCTTCTTATAGCCTAGGCCATCTTTATGTAGAGCAACAATTCTTTTTTTTCAGATCCTCAGAGAGTTCTTTGCCATGAGGTGCGAACTTCCAGTGACCAGTATGAGAGAGTGAGAGCAATAACACCAAGTTTAACACACCTGCTCCCGATTCACACCAGAGACATTGTAACACTAATGAGTCACATGACACGGGGAGGGAAATGGCTAATTGAGCCCAATTTGGACATTTTCGCTTAAGGGCTTACTCACTTTTGTTGCCAGTGGTTTAGACATTAATGGCTGTGTGTTGAGTTATTTTGAGGGGACAGCAAATTTACACTGTTATACAAGCTGCACACTCACTAATTTACATTGTAGCAAAGTGTCATTTCTTCAGTGTTGTGACATGAAAAGCTATAATAAAATAATGTCAAAAATATAAGGGGTGTACTTACTTTTGTGAAATACTGTATATCTATATATACTGTTTATACACACACAACAAAGGGTGAATCCTACAGGCCAAGCAACTTGGATCCAGATCTGAACCTATAACCTCTGCTGTGTCTGTCAGTGTTTCTTCTGAGCACACTGAGATGCTAGACAGTTCCCTGTCTGATTACCTTCCCTTGTGTATTGTTCCTCTTGAACCTTGAACCCTGTGCTCCTCCCATGAACTTCCTATTAAAGCTATGCCTCAGTGCTTCCTGTTTGCCAGATTATTATGCTCTCTCCAGCTGAAACCTTGCTCCTTTGCATAACTGCAGCTGTCCTTATCTCCACTTCTACTCATTACTGACCTTGGCTTGTTCCTCAACTACACCTCTGCTTGACCCCATGCTACCATGATTTGTTACTGACCTTGGCTTGATCCTCGACTGTGCTTCTGCTTGATCCCAACCTGCTACCACTTGTTACAACCTTTGAATTGTTTACAGACTACACTTCTGCTGGATCCTTACCTGCTATATCTGCTATTGGACCCCAGTTTGCTCACCTCCTGGTGGGGCAATCCTGAGCATTAAGGATGAGCCGAACACCCCCCGGTTCAGTTCGCACCAGAACTTGCGAACAGGCAAAAAATTCGGAGGACCATGCGAACACCGTTGAAAGTCTATGGGATACAAACATGAAAAACCAAAAGTGCTCATTTTAAAGGCTTATATGCAAGTTATTGTCATAAAAAGTGTTTGGGGACCCGGGTCCCAATGCAAAAAAAAGTTTTAAAAGCGGCTGTTTTTTCGGGAGCAGTGATTTTAATAATGCTTAAAGTGGAACAATAAACATGAAATATTCCTTTAAATAACGTGCCTGGAGGGTGTCTATAGTGTGCCTGTGAAATGGAGCAGTTTTCCTGTGTTTAGAACAATACCACAGCAAAATTACATTTCTAAAGGAAAAAAAGTCATTGCAGCTGTAATGAATTGTCGGGTCTCGGCAACATAGATAAAACTCATTGAAAAAAACAGCATGGGTTCCCCCCCCCACCCAGTCCATTACCAGGATTTTGAATTTGCAGCGAACACTGCAAAATGTTCGTTATTTGACGAACGTCCGAACAACCAAACCGTTCGCTCATCCCTACTGAGGATCATGACCTGGCAGCAAAACCCATCTCCACCATCAGGAGCCCTGGTAAATACAGGTTAGTGCTTAGACCATGCACCTCAGATGAGCCTCCGTCATCAGCCAAGGTGATCCTCTTGTTCACTCATCAAATGGTCGGTGGGAGTCTCTCTACAGCTACGACCATAACATCGCATCACACATCAGGGACAAGCAAACACCTTTTTACATGCACATATCCCACAGCCCCAGCGATGTGTATGTACCCTACAACAATCTCTCCCTGTCTCTCTGCTGCAACATCTCCACCTGGCTAAGACCAGTTGTCCACTGGGTGTCAGAGCTTAGATAGGAGGATGATATCATGTCACCTCCCCAAAATGACAGTATTAAGATTTGGTCATTGGCCACTCAAGCCCTTCCACGTGGGAGGGGTCACATGCTTCTCCATACCATGAAGCTCTGCTCTGTTAAGCTAGCCATACCCTAGTAGACTTTTGCTTGAATGCTTAAGTTTTTGATGTTTAGTCAAACTTTTTTTTTTAATCAACACAAGGGACGTTACTTACAATCAATTCCAAAAGTTATTTGTGCCCATGGCTCCTATTTTATTAAAATCTGAAGTCCTCTGAACCCATCCTTACCCCTGCAGAGGTAATCTCTGCTGCTGCAGAGTTTAATAGAGATGAGAGACTCATCAGGAGTGCCAACTATTCCCACCCTTTCAGCTCCTCTCCACCATTCATAGAAACTCTTCTATAGCTTCTATCAATGAATAGTTATCTATAAATGGAGGATTGGCAGATGAATGAAAGGTCTGCCTCCTCCATTCATAGAATGCTTTTCATTCATAAAAGCTACAATACAGCTTCTGTGAATGATGGAGGGGGCAGAAGAGACATAAATAGATGTCACTCATGATGAGTACCTGTCACAGGTTCCTCAGCTCTAAAAACCTCCGAAGCTCCGTAGGAGGTTGGGAGGGAGGGGCTTAAAGGACTTTGGATTTTTCAACTACAGCAGTAACCATCAGCGCAAGGGACGTGTTTTCTTGATAGAAATTACTGTCCCTTGTTTTGATTTAAAAAAAAAAAAACGTTTGATAAACGTAAGCCCCGTGCACACGATCGGACTTTCCAACGGGAAATGTTGGATGTCAGGCTGTTGGCGGAAAATCCGACCGTGTGTATGCTCCATCGGACAATTGTTGTCGGACTTTCCACCAACAAATGTTGGCTAGCATGTTTTAAAATTTTCCGCCAACAAATGAGTGTTGTCTGATTTTCCGATCATGTGTACACAAGTCTGTCGGACAAAAGTCCAAAGTACAAATACGCATGCTCGGAAGCAGAAGCGGTCAGTCTTGTAAACTAGCGTTTGTAATGGAGAATTAACATTCGAGACGTGGCAAATTATGAAATCTCCAAATGCAGCGCACAATTCTCTTCTTCTTTAATGGGATAATAATGAAGCTGTTTTGCTGGTGATACTGATGGAGTTATTGCAAAGGAATTTTCAAAGGCTTTTTTTTTTTTTAGTGATATCAAGAATAATATTATTATGATTTTTTTGTTTTTTTTGTTTTGTTCTTTTTGTGGAAGTTACCACAACACCATTATCCCCTATTTTTTAAGATCAAAGATATAACTATGTTGGTGTCCCTTGTCAATTTTACATTGTATTTTTTTAAAATTATTAAAACACATAGCCAAGTATTATTCTCCACAATTTTTTTTATTGTGCATTAAAAAAAAAATAGACATGCTATCTGCCAATAGAACTTAACCAAAAAGTGCATTCTATGCATCCAAAAATATAGAAAATATACCAAATCAAATCATTATTTAACCAAAAAAATAATGTCAAAGCAATAACTCCAAGGCCAATAATAAATAACACGTTATCTCCTCCGATTCCGCAACATGGCTGGTTGACCTACGGCCGTTCAGAAACGAACTGAAAAGCACGAAATGAAAATCGCTAAATGAAAAACGCGAAAAGAAAAACACGAATCAACACTCACCAAACTTTTACTAACATGAAATTAGCAGAAGGAGCCCAAAGGGTGGCGCTAATGAGCTGAAAAACCACGTAGTACATCTAGTAGGTCACTACGTTCGTAATTGTTGGCCAACATTTGTGTGACCGTGTGTATGCAAGACAAGTTTGAGCCAACACCCTTCGGACAAAAATCCGCGGTTTTGTTGTCGGGAAGTCCAATCATGTGTGCGAGGAATTAGGCTTTTATTCAAAGTGTTAAAAAAACTGTGTAATGGAGTTCCACCTTAATGCTTTATACAGGTTTTCAGATCTATGCTTTTTCGGGGGTTTACATGATTTATTTAGATTTTCCTTTAGATATTCAGTTACATTTACAAACCGTTTTATGCCGGAATTTAATTTACGCCTGAATGAACCAGCTATATCTAAATGATCTACATTTTCATACATTGTCTATGAGCTTAAAATCAAAGTAATTCCCGGTGACCTTTTTAACTTTTCTATCCTGTTCAATAAACAACAACAGCATCATCCAGCCGTATCATTAGGCATACCATCATGAACAATATCCGCAGTGTGGTAAACTGGATTCGCTGTCATCCTGTCCTTTGTCTCCCCCATGAAACGTGAATACTTGACAATGTAATAGGCAGCGGGAGCTCTTAGAGGAGTTAAAGTATGATTATCCCAGGCTTATTCACTATGTCATAGCACTCTAAGTATTATTTTCAAAACTATGAAAACAGGGCAAGATTTTCATCTTCATTAACCTAATACAAACCTCTTTAATCCCATGTATATATTTTCCATAGCACTTGATATTCTGCTCATGAAAAGCATCTAATGGAATAACAGCTTGATACATTGCTATTTAAATTACTTCTCATCAGGAAAGTATTCAAAGACTCTTGATGTCTTTTTCTAAGAATACTCCAACGTTTTCAATAATGTAAATCTTTCCATGTAATAAAATTGTTAGCTTAGCAGACAAGGGTATGTGTACATATATGTAATTTCAGCACACTTGTATGAAGGGCACATTGAGTACAAGCAATTCTGTTTTGGCAGCAAGAAAGAGGTAAGCTGCAGCACCGCTAAGTTCCAACGATCAACAGTTTATTGAAAAGAGGGACACATCTCCCACTGGACACAGACTCCGCCACTGACGCGTTTTACCATGAACAGGGATTATTTGTGAAGATATCGATCCCTCAGTTTTGGGTTACCATGCCCACACAGTGAAAAGCATGCACGCCTTGTATTTAAAAAAAAAGGAAAAATTGCTAATTATTTGCATTTTTAAAGATTCAGTCCACCCAAAACCGATAGATGCTGGTAATATATATATATATATATATATATATATATATATATACACATACACACTATATTGCCAAAAGTATTGGGATGCCTGCCTTTACATGAACTTTAATGGCATCCCATTCTTAGTCCGTAGGGTTCAATATTGAGTTGGCCCACCCTTTGCAGCTATAACAGCTTCAACTCTTCTGGGAAGGCTGTCCACAAGGTTTAGGAGAGTGTCTATGGGAATGTTTGACCATTCTTCCAGAAGTGCATTTGTGAGGTCAGGCACTGATGTTGGCTTGCAGTCTCCGCTCTAATTCAGGAAGGGGCTGTCCCCAAACTGTTCCCACAAAGTTGGTAGCATGAAATTGTCAAAAATGTCTTGGTATGCTGAGGTCTTAAGAGTTCCCTTTACTGGAACTAAGGGGCCAAGCCCAACCCCTAAAAAACAACCCCACACCATAATCCCCCCTCCACCAAATTATTTGGACCAGTGCACAAAGCAAGGTGCATAAAGACATGGATGAGCGAGTTTGGGGTGGAGGAACTTGACTGGCCTGACTTGGGATGAATTAGAGCGGAGACTTTGAGCCTTTCTGGAGTTCTAAACGTGTTTCTAGGATTCTAAAGGACCCCCTTTATCAAGGCTTAAAACCTTCTTTCTAAACTGAAATCAATCCGGGTGAAGAGTTGACCTCCTACAGTATATTTGATATTACATCAAGGGTGTTTAGTCTGTTATGTTCAAATATCATACAATGTTCAAAAAATGTCCTCAGTAGGGTCAGAGAAATCAATAAAAAAATGAAAGAAGTATTTACTCTTTTCAAGGCTATCCAAAGCTAAAAGAGAAAAGTTTAAGCCAGAGTTTGGTTTTGATTTGTGACTCCCAATGAGTTTTTTTGGATAAATAAAATGATATAAAGCCCTAACATCAGTCGACAAGCAGCATTTGTTTAATGACAGAAGAAGTTTTTTCCTATGAAGTATAGTCCCCGTGGATTGATTTTCTGCTAGGTGTGCTGCAGATGATGTCTTCAGCATAACGTATTGCCTGTGTGTCAATGTGCGGCATATTTCACACTCCGCTCTAATTAGTGCCACTAATCACTCGATTGTCCTCTGGTATATTGTGCTGCAGAATAGAGAAATATATTAGCTGGCAGATACATCTTGTTCAAATAATACTCCCGAGAAGACATGACCCAAATATCTCAGCGGCATGTCACACCAGGAGAAAATATACAGCTCTGTCCTCCTATAGGAATTCCATAGGATTTACTAGAGACATTGTTTTTTTAATTTAGCATAGGGAGATCAGTATTAAAGTGATTGTAAAGGCTCTTTTTTTTTTTTTTAAATAACAAACATGTTATACTTACCTCCTCTGTGCAGTTGGTTTTGCACAGAGCAGCCCGGATCCTCCTTTTCTCGGATCCCTTTTTGCCGCTCCTAACCCCTCCCTCCTTTGAGTGCCCCTCAGCCAGCAGCTTGCTACAGGGGGCACCCAAGCTGAGTCAGAGCTTCATGTATCCATTCAGCCACAGAGCCCTGACCTGGCCCCGCCCCCTCTCCCCCCTGATTGGCTCACTGACTTTGATTGACAGCCGCGGGAGCCAATGGTGCCGCTGCTCTGTCTCAGCCAATCAGGAGGAGTGTCCTGGATGGCTGAGGGGATTGTGGACATCGCTGGAGAGATGGGGCTCAGGTAGGTAATTGGGGGGGGGTACTGGGGAGGCTGCTACACACAGAAGGTTTTTTTATCTTAAGCTTTCTTTTGGTGGTATTTGATCACCTCTGCGTTTTTTATTTTTTGCGCTATAAACAAAAAAAGAGCGACAATTTTGAAAAAAAACGCATTATTTTTTTACTTTTTGCTATAATAAATATTCCCCAAAAATATATAAAAAAATGTTTTTTCCTCAGTTTAAGCCGATATGTATTCTCCTACATATTTTTGGTAAAAAAAATCGCAATAAGCGTATATTGATTGGTTTGCACAAAAGTTATAGCGTCCACAAATAGGGGATAGTTTTATGGCGTTTTTATTTTTAATTTTTTTTGTTATTAGTAATGGCGGTGATCTGCGTTTTTTATCGGGACTGCGACATTATGGTGGACACATCGGACACTTTTGAGACTATTTTGGGACCATTGTCATTTATACAACGATCAGTGCTATAAAAATGCACTGCTTACTGTGTAAATGACACTGACAGTGAAGGGGTTAACCACTAGGGGGTGATGAAGGGGTTAAGTGTGTCCTAGGGAGTGATTCTAACTGTGGGGGGATGGGCTTCAAGTCACATGACAGCGATCACTGTTCCCGATGACAGGGAGCGGTGATCTCTGTCATGACACAAGGCAGAACGGGGAAAGGCCTTGTTTACATCAAGTCCTTTGGTTCCGTGGGCACGGTCATGCTGTACGCGGCGGGCGCGCACCTGCTATCTCCGGCTCTTAAAGGGGATGTACAGGTAGGTCCATTTGCCCACCGCTGCCATTGTGCCGACATATATCGGCATGCAGCGGTCGGCAAGTGGTTAATGCATAGAATGCATTAAGATAAAAAACCTTCTCCTTTAAGGCCTGGTTCACACCTATGCATTTTTAGCGCGTTTTTAGTTTTGCAGAATAACAAGTTCAGTTAACTATGGTTAATTATGGTTTCCTATGGATGTAAGTCACATCTGTGCATTTTATGGAAAGGTCCAGGGACTTTTTTTTGGTTTTTGGTTCCATAGACTTCAACAGATGAAAAGCATGTATTGAAAAACGTAAAATGCACCTGCAATATGCAACCTGCATAGGTGTGAATCAGACCTTAAAGATGATCTATGGTCAAACTATAAAATCATATATGTGATGTAGGCTGCCCACACCAGTAGCTCTGTGTTCTCTGTTTTTTTAAGTACCCCCCCCCCCCCCCAGAACATTTTGTACATACCTGTTGATCCTGCCAGTACAAACATTGGATAAGGTAGCCTTTGAGAAAGCCCATTGGAGGCTACATGTGAGGTGGGCGTTGACATAATCACGCTGGGACTAGGTGGAGCTGTGTATGCAGAGGATTGTATTGTGAAATGCTCGTTTTTTTAATTCTGAAATGTGAGTGGATTTTTTTATGGAAATAAATACTTTTTATTAGCGATTTGCACTATGGTTCTTTCCTCTTGCCTCCTATATGATTGACACCATGCTGAGAGCTGCTGGGAGACATGGATTTGGAGTGTACAGCCAGTGGAATCGGTGCCACTTATAACACTGTAAAGCACACATAGACCTCCTGTAATTATTGAGGTCCATTCAAGCAGGTGAGAAGACACCCATAGGTGGGGTGAAGGGCACTGTGGTGATCAGAGGTCAACTACTGAAGAGTTTCTGGTGTATGGGACTGCACTTTTTTTCACGGACGTTGAATCATTTATTGATGGACTGTATATATATTCAAAAGAAAAGATGGACTCACAGAAATGTATTATATATAGATGATTTTTACACTGTTTTCAGATATTTATTTATGCACTATAAACTGAATGCACTTTAATGATGGAGAGCGCTGTGCTTTTTTGTGACTATACAGTATATATTTATTGTATTTTGTACAGGTGGTTGCATACTTAGTGGTTCCTATAGTATATAGAGTTGAGCAATAGGTGGTTTATACACAGGGATAGTGCGGAAGTTTTTTTTAAAATTTAAACATTGCATAAGCACTTCCTTTGATAGGGGGACAATGCTTTTTCTTCTGTAGTAAAATCACTGCAGCGTTGTCACCCATGCTGGTGTAGCTGTTTAGATATTGGCACAGGTGATAACCACACCTAACTCCACCTATAGCCTATTAGATAAACAGCATATCTCTCTATATGCAGGAGTTTAGGAAATTATGTGAAAGCTATGCCCAGATCCTTTGATTCTCTCCATCACTGTGTAGCACCCTCTAGTGTGTGCTAGATGTAAGATAGGTCTTGTAGTGTAGGTTTATTAGTGTAGGAAAATTTAGTCTGGTTCAGGGTTCAGTGAGTCAGGGCTGGGTGACTCATCCTAACAGCTCCTCTGGTGCCTCCCCCTGGTCTAGAAGGTTGTAGAAACTTCTAGAGCTAGTGGGTAGTGGTTAGGAGGAGCTGTATGGAATATTTGTGAGGGCCTCAGTCAATCCCCAGTAAAGTGCTGGCAGGAGGCAAGGCTTACCTCATAAATAGGCACATACCTCCCGACCTTTTGAGATGGGAATGAGGGACACCTATCAGCAAAAGTATGCAGGCATAGGACATACCCCTTGCCACGCCCCCTTAAAGGAGAATTGTACAAAAAAAAAACCAAGATGGGTTAAACCCCCAAGTGCTTTTTTTACCACTACTATTCCTTTTTATTGGCTTTTGGGATTTACAAATGCAGCAATTTAGAAATCAGATGACTTTTTGATAGATAAAAAGTGCATTTTATATACATCTATATAGATCAGACCAAAATGAGGGACAAATGAGGAACAGAGGGACATTGCTCCAAATCAGGGACAGTCCCTCCAAAGCAGGGACAGTTGGGAGCTATGTAGGCATGAGACATGCCAGCAGGGCAGTCGAGTGTAAGATGGGGATATAGTGCTGTGGAGACTGTCGGTGGCCCTCTGGTGTACCCCCTAGTCTGGGGGGGGTGACCTTGGGTCGTTGCTTGGGCGCTGGAAGGATCTTGCCACAACATACAGAGGAAGCCCTTCCTGGAGGCACGGGAGCAAGTGGAGGACAGTGTGGATAGGGCATCACTGCTGGGGACTTACAAGGGGGGAGAATGCCATACACAACCAATTCTCCCTAAAGACAGCATTGTGCCAAGTCTTCATCCCTTCCCTGGGAGACCTCCTGCGGAGTCATTGGGTTGGCCGTTGTGAGTCAGTCTGGAGAACTGTGGAGGCGTGTTAGCCTGGGGGGCTAGTGAAAGGGGCAGCTGCAGCCAGGTGGGTTGGCAGTAGAGTTGCCACCTCATCCCTTTAAACCCGAACACATATTAATTACACTGGTTCTGTGGCTAATTGAATGCAGGTAAGGCACTAAGTGAGTTTAATTACCACCTTAATCAGCCACAGAACCTGTGTAATTAATATGTGCTCGGGTTTAAAGGGATGAGGTGGCAACCCTAGTTGGCAGTGCCTGCAGAGGTGGTGCTGGGACCAGTAGCAACAGGAGTAATGCAAGCTGGACAATCTTTTCTGCTACACAACAAGGGGCTTTGATTTCCTGCCTGCAAAAGGCCCTTTTTTCTTTGTTACTCTCCCTTCCATGTATTCTCTCTTTTTATTCCTTCTCTTACTCCTTGTTGGGAGAGGGGAGTGGGATGAGTGTCAGTGCTGGTGGGGGGAATGGGATGAGTAGCTGTGCTGGCGGGAGTTCTAATCAGTTAACTTAGGTGCTCTTGATCAAGGCCATATGCTGATCTGAGAACTGCTGTGGGGACTTTTAATGGCAACTATAATCACAGGCAGTGTTACTCACTGTGTCTCCAGCTCCGTGGTGTCTCCCAGCAGTGACACCTATGCCAAAATCAGGAGATAGGGTCTCCTCCAGCCCCTCTGATGTCACTTTCCTCCCCAGTCAGCTGACCTCTAGTCTCCGCCACCATCCATGCTGTGAACTGAATGGGCAGCTGCGAAGAGGCTGAGTGAGTGGCTGTGGCTCCAGAAACAGCCCAGCTGGGGGGCCACAGGCTTCAGGGACAGCCCTGGTGGGTGGCCGCGAAAAAGGCTGGGAGAGCTGCGTGGGCTTCAGGAACAGCCCAGGATTTGGTGACCCCTGGCAAATCGTCATTCGACCCCTGAGGGGGTCCCGACCCCCAGGTTGAGAACCACTGCTTTAGATAGACTTTAACGCCCCCCCTCACTATGGTGCATTACAATGCACACTATAACTCTTGTACCATGCTGCATTGTGGTGCCATTCATTTTAAATGGCACCCAATGCACTGTTATGGTAGGGGGCAATGCATCCGCACTGTAGAGAACCAAAATGCACATGCCATATCAAACGGTGCACTTCTTTTAAAAAAAGGTGCCTGTCTGATGTTAGGTGCTTAAGGGTGCTCTGCCATCCCATTCAAAATTAATTGGCTCATTTGGGATAATACATGTGTTATAATTAGGGATGAGCCGAACACCCCCCGGTTCGGTTCGCACCAGAACCCGCGAACGGACCGCAAGTTCGCACGAACGTTAGAACCCCATTGACGTCTATGGGACTCGAACGTTCGAAATCAAAAGTGCTCATTTTAAAGGCTAATTTGCATGGTATTGTCCTAAAAAGGGTTTGGGGACCCGGGTCCTACCCCAGGGGACATGTATCAATGCAAAAAAAACTTTTAAAAACGGCCGTTTTTTCGGGAGCAGTGATTTTAATGATGCTTAAAGTAAAAAAAAAAAAGTGAAATATTCCTTTAAATATCGTACCTGGGGGGTGTCTATAGTATGCCTGTAAAGTGACGCGTGTTTCCCATGTTTAGAACAGTCCCTGCACCAAATGTCATTTTTAAAGGAAAAAATCTCATTTAAAACTGCTTGCGGGTTTAATGTCATGTCGGGTCATGGCAATATGGATGAAAATCAGTGAGACAAACGGCATGGGTACCCCCCAGTCCATTACCAGGCCCTTTGGGTCTTGTATGGATATTAAGGGGAACCCCGCACCCAAATTAAAATAAGGAAAGGTCCCTATATACTCTGAACAGCAGTATACAGGCGGTGCAAACAAGACAGGGACTGTAGGTTTGTTGTTAAGTAGAATCTGTTTGTAATTTTGAACATTTTTAATGTGTTTAGCTCCAGCCAAAAAATCTTTTCTAAGCTTTTTGGAAAACATAGGGAAGGGTTATCACCCCTGTGACATTTGTTTTGCGTCTTTCCTCCTCTTCAGAAGATTTCACCTCACTTTTTTGTCCCAATGAAAAATGTTTTTTGAAAATTTGGGTTTTTTTGTGGAACAAGGATTGGAAAGCATCAGTGGAAAGGAAAAATTGTTTTCCCATATTAACTCTTACAGGAGAGAATTTCCCTTCCTTAGGGGTAGATTTCATCTCACTTCCTGTTGTCTCCTTCCGTTTGCAAGTAGGAGTCGTTTGTAAGTTAGATGTTTGAAAGTAGGGTCCTGCCCTATATACTCAGCAGAAATTTGGGCCTTAGGTGTTGCTGTGGCCAAAACACTGTAAGCCCTCACAGGGCCCTGCTGTGAAATATTAGATCAAGAATTGTAATTACATGCCCCTGTTGAACAGGAGCTGAAAAATTAGGCCTTAGGCACTGGTGCTGGTGCCACAACACTGCAACCCCTCACAGACACTCTAGTTGAAACGCAGGAACAAGCCCAGCTGCAAAGTATTGCATCAAAAATTGTAATTACACGCCCCTGTTAGACAGGGGCTGAAAAATTGGGTCTTAGGCACTGGTGCTGGTGCCACAACACTGCAACCCCTCACAGACACTCTAGTTGAAACGCAGGAACAAGCCCTGCTGCAAAGTATTGCATCAAAAATTGTAATTACACGCCCCTGTTAGACAGGGGCTGAAAAATTGGGTCTTAGGCACTGGTGCTGGTGCCACAACACTGCAACCCCTCACAGACACTCTAGTTGGAATGCAGGAACAAGCCCTGCTGCAAAGTATTGCATCAAAAATTGTAATTACACGCCCCTGTTAGACAGGGGCAGAAAAATTGGGTCTTAGGCACTGGTGCTGGTGCCACAACACTGCAACCCCTCACAGACACTCTAGTTGGAATGCAGGAACGAGCCCTGCTGCAAAGTATTACATCAAAAATTGTAATTACACGCCCCTGTTAAACAGGGGCTGAAAAATTGTGCCTTAGGCACTGGTGGTGGCGCCCAGAACCAAAAATGTTCTTACAAGCTATCAGCGTGATGATTGAGGAGGAAGAGGATAATTACTCAGGGATAGTCACTCAGCATCAGCATAGGCAGTCTTTGAAGGGATCTGAGATTTCAAAAAAAATTATTCGGTTACATCTGCATCAGGTGCTTGGTAGCTGGTGGTGATCCAAGACTGATTCATTTTTATGAAGGTCAGCCGATCGACCGAGTCGGTGGACAGACGCACCCTGTGATCGGTTACCACGCCTCCAGCAGCACTGAATGTGCGTTCCGAAAGAACGCTGGATGCAGGACAGGCCAGTAGCTCAATTGCATACTGTGCAAGCTCTGGCCAGTGATCCATCCTCAAGACCCAGTAACCCAGAGGATTTTCGGTGGGAAAGGTGTCCAAGTCTGATCTTGCCCCTAGGTATTCCTGCACCATGTAAAACAGACGCTGGCGATGGTTGCTGGAACCGATCATACCTTGGGGCTGCGGACCAAAAAATTGTCTGAACGCATCGGTCAGACGGCCACCTTCTCCACCGCTCCTTCTTTGACTGACCGAAGCCTCAGCAACACGTTGTCCAGAAACAGGAGTTTGTAACCTCCCAGTCTCTGGGAACGCGTTGCACAGACCTTTCTGCAAGGCCTCCCGAAGATGTTTCATCCTCTGCTCCCTCTGCGATGGCAAGATAAGGTCCGCAACCTTACCCTTGTAACGTGGATCAAGGAGGGTTGCCAGCCAGTATTGGTCCTTCTCCTTGATACCACGAATACGAGGATCCTTACGCAGGCTTTGCAGGATCAGGGAGGCCATGCAGCGTAGGTTTGCTGAGGCATTCGGTCCGGAGTCCTCTGGGTCACTAAGGACAACAACGTCCGCAGCCACCTCCTCCCAGCCACGTACAAGTCCATGTGTTCCTTGGGACTGATCCCTTAAAGACTGCTGATGCTGAGTGCCAGGCTCCACCTCCATACTGACACAATCTTCCTCCTCCTCCTCCTCCTCCTCCTCGTCCTCTTCCTGTGTGATCGGCGGGCACGCAGGAACACTGTCTGGATAAAGGGGGCCTTGAGAGCTAAGGAAGTCCTCCTCTTCCTGCCTCTGTTCTGCCTCAAGTGCCCTGTCCATTATCCCACGCAGCGTGTGCTCCAACAGGTGGACAAGGGGGACAGTGTCACTGATGCATGCACTGTCAGTGCTCACCATCCTCGTGGCCTCCTCGAATGGTGACAGGACAGTGCATGCATCCCTGATCATGGCCCACTGGCGTGGGGAAAAAAAACCAAGGTCCCCTGACCCTGTCCTGGTGCCATAGTCGCACAGGTACTCATTGATGGCCCTCTGCTGCGTGTGCAGCCGCTGCAGCATGGCCAACGTCGAGTTCCACCTGGTGGGCATGTCACAGATTAGGCGGTTCTTGGGCAGGTTAAACTCCTTTTGGAGGTCCGTCAGCCGAGCACTGGCATTATATGACCGGCGGAAATGCACACAGACTTTCCTGGCCTGCCTCAGGACATCCTGTAAGCCCGGGTACCTGCCCAAGAACCGCTGCACCACCAAGTTAAGGACGTGAGCCAAACAGGGCACATGGGTCAGTTGTCCCTGTCGGAGGGCAGAGAGGAGGTTGGTGCCATTGTCGCAAACCACCATTCCTGCCTTAAGTTGGCGTGGCGTCAACCACCTCTGAACCTGCCCCTGCAGAGCTGACAGAACCTCTGCCCCAGTGTGGCTCCTGTCCCCCAAGCACACCAGCTCAAGCACCGCATGGCATCTTTTGGCCTGCGTACTTGCGTAGCCCCTTGAACGCCTACGGAGCACCGCTGGTTCCGAGGAAGAGGCCATGGAGGAAGAAGAAGAGGAGGGGGTGGAGGAGAGAGGTGTGTCACAATCAGCATTTTGGAGGCGTGGTGGCGGAACAACCTCCAACACTACTGCACCTTGTCCTGCATCCTTCCCAGCTGCCAGCAGAGTCACCCAATGCGCCGTGAAACTTAAGTAACGTCCCTGTCCATGCCTGCTGGACCATGAGTCAGCGGTAATATGCACCTTACCGCTGACCGCCCTGTCCAGCGAGGCATGGACATTGCCTTCCACATGCCGGTAGAGAGCCGGAATCGCCTTCCGTGAGAAAAAGTGGCGTTTGGGTACCTGCCACTGAGGAACCGCACATTCCACAAACTCACGGAAGGGGGCAGAGTCTACCAACTGAAAAGGCAGCAGTTGAAGTGCTAGCAATTTTGCCAAGCTAGCATTCAACCGCTGGGCATGTGGATGGCTGGGAGCAAACTTCTTTCGGCGGTGCAGCAGCTGGGGCAGGGAAATTTGCCTGGTACAATCTGACGTCGGTGTACCAAAAGCAGATTGCCCATAAGTACTTGGCTGTGACACACCTAATTCTACACCTTCATTCCTCTCACTGCAGGTCGCAGAGAGGACTGAAGGTCTAGTGGGGTTGGAAATCTCAGCTGATGAGGAGCAAGGAGAGATCGTCTTTGTTCTTTGGTGTGGGTCTTTTAGATACGCTTGCCAACGAACTGCATGGCAGGTCAACATATGTCTGGTCAAGCATGTGGTACCCAAGCGGGAGATGTTTTGGCCACGCGAGATACGCTTGAGACATATATTGCAAATAGCAGCGGTGCGATCTGATGCACTCGTCTCAAAAAAGGCCCACACCAAAGAACTTTTTGAATAACGCGCAGAGACTGCAGCGCCCTGCACATGTGGAGCTTTGGGGTGTGATGCAGTCAATGTGCTGCCCTTAGGCTGGCCCCTGGAGGGCATCCTGCCTAGTTGGTGATGTGCCACCTCCTCCTCCTCCTCCTCCTCCTCCTCCTCCTCCTCCTCCTCTCTCCTATCAGGCACCCACGTTGAGTCAGTGACCTCATCATCCCCTCCCTCCTCATCACTGGAGCAAACCTGGCAGTATGCTGCAGCAGGGGGAGCATGACTGCCAGATTGCTGTCCTTCTTGGGCACCCCCTCTGTCCGTGCTCATGTTACTGCCTTCATTGAGCTCAGTATCATCATCAGAGCCTTCCAAACGCTGGGCATCCTCCTGGAGCATGTACCCAACACTGTGGTCAAACAGTTCGAGGGAATCCTCAGGAGGACATGGTGGGGCTAGGGAAGGAGTCACTGATGACATTGAGCTGAGGGAAGAGGCCGCTGCTTTGCCAGACAAAGCACCCTGGGCATGGGTGAGAGAGGATGAGGAGGATGAGGACGGCTTGGTCATCCACTCGACCAAGTCTTCCGCATGTTGCGGCTCAACACGGCCAGCTGCCGAAAAAAAGGCCAAGCGTGTCCCATGGCCACGTGCTGATGAGGATGCACCGTCTCCACGACCAGCACTAGACACAGAGCCTGCTTGCCCTCTCTTATTGGCTTGTGACTGTCTGCCTCTCCTTCTTGGCCTTCCAGACATACTAATGGCCTGTAGCTGCACTAAGCTGGGATAGAACACCTGTAATTTTCTTCAGGTAGCTTTATATACTGTAACCAGACAAGCCTGCCTGTCAGTAGGAAGATAACAGGAACGGATCTAGCTGAACACTGTGAGCAGGACGTACTGCACTAAATGTATATAGCAGGAACGGATCTAGCTGAACACTGTGAGCAGCACGCACTGCACTGAATGTAAATAGCAGGAACGGATCTAGCTGAACACTGTGAGCAGGACGCACTGTACTGAATGTAAATAGCAGGAACGGATCTAGCTGAACACTGTGAGCAGGACACACTGCACTGAATGTAAATAACAGGAACGGATCTAGCTGAACACTGTGAGCAGGACACACTGTACTAAATGTAAATAGTCTAGCTGCCTGACCGTGGTACTAATAGGATCAAAAAGAACACCTGTAATTTTCTTTAGGTAGCTTTATATACTGTAACCAGACAAGCCTGCCTGTCAGTAGAAAGATAACAGGAACGGATCTAGCTGAACACTGTGAGCAGGACGCACTGCACTGAATGTAAATAGCAGGAACGGATCTAGCTGAACACTGTGAGCAGCACGCACTGCACTGAATGTAAATAGCAGGAACGGATCTAGCTGAACACTGTGAGCAGGACGCACTGCACTGAATGTAAATAGCAGGAACGGATCTAGCTGAACACTGTGAGCAGGACGCACTGCACTGAATGTAAATAACAGGAACGGATCTAGCTGAACACTGTGAGCAGGACACACTGTACTAAATGTAAATAGTCTAGCTGCCTGACCGTGGTACTAATAGGATCAAAAAGAACACCTGTAATTTTCTTCAGGTAGCTTTATATACTGTAACCAGACAAGCCTGCCTGTCAGTAGGAAGATAACAGGAACGGATCTAGCTGAACACTGTGAGCAGGACGTACTGCACTAAATGTATATAGCAGGAACGGATCTAGCTGAACACTGTGAGCAGCACGCACTGTACTGAATGTAAATAGCAGGAACGGATCTAGCTGAACACTGTGAGCAGGACACACTGCACTGAATGTAAATAACAGGAACGGATCTAGCTGAACACTGTGAGCAGGACACACTGTACTAAATGTAAATAGTCTAGCTGCCTGACCGTGGTACTAATAGGATCAAAAAGAACACCTGTAATTTTCTTCAGGTAGCTTTATATACTGTAACCAGACAAGCCTGCCTGTCAGTAGGAAGATAACAGGAACGGATCTAGCTGAACACTGTGAGCAGGACGTACTGCACTAAATGTATATAGCAGGAACGGATCTAGCTGAACACTGTGAGCAGCACGCACTGTACTGAATGTAAATAGCAGGAACGGATCTAGCTGAACACTGTGAGCAGGACACACTGCACTGAATGTAAATAACAGGAACGGATCTAGCTGAACACTGTGAGCAGGACACACTGTACTAAATGTAAATAGTCTAGCTGCCTGACCGTGGTACTAATAGGATCAAAAAGAACACCTGTAATTTTCTTCAGGTAGCTTTATATACTGTAACCAGACAAGCCTGCCTGTCAGTAGGAAGATAACAGGAACGGATCTAGCTGAACACTGTGAGCAGGACGCACTGCACTGAATGTAAATAGCAGGAACGGATCTAGCTGAACACTGTGAGCAGCACGCACTGCACTGAATGTAAATAGCAGGAACGGATCTAGCTGAACACTGTGAGCAGGACGCACTGCACTGAATGTAAATAGCAGGAACGGATCTAGCTGAACACTGTGAGCAGGACGCACTGCACTGAATGTAAATAGCAGGAACGGATCTAGCTGAACACTGTGAGCAGCACGCACTGCACTGAATGTAAATAGCAGGAACGGATCTAGCTGAACACTGTGAGCAGCACGCACTGCACTGAATGTAAATAGCAGGAACGGATCTAGCTGAACACTGTGAGCAGGACGCACTGCACTGAATGTAAATAGCAGGAACGGATCTAGCTGAACACTGTGAGCAGCACGCACTGCACTGAATGTAAATAGCAGGAACGGATCTAGCTGAACACTGTGAGCAGGACGCACTGCACTGAATGTAAATAGCAGGAACGGATCTAGCTGAACACTGTGAGCAGCACGCACTGCACTGAATGTAAATAGCAGGAACGGATCTAGCTGAACACTGTGAGCAGCACGCACTGCACTGAATGTAAATAGCAGGAACGGATCTAGCTGAACACTGTGAGCAGGAAGCACTGTACTGAATGTAAATAGCAGGAACGGATCTAGCTGAACACTGTGAGCAGGACACACTGCACTGAATGTAAATAGTCTAGATAGAAGATAACAGGAACGGATCTAGCTAAACTGAATACAGTGTATATATATATATGCAACACCTGGGATGCATATATATACACAATACACTGTAAGTGCAGCTAACTGACTGACTGTTCTGCCTAATCTATCTAACTCAAATCAAACACTGTCTCTCTGTCTATCTCTTTCAACGCCGGAACACACACTACACAGGGCCGCCGTGCAGGCGGCCTTATATAGTGTGGGGCGTGTACTAAATCCCCTGAGCCATAATTGGCCAAAGCCTCCTTGGCTTTGGCCAATTACGGCTCTCTGTTCAGGCGGCGCTGTGATTGGCCAAGCATGCGGGTCATAGTGCATGCTTGGCCAATCATCAGCCAGCAATGCACTGCGATGCCGCAGTGAATTATGGGCCGTGACGCGCCACACGAATTTGGCGCGAACGGCCCATATCGTTCGCAATTCGACGGACGGTCGAACAGCCGATGTTCGAGTCGAACATGGGTTCGACTCGAACACGAAGCTCATCCCTAGTTATAATGCAATGCATAATGGTAAGTGGGCCTTTATTATCTAATGCTAAACTTATTTTTACTTTGCGTGTTCATTCAACTCCAGAGTTGATTCTGAAATTCAGATGTCAGTTTTATTTTTGGTAGCAAAAGGCTTCTAAGAGAAAGGAACCAAAGGCTGCTCCAAAGGCTGTTTCTGCTGTATATCTGCTTCTGCTATTGCCTGCTCACCCTTAGCTTGACAGCCAGCGCTGCAGGGTCTCACACTGCTATCTTATTATCCCTGGTGGAATTTTTAGAAAGTGTTTCAGGCTTTTTACGCCATCATCTCAACAGTGTTGGTAGGCACTTGCCAAAGCATACTGCACAATTTTTCATTATTAGTTAGTATGAAGTGCCACCCTCCCCCGAGGGCCGCTGGAAGATGACTGACCCCAAAGGTTGCCCTGACCTTGCAAGCCTCTCGACACCTCTGACACCCTGGGTTCGGACATATTTCAAACACCAGACTGTAGCAAAGTAAACAAGTATTTTAATTAAGATCCTTAAACCGAATAAGAATAACTTAGGCAAATATCTTTCAGTATTAAACTCAGACTCTTATAGAATATACAAAGCAGTGGCAGTGCGTCAATAAGGGCGCACGGGCGCTGACCCCTCTCTCCAGCCTCCCCTCTAGCACCAATAGATAGATTCATGCATTGCATGAATCATTCTATGGCCGCCTCTGCCACCCCCTATTCAGGCGCTTTTTGGGCGCCTGGCGCCTGAATTACAGCGGCAGGATTTTTAAGCACCTGATTAGAGCCATAGGCTCTAATAGGCGTCAAAAAAGGTGACCTGCGAGCTGGGCGATCTTAGGTCACTCAGCTATGTTGAAAAAGCGAATGAATATTCGCTTTCCTAACACTAAACCGCCTCTCTCTGCCAATCAGGTGCTCGGATCTGTTACCCGTCACCTGATTGGCTGAAAAGACAGTGGCTGTGATTGGACGCCTATCAGGCATCCAATCATAGCAGAGGATAGGAGAACACATCGAGGAGCTGTCCCACCGAGACAGGGTAAGTGCAGATGGCGGGCAGGGGGCACACTAGCAGCATTTGATATGGCACATGGCTGCGTTTGATAAGCACAGTGGGAGTATTTGATGGAGCAAAGTGAGGCTGCATTTGATGGGGCACAGTGAGGATGCATTTGATGGGGCACGGTGAGGATGCATTTGATTTGGCACAGTGAGGCTGCATTTGATGGGGCACACTGAGGCTGCATTTGATGGGGCACAGTGAGGCTGCATTTGATGGGGCACAGTGAGGCTGCATTTGATGGGGACAGTGGCTGCATATGATGTCACAGTGGCTGCATATGATGGGCACAGTGGCTGCATTCGATACTGCACAGTGGCTGCATTTGATGGGGCACACTGGCTGCATATGATGGGCACAGTGGCCGCATAAGATCGGCACAGTAGCTGTATTTGATGGGGCAGAGTGGCAGCATTTGATGGCACAGTGGCAGCATTTGTTGGCACAGTGGGAGCATTTGATATGGCACAGTGGCTACGTTTGATGGGCACAGTGGCTGCGTTTGATGAGCACAGTGGCTGCATTTGATGGCACAGTGGTGGCAATTGATGGGCACAGTGGCTGCGTTTGATGGCACAGTGGCTGCGTTTGATGGCACAGTGGCTGCGTTTGATGGTACAGTGGCGGCAATTGATGGGCACAGTGGCTGAATTTGATGGCACAGTGGCTGCGTTTGATGGGCACAGAGAGGCTGCAATTTATGTTTTTTTTTCAGAATTTTTCAGTTTGTTTGCGCCCCCAAAAAATGTAAAGCACCAGCAGCCACTGATGCAATGCAAAGAAAATCACAATAAGTCAAACAGTAGTAACCAGTAGGTCCTGAAAGGACCTATGACCCCAGGTATAAAAGGGAAGAGAATGACCTTTTATGTCAGATTGCTCCCTTCAAATCCGAATGCCACAGGCCCAGCAAGTTACAAGGAATGCAAAAATTAATCTCTGAGTAGAGTTCCCCTTAATGTGTGCAGATTTTGTGCACAGAGTCCTTTATGTGGGGGGAGAAAGGCCAGCGGAGGAGTCCTTGTGGTGTAGATATTCAGTGTCTTCAGATAGCTCAACAAGGGCCCAGAAGGATTGCTGTGCAATGGCGACTAGCAACTGAAAATAGCATGTGCAAAGTGTTTTCTTTTTGAGGCTTTAATGTAAAGGGATGGGATAAAGGTGTCTGCAGTGTCTTTGTGTGGTGTACACAGAGTAGGCTTCTGCACACTCACCAATCTAGAGGGAATAGAATGTCCCGGAACAGGCTTTTGCAGAATCTGCAGCCAGTGAGTGCATTCTGATGTAACTGTATTGGCGGCAATCAGAGTGACCCCCGACAGTCACTCAGCCGACAGGGAGCTGGCAATGGTGGATCTGCTTGCTCACACACTGGAGGCTCTCCATAGCCTCTCAGCTGAAGGCTGTGGCCCCAAGAGAAAGACTGCTGTCTACTTGTTTCACTCTAGTAGACATGTGCTGGATGAAAAAATTTGTTTAGTTTTGTTCCGTTTTGATTGGTTATTTAACTAAATTCGTTTAGTTAAATTCATTGCATTCGTTTTCGGGATTCGTTTAGTTTCGTATTCGAATTCGAAATAATTCGACCACATTCGAGAAAAACTATCAAATTCGAAAAAATTCTACCACATTCAAAAAAAAAGATCAAATTCGAGAAAAATTCTACCGCATTCGAAAAGATTTGACCGAATTTGAAAAATTAAACTATATATAACCATTTTGCGAAATTCGAATTTTGTATAGGATGACTTCGAATTTCAATAGAAAAGATTAGAATAGAATAGAAAATAATATGAAAGAATAGCATAGAAAAACAATAGAACAGAATAGAAAAAAAAATATTTTTTTTCTATTCTGTTCTATTGTTTTTTCTATTCTAGTCTTTTCTGTTAGAATTCGATTTCATTCTATTTCTATATAACCATTTTCCGAAATTCGAATGTCGTATAGAATGAATTTGCATTCAAATAGAAAAGATTAGAATAGAAAATAATAGAAAAGAATAGCATAGAAAAACAATAGACCAGCATAGGAAAAAATATTTTATATATTATTATTATTATTTATTTTAACACCTTCCAAAATTCGAATTTCGTATAGAATGAATTCAAAATCAAACAGAAAAGATTAGAATAGAATAGAAAATAATAGAAAAACAATAGAACAGAAAAGAAAAAAATCTAATATATATATATATTATATTATAGCTAGCTGCCATAACCCCAGTATCCTCTTCTTCAGCGGGCGGTCTGGTTTCCGATAATAGTGGTCTCTGCAGCGGATTCACCGCAAGATCACTTTTATCGGCACTCCAGTGCCCTTCGCCACTTACCGGAGCTGTGTATTTATATATGTTGAGTATATCCCCCTTAATCTCCTCTTCTCAAGAGAAAATAAATTCAGTTCCCCAAATCTTTCCTCATAGCTGAGCTCCTCCATGCCTCTTATCAGTTTAGTTGCCCTTCTCTGCACTTTCTCCAGTTCCCCGATATCCTTTTTGTGAACTGGTGCCCAAAACTCAATTGCATATTCCAGATGAGGTCTTACTAATGATTTGTACAGGGGCTCGCTTTGGAAACTGCAGCTTTGCATTGCATACCATTATTAAGCTTATGATCTACCAAAACCCCCAGATCCTTCTTTGCTATGGATTCCCCCAGTTGTACTCCCCCTAAAGAAAGAGCAAGGTGCGCCAAACTAAGTGTAATAGTTAAACCATTGGGAAATTTAACAGGCAACAGTCAAATGGGTACTCACATAAAATGAGAAATAAAAGGCATGGTAGTACAAAGTCCTGTGTCACTGTGTCACTGCGAGAGCTCTGGGATCAATCGCTGGAGGTTGGATTCCTCAGAGGTCTGAGGAAAATGGCAGATGCTTTGAAACGCATCACCTGATTCGCCCCAACATCCTGACGTCACATCCGGTTAAGCTCTGAGAACTCTGAGTGCGTTCCACGCTGGTTCTATCCACCTCGGAGCAGAGACCTGGCCAGCTGTCATATTTATCCTGCCGACGCCTAACCTCCATCGATTGATCCTGGAGCTCCCACAGTGACACAGGACTTTGTACTACCAAGCCTTTTATTTCTCATGTTATGTGAGTGCGCATTTGACTGTTGCCTATTAGGTTTCCCAATGGTTTAACTACTACACTTAGTTTGGCGCACCTTGCTCTTCCTTTACTATTGCTTCACTCACAGGGGAGCTGCCACAAGTGTAGTTCTTTTTAACTTTTAGGACTTTATGAACATTTAATAGGGATTTTGTTCTTATGATTGCTTAGTCTGCACAGCACCTTGCTGTTACCATTAGATCCCGGACTGTCCATGAGAAATTTTTCTTGCGCCATTCTTCTTTGTTTGTTTGTACTCCCCCTAGTATGTATGATGCATGCATATTCTTAGCCCCCAAGTGCATAACTTTACATTTATCAACATTAAACCTCATCTGCCACATAGTTGCCCAATTAAACAGTGCATTGAGGTCGGTTTGTAAGTTGGAGACATCTTGTAAGGACGTTATTCCACTGCATAGCTTGGCGTCATCTGTAAACACTGAAATGGTACTTTTGATCCCAGACCCTTTATCATTTACATTATATCATTTATACAGTCCGTCCAGGGCCATCGGGGCTTCTGTCAGGACTTCCAGAAACCCTGCCAGTACTTTCAATGGTACTCCTAGAACATTTGCCAGTACTTCCAATGGTATTCCAATGGTATGCACAGAATGTGTCTTCGTGCCAGCTACCATAGAAATGCTAGAAAAGAGCTATGTTACTTACTTACCTGCTGTCTTGCTTGTTGCCAACTTATATTGCCTGAACATCCTGCTTCTCTTGCCCATCGATAACCTGTGCATGAACCATTTTACAACTCTGCCTGCTGCCTGCCACGACCTTTGCCTGGACCTGACCACTCTCTGCCTGCTGCCTGTCAGGCCTTTGCTTGGAACAGTCTTCACACTGTAGCCTTCCTGTCTTTGCTCACTGGATTGGTGGAGCAATCATGAGGGCCACAAACTCAGCAAAGAGCCCAGAGATAAGAGCTCTGGGGGCCACTAGACCTCCAAGCTCATCTTCAACTTCAGGAGCTCAGGTGAAGACCAGTTTGTGCTTAGTCCTTACTCCTCAAATCAGGTCAGCCCACATCACCTGCCAAGGGGTGGGGGGGGGTTCATTTAACAGTCACTCAGGAAAGGAGAGTTGTTACTAGCAGACTTACAAGGTGAAAATAAAGGGGAAAAAGTCTCAAAAAGCTTAGAGTCCCATTTTCCAAGGGACTCTATGCATGTTTAAATATGCGTTAATTATTCATATTTGGCCATTTCAATGACTCGTTTTAAAACAATTCTTCCTTTTAACTAGATTGGAATCTTTCTTTAAAATTCAATCAACATAATCAGTAGATCGCTTTCAGCATTTACTGACCAGCTACCTGCAACATGCCCATTTATGCTAACCACAGATTAATAAAAACACTATTCACTTAAAATGGAAATTAAATGCAAAATATTAATCACACCGCTATTCCTTTCAATGTGTACAGTCTCAAAAATAATCAAGCAAAGGACTTTTGAACTGCTCAGCAATTTATGAAGCAGTTGGAGCATGATGCATTAGTAATACAAAACTGTTGCAAGCCCATATGAGGATTAACTGCAACATTATTATTTTATGGCTCTTAATATGAAGAGGTGGGGGGTGACACATTGCAATGGGGTGCAAAGCAAACGATGGGACATTGAATTTTAATGCATAAAATTACCAGAAACAATTACTAGAAAGAATCCTTACTATGAGATCTATTTGCTCTTGACTTGATTGTCAATAAGTGGGCTCATGAAACACATGTATGTTTTAAAAAACAATTATTGTCTTTTGTTTTCGGTAAATAGGAAAGAAATCAGTTTGAAGCTAGGCAAACGCCTAAATACGCAGGTGAAATATATATAAGCAAGCAGTTTTAGTATTTGTATTCCCACTGCCTGCAATGCCAAATATCGCTCTGTTCAAATGTCTTCTGGGAAACTGACACTTCTGGCAGTGTCAATCTCCTGGGTCCCCTGCAGCTCTTAATGGCTCCACCCACTTGCTTCCATATCACTATGATGTGCAGGTCGGCAGGAGGAGCCACTGTGAGCTGTGAAGGTTGACTTTCTCTTTGTCCTAGTTCTCCCTGCAACGGTGATAGTTGGTTTTCAATGCTGCAGGTATGTTTGGATGTCACTATGGCTTTCTGCAGTATTGCTGTGAGCCCAGATCAATTTGGTGACCAACCCCTAGGGGGCGTGTCTTTGACAGCCAAGGCTCAAAGGATGTTGGTTGAATGACGCTGGCCAGAAGAGGACTGGCAGAGCAAAGCTTCTGTAGAGGAAAGTGCTGGAAAAAGTAAGCATTGCAGGGAGATCTGCTTTTATTAATTTTTTTAACATGACATGTTCTAAATTTAGGGTAGTTTTAATGTTTTTTTAATGGCTATAAATGAGCTTTAAATTGTTCCTGAGGATTTTGAAAACTTCTTTCATTGAGCCAAAAAATGGCTCCTCAGTAGCTGGTAACATACAGTTAGATATTATGGAACAAAGGAAACCTGACCCTTAACTTTTATACAAATGGCCAAAACTTTTTTTTTTTTAACTATTCTTGTTAAATTATAATTTAAACTTTTATGAACAAAGCTATGTCAGTGCATGCAAACCCAGTAATTTCACAGTGGAGTCAAGTTCAACTCAATCACTCTGCTAATCCCTATTGTAGAGCAAGTTAAACCACAGCGGAATTAATTTTACTTTCAAATGCCTTTCATATATATAATGTGCGTGTGAATGCATGCATTTTCATATGCTCTAAGGAACAGGACAAATATCCTTTAGGAGTGAGGGCAGGTAAACATAAGGCTTGGGGGGCCTGCTGGGAGAGGTAATTTAACTAATAACTGTACAGAACGAAAAGTTATCCTTTACCTGGATAATTACAACAAGAGTAGTGTAATGCAGCGTACACACAAGTGGACTTTCTGCCAAGAAAACCGTTGATTTTTTTCCAAAGGGTGTTGACTCAAACTTGTCTTGCATACACACGGTTACACAAATGTTGGCCCAAAATTCCGAACGTGAGAACGCAGTGACGTACAACATGTACGCTGAGCAAAGAAAAAGGAAGTTCAATAGCCAGTGTGGCTCCTTCTGCTTGATTCAGAGCATGCGTGGACTTTTGTGCGACGGACTTGTGTACACAAGATCGGACTTTCCGACAACAAATTTTGTTGGCGGAAAATTTGAGAACCTGCTCTCAAACATTTGTGTGCTGAAATATGCTCGATGGAGCATAAACACGGTCGGACTTTCCGACAACAAGCTCACATCGAACATTTCCCGTCGGAAAGTCCAACCATTAGACATGTGCATTCGTTTTCGTCCGAATGCATTTTCGTCCGAATTTCAGGTATTTTCGTTATCGTTTTACAGTTTTTCTCCATTGTTTTGGCTCATTTCTTGAAACAGAAATTACATTCTCAAAACTCTAAGTTCATTTGGCAAAACAGTCTTACAGTTCAGCACAACACTATAACTCACGTGCAAAAGCTCACATCTCTCCCAAAACTGTTTACTCATGCTTCAAAACCATATTCATTTCCCATATAAAGAGTCAGTGCTACCAAAATGGCAAAGATTCTTCTCAATTGCTTTGGCTCATTTCTTGAAACAGACCAGACGTTCTCAACTCTCTTGGTGCTTTTGCCAAAATAACCTGGATGGTTTGGCACAACACCATGGTTCACCTTCAAAAGCTCATATCTTTCCCAAAACAGTTCACTCGTGTCAAAAATAAATTTCTTTCTCATTCAAATAGTCAGTGCCCCCAAAATGCTTCATCCCTTTGGCATTGTGTAAGCACTGCAAGTCAAAATGTTTAGATGTTTTGTCTCTAAGGCAGAGGACCATTGAAATGTCCCTCATGTCCACCTTTCAGTCTTAGCCCAGTCCTTCATTGACAATGGTTACTGTACAGTTTTTGTCTAGCTAACTGAATACAATTGTGTATAAAACTGAAAAAAAAGAAAAGATTTTAGGGTAAGAGTAGCCTCCAAGGTTTGACATCACACATTGCACTCATACTGCCAAGGAAAAATTACTTTACAGTATTGTAACCATTATCATTCACACACAAAGTAACTTCCATACATCAGAGTAAAAAGAAAACGTATACAGCATAATATACGGAAATATAAACACACAAACATAAAACAAGGAAAATTACATTTAGCCTACAATGCTGAAAATAAAGCTGGAGTTTTACAACTACTGTAACATCTCTTCACTGGCCACCGTCCTCACCCTCCTGCCCATCCACATGCTGCTGTCTGTCTGGCCACAGATTCTCATCAACATCACAGCGTATATCCTCCCTTGTGATGCAACAAGGGAAGAAACGGTGTGCATGTCGCAACCATTCCCTACACCGATCTCCTGTAATATCCTCACAGGCAGCGTCCATTGCATGGAGCAGGGACCTCTGATCTCGAGCCCGATGCTCATACACTCTCCACCTCCAAGCAAAGAAAAACTCCTCAATAGGATTGAGGAAAGAAGAGTAAGGTGGTAGGAACACCATATCCATCCTTGGATGAGCAGTGAACCAGGCCCTGATAAGCAGGCCACTGTGGAAATTCACATAGTCCCATACAATTATATATTGTGGTAGGTGAGGCCCTATGAGACCTCTCTTATTTTCAGGGATCAAATCCAAATGAAGGCGGTCCAAGAAGATGAGGAGCTTCTGTGTATTCTATGGGCCAAGACTGGAGATGTGAGTGGCCACACCATTCTCAGAAATGGCAGCACACATAGTTATATTGCCCCCTCGCTGGCCTGGGACATTCACCGTGGCCCAGTGGCCAATAAAATTACGGCCACGTCTTCAGCCCTTGGCCAGGTTGAATCCAGCCTCATCTACATACACAAGTATGAGAGAGGTCTCGTTTCCTTCCAATGCCATTATTCTCTACAATAGAGTAAAAAAAGAAAATATCAAATCAGTCATACAGAAGAGTCATGCACTACAGTTACAGACAGTTACATAGGAATGTTCTATGTTCTACACAAGTTCAATATATTACTGGCCAGTATTCCAGTGGTTCCAAACCTGGGGTACATGTACCCTATGCAGAGGTACTACAGGGGGTATTTGACAGAAAGGGGAGGGGAAAAATGATCAACGAGTAGACTTACTGAAATGTTAAAGTAAAACACACAGTATTAGATAGATTTACATGGGAGGCACAACTGTAATTGCAACTCTTTGACCCTTTTTCTTACTGTATTATATGTTATATTCTTCAAAATAAGAAAATAAGGATTATAATGATAATTGTATCATACAGTAAGCTACAGTTTTTAGACAAAATGTTTATAAATCAGATACGTAAATCAAATACTTTCATACCTGGATTACCTAGATTCAGAAATCAGGTAAAGTGGGTACTGAAACCAATACATTTCGGGAACCACTGCTTATGGTAATTGTAAAAAGGTTATCTTGATGGACAACCAGTGACTGACTTACATGTACATACTGGTACCACAGCTCTTTCACTCTGTCAGATTTCCTCTCAAATGGTACCCTGTAAATTTGCTTCATTGTCATCTGATGCTTTTTCAATATGCAGGCTATTGTGGAGATGCTTATAGAGTTGACATTTTGTAATATGGCATTGTCTTGCGGATCTGTCTCAATGTGATGGCATTATTTGCAAACATCATGTTACAGATCTCTTGTTCTTGTTGTTCATTTAGAAGTTTTCCTCGGCCACCCGTGCCAGGTTGTCGTCCAATCCTAGACATAGAATTCAAAGGACAACACTCCATTCGTAATTTATACCTTATGTATTCCGTACAGAATGAGTTACCAATGTAATCGTAATGCACAGTGTCTTGTCCTATACATTATATAATTCCATCATTGACTGACTACATACCTGTTTTCCCTGCGAAAGGTTTGGATGATAGAGAAGACTGTAGAGCGAGGCACATTAGGCTGCACTCGGCGACCTGCCTCCGCCATTGTGAGGTCATGGTTGATGACATGATCTATAATTGTGGCCCAAATTTCATAAGGGACAGCATAGTGTCTTCATGCTCTTCGGCCTCTTCCCCCTATTCCACCACCACTCACCCTTACTCCTCTTCCTCTTCTTCTTCCTCTTCCTCGAGCAGGCAGTTTCCCTTGTTCATTTACTTGGCCAGGTGCCTCCATGTTCAGAAATTGTACTGGTCTTGCATGGTCAAGCTCTATATATACATGTTGGCAGCATTTACAATCATGGACAGCACCTGTCAGGTAATTAAACATACTGTTTGATTGGTCATCTGAGACCAACTCCAACTCCTCCTTTGTTAGTCAAGTTCTAGTTGCACCTGACTGTCAATTGCTGTAATCATTTTATCAAATGTTCCAAGAGATTCATATATGGTATTCATGGTATTATGTTCCTGAATAATTTTGACAATTGAACAGACTATTGTGCATGTGATGACTTAAACAATGAAATGACGCTTACACATTTTGGAGAGAACAACCATTAGAATGAGAATTGACAATCAGTTTAGATCAACAAGATCTATTCACTTGGAAATTGTGCGAAATGTAGGCTACTTGTACTTAATCATTTGAAAGATGTACTGAGACATTGAGACATGTACTGAGACATTTGCAATTTTGATGAAATGAATGAGAAATTCAATTCAGTTGTGAACAATTGCCAAGTGGTTTGGAGATTTGTCCATGTTGTTTTGAGAATGTCATTTCTGTTTCAAGAAATGAGCCAAAACAATGGAGAAAAACTGTAACAAACGATAACGAAAGTGCAGAATCCGAAAAACGAAAGATCCGACATAAACAAATGCTTTATTTTCGTTTTCGTTGCTACAACAGTTCGATATAGATAGGAGATTCGACATGATGATGACAATCTGTGTCCTTCAAACCTGCTGTCGAATGTGCCTAACCTTAACTCTATTAGTCCAAGATTATTCTACATAGAGAGAAAAGATTTGACGCAGGGGAGAAAAGATTTGACGTAGTGGAGAAAAGATTCGACGTAGGGGAGAAAAGATGAATAGAAATAATGATGATGATGAATGTTATTGGCTGATTGTAACCAAAGAGGAGGAGCAGTAAAATAGCTAAAACTAAGTACACATGTACTTTGTACTTTGGCTTATGGTGTCTGTTGAAAGTTCTAAGAAGATTCGACGGAGCAGGTAAACTATACGGCGTCGTACAGTTTAGCTGCTCAGTTGAATCTTCTTTGAACATTCGACAGACACCATAAGCCTTCAATGACAGATTCGACCTTAATTTGGATTTTCGGACAAATGCAATTTTTAACGAAAAATGAAATAAATAAAAATGAATTTCGGGAGTAACTAAATACATTTATTTTTAGGACGAAGATGAAATTACGAAACAAAGTATTTCAGTGTGCACATGTCTACCGACCATGTGTACGCAGAATTAGAGTAGAATATACAAGGGCTACAATATTTACCCTTTCAGGAAAAAAAACTGCTTTCGTTTTTCTCCAATGCTTACTAAAACAGATGAAACATTTCACCATGTGACCTACATTAACCCCTTCACGCCTAAGGATATATCAAATATTAATGCCTAAGCACAATTTTGCAACTTTGACATGTATTAGTAAAACTGTACATATCATCACAACTACTTTGTGCATCTAGGTAAATTATACCTTGTTTTTTTTTCAGGACAAATTGGGCGGTAAATTTTAATGAAAATCTCCTGATTTTTTTTTAAATTTTCTAAGGAAATCTGGCCCAAACTAGTAAAAAAAACATTTTTTTAAAATGTAGCCGTATATTTCTTGTTACTACCATAGCCTAACACCAAAGAACAACCTGAAATAAATTCTCCTGCTCCTGACGATGGCAGCGATACCACATATGTGTATGTTATTTGTTGTTTATACCCGTAGTACAGGCCAGAAACAATAGTACGCATTTTGCTTTTTTTTTTTTTTGTCCTACCTGACACAGATTATAATTCAAAAATCCTGCCCAAAATATACTGACCCTGACCTTTAACCCTGATCTTTGACCCTTACTTGATCCAAACACTAACCCTGGTACTGCCATTTTTTCTTAATTTTTTAATTGTATTTTCATTATTATTATTATTATTATTTATTTATTTATTTTTACAGACACTTTTTTTCTCTCTGCAAAGAGAGAGAAAGATACAATGTATCTTTCCTCTCCATTCACAGAGAGAAAAACACAGAGGGAGGCTTCACAGTGACTAATCACTGTGGTAGCCAATCATAGGTTACCACAGCGATCAGGTGACCCAGAATCGTGAGTTCCTGTTCCTGATCCTTACTATGGGACCCAGAGATCTTGGTGAGACCCAGGTCCCAGCACAAAAACAGATACGCCTATATGCGGCCCCATGACAAAAAGCCCAGTCCAGTGAGGTTGCATATATGTGTTAAGTCAGCATGAATGGGTTAAATTAGGGGATCTGAGCTCTGATTGGATAAATCTTCCCTTAAAATAATGATATGTTCACTGGCTTACAATTATGAACATTCGACCAATAAGCAGAGCCAAATGGAATCTGAAGCAGCATTTTCCTTAGGAAAGATAATTGAATAGATAGATAGATAGATAGATAGATAGATAGATAGATAGATAGATAGATAGATAGATAGATAGATAGATAGATAGATAGATAGATAGATAGATAGATAGATAGATAGATAGATAGATAGATAGATAGATAGATAGATAGATAGATAGATAGATAGAACTTGCAGACAGACAGATGGACAAATTGACAGACAAGTATAAATACCGAGACAAAGACAAAGAGACACCAAATCTTACCCATAAAAAGAAATTCTGAAATTTCATTTAATTTACAATTAATTATAATACACTTCGAACACATTTGTTCCCCACCAGAATATTATAATTGTGGACCCCCTAATGATATGAAAGGAGTTATATTGAATACATCAATGATATGTAAATTTCTGAAATTAAAAATGCAGGTTAATCAGATGAGGGAATGTCTATAGTAAATGTTCAAAGGGAATGGCAAATGTCACAAATTATATATATAAAAAAAACTAATTACGGTATATATATATTGTTGCCCCTTTCTAATTTTTATTAAAAAACAAATCCAGTCAGCATTTTTTGCAATAAAAACAACCAAATAATATAAGCCCAATACAATGTCAAAAAAATAATTGAAAAAAAAATAATTTTAGTGAAAGCATTGCAATGAAGTCCCAGTTCTTTAACAGCTATGCACATCTGGGAGGTCTCAGAAAATTAGGAAACTAATGTGGGCATTCTATTCCATCAGAATATCATAGCCGAGGTCCTACAACTGGAGCAGGAAAAATTACAATAGGAAATTTCATTCAGTACTTCATGTGTCATCTATGCTGATGTTGGGTTGAGATGCCTCATGGTTCCCAATGACAATCAATGATCTTAAAGTAAGGTGGACACAGAAAATAAATTATTCTTGGTGTCTGGTTTAGACAATAAGTGTATTCGAATGCTGGAAGCCTTCTAACCTACTAGAAGATAACATTGTCAATACAATATAAAAAGAGAAAGAAATCTTTTTGAGACTGAGGACATAGGTGTGTTCGGTGCGGCTTGGCTTGTATTTCACTTACACGTGGATTTTGGTAGATGAGGCATCTGCTGGATGCCTAATGGCAATAACTTGGAGGGGGCTTGCAAGATGATCATATAGGCAGGGGTATATATGTTGCCCCTTTAAGTTGCATTTCTCTTTTAACTTCTCCAGTAATTTTGGTCATAGCACTTCACATATAAATATGCAGGAATTCGTTTGTGGAGTTAGTTTGTGGTCGTACAGGAAACCAGAAGATGGACATCCCTGAACTTGGGCCTAGGACTGTAGTACACCCATGACCAAGATAGAAGGCAATTATGTTTGACCATTGAAGATGGGTATAGACAGTTACGTTTGTAATTACTTTGCTTGTGAAGAAAGGATGTTCTACTACCTGGCTGATCCTGCCTGGCTATGCCCTCCCCCTGTAAACTGAGCATGGTGTATCATGGCTGCTGAGCCCTGACACTGTCATCAGTTTACGTGCCTCCATCATCCGCAGCCCTGCTCTCTGCTCTCCTGTGTGTCCTGTGTCTTCCTCCACCCTCCCCTCCCTGCCTGTCAGCCCGCCCCTGATGGTATCATAACTTATTGTTGTTACTACAATCCCCTCAGTTTTAATAAATGCTATGCTCCACTGTATGTTTTTTCTAAAAAATCCACCGATAAATACCTTATTTTATTGAGCCGCTCGGCGGTCATGTAAGCCGGCCGTCTCTCTCCTTCTCTCGTCTTCTTCTCCTCCCGGCTGACGTCAGTGGGGGTTTATTTGCCCCACTTGCTTTGCTGTCAGACCTGGAGAGGAGTGAGATGGCCAATCACGTGACCGCCGATGAGCACTATAAAATTGGGTATTTATCGGCTGATTTTTTAGAAAACACATCCAGTGGGGCACAGCATTTATTATAGCAGAGGGGATTGTAGTAACAACAATAAGTGGGTTAATAACCACTTTAAGCCCTGGGACAACCCTGTAGTGTAGCAGGACCTCTGATGGAGGGTTCAGCAATCCAGTAGCCAGGGCCCTGCTCACAATCATCTTTTCTGGCACTATATCATGTAGCCAGCTGTGTTAGATAGATAGGTAAGTATTTTAGCTCTACTTTTGCATTTGATATATTGACATACTGTATGACCACCTTTATAACGACCATGACTGCTTGTGGTCTTGGATAAACTTCAAACTTGGAACCTTGCTCCCGCAATTGCTTTCCACTTGGTCTTATCTTTTGCCATGACTGCCTGTCATTCATTGTGTGTTATCTATAAGGATGAGCCGAACACCCCCCGGTTCGGGTTCACACCAGAACTTGCAAACAGGCAAAAAATTTGGACGAACACACGAACATCGTTAAAGTCTATGGCCCTTTGGGTCTGGTATGAATAATAAGGGGAACCCCGAACCAAATTTTTTATAGAAAATTGCATGGGGGTCCCCCCAAAATCCATACCAGGCCCTTCAGGTCTGGTGTATGGATAATAAGGGGAACCCTGCGCCAAATGTTTGAGCGCATGTGCCCAATGTTGAGGGCATGTGGCCTGGTACAGTTGGGGGGGGTGCTTTCTCGTCCCCCCCTCTTTTCCTGCGGCCTGCCAGGTTGCATACTTGGATAAGGGTTTGGTATGGATTTTGGGGGGAACCCCTATGCCATTTTTTTTTAAATTTTGGCACAGGGTTCCCCTTAATACCCTTACCAGACCTGAAGGGCCTGGTATGGATTGTGGGGGAACTCCCACGCAATTTTTTTTTTTTTAATTTTTGGTTCGGGGTTCCTCTTAATATTCATACCAGACCCAAAGGGCCTTGTAATATCCTGGGGGGGGGGAACCCATGACATTTTTTTTAATGAGTTTTATCTACATTGCTGAGACCCGATAATTCATTACAGCCACAATAATTTTTAAATGACTTTTTTTCCTTTATGAAGCGTACACATGAGTGGACTTTTCGACTGGACTGGTCCAATGGACCAAGTCCGGCAGACAATCCGATCGCGTGTGGGCTTCATCGGACCTTCAGCGGACTTTTCCAGTCGAAAATCTGACGGACTTTAGATTTGAAACATGCTTCAAATCTTTCCTAGTCCAGTCGAAAAATCTGCTCATCTGTATGCTAGTCCGACGGACGAAAACCCACGCTAGGGCAGCTATTGGCTACTGGCTATCAACCACCCTATTATAGTCCAGTCATACGCCATCACGTACGAATCCGTCAGACTTTGGTGTGATCATGTGTAGGCAAGTCTGTTCGTTCAAAAGTCCGTTGAAAGTCTGTCAAAAGTCCGACGAAAGTCCGCCGGAATGGCCGTCGGACTTTTGTTGCCGAAAAGACCGCTCATGTGTACGCAGCCTTAGAAATGTCAATTTTGCTGTGGTACTGTTCTGAACACGGGAAAACTGCGCCAATTTACAGGCATACTATAGACACCCCTCAGACACCATATTTAAAGGAATATTTATTTTTATTGTTTCTCTTTAAGCATTATTAAAATCACTGCTCCGGAAAAAACGTCCGTTTATAAAACCTTTTTTTTGGCATTGATACATGTCCCCTGGGGCAGGACCCAGGTCCCCAAACACTTTTTATGACAATCACTTGCACATAAGCCTTTCAAATAAGCACTTTTGGTTTTTCATGTTAGTGTCCCATAGACTTTAATGGGGTTCCGCGGCTTTCAAATTTGCCGCTAACACCGCATAATGTTCGTTGTTCGCCGAACGTCCAAGTAACCAAAGTTCGGCCTGAACTTATGCTCAGGCCGAACCGTTCACCCATCCCTAGTTATCTATCCAATGTTCTTCTTCTCCCTTTCTTCTTTCTTTACCTTGCTCTCTACCATAGCAAAGAAACTTTAATGCAGAAGCAGTATAGTATGTCTCTTCTGTACTAAAAAGCCTGCTTAACTTTTTTTTTGGATTAAAGTAGTTGCACTTTAAATTATGCATATATAGTTAACAGGGATGAAGATACCACAAAGTATGTTTCGTGCTTCACAAATCTTTGGTTGCATAAAGCAGTTCTATAGACATGTCTCAACAGTGTTTTATTATAAGGCTAGACTGACTTTTCCAAAATGAATATATATTATATATAAAAAAAAATTACACTAAACCGTTTGACTGTTTGCATGACAGGTGTCATAAATTGTTTCCTCACCAAAGATTTGAATTGCTAATTACTTTTGCAAGACCCATACTTCATTCTGCTATGCCTTCCAGGATATAAATTCATTAGTCTATTTCCCAGGAGTCCGTACAGTGAGAAGAATCTCCCAGGCTATCTAAAAGACAACACTAAACAGGTCAGGTACAAAAGAAAACGAATAGAGTGGACCAGTTTTTAAGAAATCGAATGTGTTGCCCTTGTATTTGACCTTTAAGTCTAAATTGAAGGTGAATATATATATATACATATATATCAATCATACAACGTTGTATACATACAGTATATATGATATACAGTAAATGCATAAATCGAAAACACAGTTTGCACATATTTCAGAGAAACTGGTTGTGTTGTAAGTAAATGGTATTCCATGTAATTTTAACATTTACTTGAACATTTTAATTACAATACATAGGTTTCCTACAAAATGTTCTCACCTACACTACTTAAAGCCTAAGGCCCCTTTCACACTGGGGCGGTGGGGGCATCGGCGGTAAAACAGCGCTATTTTTAGCGCTGTTTTACCGTCGTTTTTGCGGCTGTATTCGGCCGCTAGCGGTGCGGTTTTAACCCCCGCTGGCGGCCGAAAAAGGGTTAAACCCGCTCGTACAGCGCGGCTATAGCCGCGGTATTACCGCGGTATAGCCGGGCTGTCCCATTGATTTCAATGGGCAGGAGCGGTTTAGGAGCGGTGAACACAGCGCTCCTTCACCGCTCCAAAGATGCGGCTCGCAGGACTTTTTTTTACCGTCCTGCCAGCGCACCGCTTCAGTGTGAAGGCCCTCGGGCTTTCACACTGAACAAACAGCGGAGGCTGTTTAGGGGCGGTTTGCAGGCGGTATTTTTAGCGCAATAACGCCTGCAAACCGCCCTAGTGTGAAAGGGGCCTTAGTTTACTCAACCACTTAAGGACCGGGCCTATTTTTCAGACTCGGTGTTTACAAGTTAAAATCATTTTTTTTGCTAGAAAAATCCTTAGAACCCCCAAACATTATATATAGAGTATAAAATGGCGGTCCTTGCAATACTTTATGTCACACCGTATTTGCACACTTTTTTGGGAAAAAAATACACTTTTTTGAATTAAAAAATAAGACCACAGTAAAGTTCGCCCAATTCTTTTTTTATTTTTTGAAAGATAATGTTACGCTGAGTAAACTGATACCCAACATGTCACGCTTTAAAATTGCGGCCGCTCATGGAATGGCGACAAACTTTTACCCTTAAAAATCTCCATAGGCGACGTTTAAAAAATTCTACAGGTTGCATGTTTTGAGTTACATAGTTACATAGTAGGCGAGGTTGAAAAAATACACAAGTCCATGAAGTCCAACCTATGTGTATGATTATATGTCAGTATTACATTGTATATCCCTGTAGGTTGTGGTCGTTCAGGTGCTTATCCAATAGTTTTTTGAAATTATCGATGCTCCCCGCTGAGACCCCCGCTGAGACCACCGTCTGTGGAAGAGAATTCCACATCCTTGCTGTTCTTACAGTAAAGAACCCTCTACGCAGTTTAAGGTTAAACTGCTTTTCTTCTAATTTTACTGAATGGCTGCGTGTCTTATTAAATTCCCTTTCGCAGAAAAGCTTTTTCCCTATTGTGGGGTGACCAGTACGGTATTTGTACATAGAAATCATATCCCCTCTTAAGCGTCTCTTCTCCAGAGAGAATAAGTTCAGTGCTCGTAACCTTTCCTCATAACTAATGTCCTCCAGTCACTTTATTAGTTTTGTTGCCCTTCTCTGGACCCTCTCCAGTTCCAGTACATCCTTCCTGAGGACTGGTGCCCAGAACTGGACAGCATACTCCAGGTGCAGTCAGACCAGAGTCTTGTAGAGCGGGAGAATTATCGTTTTATCTCTGGAGTTAATCCCCTTTTTAATGCATGCCAATAATCTGTTTGCTTTGTTAACAGCAGCTTAGCATTGTATGCCATTGCTGAGCCTATCATCTACTAGGACCCCCAGGTCCTTTTCCATCCTAGATTCCCCCAGAGGATCTCCCCCTAGTGAGTAGATTGCATTCATATTTTTGCCACCCAAATGCATTATTTTAAATTTTTTTACACTAAACCTCATTTGCCATGTAGTTGCCCACCCCATTAATTTGTTCAGATCTCTTTGCAAAGTTTCCACATCCTGCGGAGAAGTTATTGCCCTGCTTAGCTTAGTATCATCCGCAAATACAGAGATTGAGCTGTTTATCCCATCCTCCAGTTCGTTTATGAATAAATTAAATAGGATTGGTCCCAGGACAGTACCCTGGGGGACCTCTCTTTCCACCCCCCGACCATTCCGAGTACTCCCCATTTATCACCACCCTCTGATCACGCCCCTTTAGCCAGTTTTCAATCATGAACTCACCCTATGGTCCATGCCAACGGATCTTACTTTGTACAGTAAACGTTTATGGGGAACTGTATCAAATGCCTTTGCAAAATCCAGATACACCACATCTACAGGCCTTCCTTTATCTAGATGGCAGCTCACCTCCTCATAGAAGGTTAATAGATTGGTTTGGCAAGAATGATTCTTCATGAATCCATGCTGATTACTGCTAATGATACCGTTGTCATTGCTAAACTCTTGTATATAGTCCCTTATCATCCCCTCCAAGAGCTTGCATACAATTGATGTAAGGCTAACTGGTCTGTAATTCCCAGGGATGTATCTTGGCCTTTTAAATATCAGTGCTACATTGACTTTTCACCAATCAGCTTGTACTATTCCAGTCAGTAGACTGCTCGTAAAAATTAGGAACAATGGTCTGGCACTTACATGACTGAGTTCCTTAAGGACCCTCGGGTGCAAGCCATCTGGTCCCGGTGACTTATTAATGTTAAGTTTTTCAAGTCTATTTATAATTCTGTCCTCTGTTAGCCACCCAGGACTTTTATTAGCTCTTAGTTATAGAGGCAGTTTAGGGCTAGAATTATTGCTCTCACTCTAACGATCGTGGCTATAACTCACGTGGGGATTGAACACCGTTTTAATATGCGGGCGCGACTTACGTATGCGTTCGCTTCTGTGTGCGAGCTCAGCGGGGCGGTGAGCTTTAATTTTTTATTCATTTTTTTTGACACTGTCCTTTTAAAAAAAAAATTGGGGCACTTTTATTCCTATTATTATGTAAACATCCCTTGTAATAGGAAAAAAAAGCATGGCAGGACCTCTTAAATGTGAGATCTGGGGTCAAAAAGACCTCAGATCTCATATTTACACTAAAATGCAATTTAAAAAAATGTCCCCTTTAAGAGTATTGGGTGGAAGTGATGTTTAAATGCTATGGAGCCGAGCGGGGGGCCATCTTTCCCTCACTCTGCATCCAGGCAGTGAGGGGAGAGGAACCGATAGGCTCCGCCGATACCGACGGCTCCAGTAAGCGGCAGAGATGACTGGAGCGTGGCGGGAGGGGGGGGGCCTCTCCCGCCACTGATAAAAGTGATCACACAGCAAATCTGCCGCAGAGATCTGAAAGAGGACAGTCCGCCTTTTTTAAAAATACCGGGGTTATGGCAGCTAGCTGCCATAACCCCGGTATTTAACGTCAAAGTAGCGACGTATAACGACAGCGGCTGGTCCTTAAGTAGTTAAAAAAATGAAAAATCAGCTCAAGAGATATTACTTAATATCAGTGTGATGTGTCCCTTGTGCTGCTGAATTCCAGTTTTGTAGAAATCTTCCTCCAGCTATCACCCTTCCTACCCTTGCCACCATAAATCCTCCGACAGGGATGAGAGTTAACAGAGTTGAGAGAGGTGTGAAAGACACATAAAATGAATGCAGCCACCAAATTTAAGAATTAGCAAACTTCAAAGAAATATTTGCATAGTGAAGAACCTGTATAATCGCTAAAACTCTGATAGGTGTGGGGTCAAACAATCCTTATGGGTTGCAGTAAGAGGATAACTGCATAAGGTCCCCATTTATTGTAAGGTGTCCGCTTGCTCTAACTGCCTGGCCATGGAACATCCAGCATAGGTAGTGGTGGCTGAGAATGGGATTCCATTAAAGTTCATGTACGTGTAAAGGCATGTGTCCAAATACTTTTGACAATATAGTGTACATTAGATTAGTTGCCAACTCAACTTTGCCACTACGCACCACAATACATATAGGTGTTGTGGAGCACTGCATTGTTAAAAATAGCTGCTTTTGCATTTTTTCATGCGTGGAGTTGCGCTCCCTCCTCAAAGCACCTCTTATTATGAATGTGAAAAATCTGGGAACTCAAGAATAAAGATCACCATAAAATAATAAACCTTTCCTTGGTTTAACACTCAACATTTCTGCTCCACTGACTTTTTAGGCTCCGTTCACATCTAGGCGTTTTGGGGTGTTTTTCTGCTCTGAACCTCAGCTCTAAAAACGCCCAACAAGACAAATCCCATTCATTTCAATGGCCATTGTTCACATCAATAAAGTACATGAGCTTCTTTTTTGGCAGATTACAGGCGTTTTAATTTTTTTTCATTGGTGACCTTTTAAACTTCAAAAGGCCTAAACAAAAACGCTGCAAAAACGCCCAAAAAAAGCCTGAAAAAACACCTGTAAAATAGCAACGCCTAGATGGGAACAGAGCCTTAAGCCGCGTACACACCATTGGATTTTCCGATGGGAATTATGTGATGACAGGCTGTTGGCGGAAATTCCGACCATTTGTATGCTTTATCGGACAATTGTTGTTGGGTTTTCTGCAGACAAATGTTGTATGGCAGGCTTTAAAATTTTCCACGGACAAATGTGTGTTGTTGGATTTTCCGAGTGTGTGTACACAAGTCCGTCGGACAAAATTCCAAAGTACAAACACGCATGCTCGGAAGCAAGGACGAGCCAGAAGCGATCGGTCTTGTAAATTAGCGTTCGTAATGGAGAATTAACATTTGTGACGTGGCAAATTATGAAATCTCCAAATGCAGCGCACAATTCTCTTCTTCTTTAATGGGATAAAAATGAAGCTGCTTTGCTGGTGATACTGATGAAGTTATTGCAAACAAATTTTCAAAGGCTTTTTTTTCTAGTGATATCAAGAATATTATTATTATGGGTTTTTTTTGTTTTTTTTGGGCAAGTTACCACAACACCATTATCCCGTAGTTTTTAAGATCAAAGATACAACTATATTGGTGTCCCTTGTTATTTTACATTGTATTTTTTTTAAATGTAACTGCCTACTCACAAACTGTCATTTGAAGTAAAACACATAGCCAAGTATTATTCTCCACATTTTTTTTTATTGTGCATTAAAAAAATAAAATTAGACATGCCATCTGCCAATAGAACTTAACCAAAAAGTGCATTCTATGCATCCAAAAATATAGAAAATATAAAAAATAAAATCATTATTATTCAACCAAAAAATAAAATAAAAGCCTCATGCATGTGTCCTGCTTCTTAATATAGGGGGTCAGCAATGTCAAGAGTTGGTGAAAGCAGGGGTCCATCATCCGGAGATAATTCTGAAAATCAGCTGGATTATTCTCCTGGAGCTCCCGCAGCAAAGCATATGACATAATTGGTCACCATTAATAAAGCAACCAATTTTTGGTCCAAGAAATCCTCCTCCTCCTGTCCTGGACTGGACTTGGGTCAAAGCAATAACTCCAAGGCCAATAATAAATAACATGTTATCTCCTCCGATTCCGCAAAACATGGCTGGTTGACGAACGGCCGTTCAGAAATGAACTGAAAAGCACGAAATGAAAAGCGCAAACTGAAAAGCGCGAATCAACACTCACCAAACTTCTACTAACACGAAATTAGCAGAAGGAGCCCAAAGGGTGGCGCTAAACAGCTGAAAAAACAGGTAGTATGTCACTACGTTGGTGTTTGTTGGCTGACAATTCCTTGCCGTTTGTATGCAAGACAAAATCCAGGCACACGCCTTCGGACAAAAGTCTGAGGTTTTGTCTGCGGAAAATCCGATCATGTGTACGAGGATTTACTCATATATAAACACCTGGCCAAATACACTGCAGTTTTGCAGTCCCCAAAATGGTGTGTTGATTTAAAATAAGACTATCCTCAATAGTTATGGTTTTCCAGGTTGCTTATAACTGTCAACATAATTCAGTTTGATTTTTCGAGAACTCCTTCAAGGGTCTATCACCATCACAGTCCAGTAATCTGTGTTATTATGTTGACCATTAGCCCATCTCCCGAGGTATTACAGCAATCTTCTATTTATCTAAAGTGATGCAATGGCTATAAAAGTAATGAGTTAAATTACTGCTAAATATACAGTTTTTCCCTCAAGAGATTACAATAAACAACCAAATCAATCATACATTTGGCTGCCTAAATTGCTTTAAAAAAAAAAAAGATTCCACTAATGTAACACATTTTAATTCAAAAGGCGTGAAACAGAGTCAGACAGAATTGTAATAAAGGCAAAATAAGAAAAAGTAATTTTTCTTTTAGAGTCAGTCTACCCTAACTGGAGGGTGAAAACCACCCAATGGTTTTGTATGGTTCTTAGTGATTATATGCAAATGCTACATGCATATACAGTATCTCACAAAAGTGAGTACACCCCTTATATTTTTGTAAATATTTTATTACATCTTTTCACGTGACAACACTGAAGAAATGACACTTTGCTACAATATAAAGTAGTGAGTGTACAGCTTGTATAACAATACATTTGTGTAAATTTGGTATCTCCTCAAAATAACTCAACACACAGCCATTAATGTCTAAACTGCTGGCAACAAAAGTGAGTACACCTCTAAGTGAAAATGTCCAAATTGGGCCAAATTAGCCATTTTCCCTCCCCGGTATTATCTGACTTGTTAGTGTTACAAGGTCTCAGATGTGAATGGGGAGCAGGTGTGTTAAATGTGGTGTTATCGCTCTCACTCTCTCATACTGGTCACTGGAAGTTCAACATGGCACCTCATGGCAAAGAACTCTCTGAGGTTCTGAAAAAAAGAACTGTTGCTCTACATAAAGATGGCCTGGAGTTGATAAGTTTGCCAAGACCCTGAAACTGAGCTGCAGCACGGTGGCCAAGACCATACAGCGGTTTAACAGGACCGGTTCCACTCAGAAGAGGCCTCGCCATGGTCGACGAAGTTGAGTGCACGTACTGTACTCTGTGTCATATCCAGAGGTTGTCTTTGGGAAATAGATGTATGAGTGCTGCCAGCATTGCTGCAGAGGTTGAAGGAGTGGGGGGTCAGCATGTCATTTCTCAGACCATACACCACACACTGCATCAAATTGGTCTGCATGGCTGTTGTCCTAGAAGGAAGCTTCTTCTAAAGATGATGCACAAGAAAGCCTGCAAACAGTTTGCTGAAGACAAGCAGACTAAGGACATGGATTACTGGAACCATATCCTGTGGTCTGATGAGACCAAGATAAACTTATTTGGTTCAGATTGTGTCAAGTGTGTGTGGCGGAAACCAGGTGAGGAGTACAAAGACAAGTGTGCCTTGCATACAGTCAAGCATTGTGGTGGGAGTGTCATGGTCTGGGGCTGCATGAGTGCTGCCGGCACTGGGGAGCTACAGTTCATTGAGGGAACCATGAATGCCAACATGTACTGTGACATACTGAAGCAGAGCATGATCCCTCCCTTCTGAGACTGGGCCACAGGGCAGTATTCCAACATGATAACGACCCCAAACACACCTCCAAGATGACCACTGCCTTGCTAAACAAGCTGAGGGTAAAGGTGATGGACTGGCCAAGCATGTCTCCAGACCTAAACCCTATTGAGCATCTCTGGGGCATCTTCAAATGGAAGGTGGAGGAGCACAAGGTCTCTAACATCCACCAGCTCCGTGATGTCGTCATGGAGGAGTGGAAGAGGACTCTAGTGGCAACGTGTGAAGCTCTGGTGAACTCCATGCCCAAGATGGTTAAGGCAGTGCTGGAAAATAATGGTGGCCACACAAAATATTAACACTTTGGGCCCAATTTGGACATTTTCACTTAAGGGTGTACTCACTTTTGTTGCCAGAGGTTTAGATATTAATGGCTGTGTGTTGAGTTATTTTGAGGGGACAGCAAATTTACACTGTTATACAAGCTGTACACTCACTACTTTACATTGTAGCAAAGTGTCATTTCTTCAGTGTTGTCACATGAAAAGATATAATAAAATATTTACAAAAATGTGAGGGGTGTACTCTCACTATATTATGAGATAGTCTTACTCATTCTGATTTTTTTTTTTTAAGTGGATGCAGGAGTGGGAGCACCCTGTGATAGGTAGGTACATTCAAAACTCATAGACAGCCAAGAGCTATGGCAGGGTCATGCCTACTGGACACTTTTACCCCCTTCCTGCCCAGGCCAATTTTCAGCTTTCAGCGCTGTCGCACTTTAAATGACAATTGCGCAGTTATGTAACGCTGTACCCAAACAACATTTTTATCACTTTTTTACACAAATAGAGTTTTCTTTTGGTGGTATTTAATCACCACTGGGTTTTTTTTTTATTTTTTGCTAAATAAATGTATAAAGATTGAAAATTTTAGAAAAAAAAAACTTTTTCATAGTTTGTTATAAAAGTTTGCAAACAGGTCATTTTCCTCCTTCACTAATGTGCGCTTATGAGGCTGCACTGATAGACTGCACTTATGGGCACTGATGAGGAGGCACTGATGAGGCTGCACTGATAGGCGGCACTGATGGGCACTGATAGGTGGGGCTGATGGCCACTGAAAGGCAGCACTGATATGCGGCATTAATGAGTACTGATAGGCGACACTGATGGGCACTGATGGGCATTGATTGGCATCACTGATGGGCACTGGTGTGCAGGACTGATAGGTGACACTGATGAGGAGGTACTGATTGGCAGCACTGATGAGCACTGTTGGGATTGCACTGATAAGCAGTGCCCTGATTATCAGTGTAGATGTCCCTTTTAGAGAAGCCGGTTATCAGCTCTCTTCTCCTCATTCTGTCAGCATGAGGAATAGAGGGCCGATAACAAGGTTCTGTTGACATCCGTGATTAGCTGTGATTGGACACAGCTGGTCATGTGGTAAAGAGCTGCTGATTGGCTCCTCCAGACAATGCGATCACAGAGCGTTCCGCCCATGCCCCTCGGCAGGCGCGCAGTAGGTGCAATCATGTGACGCCGTCCCAGAACTTGACAACTGCGCTGTAGCCATCAATTGGAAATTTTAAAATCAATAATATATCATTAAACATGTTTTGTTTTTTTAAATACAACCAGCGTACGCACCTGAATTGGACCTGGTATCAGCCTCTTGCAATCCCTGAGCATGTGCGAGGAAGAAGCAGTGCAAGGAGGCAAACAATTCAAGTGGTATCTACAGGCATGCTGATAGGAGGAGAAAACAGAGTGACAGGAATATAAACTTATCACACTGCTACTTCTCCTTCCACTATCCAGTCACAGGTTGGGGCTGGGTCCGGGGTGACCTAGGCTCAATGGAATTGGGTTGAATGATGCTGGCCATCAGGCTGAGGACATCTAGGGACAGAAAATAGTACTGCAGGGGAAATCTCTGGATTAAAGGTGAATACTGCAGAAGAACTGCTTTTGTTATTTTGAATTTAAATAAGTGACAAAAAAAAGTGGCAATAAATCTTTTTTTTTTTATGAAAATAACAAACATGTCAAACTTACCTGCTCTTTGCAATCGTTTTTCACAGAGCAGCCCCGATCCTCCTCTTCTGGGGTCCTCTGCCAGTGCTGCCAGAGCCACCGTGCCTGCATCTATTGACACAGAGTGGGCAGCTTGGCCCCGCCCCCCACTCGCTTGGTACAGCAATTTGATTGACAACAGCGGGAGCCATTGGCTATCAATTTGCCCAGTGAGGAGGAGGGAGACAGCAGTAAGAGCCGCTGCTTTTGTGCACATTGCTGGGTTGGATCTGGCTCAGGTGGGGCCGTGAGTATAAGGGGGGGGGGGGGGCTAGGGGGAATTTTGCAGCACAGAAGATTTTTCACCTTAATGCATAGAATGCATTAAACCTTTAGGCTTCAGAACCACTTTTTTCTGCCCTTGTTGTTTTAACTTTGGATAGTAAATTTTTTTCCTGCCAGTAAATACCTTATACAGCCCACTTCCTGTTTCCTGTCTGGTAAAAAGCCTAGGCTTATGACATCATGCACAGCTCTCTCTCTCTCTCTTGTGAGAGTTTGCCAGGAAGGGAAGGGGGGTGAGTCATAAGATGGTCAATGAGAGCTGCAGAGCTGGAGGTGTGCCTCTGTGTGACTGTGTAAATCCAGGAAGTGAACAGGCAGCAGCTTCAGCTGCCCACAGTTAAAATGGCTGCAGCCAGACTCAGTGGAGGGAGATTTCTGCAGCATATTTGGCAAGTACAGAATCACAGTATATATAAAATAATATGAAAAGTGGCTGGAGGGAAGCTTCAGAATGGCAAAGATGTTTTTATTACAAATTATGTGAGCAGATTGCATTTCCTCTTTAAGTTGAAAAGGCAGCTGGACAGGAATGTAGACATGCCATGGCAAAAATGACCCCCCCTTGTCATGTTCAATAGACAGTGCCGCCACCAAACACGACCTATTCAAGTGAATGGAGCTGCAAAGCATCCATCCTGCACCCTCGTGTTTTGGATGCAGTTGCAGAATGGTGGTAAAGTATTTACAGACAGTGAGGAGGCAACATATTTCTTCTTCACTGCCTGTCAAATGCCTCTGAAAAGCTACAAACATTTTATATACAAGTTAGGCAGAAAAGGTAGGAGGAGAGGGGAGGGAACATTGTTAAGGACAGTTATGTTAGAGTCTCCTTCCACTTTAGCTTGAAATAAAATTGAGGTAACAATGTAAAATATACCAAAGCACTGCAATTCTTTTCCTAACAAATCTTTTTTTTCAGCACATTTCCTTGAATCTTCGGGAACAATCCTAATTGCATTGTTTTTCATGAGTTGAAATGGTAATGCAATTTACATCAGAAAAAAAAAAAAAATCTAGTTTAAGGCTAAATATTAAACTGAATTATCAGTCCTGGTAAGCTATTTAATTATGCATGCATTTTTTTGCTAGGCATGTTTAAATATTAACAAGATATGTTTATACACTTATGACCTACGACATTCCTGAAAGTGCAAACGCTGAACGTCTGGAACAAGTGGCTTTATATTTTCTCGGTAATCGTTCTTATTTTTTGACGCTTGTTCAGAAATACAGAAATAATGCACTTGGTAGAACTCAGTAGAGCTTGCTAATTCGACAAGGCGTGCCGTAGTGCGAAATGCTACTTCATTTATTTATGATTTCAGGAAATCATTAATAATGTATTGCTTTCTGTGAGATTACCTTAATTGAGGAGGGGAGGCTAATCAACAGATGTTTGATTTAGTACATATGCCTTTAGTTCCAAACATACTTTTGTGATTTGAAAAATAAATTCGCTGTGGATAAGCAAATGCTAAGAAAACCCAAACAGAATTAAGCCCAACTCCACCTTTTTCCCCAAAAATTGGTGGCCTTGCTTGTGTAGAAGCTCTGTCTGTGTGATACTCGTCTCCTCTCTGGTGCTGTCCACAGACTCAACACTCTTCAATCAAGCGCCAGTCTTCTACTGGGTTCAATGCCAGGCCTCAGGTTCACAATATGAAGCTTAATGCCGTGTACACACGAGCGCACTTTTCAACGGCTGAACTCCGAAGGACTTTTCGACTGACTTTCTGACGAAACGGACTTGCCTACACACGATCACACCAAAGTCCAACTGATCCGAACGTGATGACGTACGACCGGACTAGAATAAGGAAGTTCATAGCCAGTAGCCAATAGCTGCCCTAGCATCATTTTTAGTCCGTCGGACTAGCATACAGAGGAACGGATTTTTCGACCGGACTCGAGTCCATCGGAAAGATTTGAAACATGTTCTATTTTTAAAGTTCATGTGATTTTTAGACAGCAAAGGTCCGCTGAAGCCCACACACGATCTAATTGTCCAGCGGATTCGTGCAGTCGGACCTTTGCTGCCGAAAAGTCTGGTCGTGTGTACACGGCATTAGGCCAGGAGACTGAGACATAAGTCTGCAGACTTCTGCAGTGTTTCCAAAAAAGAGGTATGTGGGTTCCCTATCCTGAGAAGATGCAGGGTGGGACCTGGGCCAGCTTGGCTCAAAGAGCCGTCCAATCCAGGTCCCTTACACCTGGACCAGTCAGAAGACTGCCGGAATTAAAGTGGGATTAAATCCATCAATTTGAAGTGGAACTTTAGTCAGAAAATGAAGTCCTGCTAGATCACTTCAGGCTGGCCCCTTTTGCAGGTATAGCTATACAAAACTCTATTATTAAATTCTAGTAATACACTTTCACGCAGCTCGTGCAATGTTCAGTTGCTCTCCATGTTTTGGCATTTTTAGGCACTGCTAAGTTTGTAGAGGTCGATCTGCTGACAGCCTTAAAGTGGAATAAATCCTCCTATCTTTTACAGCCATGGAAGCTGCTTCTGTTTGACCTACAACTGCCATGATGCTGCACATGTGATCAGTTATGACACCAGCCACTTGATGGTTTGACAGTTTTGTTAAGGACACAAGCTAATGTGAAAATCCCGGCATTCCAGGAATGTAACAGTTTTTTGAAAGCGTTAAATCGATGGGTTTGAATTCTGCTTTATGATTTTTTTTTTTTTTTCAAATATAGATTTTATTTATTTTTTACATGCCCAACCTGGGCTGAGACATTACAATACAATACGATGCATACATACATTGAAAATAAAGAGAGGAATATTCGTTTACCTTCCTGAATAATCGTATATATTTAAATATTTCTTACAGTAGAAGGTCAGCAGATAAAATTCACAATTAACATTTCTCTCTATTAGTCTCCCTTCGCCTCCTATCCCACTCGGGCAGAATCTCAATACCCAAGAGGGGAAGGGCAGCCGAGGACATCATAGATATTCATCGGGAAAAAGAGGGGTAAATAAAGGAAGGGATAGGAGGAGGAAGAGAAAAAAAAAAAAAAAAAAAGGAATCTGCGAGGGGTGGGAGGGATGGGGTGGGGGGGGGATGGGGGGGCTCTGGTTGATTCAGGACAGCTTCAGATTTAGTATTATCTGGAACAGTGAGCTTATCAGGCGGTTCTAAGGGTGGTGCCTTCTGAGGATAAAATAAATTGTTGCCATATTGCCCATGTCTTTGTATATTCTTCCTGCTGGTGTCTCGCCGTTAGTACCAGGTCCTCCATTCTACTAATCTCCTCCACCCTCCGAACCCACTCCGCCACGGTTGGTGGAGTTTGCTTTTTCCAATAGAGTGGGATACAAGATTTAGCTGCATTAACTAAGTGTCGCACAATGGACTTTTTGTACCTTTTAGTTGATATAGTATTGACGTGTAATAGAAAAAAGGCTGGGTCATTAGGGATATCGTATTCCGTGAATTTTTGGATGGTTGCTCTAATGGTAGACCAAAAATGTGAGAGTTTTGAGCAGGACCAAAATATGTGCAGCAATGTGCCTCTTTCTGTCCGACATCTCCAACAAAGTGCCGAGGTGTTCGGGTAGAAGGTGTGTAGGGCTTGGGGAGTTAGGTACCACCTTGTCAAAAGTTTATAATTAGTTTCCTGTATTTTTGTACAAATAGAGGATTTTAGCGAGAAAGTTACTACACGTTGAATCTGGTCCGATGTAAATGTACAACTCAAATCTCTCTCCCATTTACGTATAAAGGTTAGATGTGTGTCGTCCGTCGGGGTAATGAGGAGGTTATACATTATCGACAGCATCCTTGCGAGTGCACCCTCCTCTGAGCAGTAGTTTTCGAATGTCGTTAGAGGTTGTGTGAACCCTTGGGAGTTAGGTATAGACGCAAGGAAGTGTCTCAACTGGACAGCCGTCCAAAATGACAACTTGAATGGGCCTGATTGGTTGCTTAATGTCTCCACGGAGGGCCATGAATCTCCTGTCAGGAAGTGTCGTGCTTGTATGCGTTTTAGGCTCAACATGGCATTTTTAACCTGAGGGTCTAGACCTGGAGAAAATTGCGGGTTCCCTATAATTGGGTATAGTGGGGAGTTAGCTGACGATAATGATTGTGTTTGGCAGGTTTGTGAGCTCACTCGGAGTGTCGTTCCTATCAGTGGGTGTTTTTTGTCTTGTGCTCGGAGGTGTTCGTGGCACCACAGAGCTCCCTGCAGGGGTATTTGCACCTGGGCCTGTTCTAGATGTGTCCATAATTTAAGGTCTTGGTGGCGACACCAGTCTATAATTCTGCCCAGGTGCACTGCCTGGTAGTATTTCCTCACATCTGGGACAGCAAGGCCTCCGGAAGCTTTGGGCATAGATAGGAGTGTACGTGGTAATCTCGATTTCTTGTTTGCCCAGATGAATTTTTGGAATTGACTGTGTACCTTTCTAAAATATGATGTGGGGATCGCGATTGGGAGTGCTTGTAATAAATAAAGGTATTTGGGTAAGATGCACATCTTGATAAGATTGCATCTCCCGAACCAGGAGTGTAGGCCTTTACCCCAAGACGTCAGTATGTTTCCTATTTTAGCTAGTAAGGGTGGGAAATTCAGTTTAAAGGCGTGATTAAAATTTGCTGGGACCAGAGTACCCAGATATGTCAGAGCTGTGGATGTCCATTTAAAGTTAAAACTAGAGCACAGAGTTTGCTGAGTAGGTCGTGATAATTCTATACCCATGGCCTCTGATTTATTGTAGTTAATTTTAAGATTGGAGATATTTCCAAATTCTTCAAATTCCCTAAGAAGATTTGGAAGAGAGATTACTGGATTTGATAGGGAGAACATCAGGTCGTCCGCATATGCAGAGACCTTAGATTGGGTCCCTCCAACCTTTAGGCCTTGGATGTCTGGGTTATTTCTAATTTTACTGAAGAACGGTTCCAACGTGAGGGCAAACAGTAGGGGGGACAGTGGGCAACCCTGTCTCGTCCCGTTTTTAATTTGGAAGGGGTCCGATAAAATTCCGTTCACTTTGACTTGAGCTGTGGGGGTATTGTATATTTGGGTGATCCATCCCAACATCTTCTCTCCCAGTCCTATGTGTCTAAGGACTGTAAACATATACTCCCAGTTAACCCTATCGAATGCTTTTTCGGCGTCCGTGTTTAGGAAAACTGAGGGCTCATGGGTCTGGTTGGCTATGTGTATCAGGTTTAGTACTTTGATTGTACTGTCTCTAGCATCCCTGGTGGGGATGAAGCCCACCTGGTCTAAATGAATTAAAGATTGCATGTGATGGGTTAGACGGGACGCAAGGATCTTAGTGAATAGTTTGAGGTCTGTATTTAACAAGGGTCTATAACTACTACATATTAGAGGGTCTTTGCCCTCTTTTGGCATGACTGTTATGTGTGCTCGTGTGGTATCATTTGAGAATGCAGTTTGGGGTCCTATTGCATTAAAAAAGGATATCATGTGAGTGTTAAGGGAGGGAAATAGCGTTTTATAATATGGGAGGGTAAGGCCATCTGGTCCAGGGGCTTTATCAGGTTTGGCAGATTTGAGTGCTAATGTCAATTCTTCTTGCGTGATTGGGGAATCTAAATCCGCTATATCTTCTGGTGTCAGTGTGGGAATCTGGCTGGAGGACAAGTATGCCTCCATCCTCGATTGTGCCCTTGGTGTGGACGGTAGGCTATAGAGAGTTTCGTAATATTCCTTAAAGGCATTAGCTATCTGACGTGGTAAGCTGACTTTCTTATCAGTTGCCGTTTTGATATGGGGGATGTATGTTTTCGTTTTAAGATCTCTAACTGCTCTGGCTAGTATTCGTCCACATTTGTCTCCCGACTCATACGTAGTGAGGCGACATCTTTGTAACGCTGCCTTTGCCCTATACCCAAGTAGGTCATTTATTTGACTGCGGGTGGAGTTTAGTTCGGCTTCTACTAGGGGGTCTGGTGAGTTTTTGTGTTGCGACTCAATGATGTGAAGTTTGTTAAGAAGTATCTCTAGTTGTTTCCCATTCTCTCTTTTTATCCGTGCGCCGTGTTTTATGAATATCCCCCTGATAACCACCTTATGGGCCTCCCATATCGAGCCTGGGGTGCAGTCAGCTGTCGTGTTTGTGCGGAAATAACTCGTCAGTTCTCTATTCACTTCTTCTAGGACCTCCGGTCTCTGCAGGAGGCTCTCATTGAGGCGCCAGAAGGGAGTCCTATGTGTAGAGACGTCCGATATTGCGTAGGACAACATTATCGGAGCATGGTCTGACCATGTCCTTAGGCCTATAGTCGATTCCCTAACTGCATGTAGTTGGCTATGGGGAATTAGGAAGAAGTCTATTCTTGAGTGTATTTTGTGGGGGGGTGAGTAGAACGTGTAGTCCCTTTCACCCGGGTGTTGGAGGCGCCACACGTCGATGAGCTGGTGCTCATGTAGGGTTTTGGTAATGTGTTTACGGGCTTTAATCGATATGGAAGACGATCCTGAGGAAGTATCTACGTTAGGAGCTAAAGGTGTGTTGAAGTCTCCCCCTAGTATCAGTTGGCCCTCGCAAAATTTGGTCAGTTTAGAAATGGTGTGTTGTATAAAAATGTCCTGATTTTCATTTGGGGCATATATAGTCGCCAGCGTCAGGAGCTTATCTCCAATAAGACCCTTAATAAATGTGTATCTGCCCTCCCTATCCACCATAGAGGCCTTAAGGGTCCAATGTATTTTACTTGACAGGAGAATGGAGGTCCCTCTAGATTTAGTCTTGTTAGTAGAATGATAGGTCAGTGGGAAAGATCTATTTTTAAGGACTGGCAATTTGTTCTCTTTAAAATGAGTTTCCTGGATGAAGGCCACGTCGGCTTTGGCTCTTCTTAACTCGTTCATAAGAATACGTCGCTTCTCCGGTGTGTTAAGGCCTTTTGCGTTTACCGAAAATACTTTCAGGCTGTCCATCCTCAACCAGAGCACTAGATGGGGAGGAAGAGGGAAAAGAAAAAAAAAAAAAAAAAAAAAAAAAGGGGGGGGGGTAGGTAAGTAGGGTAACTCTACTGCAAGCTATTAGCTTGCTTTTACACGTCTCTACGAACCTCAGTCGAGAGACGTGCTGGCCTATGTGGGGGAGTGACTGGGGAAGGCGAAAGAGGGGTGCTCCCAACCCATCCAGACCAACCCGGGCCCTAGGAGATACATAAGTAGTCCCCATGTTCTTCATATGGGTTAGTTTAGTAAGTTGGAGCCTATATGTCTCGGGTAGGTTTAGATCATTTAGAGACAGCGTGACAAGGATCTCAGGTTGCATATGCGTTTCGATGGCATGCATCTAAGCGAAAGAACTCTCAGGGTTTCATACAGGCCTACTCAAAGGTGTGGAACATTGTAATTGTCAAAAAACCCGGCCTAGCGCCTCTAGTCATCAAATTTGAGTATCTGTCAAAGTAAATTCCAGCTCTTCAGCTTGTACTAGTTATCTGGAAATCTAAATAGGTATTGTATGCTCAGTTTATGTCAGTTTAATCTGACATTTACTCTAGAGTTATTATTTAAACTGGTCAGCTGACCTGGCATGGTTAAGCCTGTGCTCTAATATTCAGAAAAACATCATGTATTCTCATCATCTTATATATCTATGCAGCCTGTGGTAAAGAGATATCTAGAGCATTGCATCAATTATCTGTGCCTTTAGCTGTAATAGAACATAAACAAAGAAAAAAAAAAAAAAATAGAAACCAGTAACTAAACCCCTGTAGTAGGAAAAACAAAAACCCTTCCCCGGATATCTCAGTGGACTAGGAGAGTGGGGGGGGGGGGGCTTCATCATCTCCCCCGGCAACCCGGGTGGTAAAAAACTACCAACTTTAACATATGTAAACCTTGCGTTCACCCCTTCAACCCCCTCCCTCAGAGTCCCCCAGGGGGTAAATCCCCCAAATCTTCTAGGCTCATCCGCCTCTTGCACGGAGGGAGGACGAGAGCTCGGTGGTAGACAGTTATATATGTGGCAGATCCAGTCCCTATACATCTCAAACTCTCTCCTCCCAAAGAGGAGGGGTGAAATCATCCTTGCTGCTTTGTTAAAGTGTTCCTGGTAGGGGACAGGCAGTCTTTTGGATCAATCATGGGGCATACTTTGGTCTCGATCAGGGGGTATCTCAACTGGCAGGGGAAAAACAATAAAACTGAGCGTCCTGCCTCAGGGGAGAACAGTGACTCCTCATGACTCACGTGTCCCATCTGGTGTTGGTGGACGGGATCTCCGGCGCTGCCTCTGCGGCCTCGGCTGAGGGTTTGTCTGCGATGAGTGTGGGCCTGGTCGTCCCCCAGTTTGGGGAAGGAATCTCAGCCAGTTCGGTATCCGGATGGGGGTTGTCTCCAGAAATATAGAGAGGGCTGGTAAGTCTCTCTGGGATCGTAGCTGAAATGATCTCTGTCCTTTCTTGAAAAGCACTGAGAGTGGGTATCCCCAGCGGTAGGTGGCTCCTTGTCTGTGGGCTATCTCCAACACTGGACGCAGCATAGCTCTCCTCTGTAGGGTGGCTCGGGAGACGTCAGGTAGAATTTTAACCACCGCTCCATCAAAGTCTACATCTCCCGCTTCCCATGCTCTGCGGATGATTATTTCTTTGTGGGAATAATGATGAAGGCGGCAGATAACATCTCTCAGTCTGTTAGGGTCTTGCGATTTTGGACCCAGCGCTCGATGGATGCGGTCAAACTCCATATTCTGAGGGAGCGAATCACCTGGAAGCTTGCGGAATATAGCGATCGCGGTGGCGGCTAGATCTTCAGGTCCCGTCGCTTCTGGGAGGCCGCGCAGACGAAGGTTGTTGCGTCTGCTGCGGTCCTCCATTTCTTCCTGGTGCAGTTGGAGCATTGTAGCAGCGTCCACATGAGCTTCTTGGAGGTGTTCTAATTCTGAGACCCGTTTTTCCAGGGATGTCACTGAGGTCTCCCCCGCCGTCAATCTAGTGGATAGTGTGTTCAGCTCTCCCTTCACTTCCTGCATGTCTTTGCGGTGCTGTGTCTCCAGGCGTTCAATGAGGGATTCTATGTCCATCTTAGTGGGGAGGGCTTTAAGCAGTGCCCATAGCTCCGCTTCTCCTCCAATGCCCCTAGAATTCAACAGGGGGGTCCCCGATCCGGACTGCAAAGCCACCGGAACATCTGAGTAGGAGTCCGAGTCCAGTGAGGCAGCCGGCGATGCCGATCTGTTCCCTTGCATCCCGCTCGTCTCTCCACGCGGTTCCGCCATCTTGGGGTCTGGGGTGGGAGTCTGGGGTTGAGTAAGAAAGTGGTCTATAGTTCCCCCAGAGTCCCTCTGTCTGGCTGATCTACCTCTCCCCTTTGTCCTCCTTCTCCTCGAGTACATGCCTTGCACTCCGGGTAGGTTTCAGAGCATAGTAGGCTCGGGAAGCCTGGATGAAGCCGGGAGCTCAGAAGCACAGCGTCCTCACCTCGCCATGTCCAGGCCACGCCCTCTGCTTTATGATTTACTGCTGTTCAGAGGTTTTAAGCAAATGGCGGCCTCCAGCAAGAAGAAACAGGAGCAATGCTGGAGGCAATTTACAGCACACACAAATTTTTGTAGCATAATTATTAATGTGGAATGTATGTTCCTTGCTAAAGAACATTATTTTGTATCAAGTTGTTATGGGTAACGTTCCACTTTAACTGTTTCCTGAAATGCCATGAATGATAACATCATGCCATTAATGATAACTGTCACAGTTGCTTGTGCTGTCAACTGAACTGTCAAGCCATCGAATGTGCAACACCATGCCAACTGCAGATCAAACAGAGGCTAAGATGGCAGCTTTCTATGCTGTAAAGCAGTGTTTCTCAACTCCAGTCCTCAAGGCGCCGCAACAGGTCATGTTTTCAGGCTTTCTATTATGTTGCACAGGTGATTTGATCAGTTTCACTGCCTTTAGTAGTTACCACAGCCGTTTCATCTGAGGAAACTCCTGAAAACATGACCTGTTGGGGCGCCTTGAGGACTGGAGTTGAGAAACACTGCTGTAAAGGATAGAAAGATGTAGTTCTGACTTCATTTTTTTTTTTTATTTCTTTTAATGCAGAGAGGATTTTAATCATCATGAAGGGCTTAAATATCATGCAGTTGAGATTTAATTTAGAAACTGAATGACTAAAAGAGTTGATCCTCCTGAGCATTTGCACATCATCAAGGGGCCAAGAACCAGGAAGAGGTAGCTTTCCTTTATCTATATGTTTGCTTGAGTGCTAGGAGGACACTACAAGCCAGTGCACCGACTGCTCACCACCTCGGGAATTACTACAGGTGTTTTCCTCTACATTCACCTTTATTAAAGGGACCCTTATGTCCCCAAAAGTTTCTGATGTGGGACTTTGCTAAAAAAAACTTTACTGGATGTCAACTTGGTGTGCTGGCTTTTAGCTCCAGTGGGGACACAGACTACAACGAAAATTTTTTCAATGAAATTGAAAATTTTAGATCTTCTGTAAAAATTATTATTACAATCTGTGTCTGTATCTCATTAACAACTGATCCTCTCATTTCTTGCTGACTGGCTGACCATTTACGGGATTCGCCCATTCATACTGCAATCTGCCTTGTGGCTCTCTTTTAAACTTTGGACGGGGCCATGAGATAAGAGAAGAGTCATTGGGATTAGTCATTGCTGATAGGCCAGACACTTCTGAGCATAAATTGCAGGTTGATCTACAGAGCCTATAAATAAAAGGCTTTTTTTTTCAACAGGCTGTAAATAGACTAAAGGGGTTGTTAAGGCAGTGCTCACAATCACTGCCAACCCCTCTTCTAGGATACCATGTAGTATATAGTGTATGCAGTTTTTTTTTAATTCATCTTCTAAATACCTTATTTATCCTTGCTGATCAGCAGTCACGTGACTGCCCGTCGACTCTCTTCCTCCGATGTATGTACTGTACTACGGAGGGAGGGGCCAGGATCTCCCTCTGACGTCTGTCGGGCGGTCATGTGACCTCCTTCTGTAGTACATACATCGGTGGAGGAGACCGACAGGTGGTCATGTGACCGCTGATCAGCAAGGATAAATAAGGTATTTGGAAGATGAGTTTTAAAAAACGGCATACACCATATACTACATGTTATCCTAGCAGAGGGGCTGACAGTGATTGTGAGCAGTAATGTTTGCAGTGCTCAGAACGGTGATAGAAGGGGAGGGGTGGCTTACACACAGGAGCTGACAGGCAGGGAGGAGAGGAGGACAGGAGAGCTGCATGGAGGCATGTAAACTGACAACGGTGTCAGGGCTCAGCAACCATGATAAACCGTGGTCAGTTTGCAGGATCAGACAGGTATTTTAGATGATAGAAACGGCCAAATTACACACCACAAGCACCGTGCTGTTACTCATGCTTTAAAGGAACAGGATCTTCTTCTTTTTTTTTTTTTTTTAGGGTAACAAACGCTTTAAGATAGATATGTGAAAAAGTACCTAGCGCTCCACCTGCTGGCTCCAAAGGAGAAAGCCAGATTTTATTTTTTTATCTAATTAAACAAATGAAAATGTATTTACATTTTATTTTTATCCTTGACCATAATAAAGGAAGAAATTATGTTTAAGTCCACTACACATTCATATTTACATTCACAATAAGGTAGTGTGCCTGCTATATATTGTTTGTTTTAGCTGTTATAAACCTTCTATAGGTTTAGTTTAAAAGTAGGTTCATATTGGGTATTACTATTATGAAGAGTTAAGATAAGTTTTACAAGCACACAAGTTGAAAAACTAGTGGCGTTATGTTTACTTATTAGCAATAATTGACCGCACTGTACCAGTAGTTACTGGCTATATATTGCTATGTCGCTTTTGGCAATATCTCCTTGGAATGTTCTAATACACATTAGCACATGCCATTTTAGTTTGGCTCAGCGACTATTCCCTGGCTGCAGGTGGAAAAATCTCTCATCTTCCATCTGTTCACCACTCAGAAAGAGGCAAATGGACAGGGCTAGACTGGGATTCCTGCCATTTTTTTAAGTCTTTTCTAAGAAACACATAATTTAGCCACATGCGGGAGGTAATTAGTCTGTTTTCTTTAAGGAATCAATATTTTCTTTATCATAGATTGCTATTAGGTATAACAATTCAAGTTTAGAAAATATATAGGCAGCTCTGAATATAGTCCCCAAATTACTGCCTCCACTATATATAGGTGAAATGGAGTACCCTTTTCATTTAAAATAGAGTACTGAAGAAGAATGGAATGTTTGCCCATGGTAACCACTCTAATGCCCTGTAAACACGATAGGATTTTCTGACAACAAATGTTGGATTTGAGCTTGTTGTCGGAAAGGCCGACCGTGTGTATGCTCCATAGAACATTTTTTGGCGGAATTTCCGCCAACAAATGTTTGAGAGCAGGTTCACAAATTTGCTGACAACAAAACTTGTTGTCGGAAATTCCGAGCGTGTGTACACAATTCCGACGCACAAAAGTCCACGCATGCTCGGAATCAAGCAGAAGAGCCGCACTGGCTATTGAACTTCATTTTTCTCGGCTTGTTGGACGTGTTGTACGTCACCGAGTTCTTGACGTTCGGAATTTCCGACAGCATTTGTGTGACCGTGTCTATGCAAGACAAGTTTGAGCCAACATCATCCGGAAAAAAATCCACGGTTTTGCTGTTGGAAAATCCCATAGTGTGTACAGGACATAATTCTTTACTTAATTTGAAAGATGAAGCTTGATTTGTTGCTTTGGACAACTGCTGCACTTTTGTTCTGGTTTCTCTGTTTAGGGGTTTGTAAACCAAGCCCAGTAACATCTTACTTGCCAAGATGTACTCCATACCAATTAATTGTTCTGAATATGGGTGAATTAAAGACAGTCCCAAATTTCTACTCTTATATTTTATGCAAATTAAAGCTGTATCTGTGCGCTGTGTCTATCCTCCTCCTTTTTAAGCCTGTCAAAACTTGCCAATCATGTCATCCCTAAGGCGCCATTCACCCCTGAGCGTTTTGTAGATTAAAGCTCAGAGCTCCAAAATGGTCAGCATCCAAAATCCCATGATTTTCAGTTGTGTTCACACCTGAGCGTAGCATCACTTAAATCTTGAAGCTTGTAGTTTGAAAAAGTACATAATCTTCTTTTGAGCTTCCAGCCAGGTTTTAAGCCAGGTTTTAAGCATTTTTGTTGAAAAATCATACAAAATCACACATATTGTGGGTTTTTATCCTAGCAACTATCTTTCCATTGGCTTCAAATAATTTAAATAAACACTTGAGCCTCGGAAGCAAAAAAGCCTGTACAAGTGCTAAAAAGAAAGCCGACAAGATGACCAAAGCTGCTCAGATCAAGGCTAAATGTTAAATAGTATTGATCAAATCAGTGCTAGATTGGGCTGAATGCCAAAGGGGCAATTTTTCACTGGGCCAAAATCCTAAGTCAGTATTTGGGACCCTATATTGGTGGTATACAGGTGTCAAAAAACATTACTATTGCCCAATGTAGTAAAATGCCCTTCCTTGCAGAATGCTCAGGGAGAAGCTGCCCAGCTGCTTGTTCACCTCCATTTCAATACACTCCAAGTTGTAAAAGTGACATCACAGGTCTTGTGACGGCACTACAGGGAATTCATAGTAACATATTGCTATGAGTTTTGGTTAAAAGACCTCAGCCAAATAGGAAGATCAGTGTTAGGGATTGATCATGGGCTGGCTCTATGTCAGTTGCCTCGTTTTCAGCCCAGATGACATTGCATAGTGCCCAGGATCATTTTACTAGCATAAGTCCAGAATTTCAGTTTTTTACAAGAATTCAGGTGGTTACCTATTAATATTGAACAGCAGCAACTGTATAATAGGTAAGCGTTCTGTGTTTTATATTATAGGGCCACTTTAAACCATTACTTCATCCCAGGGGTAGTGTCACCTCTCAATCCAGACAGGTAAACATGGGCTCTCCAAGGTTCGGAGACTAAAGAACATTCTGGTCTTTAGCAGGAGCTTTGTAATGAAATATTCGGCTTACTGTTTGAAGCTCCTAGTTTGTAATCCTCAATTTTGTCCATCTGGTGACAATGTGCGGATAAGAAACAGAAAAGAAACACCACATCAGCAGGTAGAAGTGATGTTCATGAAAAAACAATGGCTTGAACAGACACCACCCTGGCAGAGTTCTATAATAGGGCATATATTGAGTTTGGTGATGTCTCACTGACCCCCCCCCAACGCAGGTGGCCAGACACTATAGCTAGCTTCTGTGTTCTTCACCTATAGCAGCCTCCTTTCCCATAAGGCAAGCAGGCCTACCGATACTCGGTTGCCCCCCAGGATGTATACACAATGTTATAATGCCTGGCCAACACACCGGGGCAGGTCTGAACTGAGCCAAGCGAACAGGTACTTGCGGTTGTCAGACAGTCAGAGTAGTTCAAAGACAGCGAGGTACAAGGCAGGCAAGGTTCAGAGAATAGTCGATATCCGATCTGAGGTCATAAACAGGGTAATCAAACAGCAGAGCAAGACAGACAGACAGAGAGCTTAAGCACGTATTACACATGCTATCACAAGCATTAAACTGCAGGCTTGGCTGGCTTAAATCATGTTTGGTCTCCACCCAGAGATTGGCTTCATCAATCACCTTGCAGTTGGACAGACAGACAGGGAGAATACATTAAAAAAAGATGCTTCAACCAGTAGCTATGATGGAGCAGGAGCACTACACGCTCCTGACAAGTGATCAACTATCTGATCAGGTAATTGCTGATGTCAAAGAACGCAAAAAAAGGAGACAAACATAATCGACAAGACAGGCCAAGTTCAGAAGCACAAGCACAGCAAATGGTCATCATCAACCATCTCAAAGTAGGACAAATAGAAACCTCCTGTTAAAGTCATCTGAATACTCTTTGCATTAATTTAAAGCTGTACTCCTATCAGGGAACAATCCCCCAAACTATACTTTACTCCTACCCTTTATAGCTAATCTGTACAGTATTTGAAATAACTAAATGGCCCAAATGTTTAGGTAAATACATGGCCACTCGATGTGCTGGGTCTCAAGTCTTTTCTCTTTTGTGTTATATAGTGGGAGGACCATTCTCAGAGTTAATAGGGGGATTAGAGGTCTTTTTTTATTTAATTGTTAAAGGATTGGTGTATGGGAGAGATGGAGGGGTTAATTTCTCTGGAGATGAGTTTGAATCTGTCTTCTGCAACATGCTTCAAGACCTAATAATGGACACTTAATGGCATAGCTGTGCACCTTCAGGAAGTACACCTTGGTCTTTCCTCTTTAGAGTTGGGCCTAGAAGGGGAGGATCCTCCTCCATTCTGAGCCCCCCATGGGCACTCTTGCACCATTGGGCCCCTTTGCAGTAGCTCTGCATTTACCACCAGCATGTTCACCATGGTTATAATAATAATAACAACGGCAGTGTTAACAGAGCGGTGTTTTATAATTAGTTGCCATTTTAAAACTACCTAGAGACTACAATCCTGGGAGCTAAACTTATTTTAACATCTGGAAGGATAAAATGATGAAAGCAACCAGAAAGACAGTCTTTTAATTTGATTGGGGTCACAGATGGATGTAATCAAATGCACTGCTGTGAAGAGACATACAGTTGTGCCATAACTCAGCAAGATTTAATACGCTTTATACCTAAATATAAAATCATAAATGCAGAAATCCAAGCTAAATTGTGAATAATTAGTCGCCCCCCCCCCCACACACACCTTTCAATTCATTTTTTTAACTGAATTTTAATTCTGCTTAAGCTAAAGTAATTATGTATTATGGTCATAGCGTGATATGCAACAGAGTTTAGTGCCATTGTTGGCTAATTATCTATGGCAAATCTTTATGAAATAAATCATTATCATGACTGCCACTAATTATTTATCTAAAACAAAAATGTATTATAAATCTGCAACCAGATAGAGCATGCATTAACCCTTAGCTAGCCATTATGCCAAATTTATTAAAAACTAACATTCGCTTTGTTTTTATGTTTCCTGGAGACTACTTTGGTAGGATCCTCCCACAAGGCCATTCTATCAGAGCTGGGCTCAGCCCTTTCTTCTCTGAGCTGGCCACTCAGCTGTCGGCTAATTGCCAGCTCCTATCTCTCCACAGTGACTCACCTGTTGATGATATCATGCTCGTCAGTCCTGCCTACTTAAGCCGTCCAGTCCAGATGATCTCTGCCTTCGCCTTGGTCACATCTCTAGAGATGCTCTCTTGTGTTCCTGTTAAAGACTTGGCTTGGCTGACATTCCTTCTGGCTCCAGATCCTGCTTGCTGTTCTACTACGCTGTTCTCTGGCTCCCTGACGTCTTGTCTTGTCTGACTATCCGTTCCGGTTCCTGAACTCTGGCTATGTTTTGACTACGTTTACTCTGTTTACCTTTTTTTATTATTATTAAACAAGTGTGATTTAACTGTACTTCTGTCTCAGTCTGGTTCATGGTTTCTGACACATTCTTGTGTGTGCTCTGTTGTGTTCTATAATAATGTGACAGGGTCTCTTTAATGCTAAAATTGTATCTACTTATATTTTGACTTCCTTGATTCCTTTCTTCCCTTCATGAACACGCTAATGACATTTTTGAATAAAAGCTTTCTGTTTTGATGACATACCTTATTTAAGACCCATTGATGTCATCACTGAATCTCTGTGGTTCCCTATGCAATGCAGGCAGATGGGCTGCACACAGGTAATGTCTACATGTGATGCTTAGCCTCCACGATTGACAGAATCTAATAAATTAAAGAGATAACCCAGGAAATGAGGTGGCTCTGACTCGCTGCAACTTTTAATGAATATTGTAAGAAGCTCACAGTGTGCAGTGAAATCAGAGTAAGCAATTTCATTACAGGAGAGAAGCTTGTAAAACTGAAAGACTAAAAAGGAAAGGCAGATTGCAAGTGGAAGCAAATGCCCATGCATAGTTTTTACCTATAGACAGTGGCGTTGCTAGGGGGTGGCTTTTGGGGCTATAGCCCCGAATCTGGGGCCCATAGCCCCGAGTCTCTGAAGGGGTCCCCAATGGGAGGGGAGGCTCTCTGGGAACCCTGATGTAAGTGGGGGGGCTCTCTGGGAACTCTGATGTAAGTGGGGGGCTCTCTGGGAACTCTGATGTAAGTGGGGGGCTCTCTGGGGACCCTGATGTAAGGGGGAACTCTCTGGGGACCCTGATGTAAGGGGGAGCTCTCTGGGGATATATATACACACACGCACACACATATTTTATATATATATATATATATATATGTGTATGCCCGCCCAAGCGTATGACTTTCTTTACTACGCTGCTATGGGCTCTAGCCCCAGATCTTTTGTAGACCTAGCAACGCCCCTACCTATAGGTAAGCCTATAATAAGGCTTGCCTATAGGTACTGTAAATATCTCCTAAATGGGAACTTTAGATGCAGCTGGCGATGTCACCGGCACATGTGCTCTGAAGGAACAGCATACCCGTGTCGTTCCTTCACAGTCCTATGCCGTAAATGGTGGCTGCCGCATGCATGCACGGTATCCGCAAACCCAGAAGGAAGACTGGGTGAAGATGAAAGCACCACTAAAGGGCTTTGTTCTAAGGTAAATTTCACATAATGTGCTAGTATACAATGTAATTGTGGTAAAGCGTCACTTTGTACAGAATACTCAATCAGGTGCAAGGAAAAGAAATAACATTTTTGCTTGCACATGATTGGATGATGGAAATCAGCAGAGCTTTATCACATTTACAAAGCTCTGTGGAAAATGAGTGCAATTGCATTTGCAAAGTTCACAGTCTGTTTGCCTTTAGTAAATCCATCCCATAGTTACATTGGTCAAGCTTTGACCAATGTAATTATGTATATACCATACTGTACCTGGCTGATGCCCATGGAAGCTGGAAATCACTGAAGTAGACACCACATCACTTATTCTAGTAAACAACGTCTTCTTCTTGTCCACTTGCTGGAAATCCAGAGGCACAATTAACATTTCTATGTGTCCTGTATAACATCGTAAATTTGTACTTTTTGAGATCAGGCCCACTTTAACTGCTTCAGCTCCGGAAGATTTTACCCCCTTCATGACCAGGCCACTTTTTGCTAATTAGCTCTGCGCTACTTTAACTGGAAATTGTGCAGTCATGCAACGCTGTACCCAAACAAAATTTATATCTTTTTTTTTCACACAAATAGAGCTTTGTTTTGGTGGTATTTGATCACCACTGGGGTTTTTTATTTTTTTATTATATAAAGAAAAAAGACCAAAAATTTTGAAAAAAATACCCAATATTTTTTTACTTGCTACAAAACATCCAATAAAAAAAATAAAACTTATACCAAAATGTATTCTTCTACATGTCTTTGGTAAAAAAAAAAAAAAAAAAAAAAAGCCCAATAATTGTATATTGATTGGTTTGTGTAAAAGTTATAGCATCTACAAACTATGGTATATATACTGGAATTTTTAGGGTTTTTTTGTACTAATAATGGCGGTGATCAGCGACTTATAGTGGGACTGTGATAGTGTGGAGGAAAATCTGACACTAACTGACACTGGGTGAGAATTGACTAACTAACATTGACATCACCAGTGACACTAATACAGTGACCAGTAATGATATTATACACTGTCACTGTACTAACGACTGGCTGGGAAGGGGTTAACGTGTCAGGGTAATCAAGGTGTTAAATCTGTGCCTAACAAGTGTTAGTATGTGTACTGCTTTTTACTAAAAAGATCTTTGTTCCGCAGATCTACAGGTGAAGATAAGATAGTACTCTATGCGGATGTTTCTGGGAGATACGGGTCCATCCATGTCTGCAGTTATGTTCTTAAAAAATGATATGGATTTTTCTCAGGATTTAATATTAATCGGGACAAAACTGTAATAATGCTTGTGGATCAGGAGTGTATGGGACATCTGCGCCAGACTCAGCGGATGACCCTGGTTACATCATTTAAATACTTGGGAGTGGTAATTACACCGAATGTTATAGATTATGTTAAATTTAGACAACTGAGTAAAACATGGAGTAAACTCCCATTATCTATGGTTGGGAGGGCAAACTATACAAAATATAATAGCATTCCAATTCAAAAATTACAATTAGTTCAATTAATAGTAGCACAACATTTCTATAAAAAAAAAAAAAAGGTTCCCTACTTTCCATTTGATTCACAGAGTATGGGAAGCAGGACGAAATATTACTCAACATAAGGGATATACGAAGCAGATACCCATATGGGATAATTACTGCCACTATGAATTAAAGAAACTCTCGGAATATTTTGACTGGAAAGAGGCGGGTATAATATTTCTGTATCAGATATATGAAGGGGACGTTTTATCTCCTTTTAATATACTGAAAGACCGGTATCAGCTAACAAACAAAAACATTTATCAATACCTCCAAATACGTCATACATTCAAATCCAAAGCTCAAAAAGTCAACTAAAGTATGAACATTCTAAAATATTAACAAAGGCAACCTCAGCTGCCTGTAAAAAAAGAGGATTAATAGGAGATCTTTATGCTAACTTACAAATAATGGAGAACGCTCAAAAACACAAAAATATTTTTGTTCGGTGGCAGAAGATATAGAGGGTTTCGATGAGGAGGACTGGACACGTGCCCTTGAAACACTGCCTAAGACATCCCTCTCACCGTCTCAAAGGCTATCTCAGCTTTTTATCATACATAGGGCTCATTACACTCCACAAAAACTTTATGCATGGGGAAAATTTATAACACCATTATGCCCGCGATGCTCTCTATTGAATGGCTCCCTTATCCATATGCTCTGGCGATGTCCAAAACGTCATCGTTATTGGGAAAAAGTATTTATAACCTTAAACTTAGTATGCTCAACTGAGATAATAAGGATGTCCAAACTGGCATTATTGGTTATAATACCTGATGGAGCATTACCAGCAAAGATGCATACTATGTGGATAAGATCCCTATATTTAGCAGGTAAAGTTATTCTACAAAAATGGACATCCATGGACTCTCCAACCCATAAACAATGGCTTGAGAAACTAAATTATATACTTAAAAGAGAAAAATTAGCATATAGACATAGAGGCACACCCCAAAGATTTGATAAAATATGGTCACATTGGATAGAACCTAGTAATTAATAATATGATGGTTTGTCTAGTAGAGAGGAGTGAAGCTAGAGGAGATGGACGAGAGTAGGGAGTAAGGGTAGAAGGGTGAGGAATAGAGGGCGTAAAAAAAAGATAACCTGTTGCTGCTTGGAGGAAAAGGCTATAATTTGATGACTGACACTGGGGGAATTCAGGCTGATGTGCAGAATGTATTTATAATTTTAGTATGCTTTATTCTTTATATGTTAAGTCAGTCCGAGAGGTACAAGGTTTGCTTAGTTTATGTCTTTGTTTTTTGTTTATTTATTTATTTATTTTTTCTATTTCCCTACATGATATGGACTAATCTGTTATATTTGTTTATATGTTTTGCAACAAAAAATAAAAAATAATTTGATTTAAAAAAAAAAAAAAAAAAAAGATCTTTGTTCATTTTTCCTGCTTTGCAGGGAAAAGAAACAAAGAGAGATTGTTCCCTCTGTACAGAGCCCTGTATTGCTTGTCAACACATGGCTCTGGGCTGTGATTGGACACAGCCGATCAGCAGGTCCAAGCCATGAATCACTGGCTGGGAAAAGCTGACAAACTCCCGCTGTGTCTAATCACCATGAGAGTTGGCAGGGGGGCACACGCGCTGCACCCGGAAAAGGCCTGCGATGCACAAGTACAGAACCAATCTCCCAGTGCTGAAAACAGAGGTAGTAAGGAAGGGAGCCCAAAGGGTTACAGTATTTTCCAAACTAAGCTGTGAAAATCTAGGTATTTCTGTTTTCTTAGTTAACGTGCACATATGCCTACTTCTATTTACACACAGCGATCAGACATGTGCAATTCGTTTTTCGAAATTCAGATGAAATTTTCGTTATTCAGAGATTCGGATAAATCCAAATGTCTGAATCACAACAGTAACAAATTTCAACAAATCCAAAAGTTATTATAACTAAACAAAATAACATAATGAAATAATAAATTATCCGAATTCAAAAATAAATTTGAATTAGAACATGAATTCAAATTCTGCTTTATAGAATAGAATAGAAAAAATAGAATAGCATAGAAAGAAATAGAATAGAATAGAAATCAAAGAAATAGAACAGAACAAATATAGCCATCTTCCGAAAACCGAATTGATTGGAAAATAACAAATATACAAACTGAATCAGAATATACGAAACAAATCCGAATATATGAAATTAATTTAAATCATTCTAACATAATGAATGTGAAGAAACAAAGCTAGACAACCAGTGCAGAGGATTCAAAAAGGATCCTGGTGTACACCCTGTGCATACAAAGAAGGATTCCACCATCAAAGAAACCGGATAAGATGTTGCCAACATTCCAAAACAAAAGAAGATCCCCCTTGGGAACAGGATTTTAGAGGCAACAAGCACACCAAAGATATAAAAGTATGTATAAATTGTATTACAGAGAAAATGTTAGACACAACATTTTGCATTTTGTCTGAGCAAAACTGAGTATAGAATACATATACAGATACTTCTTACACTCCAAATGACTGACGCGTTTCTGGCTATAAAATGCATTTTTTCAGGGATAATAACCAGGAGAGCTATATTCATATAATAACTCATATAGTATATAGCATGATCTTGCACTTAAAGGTAAAAAACCTTAGAAGGTCAGTTGCAAAAGGGAGAGCCGGGCGTGGGAAGATGGAGAACAGTCACCCAAGAGTTCAAGATTGCCCCTACGGAGTTCTACCTCAATTGAGGGCCACAGATATGAGGCACTAGAAGCATAACGTCTGCTGTATAATATTAAAGCTGTAATTCGTGTGGCCAAGTCCAAGGCCCAGAAGGGCCACTGTAGGACCTCTAGAAATTCCCTTTTGAAGGGCTTTCCCCTAATGTTTCTAGGGTTGCAGTCTATGCAGTGCCTCGTCCTGTCATGGCTCAGGTGTACACCCTGTGCATACAACTCTAACAGCAAAATGCTGTATGCAGTCCTAAAGTGGGTAACTCTGGTGGTGGTGAAAGTACCTGGTGCCTAGTAGGTAACCTTGGCTGGCTTTCGGTTGGGCCTGTCTTTAGGTGGTGCTCTGTCCTTTTGGGAGTGTTAATAAGTCACAAAGGATAATCTACTCAGTAGCAACAGTCTCTGTTTTGGCTAACCATGTGTGCCCGGCGGTTACAGCATGTAGTATATCTCACCACTTCCTAGCAGGTGGCTCATCTGGTCTCAAGGGCTTGGTAATCAGCAGCTCCCAGCGATCAGATCCCAGATCCTCACACAGACCGCAGTCTCTCAGCTCAGATCCAGAAGATGCATCAATTCTCTCTCAACTCAGTCTCTACAGGCAGCTCTAGCAGATGCAGGTGTAGGTCTGCCCCCTCTCCCTGATGTTTGGGTACAGATACAGAAACAGGTTCTCTTACCTCCTCTTTATTGGCTACATTTAGCTGTGAGGTACCGACCCTGACTGCAGGTCTGTCCCCGTTGCTCTCTTTCAAGGACTGCCCTAATCAAGATATGTTTGTCTGGGAAAACAGTGAAGCGCCTCCTCCAGGTGCAAGGATTTGTGGGAATTGAAGTCCACAGCACATTAGCCTCCATTAACAAATATGGCGCCTTCAAGAACTACACTTCAGAATCCACTTGGTTTATACAGCAGACCATTGGGAGGGACAGCAGGGGGCAGAAGACCACATGCAATTGCACAGCCAGTTTTTTAAGCTGATGGTCAGGAGCAGAAGGCTGTGCTTACAGTATAGAAAAATACTCAGGCATAGAGTTATCAGTGTGGTGATGCTTGCAGGCACAAGGCAGGAATTTGCACAGAGTTTAAAAAAATAGCTGACGGGTTCTGAAATGCGGAGACACCCTCCACACAGCCTGATCTTGCTGGATGGATCACATGAGTATGTGCAACAGATTAAAGCCCAACAAAGAAAAAAAGGTTTGCTTACAGTTTGCTTTCTTTAGAAAGCCAACGCCAAAGCCTTAGCAAAAAAAAATCTGTCTCCTGCCAGAATGCTATGTAGGTGCAGGAGTCTCTCTGCAGAGGTCTGATACACCTCCTGAGTCGAGTAAGACCTAAACATGTGCGGCTCATTTAATTTCAAATTGATACACATTTTTTGTTAGTCAGAAATTTGGATTTATCTGAATTTCCAAATTACAATAATAACGAATTTAAATGAATCCATAATAACAAAGCAAAATTCGAAGAGTTTTCAAATAGAATCTGAATAGTATTCGCATCAAATGTAAGTTTCAGAAGCGAATAAAATAGAAAAGAAAATAAAGTAGTGGAATAGAAAAGAAAATAATAGAATAGAAAAGAGTAGAATAGAAAATGAAAGAATAGAATATAATAGAGTAAAACTGAACAAAATGCAAAAGAAAAAAAAATAGAAAAAAATAGAATAGAAAAAAAAGTATAGAAAAAGGAATAGAACAGAAAATAAAATAAAACAGAATAAAATAATAGAATAAAAAATAATAGAAAATAAAGGAATAGAATAGCATAAAATAATAGAATAGAATAAAATAGAAAGAATATAACCAACTTCTGAAATTCGATTTTCAAATAGAATAAATTCGAATAGAATAGAAAATAAAAGAATAGAATAGAAAAAAAACAATAGAGCGGAATAGAATAGAATATAACCATCTTCCAAAATTAAACTCACGCTAAGGTGAAATCTAAAAATACAAATATATATAAAAATTTACCTTGAATTCACCAAACATAAATAAATACAGTGCTCGCAATAATGCAAAAAGTGACATCAAATATATACCATCGAATATAAAAAACTTAAAATATATGAAAAATTGTGTGAATGTCCCAATTAAAGTGCTCTTGTGCTCCAATTTTCTGATAAGTGCTATAGTGCTCCAAAAACGTACTCCGTGGTGTGACACACACACCCCTCCTGTGTCCCCACTCACCAGATATAATGGACTCCTAGCTTTTCAGTCTAATGCCCCGTACAGACGGTCGGATTTTCCGACAGAAATTGTGTGATAGGACCTTGTTGTCGGAAATTCCGACCGTGTGTAGGCTCCATCACACACTGCCCCATATATAGCCCCGACGTACGTGTTTTACGTCACCGCGTTCAGAACGATCAGATTTTCCGACAACTTTGTGTGACCGTGAGTATGCAAGACAAGTTTGAGCCAACATCCGTCGGAAAAAAAACATGGATTTTGTTGTCGGAATGTGCGATCGTGCGTACGAGGCATAAGTCTGCAGCTACTGGCAAGGGACAGCCCTTTCCACTCAGCCACTCTGACTTTGCATGCTTTTTGTTTTTATGCCCCTGGAATGTATGTAGCTGAATTAAAATCAATGTTCAATTGGGCGTTAACCCCTTTGCACCTGCTTGCGTTGGCACTTTAACCACTTCCATACTGGACCAATTCTGGCATTCCTCTCCTTCATGTAAAAATCATCATTTTATTGATAGAAAATTACTCAGAAACCCCAAACATTATATATATTTTTTAGCAGAGACCCTTGTGAGTAAAATGGCGATCACTGCAATTTGTTATGTCCCACATTATTTTGCACAGCAATTTTTCAAACACAATTTTTTGGGGAAAAAAAACACTTTGAATAAAAAGAAGAACAAAACACAATATTTACCCCATTTTTTTTGTATAATGTGAAAGACGATGTTATGCAGAGTAAATAGATACCTAACATGTCCTACTTTAAAATTGTGCACATTCGTGGAATGGCGCCAGACTTCGGTTAATAAAAATCTCCATAGGCTATGCGTTTAAAATGTTTACAGGCTACCTCTTTAGAGATACAGAGGAGGTCTTGTGCTAGAATTATTGCTTTTGCTCTAATGTTTGCAGTGATACCTCACATTTGTTCTACGAACAGCGTTTACATATGCAAGCGCAACCTACGCATTTGTTCACTTCTGCGTGTGAGCACAAGGGGGCGGTGGAGCTTTAAAAAATGTGTTTATTATTATTTATTACATATACAGTAACTCACAAAAGTGCGCACAGCCTCACATTTTTGTAACCATTTTATTATATCTTTTCATGTGACAACACTGAACAAATGACACTTTGCTACAATCTAAAATAGTGAGTGTACAGCTTGTATAACAGTGTAAATTTGCTGTCCACCCAAAATAACTCAACACACAGCTATTAATGTCTAAACCGTTGGCAACTAAAGTGAGTACTAGACATGTGCAATTCGTTTCGCAACGAATCAAAATTAGGCCGAATTTTGCATCTTTCTGATGCATCCGAATGTCCGAATAAGAAAATAATGAATTTCAACTAATACGAAAGAAATTATAGCGAATTTAACAAATTAATTCGACATGATTCGGTAATTCGTTAAAGATCTAATGAAACAAAAGGTCAACTCAAAGTAAATCTTACAGTCCAATCAGCTGATTAATTTTGTGCTGGAGGTTGGATTACTGGCAAAGTGCATTCCTGAGAACTCAGTAGGAAGGGTGTTGTATTGTATTTGAGCAGAGGAGAAGAGATATTGTCATTGTGTGTGTTAATAGATTCAATAAACAAACGACTTTCCAAACTACGAATCATTATCACGAATCAATATACATACATAAATATTGAATTTCAACTAATATGAAAGAAATTATAGCGGATATAACGAATGAATTTGACATGATTGGAGATTCAGGACGAATATTGACACTCTACGAATAATAACAAATTATCTGAAAACGAATTAGGTCTTGTGATCAGGAGGAAGAGAAGCCGAGAGTTGGGCGAGATTTCCCCCTTCATGTCCAGTCACCATGCTGGGAAGAGTCAGACGTCACCGACCATAGAAGACTCATCAGAGGAGCTAAGAGGGACCATCCGAGAGGACCCTAACCATAGAAGACTCATCAGAGGAGCTTCACATCAACCTCCAGACCAGGACACCATCAGCCAGTGTCTCTTGGATGTATTACACTATGGTCAGTTTATCTCCTTTTTGGGTCACATACTGAGGATATGGATTTCCTGGCTACAGTGGGCGAATAATCTACTTCCTATCACCATTCAATTGAGTCCTAGTGGGGTTTAGAGCCAAATGCGTTTTAAAGCTTGCGAGTTGGTAAGCATACTCTACAGCTACGGTGGTGGGAATATCACCTTTTGTTTTATGTGCACATCAGGGTGTTGGTCACAATTGAATGTCTGCATACGATATATAGCAATACTACACTATGGCCAGTTTTCTTGTTATTTTCTTCTTCCGGTATTAAACTGAGGGAACGGTAACCTGAACCTGGACAGAGTGGATCACTCTCTACCTTAAAGGCCCTGGCTGGGTTTAAGCCATCCGCCCACATTGTTTGCTGTTCTGGTAAGGGCAACTTATTACTATGGTGTTTGGGTTCTTCAGTTGGACTGTTAATCAATTCTGTGTACATTGAAACGTTTTGGTGATCCGGAGTGCTTTCGCTTGAAGAACAATTTGGACTTTTTGATTTGAATTTATTCCAGGATATTTATTTTAGTAACTCATTGAACGTCTAGCGCAGTTTATAATTTAATAAAAATTATAGACCCTTCTTTTATTTGTAAGTGGACAAACTTACAAAATGTGCAGGGGACCAAATAATTATTTTTCCCACTTTAATGCTTGAGAGAGTCTTAAACTGCTAGTAGAGATCAATGCTATTACCCCTTGTCAACATTCCCACCGCAGACTGCTGAGGTCAGAGGGCCACACATCATATACCAAGGGGCCGCATACGACCCTCGGGCCCCAAGTTGGGCACCAGGACCCTATGTGGTTGGTAAGAGGTTAAGTAATTCCTATATAAGAGTTTTAAGCGTGTATTTCGCTGTTTGGCCACAGCTATTTTTTAAACACGTCCATTTGTATATAATGGAATTAGCTTGTTCCGAGGCAGAACTTAAATCTATTTTATAGTCTGAAGCCTATTTTCAAAGATGTTTAACCTAGTTTTTGCACTGCATGGCTCAATAATGAACTCGACTTACACATTGTACAATCAAAAGGAAATTTCTGCTTCAAAGCCCTTGTAATGTGCTATAGGGTGATTGATAGGGTGATATATAGAGGATGAAAGAATGACAATTACAATCAGGTGTACCAAGACTTTCGAACATTCCCTAATTAACAAAGAATGTCACAGGTGTCACCAAACAGGATGTAGTTTGATTCGTTGGTGCTGGCTGAGTGATGTCATTTGTAAAATAAATGGCATGTCCTTCACTGCACAATTCTAATTGTTTCTGCCTAGACTCGCATTGCAGATAATGTGCAATTAAGGACTGTAATATATCGTTTTTTACACTGAACAAATGGTATTTCTGTCATAGAAGTTATGGCTGGACAATAAAGCAAAGAGAGAGCATGGAGAGATCTAAAAGAGAACCTAACTATGTGTAGAGCACCCTCTAAGGAGCTGCAAGTGTAAAGGGATCCCCCACCCTGCATAGTCAGGGACACCGTATTTTCACAGCACACTTGAGTCAAAGAACAGTCCAGTGCTTTGTTTTATGTTTTATTAAGGGGGATTAAACTTGGACAGGGATAGGGATATTATGGGATGCCCAATTGACTTTCAGCAAAGAACTCTTCAGGGACACAACTATTTGCAGCCATGTACACTTCTCCTCTGCCTCCTGCACACAGCTTGATTGCAGAACTACAGCTCCCAAGACCAGCTGGCACACTGTTGGATGATCTGACAAAAAGGCTTATTCAGTTAGGTAGCAAAAGCTCTTTACAGGCAGGGACCGCAGGCCCCTTGTTTGTGAAGCAAAGTCCTAGTGCCCAACTGCCCTACTCCTGTGGTTACTGTTCCCAGCACCACCTCTTCAGGCACTGCCAGTCCACCTGGCTGCAGCTGCCCCTTTCTCTAGCCCTCTTGGCTAAACTCCCACAGTCCCCCCTCAGACTGACTCTGCATCCATCCCAGATTGCTCAATCTCAGTCCTCTCAGACTGCCTCTCAGTTCTCTCCTGACTGTAACACTAACCCACCTGGCTGTCTTCCTACCTGGAGATTTGCCCGGCAGTGTTCTCCTGCTGTCCTTCTCCTGTTCCAGTGCCCATGGTCAGGACACCCCTGTTTGTCGTGAAGTAGTTCCCTTCCGCATTCGAGCCCAGGCCCGATGCCCCCCCCCCAGACTAGGGGGTTACTCTCAAGGGTCTCCGACAGCCTCCTAACACTACATCTGCAGCTTCTACTTAAACTTCACTGCCCCAGCTGGGCTGACCCTGAGTATTTGAGGGGGCCTGCCCCCTGCCAACCCATCTGTTGGGGATTGGTCAGGGCCCTCCAAATACTCCAGGAAGCTCTTCCTCATCTCCACTCTCATTCTTCTGCAAGTTTCCAGCAAGTTCCAGAAGTAGGGAGAGAAAAGGGAAGAAATGTCATCAGCACACCAAGCGATTCCTCAGAAGGATCCAAAGCTTTATTCACATGGGCACACGGTACACATATGACAACGTTTTGGAGCCACGCAGGGCCCCTTCGTCAGGCAGGTGCCTGACAAAGGGGCCCTGTGTGGCTCCAAAACGTTGCCGTATATATCCTTCAGAGGAATCCTTGGTGTTCTGATGACTTTTCTACCCTTTGATCGCCTATGGTTTCCAGCCGGTGGTCATTACAGCACCCAGCATTACTACAGCCATTTTCAGGAACGTGTGCATGGGGGGTAATATTACATTCAGAAGTAGGTGGAGGTCTCAGAGATGCTGCCTGTGAGTCATCCAGACCTCCCTGAGTCACTCACCCGACCCAGATAAAGAACACAGGCAATCACACTGAAGCTCTGGGCACACTTGTTCCAACAAATTCTCTCTCTCTTCGCCATGCTCCCCATTATCTAATGTACTTTTCAACCCACTGCTCCCAGACAGCCTATCCCACTCCTGTATGGCCCCTTGGGCACAGGCTGGCCCATTTCAACTTCGCCATTTTGTCCACTCAGCCACCCGTAAATTCCGAGCCTTCGCTAGCCTCCAGTCTAAATACCAACTCCCCAAAAATTTGCACTACTCTTACCTCCAAATAAGCCATTATCTGTCAGCTCTCTCCCCTACCCTTATTTTATGTAAACCAATGGCCTTTGCACTCATCTGCTCCCAAGGCCCCCATCAAACGTGATTAATCTCTGTTATTTACCAAATACTTCAGGGCGCATCCCCACTTTCAGATGATCTTCACACTTCACATGAAAATGGGCCCAAATCACTCAAAAGCCTATCTCTCTGCCTCAGTGGGGCAAGATCTGGACCTGCACATCCAAGATATCCCGATGTGTGACGCAGAGAGACAGGGTTCAAAATACTGCTCTTCTGGTATAGAACACCAGAGATCTTACACTGTTATGATCCCTCTCTGTCCCCTCTTTGTTGGAGATGTGGTGAGACCAGAGGCACTCATTACCATATATTCTGGCAATGTGAGTTAATAACACCTTTCTGGTCCATGGTGATGTCCCTACTCAAATGACTATTTGAGTCTCCTCTACCGTTGGACCCACTACATCGCCTCCTTGGCCTCCCCTTTCCAGGTTTGGGGAAAAACTCGAACAAACTAGCCTCATACATTTTATTAGCAGCTAAGAGAGTTATCCCAATGTGCTGATTGACCCCCACCCCTCCCTCTGAGGAACAGCTTCTTAATGTCATCGCTGAAATCCGCAGAATGGAGCACATGACGGCATTGGTGGAGGATTCTGTTGACACGTTCGATGGGGTCTGGGAGTTATGGGACAAATCTGAGTATGGCTCTCCCCCTGACCCTATCTGGTTCACATTCATCTTTCCATTCCCGCACCTCCTTGATATAGATCCCCTTTATATTCCCACTTCCCTTGTTGACTCCTGGATGCCACCCAGATTGCTATCCCCTTACCCTATGGTATACATTTTTATGTTGTTCAAAATTGCTATATACTCCCAGCTGTAATCTAGAGAAATATTGTAATAGCCCTTAACTGATCTGCCTTATACAGCTCTTTTTATGTATACACACCTATTTTTATTATTTGTATGCCTGGGAAGCAGTGCTGGGACAAGGTCCTCTTCACTTAAATCAGAAAAACTCATTTCAGGGAGGTGGCAAACTCATATCAGAGAGGTGGCGCTTTGCGCCCGCAAACGCCCCCCCCCCCCCCGTAAAATATTATTTAAATCACTCAATATTTTTTCGCATGGCTTCTGGGGAGGGGGTGGGGTGGGTGGCAGTGGACGGTGTCAGTAGATTTTTTTACTTTTAATAATTGATTTTTTTACATTTTAATTTGTTTTTAATTTTTTTTCACAATGCTTTTTTTTAAAAAATTTTACACTTTTTCATTTTTTTAGAATTTGTTACAATATTTTTTTTTGTTTTGTTTTTGGGGGGCTTTGGTGAGATGTCAGGGATCTAAACAGACCCCTGACATCTCCCCTTTGAGACAGACAAAGGGACTGAGGACACATTCCCCAGTCCCTTTCTCAGCACTAAATATGAATGAACAGGAGACAGAGACTCCTGTCCATTCATAAACTGAGCAGAGTAAACACAGTTTACTCTGCTCAGTAATCACAGGACACAGTAGTGATCTCGCTCACTGTGTCCAATTACTGGTTCCCCCCACAGCTGGCGGGAGAGGAGGGGAGCCGTTTGCGGGAAATGAGGGGGGGCAGAGAAGGACACGGAGGGGGACGGGGGAGGAGTATACAGAGAAGCTGGGGATGATCGGTGCGCAGCAGGAGGGACAGCTGCCGCACCGATCATTCCCGCTTGTGGGTGTGCAGAAATGCGGGAGTCTCCCGCACCTTCCGGGAGACTTAAGATGTCTGCTTAAAGTGACATTTCCTTTACCATTTCTTGTAGCTGCTGCTTCTTGTTAGATTAAGGCTCAGCGTCCCCAGGTGTCAGACCCACAGTTGAGGCATTTCAGATGGAAGACAACTGAGGTAAGATAGTAGTGGCAGCAACTGTGATGAGATTGAGCAATGAAGGAGGGCTCACTAAATGTAAGTCTGCCATAATGTGCAAACTTGCTGTACATGATTGCCCTTCATGGCCAGAACTGCAGACACCACATTCTAAGACCCCTTTCACACTGGGGCCACCCATGCGTTCGTGGTAAAGTTCTGTTTGTTTTAGCGGCGCTTTACCGCTGTTTAAGCTGCGCTTTTTGGGAGTTTTTAATAGGGGTTAAAAACTCCCGTGTTGCGGCACTTCCGAAGAGCTTTTCAGGTGCTTCGGAAGTGCTGCCTATTCATTGTAATGGGCAGGGAGGTTTTGGGAGCGCTGTATATAGCGCTCTCAAACCCCCCAAAGATGTTGCCTGCAGGACGTTTTCTAACGTCCCGCAAGTGCACCGCCCCAGTGTGAAAGCACCCTTTGCAATGAATGGGAGGCGGTTTACAAGCGCTTTACAGGCGCTATTTCTAGAGCTAAAATGCCTGAAAACGTCCTCAGTGCGAAAGGGGTCTTATACATATTCACTTTAACAGTGTCAATGTGCCATTTGACTCATAGACTTAGACTTCCATTTTGTATAGAAGCAATAATGCACATCCATTGTGTAGATATGGCTGCCGCAATATACTGTACATATACTATTACATTCTATACCTAAAATCAAGGTTTTGGTTAATCAACACGTAGTAATAAAGTTAGTTACATGTATATGACATGTTTTATCCAATAAAGGACCTGCAGTATGTCACCTCCTGATCACAAGCCTGTGATTGAGCAAAGAAAGAGCAGCAATGAGTGATGAGATTATTATATTTCCTTATCCTCTTGTCAGCACATTTAAATGCACATATACCTTATTGGCTCCTAGTGCTACCCTTCTCTTTCCCAGTCCAATGCACAAGAGGCTGATGGTATAGCACAGGGGTCTCCAAACTTTCTAAACAAAGGGCCAATTTATTGGTCTTAACATTTTAGCGGTTCTATGACCTGTGGGAGTAGAAAATGCTGCAGAAATAGTGCCCCATTGTTGGTGTCAACGGAAGTAATAGTGTCCTATCAATGGTGTCAGTGGAAGGAATATTGCCCCACCATTGGTTTCAGTGGGAGCAATAATAGTCTATCATAGGTGTCAGTGGGAGAAATAGTTCCACATTGTTTCATTAGTGTCAGTGAAAGGAATAGTGCCCCAATATTGGTGTCAGTGGAAGAAAAAGTGCCCTATTGTTGGTGTCAGTAGGAGGAATAGTGCCCCATCTATGGTGTCAGTGACAGTAAAATTGTACTATCTTTGGTATTAGTGGGAGTAATAGTATTCTGTAGTTTATATCAGTGGGAAGAATTATTCCATATTGCTAGTGCCACTGGAAGTAATGGCGTCTCAGGGTTGGTGTCAGTGGAAGCAATATTGCCCCAAGAGCCAGGTAAATGCAAGCAAGGGGCCATATCCGGCCCCCTGGCTGCAGTTTGGAGACCACTATTATAGCATATTCTTATTTGTATTAAAATGACTAAATATAGTTTGTGCTTGCGGCTAGTAGGGTGGTAAAAACAGGAGGTTGAGCTACAGAGCCCCCAAACCTGGTCCTTCTTAATTGATCACAGTGGACAGACAGTAGTATACGTGCCCCATCAAATATAATATCTCTGATGCATTCAGACAGTACAGTTTCACAGATTCCTGGTAATCAATGGACTACAGGTACCGACAGCCTTTGCGGCTTTTGGCTTACAGTTCTCAATGAACTATAATGGTGCTGTTGAGCACTGTGGTAGTTCAGTGTAAAACTGCCTGCCCTTACGATGTACAGACAGACAGCAGACACTTCCATTCTGAAGGAGACCTGTGTGGCATCAACGATCTGCTGATCGCTGGTGCAATGCTTCCCAGGCTCCTAAAACAAAAAATAGTGCATGCACATTTTTTAAACCTGCAGAAAAATGTGCATTTATTATTTTTTGTTAAAAGGTAAAACTTATCCTTTAAGGAGCTCTTTATGAAGGTAGAGGTGTGTAGGTAGTTGCAATCTATTTTCTCCTCTGTAGGTGGAGCTAGACCGCAGCAGCATTGCAGTTGGAGGGGAAGTCAAGGGGAACTAGGTTCCTCTATGGTTTCCTGGATCACCGGGGAAGCTATCCGATTGGATGCTGCCATCTCACGTGACTCTGGCAGCCATCTTGGGTCAGACAGAGCCTATATAAGGCCCTGGCTCTCAGGCTCAGTGTGTATTTTAGCTTGTGGATAGTGTAGGGACAAGTCACTTGTCTGACAGGGACAGTGATTAGCGATAGGGAGAGATTCCAGATGAGTAGGGAAAGGATACGGACACACCATCCTTCATGGAGATCTCCCCATTTGGGTATGGACAGGCTAGGCAGCATTCCGCCCCTCAAGACAGATCCTGTCAGCACACCTGCTCTGCTACACACCATTGTTACATTCTGTGAGTGGTCCCGATTGGGCATCTTCCTGCCGGGCTTGATGTGCATTATTGAACTTTAACCTTAATACAAGTTCTGTTCTCTGCAACTGTACTCTGTGTGTTTACTGCTGCCGCACCATGCTGCACCACCCTACAGGCAGGCTCCTCAATCATGTAATCACTGTAATTTGCTGTCATAGTGATCACGTGATCAGGAACCCATTCCCGCCTCCAGTGCTTGATTAAACTCTGTGGCGGCCCCTAGGCAGTTCAAATATTGGGGCCTCCCTCGCAGGTTTCTGGAGGTTTTTAGTGCGCATGCTCTAGTGGGATAACATTGAACTAAATAGTGCACACCTCAGCCGCTAGATGGAGATGACTATCACTACTGTACATTACACATATGTAGGATGCACCAACATTTTTTGCAAACTGACAGCTGAAAGAAGCTGAGCTTTTAAGACACAAACTAAAATGTTATGTCTATGTCTATAGATGGATGTCTATGGTTTATGCACTAAAGGTTGTTATTGGGTACATTACATTAAGGCCCCTTTCACACGAGGCGGGCTCCGTTTCTACGGAGCCCGCCTCGGTCCGCCGGCTCAGCGGGAGATCTGTCCGTTGATCTCCGCTGAGCCAGCGGATGACAGGTCCCTCTCTGCTCACTGAGCGGGGAGGGGCTTGTCAGGCGCCGCTGCCGCCTATGGAGGGATCGGACGAAAACGGACAGCGTGTCCGTTTTTGTCAGATCTCACCCGATCCGATCCGCCAGCGACGGATCTGGACGTGGAGCCCATACGTCTGCTTTTGGCAGATCGGACGGGGTCGGATGTCAGCGGACATGTCTCCGCTGACATCCGACGGTCCATAGGCTAACATGGATCGCCCGTTCAGGTCCGCCGTCAAAACTGACAGGCGGATCTGAACGGTCCGATCGTGTGAAAGGGGCCTAATACAGTCATGTAAATTTTTGTTTCTTTGAGTTGACTGATTTTTTTCTATCTTTTGTAAACACTTGGCGACCGCCTAACTGGGAATGTATGTCATGATTTTGACGTTAAATACCCTTGTTATGGCAGCAGCTAGCTGCCATAATCCCAGTATTGTTTTTTCCCTTAGGCAGCCGGCTGTGGTCCCAGCGGTGGATTTGCAGCGAGATCACTTTTCTAGGCGAGGAGAGATGCCACCTCCCATCGCTTCCCGGTCAATTCTGAGCTTACCGGAGCCGTCTGTAAGCTTGGAACTGATCCGATGTGGCCGATGGCTAGGCAGGAAGCCGAGTGAGGGCAAGATAGCCCCCACTTGGCTCTATGCCTTTGGAGGACCAGAGCGACCTCAGACGTCACTTCCAGTCCTCAGGCAGATTGACGGATTTTTTTTTTTTCAAGTCAAAATGATTTTTTTTTTTGCTTTTAAAGGTAAATGAAAAATCTGTGGTCTTTTTGGCCGAAATCCCTCAATAAAGAGGACCTGTAATGCTTATTTATATTACAAGGGATGTTTACATTCCTAGTAAAAGGAATAAAGATGATAAAAAATAAAAAATTGAAAAAAAATTAAAGGGACAGTGTAAAAATAAAAACTAAAAAGTTAAATAAATAAGAGGAAAACATTTTTGTAAAGCGCCCCACCCATCCAAGCTCGCGTGCAGAAGCCAAAGCATGCGTAATTTGTAGAAAAATAAAAGAATTGCGCTAATTAAATGTGCAATTTTACATACATGACATAAGTAAAAAAATATTATAATATGCGTAAAAGAGGATAGATGCAAACGGCAACTGCATATAATCCACAAAAGTGTCCCATCAAGTGGAAAAAAACCCAATGAAATAAAGTAGTGACTCCAAATCGCCCATAAATAATCAAAGAAAAAGTCCAAGTGATAAATAATGATTGATCCGTGACCACCAAAGAAGATCCACCACCGGGAATAGAAGGGGTTACTTCTTACCGAATGGCCATGATCCCCCACTACAGAGGATCACAGCTAGCAGGTAAACTTTAAACAGACTGTGGGAACTTCTATCAGCATCCACTGGGGGTCATCACACCGTCAGCAACAACAGCAGAACTCGTAGCAGAGATGCACCATAAAACACAAAAGGGAGCTCACATAGCGTAAAACCATAAGGATTTATTAAAATTCATATACATAAAATGAACACTTACAAAAGTTCGAAGAATAGATAGCCTTAAGGCCGGTTCCTTGGCCACAGGAACACGGACAAACCCGTCCTACTGGAATGCAACACAGCTTAGAGGTGACGTCAGCGCGTCGTCTGGCTACGCCCTATGCGTTTCGTGACATCATCACGTCTTCCAGGGGCACCTACGTAATTCGCGCCCGCATATGTAAACAGTGTTTAAACCACACATGTGGGGTATAGCTGCGACCGTTAGAGCAAGAGCAAGAATTCTAGCACAATACCTCCTCTGTAACTCTAAACAGGTAACCCGTAAATAATTTGAACACCTTGCCTATGATGGTTTTTAAGTACCGCAGTTTGTCGCCATTCCACGAGCATGTGCAATTTTAAAGCAAGACATGTTAGGTATCTATTTACTCAGTGTAACATCATCTTTCACATTATACAAACATTTGGGCTAACTTCACTGTTTTGTTATTTTTTTAATTAATTAAAGTGTATTCTTTCCAAAATAAAATTGCGTTTGAAAGTCCGCTGGGCAAATACAGTGTGACATAAAATACTGCAATGACTGCCATTTTATTCTCTAGGGTCTCTGCTAAAACAATATATAATGTTTGGGGGTTCTAAGTAATTTTCTAGAAAAAAATACTGAAACAACAAATGTCAGAAAAAGGCCCGGTCTTAAAGTGGTTAGCAAGGCTTCATTGTAATTTTCTTTCAAGATCAAATCAATATTATTTAGGTCCATTGTCACAAGGTCCTTAAACGGCATGCCTACTCTGCCTATTTGGTAATCTGGCACTGTCCACTCTCCTATCATAACCAGTGACCGAGGGCTGTCGACGACAGCAATGTCACTGGGAGAGGGCACCTCCAGCACAACACACTGGCATATGTGGGGCATATATGTGGCTCTCCGGCTTTAAAACTCACCATTGTGCTGTGTACGGATGGTGACAGTTGGTTAATCACTATATCAGCTGTCATCAGTTTCCCTTCATATAATAAATATGTACATTAAACATTGGAAAGAATTAAACTAAAAACAACTATATATATATATATATATATATATATATATATATATATATATATATATATATATATATATATATATATATATATATATATATATATATATATATATATATATATATATATATATATATAAACAACTATATATATATATATATATATATATATATATATATATATATATATATATATATAAAATATATTATAACAGAATTCCTGGGATAACTAAACACAAATCATATCTCCACGATAAACCAAACCGCAGTCAGCACTTTTTCTTATTACTAAAATAACCGTTTCCAATTAATTAGGCATCTATAGACAATTAGTAATATTTCTTCACCTGCAAAGCAGCGTTTTTCATGCAAGATTTACAAATTATTCTTGAAACCCTCAGACATGGGGATGGAAGGGTCTCTATACCAACAAGTGCTTTTATGTGATCTAATGCAGTGAGCTGTTCGGCTCTCCACTCGTGTATCTCTCTTATCTGTATAAGAAGCCATTTCATTATGCACAACAAAAGTCCCACTTAAAATGTAATATATTGTTGCATGTCCGGTCCTCTCTTCTATATTAATGTCTCACAGCGCTATTGTGAGGGAGACAAGTAGGGAAAGTAGCGGGCATAGTTTGCCCTAAGTGCTCCTTCAGTGATTATGCCGTGAAATTAATGCCGGCGCTTTATATTTAATTCGTCTTTGTCCACTTCTCCAGCACAACATTATTATTTATGGCATTTTGTAAAGTACACTATTTTTGCAAATTTGTTTTCTTTTTCGCTTCGGTGGATGGAGCTGATCTGCTGACGAGAGCGACATCTAGTGCCCGTCAGGGAGAGGTGGCGTTCACATTTCTTGATGAACTGTGTCTGATATTCAGAAAAGAAGAAGTATGATAATTATACAATGGTGCCATGCTGATGCAAAAAAGTGCAACCATAGTGATATACATGCGGTGTAATAATGCACACAGAGGTGGAGCATCAGATTGATAAAGGGGAAAAAGGAGCTTTTTGCCTTGGTTCCCTGCCAGAAGCCCAATCCCCCCCCCCCCACCCCCCAAAAAAAAAATTAAAACAAAAAATAAGTCTATTTTCTTAAAATGTATCTTGGGGAGAAATATCTTGTCAGCAGTCCTCTGTGAGGCTTTCATGCACATATGCGGCCAAGGAGCAGTAGGTTTTACTGCCCCCCAACTGGCTATATGAACACTAACATACAGCAGGTCACAGCTGTATACATGCCATGGCCACTTTGCTGTGCTTCGTGGCCGCAGCAAAGCTTAACCACTTGTCTACTGGGCACTTTTACCCCCTTCCTGCCCAGGCCAATTTTCAGCTTTCAGCGTTGTCACACTTTGAATGACAAAAGGTGGGGTCATGCAACACTGTACCCATATGACATTTTTACCATTCTTTTCACACAAATAGAGCTTTCTTTTGGTGTTTTTTTTTATTTTCTTGCTAAAACAAATGTAAAAAGATTGAAAATGTAGAATTTTTTTTTTGTAAATTTTGTAAAAAGGTCATTTTTCTTCTTCCCTGATGTGCGCTGATGAGGCTGCACTGATAGGCACTGATGAGGTGGCACTGATTGGCACTGTTGAGGTGGCACTGATTGGCACTGATAGGTGGCGCTGCTGGGCACTGATGAGGAGGTACTGATGAGGTTGCACTGATAGGCGGCACTGATAGGTGCCACTGATGGCAACTGGTAGGTGGCGCTGGTGGGCACTGATGAAGAGGCACTGATGAGGTTGCACTGATGGGTGGCACTGATAGGCAGTGGCACCCCATAATGCAGGGCGCAGGGGCACTGCCCCCCAATCCATGCGTCCGGCCCCCTAATCTAAATGCAGGGCTCCGGACACATGGATTTCAATGGGTTCTTTTTTTTTTTTTGAAGCACGTGATCAGAGCCAGAGGCTCTAATAGTCTTCAAAAAAGGTCCCTTGCTGAATGGAGTTGAGCACACCTGTATGAAAGGGTTCATACCCCTAATGCCGTGTACACACGGGCGGACTTTTCGACCAGACTGATCCGACGGAACAAATCCATCGGACAATCCGACCCTGTGTGGGCTTCATCGGACCTGCAGCAGACTTTTTTGGTCTAAAATCAGATGGACTTTAGATTTGAAACATGTTTCAAATCTTTCCGCCGGAACTCCGCAGGACCCAGTTCCTATCGAGAAATCCACTCGTCTGTATGCTAGTCCGACGTACGAAAAACAACGCTAGGGCAGCTATCGGTCGTACGTCATCATGTACAAATCCGTTGGACTTTGGCGTGATCATGTGTAGCCAAATCCATTCGTTCGAAAGTCCGTCGGAAAGACCGTCGGACCTTTGATGCCGAAATGTCCGCCCGTGTGTACACGGCATTACTCTTTCTCCAAGCAATTTGTTTTTGTGTACAGTACCTGGGGCCAGACAAAGTGCCTCGTACATTCCGGGACCACTTTCATCATTCAGGTACCAAGAATGGAGCCAGTTGGCAGAATAATATAACTCCAGTATGCCAGTATGTGTGTGCAGGAGTTAAAACCATGAGGGCCCAATGGCTGAAGAGAAAAAACACTAGGTCGGAAAAAGGGGATGGTAGCAGGGGCTGGGTGCCCACCACATAGAGAGCATGGAGCTATCAGCGCTGGAGGAGGGCAAACCTAAGCTTGCCATAATGTGCAAATATTCTATGTAGTGATCATACATAAAGATATTACTATTCCAGGTGGTCTTACAGATCATCCACCATCCATAGGTGCATACCTATTGGGATCTATTCCTCTCCTCTGTATCCAGATACAAACAGACTGCACTTCTAATTTTTTTTCTTGGTATCCAACAAGCTTTATCGCAAATAGTGCAAACTCACAAAGTCAGACTGTGGCACATTGGTCGCCACCAGATATTTGATGTGTTTCTTTCTATTAGAGGCTTAGTCATGAAGGTAACTAGCCCCTATTCAAGAGAAACTCATGTGAGGAGTAGAAGATGGTCAGGCGGTAAGTGATGTGCCACAGTTTGACTTTGTGAGTTTGCACTATTTGCAATAAAGCTTGTTGGACATGCTTGGCTGCCATTATCATACCATAAGGTTCCACTTTTAGATATGTATATGTTTATGTATATTATATCTGTTATATAAAGGGTAGTCTCTAACCCTCTTGAACTGGACACTGGCCTATGAGTGCTACCATACAGCTCTATTCCCACACTGGCAACAATCACTGCAGAATAGTCCTCAAAGTGACTACAAGAATAAAAAACGGCCTGAGAACTACAGTACACCTAAAGGTGCCTACACATACGTATGCACACACGCAATCATAAGCTACCTTCCTTAAGGGCGTAAGTGCTATATGCGTGGTTTGGTTGAGCTGTCAAAATACGTTTAAAGGTATCATCTTTTTTGCATAGTTACATTGGTCTTGCTTGTACTAATGTAAGTATATATATCTCATACCTGATGAACTGCTGGGGAAGGTGACAATCAATGTAGTAGTCGCTGCTACTACAATGATAGTAACAGTGTTACAAGTCTGGTGTTTGAGTGGGTGCAGTTCTAATTAGTGACCACAGTGGGTTGCTCGCTCGGCACCAGCACCATAATTGGCAAAATGCCAATGCTCAAAATGCCATCTTTTTTTTAAGTTAATACAAAGCGTTCTCTGATTAGTCAAGGTGGAAAACCTGAAGTGACTCCCCCGCCTCTCCAACTAAGTCTTATATTCATTGATAAAAATACAAAGTGTTCTGTGAATGGCAGCAGTGCCAAGCTAGGGACCCCCTATGCTTAATATGCAGAAGGAAAGCTGAATCCGGTGGCCCTTTACGATATGTTTAGCTGTGTCCAATGACAGCTGATGACGATGTAAACAGAAGCCGGTTATTGGCATTCCTTTCCTCACACTGTAAATGTGAGGAGAGGAGAGCTGATAACCGGCTTGTATTAAAGGGACATCTACACTGATAATCAAGGCACTGATAATCAATTCTGCCAATCAGTGCCCATCAGGGCCTCCTCATTAGTGCCGCCTATCAGTGCTGCCTATAAGTGCCACATATCAGTGCCCTTCAGTGCCCCCTATCCGTGCCCATGAGTGCCACCTATCAGTGCCTATCAGCAGCGGCTGGTGGTATATTTTTTAGGGGGGGTGGCAAACAATACACCCACAACCACCCCCACTCCCGATCGGTCAGGTCACCCGCACCATCCGGTCAGTCAGGCTCCCCAGCCCTGCACTTACCCCATCTAGGTCGTGGACAGAGCTTTCTCCGGATGACAGACGGCAGCTTCCCCTGAGTCTCCTCCTCCACGGAATCACGGTGGCTTCGGCCGTGCGTCTCCTCCCTCCTCCTCCTAGGCGGTCAATAGGGTCGCTTCTCCTCTCGGCCAATCGGGTGACAGGATCAGGACCCACTTCCTGATTGGCCGGGAGGAGAATCAGGAAGACAAATGCAAATAATAATTCCCTATTGTCACACAACTGGGTGGGCCCAGGGTGAAGTGCTCTGTGCCCCAAGCCCACCCTTTTTTGAAGACTATTAGAGCCTCTGGCTCTGATCACGTGCTTCAAAAAAAAAAAATAAAAACATTAAAATCCATGCGTCCAGAGCCCTGCATTTAGATTAGGGGGCCGGACGCATGGATTGGGGGGCAGTGCCCCTGTGCCCTGCATTATGGGGTGCCACTGCCTATCGGTGCCACCCATCAGTGCAACCTCATCAGTGCCTCTTCATCAGTGCCCACCAGCGCCACCTACCAGTTGCCATCAGTGGCACCTATCAGTGCCGCCTATCAGTGCAACCTCATCAGTACCTCCTCATCAGTGCCCAGCAGCGCCACCTATCAGTGCCAATCAGTGCCACCTCAACAGTGCCAATCAGTGCCACCTCATCAGTGCACATCAGGGAAGAAGAAAAATGACCTTTTTACAAAATTTACAAAAAAAAAAAATTCTAAATTTTCAATCTTTTTACATTTGTTTTAGCAAGAAAATAAAAAAAAAACACCAAAAGAAAGCTCTATTTGTGTGAAAAGAATGGTAAAAATGTCATATGGGTACAGTGTTGCATAACCCCACCTTTTGTCATTCAAAGTGTGACAACGCTGAAAGCTGAAAATTGGCCTGGGCAGGAAGGGGGTAAAAGTACCCAGTAGACAAGTGGTTAAGCTTTGCTGCAGCCACGAAGCACAGCAAAGTGGCCATGGCATGTATACAGCTGTGACCGGCTGTATGTTAGTGTTACATTAGTACATTAGTACAAGCAAGACCAATGTAACTATGCAAAAAAGATGATACCTTTAAACGTATTTTGATAGCTCAACCAAACCACGCATAGAGCACTTACGCCCTTAAGGAAGGTAGCTTATGATTGCGTGTGTGCATACGTATGTGTAGGCACCTTTAGGTGTACTGTAGTCCTCAAGCCATTTTTTATTCTTGTAGTCACTTTGTGGACTATTCTGCAGTGATTGTTGCCAGTGTGGGAATAGAGCTGTATGGTAGCACTCATAGGCCAGTGTCCAGTACAAGAGGGTTAGAGACTACCCTTTATATAACAGATATAATATACATAAACATATACATATCTAAAAGTGGAAACCTTATGGTATGATAATGGCAGCCAAGCATGTCCAACAAGCTTTATTGCAAATAGTGCAAACTCACAAAGTCAAACTGTGGCACATCACTTACCGCCTGACCATCTTCTACTCCTCACATGAGTTTCTCTTGAATAGGGGCTAGTCACCTTCATGACTAAGCCTCTAATAGAAAGAAACACATCAAATATCTGGTGGCGACCAATGTGCCACAGTCTGACTTTGTGAGTTTGCACTATTTGCGATAAAGCTTGTTGGATACCAAGAAAAAAAAATTAGAAGTGCAGTCTATTTGTATCTGGATACAGAGGAGAGGAATAGATCCCAATAGGTATGCACCTATGGATGGTGGATGATCTGTAAGACCACCTGGAATAGTAATATCTTTATGTATGATCACTGCATAGAATATTTGCACATTATGGAAAGCTTAGGTTTGCCCTCCTCCAGCGCTGATAGCTCCATGCTCTCTATGTGGTGGGCACCCAGCCCCTGCTACCATGCCCTTTTTCCGACCTAGTGTTTTTTCTCTTCAGCCATTGGGCCCTCATGGTTTTAACTCCTGCACACACATACTGGCATACTGGAGTTATATTATTCTGCCAACTGGCTCCATTCTTGGTACCTGTATGATGAAAGTGGTCCCGGAATGTACGAGGCACTTTGTCTGGCCCCAGGTACTGTACACAAAAACAAATTGCTTGGAGAAAGAGTAATGCCGTGTACACACGGGCGGACATTTCGGCATCAAAGGTCCGACGGTCTTTCCGACGGACTTTCGATGGACTTTTGACGGACTTCCGATGGTCTTTCGAACGAACGTATTTGGCTACACACGATCACGCCAAAGTCCAACGGATTTGCACGTGATGACGTACGACCGATAGCTGCCCTAGCGTCGTTTTTCGTCCGTCGGACTAGCATACAGACGAGTGGATTTCTCGATAGGAACTGGGTCCTGCGGAGTTCCGGCGGAAAGATTTGAAACATGTTCCAAATCTAAAGTCCGTCTGATTTTAGACCAAAAAAGTCTGCTGCAGGTCCGATGAAGCCCACACAGGGTCGGACTGTCCGATGGATTCGTTCAGTCAGATCAGTCTGGTCGAAAAGTCCGCCCGAGTGTACACGGCATTAGGGGTATGAACCCTTTCATACAGGTGTGCTCAACTCCATTCAGCAAGGGATCCATGAGCAGATCCCCTGATAGATCGAAGTAGAACTAGACAGATGTCATCCATGCCTATTCAGTTTTTTGTTCCCAATTTTGACAGCAGACTGTGGCAGACCTGTGTTGTATCTATGGTTTGCTGGATGTAAAAGCACATCAATCTACCTCAGATTCATCACATCTAGGTCCAGTAAAACAGAAAAAGGACCAGGACAGACTTGGAGGTAGACTAGTGTAAACAGACACAAGTCCATTTACAAATGCCTACCCACAGACCTGCATGGAATTTCCGATAAGGTCCACCTGGAAAACTGATGGGCTGGCTAGATCAGAAAGCCTATGTGAGAGGGTACTTATAGATAGAAATCTCATCTGCCAAAAAGCTTGGCCCCTTAGCTATTTTTTGGGGGCTTCATTACACTGTAAAAAATATAAATGGTGTCATATTTTTTGTCTCTTTGTATATTGTTGCTCCTGTTGATATTACCGGTAATACAATTGAACAGATTAAAAAGCTAAAGGCAGCAAACACTTGCTTAGCATATAATGATCTAATGCATGCATTTCTTTCCATATATGGCCAGAGTTAGGAAGATGTGAATATAGTAAAGAACACAGCGAACCTCTGCCTTTTAAACAGGGTGGTGAAATCTATTGCATGAATAGTGGGGCTGACTACAAAGTCTATTCTTTGCACTTAATTTAAAAAATGTCAGTTCAGCACTATGGCTAACTACTCGCTATAGATATGGTCTTAAAACTGTCTAGTCTAATAAATCAAGACTTGGATTTGAATAACCTCTAGTGGCAGGTAATTTTTCAGAACAATCGTATACTTTCTGCGCTAGTAAAGCGGTTTAAAATGCCCCGGCCTCGGGTTAACAAATTAATAAGGCTTACATCATGACATGGAGGAGAATTATCATCACTCTGTATTATCATTTATTTAGGGGGAATGAAACAGGAACAAACAGAATTCCCCCTTGGAATGTCCATGGGAAATGTTGTATACTCCGACATAGTTATAAATGGAAAAAATAATACGGTGTGTGAATGCACTGTAAGTGTGTGTGGAATAGAAGATTGCAAACTTCATCTACAGTCTATTCAGTGCTAAAAAAAAATATTGACTGTAATGATAAGAAGAAAAACAGAGGTACACTACAGCCAAACTGAAAAATAATACCATAAAGTAAATACAGAGTAGGGAAAAGGGGGTGGGGAGCCTGGTCCCCAACCAGGCCTACCCAGAGGAGTAGGGCAATTGGACTATCTCGGTATAGTATAATGGGGGTGAGCTTAAGTATACAGTATAGGCAATTATATAAAATAATACAAAAGTTTATTAATACAAAATCAATAACACATAGCAAGCATTAAATTACAAATTAAAAACATTGGTAACCATCCATGTATATCACCAGGATAATGACCCCCTAACGGGGAATATCACTGTGGGATAGTGACCTCAACTCAACTAACATCTCAATACAGAGTAAGGATGGATCTCCATCATTTGAGGCTATGGTCAAAATAAATTTGACACTCTTCTGCTAGGTTCCATAGCACCCAACTCTCCTCCATTTGGAGAGACTTTTTTTACTTTTTTTTAGAAACCAAATCCCTCTCTTTCCTCCTCAGTTGTCCCTCTTTTTGTTCTGGGACTCCCCAGCTGACAGCTGAATGAGCAGTGTAGGTATAAGTCACTGTTTGTTAGGACAGCAGTGGGGGCCAGATCAATAACAACCAACTATTAATTTTTTTAAATTCATTAATCACTTGCCCATTGCCTCACGTAGAAGTGTGGCGGCAAAACAGTTCTCTTGTGTTGAATCACGTACCTAGTATGTGATCCGGCACTTCCGGGTAGGGGACGCACCGGTTGTCAGTATAAACAATACAGAGCTGTGTCAGTGGGGGATGTACCTGTTTTTGTTTCCCTACAATGCAGGAAATAAGAACTGGTGCATCCCTTAGTAAAAGCTCACAGTAAACACACCAAGCATTCTTATCCACATATTTAACCCTTTTATCACCCTAGATGTTGACCCCTTCCCAGCCAGTGTCATTAGTGCAGTGACAGTGCAAATTTTTAGCACTGATCGCTGTATTAGTGTCACTGGTTCCCACAAAGTGTCAGTTTGTGTCAGACTACTATACTATCACAGCCCCGCTGATCACCGCCATTACTAGTATTTAAAGCGGAGTTCCGCCACTGCGCATGCGCGAGGCAACTGGCCGGGCAATCATCTGGGACCTGTGACGTGTCCCAGATGATTGCCGAGAGGGAGGGGGAGAGGTGAGCTTCCTTCTGGTGCCACAGTGCCCTGGGAGAGGGTTTACGCTCCCCCCTCCCCCCAAAAAAAGAAATGACATGCCAAATGTGGCATGTCAGGGGGTCACCTTTCCCTTAAAGCAGAAGCTCCATTTTTGGGTGGAACTCTGCTTTTAAAAACTTTTTTTTTTTACATTTTAATACATGTGCCATAGTTTGTAGATGCTATAACGTTCACATAAACCAATCAAATGTTTGTTTTTTTCAAAATTTTCAGTCTTTTTTAATTTATAGAGCAAAAAATAAAAACACCCAGTGGAGATTAAATACCACCTAAAGAAAGCTCTATTTGTGGGAAAAAAATTATATATATGTAATTTATGTACAGCGTTGCATGACCACGCAATTGTGAGATAAAGTAATGCAGTGCCAAAAAGCAAAAAAATGGCTTGGTCATTAAGGGGGGTAAATCTTCTGGAGCTGAAGTGGTTAAATAACAAGTAGCTAGATCACAACTTTTTTAACAAATGTACTTTTTTTTGTTAGTCAATTTACTTTTAGATAATGGGGTAATGCATTATTTACCACACCTTTCTTTTTTTCGGTACTTACCACATAAACTGATGATGAATTGACATTTTCAAGATCGCATGCAATATTTGGATCAAATGAGTCACATGTTCCAAATATTGCATGCAATATTGCTTTGTGAATTGAGCCCTGTTATACCACTGATGAAGTGCGGCTATAAACTATACAAGGAAAATATGTCCCTATACCTTAGGTGACATCACTTAACTGTAATAAGGATGTCCCTAGTTGTGCAGGCAGCTGGATCCTGGAGAAATCTTCACTGCGGGGATCCCCTGTCCTCTCCCTGTCCCTGAAATTTTGGCACTGCATTTGTTAGTAGTAGCTTTGGATTTTCAGACAGAGCAGCAGTACAGTTTGTCCGACAGGGAAACACCCCCTTGCTTCTCCTTGTCAGGATGTTTGAGCGATTAATTGAGTCAGCGATATTGATCATTTAATCAACTACAGTGCCTCCAGTTCAAATATAAATTATAAATATAATTATGCTGACCGATTAATTATTCCTGAAATTCATTGCTCTATGCAGATATTCTTTAAAGCACAATAAAAATACTGACGGCAAAACTAGAAAAATAAATTAAGGCTTATTTTACTATTAATTTGCTAAGAATAATGGATAACAGTCAGATTGATAGTGGAACACAGATACCGAACCTTATATTTCACAACAAATCCCTCATTTTATACAGCTAAAACACATATAGATACTGGGAACTTTATTGAATATATATATTGAATAATTGATTTCCTCTCATAGATACCATAACCAACTGGAACTAAACCTAGCCGACAATAATTTGTGCTTGACCGACTAAAAGCGTTATTCCCCTGCAGCAGGATTAAAGGACAGAGTCTGTGAGTTGTGCCAATGCTGGACAAAAATGTAAGGAAAAAAAATGTAATTATCTAACCCTAGAGGTTATGATATCATGAGCGGACTATCAAATTAACCAAACAAAAACTATTGCAATCGTAATATTAAATTAAACAGGCAAGTATCATTTAAATAATAGCACACTGTTAGTTACCCTCAGCAGATGAAATGGATCGCTTGGGAAGAATGTTGGACTCTCATTCACCTGGATAAACAGATTGTGTCTTTTTCACAAAAGCACTTGTGAGATTCTGCAAGCCTTGTAAACTTAAATAAACGTAAAAAAAAACACGCTAATAACCTAAAATGTGAGCCAGCAGCAACTTTTCTGCGAGATACTAACAAAGTGATTAAAAATTTAGCTTAAATAAGCTGCACTAAAGAATGCATAACATAAATAAATACAAAACATAAATAACAAAAGTAAAGTGATCCAGTAAGGAATGATCCAATAGCTAAGAGTGATCTAATAGCTAAATTAAATCAAACAGTGAAAATGAATTATCCAGTAAAAAGTCTAGTAACATAAATAATCCAGTGAAAATGCTCAGTGATTCCAATGAATCTTCACCACCATCCAACACCTTGAAAAGTGATCTTGTGAATTGACATTACCCCCAAAGGCTGAAAAAGGGTTTGCTTACCGGAACAAATAGGCCACTCATTCAAACATGCCTGTGGCTCCATACACAGCCAGGGCCCTTAAATCCAGTCAGTCTTCTAAACAAGGGACATCAATCCTCCTCATAAGGTGATCATGATGGTGCCCCAAAATAAAAAAGACGCCGCACAATGTAAAATCCTCAAAGCTTTAATGACCGTAGAAATAAAAGTTGCACTTACAAGATTGTAGTGTTAAAACGCCTTAATTCGTATGCGTAGGCCAGCACACATACATAAAACCCATCTATCCAGGACACAAGTTCAGCAGTGACGTCAGCGTGCTGCTCTGCCCTACGCGTTTTGTGATACGTTTGACGTCGTCCAGTAAACATAGAGGAGTAATTTTAATGGAGAGTGTTTTTCCTTAAAGTGGTTCTAAAGGCAGATTTTTTTATCTTAATGCATTCTATGCATAAAAATAAAAAATAAAAATCTTCTGTGTGCAGCTACCCCCTCAGCCCCCTAACACTTACCTTAGCCCCATCTCAATCCAGCAATGTTGCATGAGAGACTCGACTGTCCGGGACTCTCTCTCCTTGTTGGCTGAGACAGCAGCGGGCACCATTTGCTCCCACTGCTGTCAATCAAAGTCAGTGAGCCAATGAGGAAAGAGGGGGCAGGGCCGAGATGCATGTCTGAAGTGTAGCGGATTGGCTCGGGTGCCCCTATAGCAAGCTGCTTCCTGTGGTGCACTCGGCAGAAGGGGCCAGGAGTGCTGGCAAGGGACCCGAGAAGAGGAGGATCTGGGTTGCTCTGTGCAAAACCACTGCACAGAGCAGGTAAGTATGACATGTTTGTTTTTTGTTTTTTTTAAACAAGACTTTAATACCACTTTAATTATAAAATTGGTTAGGTTGTTTAAGACCAGATATGAATCCAGCATCCATAGAATGAATGTGGCCTTGCTTACCATGAATCTCAAACAAACTTTGCTTTCCCAGTAAGCTCTAAGGGCCTTTTCATTTTCTGTGTTAAAAAGGTTTAGCCAGAGATTGATCAGTATAAAAATGTATGTTTTATTTGGTTACCCTAGTGATCATCATTAGATCCGACTAATAGTTAATTAATAAGAGCTTACTAATTGCATTATACTATCTATCCTCCCTAGGGACTCTTTGGACTCGCTCCCATGCTCGCCCAGGGATGTTTCTGACCTTGATGTCTCTTTTTTTTGCTAGTTCAGCCTTTAAGGTAGATATCCTTGCACCAATGATTATAACAACCGTAGATTATATGGGATATTCACTACTCTTTTTGATATATGCTATAATTACATTTATATATTTTGTTATCATTTTCAGTGTATAGTCATCCTGTTTTCCTATTTGCTCTCCTAAAGAAGCAGGGAATCCACGAAACATGTTAACAGCTTGATGTTTCCCTTGTCATATGGTAACTGGAGATATCCGGTATTCTAAGTGGAACCCCAATTTAGGTGGCACGACCACTTAGAATGAATTCACTATGCAATATTTAATGTTTTAAAAAAAAAATATGTTTACTATATGTAAAATAAATGTTTATTGATTTTAATTATACTGTTGTAATGTCTGATGACGGTACCGGGAAAATCCCACTTGCCCCGCCTCCTTTCTTCTAGATTCAAATAGTTATTTGGGATGTTGGTACCTGTATTTTTATATTTAAAGATTTACCTCCTTTCTTCTAGATTCAAATAGTTATTTGGGATGTTGGTACCTGTATTTTTATATTTAAAGATTTACCTGAGCAGTGATCTTACAATATAAAAATGTATATAAAAAGTTATATGTTCTCATTTTTAATTCAGAGAGGCTCTGACATCCTCCTCCACTGGAAAAAAAAACTCACTAATACAATCTGGTTACAAGTACTCCATGCAGGAAGGGGTTAACAGGGAAGCGACCCGGAGAATGGAGAGAGGAAATCTAGGACCGACATCCGTGGCAGTATGTGGTAGGTTTGGGCTGAACACTTTTGTGACACCCTGCAACGCTGTATGTATAGGCAGAGCCCAGCTGTGCATGATGACCACATGGAAATAAGCTGGGTCCCCCATACATGTATACTTACCTCTGGCTCCCCTGTGTCAGTGAGCAACTGCTGCAAGGGAGAGGAGCAAGCAGCCACTATGGCTGGGCTATGGGAGCCTATGGGTGATGGGCGAGCCATTGTCAAGTGCTCCCTTACACAGAGCTGCGGGATAAAATGACCGGACTGAAGCGGCTTAAAAATAGGTAAGTATACTGATCTTTTTTATACAGGTTAGGCAGTATAAGCAGAAGGAGGGGAGAACGAACATTTTTAAAAATAGAAATAGTTAGGCTTTTCTTCCACTTTAAAGCGGAGTTCCACCCAAAAAATTTACTTTGTATTATTCAGCAACATTAAACCTAAGAAACAACATTTGGGAATTTTTTTTTTTTCACTTTTTCATGTCTGTTGCTAAGAGGTGCCTTGCAATCTGCCTCTTCCTCTTCGTGGCGCCTGACGTCATCTCCCTCGGCGCCCGTGCTCGCTAGTGCTCCTGGGAGATGCTTGTCATCATTTCCCAGGAGTCAGTGGGCAGCGCCGATGGCTTCGTTGCCATCACAACAGGGCGGGCACTTCCGACGATGCCGCCCAGTGTAATGGCAACGTCAGAAGTGTACGGTGCTGCGAGCCGTACATACTGCGCGTGCCCGAGAACGGGCGGTGCATGCTGGTCGCTCAGCTGCACCAGATCCTGGAAGATAGTGCTTGTGGGCTTCACACGCCCACAAGCAAGATGGAAATTGGCAAGAACAAGCAATATAAAATATCGTCCTCTATTAAATCGACGATTGAGCGGCGATTGATCAGAGAAATTTGAGTGCCATTAATTAGATTTTTAAAATAAATATATTCATCCAAAAAAAAAAATGTTTAACAGTTGGAACTCCGCTTTAAGAAGTCATGCAGGAATCCTAAAAAAAAATAGCTCTCCATGCATACTGAGAAAAAGTAATATGAAGAAACTTTTCCAGGAATAATGCCGCGTACACACGGTCGGACTTTTCAGCTACAAAAGTCCAACGGACGCTGACGGACTAAAGCTGGCTGGTAATCCGATCGTGTGTGGGCTTCTCCGGACTTTCAACGTACTTTTTTAGCCTCAAATCCGACGTACTTTAGATTTGAAACATGCTTCAAATCTTTACGTCGTAACTACGACGGACCCCGAAGTCCGCTCGTCTGTATGCTAGTCCTACGGACAAAAACCCACGCTAGGGCAGCTATTGGCTACTGGCTATCAACTTCCTTATTTTAGTCCGGTGTACGTCATCACGTACGAATCCATCAGACTTTTGTGTGGTCGTGTGTAGGTAAGTCTGTTCGTTAGAAAGTCTGCCGCAAGTCCGCCGCAAGTCCGCCGAAAGTCCGCCGAAAGTCTGTCGGACAGGCTGTCGGACTTTTGTAGATGAAAAGTCCGACCGTGTGTACGCGGCATAAATGTCTCAGAAACTCCAGGACTGTCCCTAGAACTCATGGACAGTTTTTAAATGTAAACATCACCAAATTGCACTAGTAAAACGATTTATGCCGCGTACACACGGTCGGACTTTTCGGCTACAGCCCGTCCGACAGACTTTCGACGGACTTATGGCGGACTTTTGGCGGACTTGCGGCGGACTTTCTAACTTGCCTACATACGATCACACAAAAGTCAGACGGATTCGTACATGATGACGTACACCGGACTAAAATAAGGAAGTTGATAGCCAGTAGCCAATAGCTGCCCTAGCGTGGGTTTTTGTCCGTCGGACTAGCATACAGACAAGCGGATTTCTGGATCCGGCGGAGTTACGACGTAAAGATTTGAAGCATGTTCCAAATCTAAAGTCCGTCAGATTTGCGGCTGGAAAAGTCCGCTGAAAGTCCGGGGAAGCCCACACACGATCGGATTGTCCGCCGGATTTGGTCCGTCAGCGTCCGTCTGACTTTTGTAGACGAAAAGTCCGACCGTGTGTGCGCGGCATTAGATGATGATTCTTCAAGCCAGCTCCCAACCAAAAAAGTAATAAATAGGAACACCACCTACTTTCACATTTAAATAGAACGCAAGCCTAAAAAGGCTTCCAAAACGCAGTTCTACACAGGAAGACAATGTATTGGCTACTTTCTTCTCATTGACTAATGGTGCATAGCAGGACAAGAATAAATGATAGCACTGAATCAGTCAATACCCCCTAATGATTTATAGTGCAGAGGTTTAAAATAGTCCACCCTTTAACAAGCTGTGTCGTCACCTTGCCGCAGCCGCGTGATTGTGTTCTGCAGGATCACTCATTTAAAGGTGTTGATGACAACGCTTCCCTTTCAGAGGAGGCCGTTCCTTCTAACAATTTCATGATTTAAATGCCATGATCAGTCACTGCCAGTGTTAATCAGAGGAAAACACCCACTGTTCCTAATGTGCGGCGCTGGGTTCCCTGCGCTGACTGTGCATTTAAAATGTTGTAATCCTTCCACGGCTCACACGGCGTATTCTCAGTAGCATATATTAACTGTTAAGTGATGTGGCAGCTCCCACTAGGAATGTGACACATGGGTACTTTATAAACCCTGTGTGTAACTATACACAGCGTGTGCTTACTGTCATCAATCAAAGTTTACTAAATATTATACAGTAAAACCTTGGTTTGAGAGCAACTTGGTTTGAGAGCGTTTTGCAAGAGAAGCAAAATTTTTAAATCAATTTTGACTTGATATACAAGCCATGTCTTGATATACAAGGTGCGTCATGTCACAACTGAGTATAAAAGAGAAGAGAGGCGCCTCTAAGTGTAGCAATATGGTTACATTTAATGAAGATACAACATTTAGCAACTCACATGGTTGATGATTAAAACAGACACATCTAAGCATGCAGGCATCCGGGGTAAAGCTGTCCACATAGACCATCCTCCGCACCGCCATCAACGTCTTACCTTCCACACTACGCTCCATGAGCTTTTTAAGCCTCGCTTTCAGATAGCTCTACTGCAGGGTAGTCTTTCCGGTCACGATTGCAGACTGACAGCAGTGCGGAAGATGGTCTATGTGGACAGCTCTACCCCTGATGCCTGCATACTTAGATGTGCCTCTTTTAATCATCAACTATGTGAGTTGCTAAATGTTGTACCTTCATTAAATGTAACCATATTGTTACACTTAGAGGCGCCTCTCTTTTATACTCTGTAGCTCCTGATGGATTTTGCTTCTAGTCCCCTTGTGGAGGCTTCCATTTGTGGATGGACTTTTTATGGTTACACAACCTGGTCACATTGCTATAATCTTTTATTATGGACTATAAACTATGAATAAATGGTTGTGGAACAAATCATTTGAGTTTCCATTATTTCTTATGGGGAAATTTGCTTTGATATACAAGTGCTTTGAATTGCAAACATGTTTCTGGAACAAATTATGCTCGCAATCCAAGGTTTTTCTGTGTAGCACCCTGGAGTTTAGGTAGGGTTGCTCCTAAATTTACCTGCTAGGAGTAACTACCTTAGCTAATTGTTAGGAATCAATGGATTTCTCCCTAACTCTGGCATTGCTGCACTTTTCTCTTCTGCCACTAGGTGGCCGGGGTACCTGGTGGCATTCGAGAAGGGCCGGATTATGGGTATATGGGGCATCTCAGCCAATGGGCAGGGGTTTTCTTGAATCCCCTGGCCTGCTGGGAGAACCTATATATATGGGTGAAGTCAGGGGATCGGTGTTCTGTGCCACCTGGACGGCTGTCTGGGTGGACGTGTGTTGCATTGCCCAGGCTGCTAGGCTGTCAGAGGGCCTATCCAGAAGCAAGAGAGCAGTGCAGAGTTGGGATTGCGGCTTGCAGTCCAACCAGAAGTGCCGGTTCTGCCGGCTGAAGAACTTGTCGTGGTCGGAGGTAGAGGGTAAGCTGTCGCCACTAAGGGCCCAGCCACCTTATTAACAGGGACCAAAATGAGTAACGAAGCAAGTACCGGAGCAGAATTCTCACCAACCGGGGATGGTGAACAACTTGGAAACTTCAGTGGGTATCAAGCCAGGGTCCCAGCCAGCGGAGATGAAGCTTGCAGAGTGTGTGCTTGGCTTGGGTGACAACCTGTAGCAAGCTGCTGGCTGAGGGGCACTCAAAGGAGGGAGGGGCCAGGAGCAGCAAAGATGGACCCGAGAAGAGGAGGATCTGGGCTGTTCTGTGCCAAACCAACTGCACAGAAGAGGTAAGTATAACATGTTTGTTGTTTTTTTTTTTAAAAATGCGAGCCTGTACAATCACTTTAAAGATGACCATTGTAAGCACCCCAGGCGGTGGTAATTGGTTTGTCTCACCCCTCTGGCACTTTTGCTTGACACTTGATCTGTTAAAGGAGATTGAAAAACAACAGACTAAGAACATGTTTAGACTTGGTTGGGGGCGATAAAAATGCACATTTGAACCACATTGTTAGCACACCCTAACTACCCCATGCTAAGCTGCAAATGCAGTAAACAGGGGTGTTTACACAGCGCTATCGTGATGCTTTGCCTCATGCCCATGGCAAAAATAATTGCTCCCGTTATGCTCGGCAAGCAGCAAGCCCCCGAACGCAACCCATTCTAGCAAATTGAAAAGTTCCATAAACACCAAACAAACATGTGCACTACAGGTGAACTGACACCTCCTCACCGCATGTCAAATGCCTCTGGAAAATGAAAAACAATCCATAGTGGTTTAGATACGAATCTAAACTGAAGCCTCATACACACAATCGGATTTTTCTGCAGACAAAACCTCGGACTTTTGTCCGAAGGCGAGTGCCTGGATTTTGTCTTGCATACAAACGGCAAGGAATTGTCGGCCAACAAACACGAAGGTAGTGACGTACTACGTAGTTTTTCAGCTCTTTAGCGCCACCCTTTGGGCTCCTTCTGCTAATTTCGTGATGCACTTTTCATTTAGCTCTTTTCTTTTGCGCTTTTCATTTCGTGCCTTTCAATTCGTTTCTGAATGGCCGTTTGTCAACCAGACATGTTGCGGAATCGGAGGAGATAACCTGTTATTTATTATTGGCCTTGGAGTTATTGCTTTGACCCAAGTCCAGTCCAGGAACAGGAGGAGGAGGATTTCTTGGACCAAAAATTGGTTGCTTTATTAATCGTGACCAATTATGTCATATGCCTTTGCTGCGGGAGCTCCAGAAGAATAATCCAGATGTTTTTCGCAATTATCTCCGGATGACGGAGCCCGGCTTTCACCAACTTTTGGCAATGTTGACCTCCTATGCATGATGCTTTTATTTTATTTTTTGGTTGAATAATAATGATTTGATTTGTTATATTTTCTATATTTTTGGATGCACAGAATGCACTTTTTGGTTACGTTCTATTGGCAGATAGCATGTCTAATTTTATTTGTTTTCTTTTTTTTTAATGCACAACAAAAAATTGTGTAGAATAATACTTGGTTATGTGTTTTACTTCAAATGACAGTTTGGGAGTAGGCAGTTACATTTAACTCCATCAGTATCACCAGCAAAGCAGCTTCATTATTATCCCATTAAAGAAGAAGAGAATTGTGCGCTGCATTTCAAGATTTCATAATTTTCCACGTCACGAATGTTAATTCTCCATTACGAACGCTAGTTTACAAAACCGACCACTTCTGTCTTGCCCTTGCTTCAGAGCATGCTTGTTTGTACTTTGGACTTTTGTCCGACAGAATTGTGTACATACACTCGGAAAATCCGACAACAGACATTTGTCTGTGGAAAATTTTAAAACCTGCCATCCAACATTTGTCCGCGTAAAATCCGACAATTGTCCGATGTAGCGTACAAACGGCCGGATTTTCCTCCAACAGCCTGTCATCACACATTTCCTGTTGGAAAATCCGATCGTGTGTACAAGGCTTTAGCCTTACCAGCCAGATCACCAGAAAAAAGCAACTGTCACAGTTATTATTCACAGTATGCCTTGACTACAACTGCTTTTGGAAACCGATGGGTTTCAATCAATTGGTTTAATTCCACTTTAACTGTTTCCCAATATGGTTACATTCAAGGCATGCCATGAATGATAACTGTCACAGCTGCTTGTCCTCTAAACCGAACTGTCAAGCTATCAAATAGCTGGAGTAATAACTGATCACATGTGCAGCACCATGGCAACTACAGATCAAACAGAGGCTAAAATGGCAGCTTCCCTAGCTGTAACATAGTGCAGCTCAACTTTTTTTTCGGCTAAGGCAGCCTTTAAAATTATGCACAATCTTGAGGCACCCCATTCTATAATGTAAAAAAATAAACTAATAGTATTACATGTGCAGAAGCATCAACACATGTAGGACACCCAACATTAGAGATAATTTATTTTTTACAAAGCAATATACCTTTGCATGCTGGTACTGAGGCTTATTCCAGCGTTTCCCTTCTATCTCGGTTTCTCTCCATCATTCAGCTAATGCGACCCCAGTGCGGATAGAGGCAGGGGCAAACAAGCACACCCTCAGGCAGGGTGACCAACTCTCCAGGATTGCCCGGGACAGTCCCGCATTTTACAGGTCTGTCCTGGGTCTCTTGGCACCTTCATTCCGGGACAATACAGTGTTTCCCAGAATGAAACTGATACAGTCGCCCTAACAATGAGCCGACGATGGAATCTGTCACTCCTTTCCCAGGATGTTCGGCAAATGTTCGCCCCAGCGAACGCTCTGCAATGCACTGTGCATTCTGTGCCCTGATTGGGCAAAGCTTTGTTGTTAAGGTGTGGGGCTGGGAAGGCGGCGGATGCGTCCTTAACAACCGATGAGTCATCAGTTGTCAATGGGCTTTCCCACTGCCAGCTGAATAATAATAAAAAAAAAATTTCTGGAAAAAAAAATAAAAAAACAAAAAAACAGCGTGAGGTCCCCCCCTCCCTTCATGGACAGCAGGAGCATTTTTTTTTTCTTTTTCGGGTCCGGCAGTGGCGACACCAGCGTGATTGGCAATGGATTTACATCAGGGGACACTGTTTTTTTATTTTTTAAAGCGGGATTCTGGCCAGCTAAAAAAAAAATTTTAAAGTCAGCAGCTACAAACACTGTAGCGGCTGACTTTAAATAAGTAGACTTACCTGTCCTGGGTGCCCGCGATGTCGGCCGCCCGAGGCCGACCCGTCCCTCGGCTCTCGGGTCCTGGCACCGCCATCCTAGGTGAGAGAAACAGGCAGTGGAGCCTTGCGGCTTCACTGCCAGTATCCTACTGCGCACGCGCGAGCGGCGCGGCGATCCGTGAATGGCCCCGTGGTGTTCTGGGAACACACGCAGTTCCCAGAAGACAACGGGGTCGCTCACTAAGGAGAAGAACACGCCACGAAATAGGAAGAGGCAAATTAGGAAGACTGCCTAGCAACAAGGGTTTAGGCAAGTATAATTTTTTTTTTTTTCCAAATGTTTTTTTTTTTATTTTTTTAGGATTTTTGGTGGCTTTTTTTTTCCAGGGTGGCCCTCCACTTTATTGAAGTAATTGTCAAAAACTGTCTCTGTGTTATTACTTTTTGACACTTTTTTAGTGAATGGGTAGAGGCACTATGTACACCATGCTGATTCACATAGAGGGGGCAGGATCCGGAAGCCCCCTTGTGAGCCCCCCTTGCTCCCCCTCCCCCTATGATGAGGGCATGTGGCCTGGTATGGTTCAGGAGGGGGGTAGGCGCCTGCTCGTCTCCACCCTATTCCTGACCTGCCAGGCTGTTTGCTCGGATAAGGGTCTGGTATGGATTTTGGAGGGACCTCACACCGTTTTTTTTTTTTAATTTTGGCATGGAGTTCCCCTTAAAATCCATACCAGACAAGGGTCTATGAACTGGGGGGGACCCCACACCGTTTTCTTCTTTATTTTGTTTTCAATAGCTGGGTCCTGGGAATTTAAATTTAAATGTGATTTGATTAGTTTTATTTATTTATTATTGTCATTTTTGCTGCAGCAAGTTCTATGCATGCTACAGATGCTACGTCACTTTACAGGCAGACTAAAGGGACCCCCCAGGCACTATATTTAAAGGAATTTTTCGTTTTTATTGTTGCACTTTAAGCATCATTAAAATCACTGTTCCTGAAAAAACTATTGTTAAAACAATTTTTTTGCATTGATGCATGTCCCCTGGGCAGTACCCGGATCCCCATCCCATTTTTATGGCCAATTACTTGCGTATAAGCTTTCAACATGGGCACTTTTGACTTTTGGACAATTTTCCTGTTCGGCTCCCATAGACTTCAATGGGGTTTGTTATTCGGCTCTGAATTCTCATAATGTTCGAAATGGGTTATGTACAAAGAACGCCTCTGTCACTAAGTGACTTAGTTCAAGCAGGTGCACATTGTATACCACCATTCTAAACTGGTGACCACTGTTTGCTTTTGTTTTTCCAAAAATTAGCAAAAAAGGTATCAAAAATCATCTTGTTTTAGGAAGAGGGGGGTGTTCTTGAATGACGGTTTGGAAATATGGTCACCCTACCCTCAGGTGCCTGATGTCCTCCTTGTCAACTTTGTAGCTGCTGACTTTTAATAAAAGACACTTACTTGTTTAGGGTTCCAGGGCTGTCCTCCCCCAAGCCAGTTCTTTGTCAGTCTTTGGACTCCCCGGCACCGCCATGCTAACTGTGGGAAGCTGGCTGTGACTTCTTGCGGCTTCACAGCCAGCTTCCCGCTATGCATGTGCGGGCCTCGTTGTACTGTGTGTACATTCACGTAGCCTTCTGAGATCTGTGACAGGCCTCAAGAGGCTGCGGGCAAAGAGGGTAGGGCTAAACTTCCACTCTGATCACCTGGATGGAAGTGGAACCAGGTACTTGTCAAAACCAGGTAACTGCCCCCCCCCCCCCAAATATCCAAAAGTTGAAAAGGGGGGAGAGGAGGCAGAGAATTGAAACTTCCCCTTTTGGGTAAAGTTCCACTTTAAGTTAAACTTCCAATCTGTGCTTCCACAGGGCTGACTATCTGCCCCACCTCCATGGGATATCACTGCACTGGGCCAATCACATGCTCTTTTGTACAAGCATATCCTCCTCTCCTAGCAATAGAAGAGTGAATGAAAGGTGTATTATGTATACAAGTTGCTGGAAGACTTAAAAGCAAACCTGTTATGCCGCGTACATTTTACTTTTGGTCGGAAAATGCGACTGTATGTATGCTCCATCAGACTTTTGCTGGCGGAATTCCTGCCAGCAAAAGATTGAGAGCAGTTTCTCAATTTTTCGTTTGGAAAAAGTTCCTATCCGAAAATGCGATCGCCTGTACAAATACGACGCGCAAAATTCCTGCGCATGCTCAGAAACAATTCGACGCATCCTCAGAAGCATTGAACTTAATTTTCTCGGCTCGTCGTAGTGTTGTACTTCACCGTGTTCTTGACGGTCGAAAGTTCAGAGAACTTTTGTGTGACCGTGTGTATGCAAGGCAAGCTTGAGCGGAATTCCATCGGAAAAACCATCCAAGTTTTTTCCGACGGAAAATCCGCTCGCGTGTACGTGGCATCAGACTTATCTCAGTCTAACTGCCATTAGAAGCTTTTGCTTAGATTGGAGACCTTCTTTAAGTATCGATCCATGGCCTTTTTATTATGACATTCCTCCAAGAGGAAAGAGTTCGGAGAAGCACATTCTATATGGGGCCACCTAAGAGAAGACTTTTACCTTGCGCTATGAGGAGTTAGGCCTTTAAAAATAAGCAGAAGTTTCCTTTAGAGATTGCGGTACAATTATAGGTTGTGCAATTTGAGGTAAACACAACTGGGATTTGATTCTATTTCCCCAGCGCTGTGACACAGCATCCTCATACATCAAGGAGCTTCATATATCTTTCTGTCATATCTAAACATCACCTAGAAAGCGTTTTCATTTTATTACATGAGGTTAACAACAAGCAGCATAGCGGAGCCATCATCCCCTCTATCAACACCAATGCATAAACGCGCAACTCCTTTCCAATAAATCCTCCACATTCATTTGCCGTTGATTTCCTCACCGATGCCTCCGTTCCATGGAATATTTATGAATAGCTGTGAAATGATAATGATTATTGCTAATTGTGTGTCATCTTATTGGTTTCCCGCAGAGATGAGAGAAAACTAAATATCCCTTTGTGGACATTTGGGCTGACTTGGCTTCTCCTGGAACATTTTCTCTAATGATATTTTCGTCAAGAATAAATTCCTTTTCAGAATAATGCTTTTCAGCCAGTGCCAACAAGAAAGCAAGGTATCATAAAATTGATTTACTTTGTAGCATCTTTATTGAAATGTGTTTTTATTTTATTGGTCATTTTGACATATTTTTTGTAGTTCTGAAAAAAAAATGGTAAATTTTGTTTTATAGTACATTTACTTGCGCAGCAAGGCGTATAATAGCGGAAGAAGTTTTGTGTGGATTGCTGGGGCCAGAGATCGGTTAAAGTCCAAGCTATGACTTTTTACTGCTTGCCATTGAGGGGTGTGTGCAGAACTCTTCACACCAGATTTCTAAATATTTAAGGAAGTGGTCCCCAAACTGCAGCCTGTGGGCCAGATGTGACCCTTTGTCAACCTTTATCCAGTCCTTGGGGCATTGGTGCAAGGTACCATTCCTTCCACTGACACTAACAGTGGGGCACTATTCCTCCTACTGACACCAATGATGGGGTATTATTTAACAACTGACACCACTGATGTGGCATTATTCCTTCCACTGACACCAACGATGGGGCACTATTCCTCCCACTGATATAAACAATTCAGCACAGTTCTTCCCACTACCAAGATGGGGCATTACTCCTCTCACAAATACCAATGAGGGGCCTATTCATTCCACTTATACCAATGACAGGGTTCTGTTACTCCAACTAATATCAATGATGGGTCACTACTCCTCCACCTAATGATTACAGGCACTATGTCATTATTTTACACCCACTGACCACCAAGCCTGAGACAATATCCACTCCCACTGATGGCGGGCCATTTTCTACTCTCACAGACCACAGACTGCCCTCCACAAAGTCTAAAGTAAAGTAAACTGGCCCTTTGTTTATAAAGTTTGAAGTCCCCTGATGTAAGGCACCATGGTCAGTGTGTTACCAAACCTAAGTCATGCACACCCTTGCGTTTGGAATCGGAAACACCACATCTGTGGTCACACTGTTATACCCAGTTTCAAATGGTTTCTTCCTCCAGGATAAGCCTCTACAGGCCATAGACTGGCCTCCTCTGGTTCCCACTATACATGAGTCAGGGATCCCTTGTCCCAATTAACCCAGACAATGCCCATGAGTCTAGTGCAGTGGTCGCTAACCTTTTGGAACTCACAGACCACTAAACTCACAATTTTTATCCAGCCATGTGCTCAAACTCCATGCTCCCTCCTACAGTCTATGATCAGCGCTACCATTGGAAGGCCCCTCCTTTATCTCCAGCTCTCTGCACTACTCCTGGTGCCTCCCTCTGACTTGACAGGAGCCGGAACTACAGAGGAGGCATCAGGTATCAATGCAAGCTACCAGTATTGACTGTCAGCGCATATTGAGAACAACAATGGAAACAACACTGGGCAGTATACATCCACCACAATGTTGATTTGTGGCAGAAACCCTGGGGTCCACCAAAATTTTCTCTTGGGGGACCATCAGTGGCCCATGGACCACTGGTTGGCAACCACTAGTTTAGTCCATAGCCTTTGTTTTACCCTTTTCCAGAACAGACCGGATATCAGGCACACAAGCGTAGAGCCCACTCAGGTGCCGAGCGTCGTTCTCTCTTCATTTTCCCAGCACACTACAGAAGTACCGTATGTCCAGTTGAATTCAGTTAAAAGAGAATACCAGGTTTCCTGTCACCTTAAATAATCTGTTTGCTGGGAAGGTGATGAGGGTTTCATAAAGCCAAACTCCTGTTCAAGAAGATTTATTCTCTTTTGGTTAGAGCCTCCGTTTTTATTGCTGTCTGTGTACCTATTGAAATTTTAACCCACTTCCGGAGTAAGAATTTCTGGCAATGTATTTCTTGTGGTCTGTGCCTTCCTGTCCTGGTGACAACCCCTCGCCACAATTCTTGTCATGGTGTCATAGAAATAGAAAATAAGAAAAAAAATCTCCTCAATGGAGTCAGAGAGAAAAAATAAACAGACATTTTCAATATTTCCCACTCAATCCAGTTTTTTTTTTAATGTTTTATTTTGACTGGAATTAGGCTTTAAAATTATGGTTCTCTCAAATGTCTGCTTCAGACTGCTCACTATGCTCAGTCTGCTAGAATTTCTGAGCCCTAGATAATTTCCAGCCATGCAGGTAGAAAACAAGTGACTGTTCATTACATCCCTCAGCTTTGTCACTTGATGATTTTTTTCCCTGAGGCTCCACAGGCCTTGACTTTCACACTTGTCACCAAAATCTTGAAACATATCTTGGATACAATATTAGCTCAGAAGGAAATCTGAAGATCAGAGAAATCTTTTTTTTTTCTGTTTCCCCTGACAGTTTTGTCATTGTCAGGTGGGATCTGGTGTCTCTTTTTCATTCTGTGTGTTGCCTTCAACTCCTGACTTTTATCCTGCAGGCATGACCCCCTGTATTGACTGCCACTGATCAAGCTCTCATCATGTTCTTTAGATGGAAGAAAACAAAAGTGTCATGCACCTATAAAGGGAACCTGTCAGGATGAGTGTAGCGGATAAGTGTAGGCTTCGGTTCAGGGCTCAAAGAGGTACTTCGCCCTAATGAGGTCAACCAAAATTTCAGCTCTTTATTACTTGTCCATGCATGGAAACAAAAAAACAACCTTTCTAAGTTACTAGTTCATGGAATCCAGCATTATCTTCCTTGCAACTGAAGATCTCCTTGCTCTGCCCTGCTGCCACACCATCATTTTGAATTATCCTGTTCAGGGAGGTCTTAGGCTTGTGCACATTCACTGAAGGTCCCTTCCAGGTCCCATATACCAAGCAAAAAACTGCTGCATGTCAACACTGCCACCTGATTTGTGTGACATGGACATTCAAGGAGGCAGCGGCAGGTCAACCTACTTAAACTTTATCTAGGCAAGGAATCAGAAAGTGGCACCATTAACCTCCCTGGCGGTATGATTATTTCAGATTTTAGGTGCTGAAAGCGGTACCATTATTTTGCACAGAAATTTGGCGTTTTATATTGTAGGCCTGTAATTCTTAGGAATAATTCACTTAAATATGTCCAAACAAGAGTCTAGTAGACATCCCGGGTATGATGAAGTTTGAAAAATGAAATAAAAATTATAATATAATAAATAACTATAAATAATTATAACAAATAATAATATAATAATAAAAAATATTCAATAATGTAATCAAATCAAAAACACTGAAATTTGCTCAGTTGCAGAATTGTTGCTTTCGTTACTTTTAGTGTTTGGTGACGGATTTCCCCACAAATCACTATCACTCAATTCTTCGAGTGATTCTAATTTATTATCGCTGTTTTCTAGCTGGTCTAAAGCCACTTTTGATGTAAAGGGACAGTTTTGGTTGCTATGGACAATCTCCAGTTTCCAGGCAGAAAGAACAGAATTTACAAAATAAAACTGCATGCAGGACACTGGACAGACCACTAGGGGCAAAGGGGATGTGAAATTATTTGATACAGTACTGTAATCTGTAAGATTACAGTATACTGTATCTATACTGTGTGTTTTACTGTTTGAATTTGCCGCCCAAACTCCGTCCCCGTGCGTCGCAACGCTTGCAGGGAACGGAGCTCGGCACTGTGAATCGAGCGAGACACAGCGGCTCGCCGATCACAGCGGGGAGACATCGCAGGAACCAGGGGACAAGGTAAGTAAACTCTTCCTGGATCTTGCAATGCGATCCTGAGTTTGGCTCGGGGTTACCGCTTTTGGTATTGAAAATCCACCCCGAGCCAGACTCAGGAATACCGCCAGGGGGGGTTAAGGTAATAAACAGATATTTACATTTCATTAAAAAAAAGAAATGTGAAATTGTGTAAGAAAAAGGGGAGGAAGCAGATGACAGGAAGTTCGTTGCATGGGTGAAGATTCGCTTAAGCCTCGGTTCACATCAGAGGCGGCACGACTTGCAGGTCGCCTCACCGAGGCGACCTGCACACGACTGCCGGGGCGACTTGCAAGACGACTTCTGTATAGAAGTCTATGCAAGTCGCCCCCAAAGTAGTACAGGAACCTTTCTTCTAAGATTAGAACGGTTCCATTGTACAGAACGGGAGGCGACTTGTCAGGCGGCTAGGTCGCCTGACAAGTCGCCCCCGTGTGAACCGGCTCTTAGGCTCCGTTCACACATGCTGTGGTCGCAGCTCACAGCAGGGGCCCCTGTTCAACGATTTAGGTGCGAATCAGGTCCAAATTTTTGCCTGAATTTGCACCTGAATCGGACCAAAACACACACACAGGACACTTTCCAAATGTGGATAGTGACCTCCCAGGAGCTGTGTGAATCGGCCCCATTGAGAGCAGGTCACACTCTCCTGTCATGCGAATTGAATACGGGGAAACCCACATCCAATTCTCATACATGTGAACCCAGGTGTTAAAGTCTAGGTTCAACTTTCATTTAATGGTCCATGCGGATAAGGGGCTCTAGTAGGTTAGCATTCACCGTGCCAATGTTCAATATACTGGGGTTGATTTACTAAAGGCAAATAGACTGTGCACTTTGCAAGTACTCCAGAGCTTAGTAAATGAGGGGAAGGTCTGCTGACCTCCATTATCCAATCATGTGCAAGCACAATGCTGTCCTTTTTTTTGGGGGGGGGGGTCTAGTTTATGATTGTGTATTCTTTTCACAGTGAAACTTTACCTCATTTACTAAGCTCAGCATTTGAAAAGTGCATATTCTATTTGCCTTTAGTAAATCAACACCAGTGCTGTGTTGATGTGATGTAATTGCTATGCCTGTAAACCTAGAAGACTGTCCAAAAAAACTGTATGCTGTTTACACCCCCACATCCTGGCTAGTTTCCTTACCTTCACTTACCCACAGCTGGAGCATGTGTGCTTCCTTGTTGAAAAGTCACTTGCTTCTCTTCCATTATTCCAGTATCTCCGAGCTGGTATACCCTACAATGCAGATGCATCTGTGCTGACCGGTCCCTGCCGGTCTCATTTTGCTAATGTCATTCCTTTCTGGATTGTGAATGGACATCACTACAGGGCAGGCAATATGAAGTGTTCATGTTCAGCAGACATTGATATGGGCACCAGTGGCGGGACAAGGTCATCTAGAGCCCAGGGCGAACATGCCAAACTGCGCAACCCCCCCCCCCTCCCCAAGCTGTATGAGCATTATGTGTCAGCAAAATCCCCCCCCACAAAAGCACTGAGAACAAATCCACAAATCCTCCCTTCCCCCAAATCCCTCCAGCTCAAATGCCCCCCCTCAAAAAAAATACACCCCTCCTAATACAAATCCTCTACCCCTCCTAGTACACATCTCCCCCCCCACTTAACATCCCTCCCAGCACAAAACTTCTCCCCCTCATCCCCCCTCCCAACACAAATCCCCCAAGATCACCACTCTTAGCACCCCCCAAATGTCCCCTCCTAGAACAATACTTTCCCCCCTGCTGCCCCCCAAATTCTCCCTTCCAACACAAATCCCCCCCCCCTGCCAATCTCCATGTAGCGCCCCCCACCTATTTTTATATACTAATTTCAGGTGTATATATATATTTTTTTAATTAATTTTTATTAAAATATATTTCATGTTGCGACAATATACCATATCGGACATTATACCACCACTTTACATATATTTGTGTATCCTGGTGGATGCCTCCAGGTTTAATGATATTTCTGTTATTAGCAGCCCTCTATGTTTATGGTATTTTACACAGATTGTTCGGGATGCCCCCATTGGTAGTGTCGCTTTTTTAACACTATATGGTTGTGGTTACAGCCCCCATACAAATTTTAGCATTATCTTACTTTTAATTTCATTCCGAATGTGTAAATGTTCACAATTTGTGTCACTCTCCAAGATTTAACTTTTCCACCTTTGCTGACACCTGACCCGGGTTAGGTGAGCGTCGGGAGGTGGTCCTGGCCTTCCCTGACTTGTTGGGGCCCTCCCCCAATTGCAGGAAGTTGAATTAGGTAGACGAGCTGGCGTGATGACGTAGCCGAGTCCCGAGGGGTGAATGCGCGTGCGCAGCTTTCGACCGTGACGGGCTCGATCCAAATTCCGGATGTCAAATCCGATAGGTGGGGCGTGATGACGCTCCGACCTATAGACACGCTGTTTGAAAGCGAGGCTTGGTGCGCAAGCGGGCACTCCCCTGTGACTTCCGCTATTGCGCACGGCCATGTCATCCGGACACGCCTGACGGGCGGAGCGCGATGGCGCTCTGATCTGCCCATTTGGCCAGGCTGACCCCGAGGCTTGGTTACATTCCGAGCACTTCCGGGTCGGCTGGTCATTTACTAATATTGAGGTTTTTTACTTGGCTAACTTATTGTTTTTATCAATTTTATACTGGAATGCTACTAAGTCAGCACTTGTGGTTTAATACCACTGACCAGAACACTATAAAATTTATATACACCCCATGTTTTCCTCTGAACCGGAAGTGATATCAATGGGCACTTCCTGTGTTGTGACACTCCCAGTGGGGGTCATTTCTAGTTTAAATAGCGGTGAGGTAGGGGGGCTCCACACCCCAGATGAAGGCTCGTTAGCTGAAACATGTTGGGTGGACTCCCTACGATTACCGCGTTTACCATATTGTTTTGAGCTTATTCTGATCTTCACAAATGTGAGTGTTCCTGTTATATTTTTTTCAATAAATTTATGTTTTAAACGATATCATGCCATGTGAGCTTTATTTCTCCCATGGCATGTAATTCTATCCGGTTGGCCTGTTGATGAGTCTGGACGTTTGAGGTTACGACAGGATCTCTACCCTTTCTCCTCTCCCCTCCCCCAATGGAAGTCGAGAACATTTGAGGATCCATCCTGCCAGCCTTAGTGGCTAAACAAGCTTTCTGGGACTTGTAAGACGTATGTCTTTTCAAGTCACCTGGTTCCGGTAAGCCCCCTCTGATGCTTTGGTGGTGGTCCCGACACTCATTTAGAAGTTTCATCTACCTGGTGTTTCATCTACTCACTTGGCAAAAGTTCTTCACCATTGTTTCTATTATTTAATTTTCAGAGACTTTTTTGGGTGGTGGGTGTTGAATTCCATTCAGATTATAATCTTTAGCATTTTTGAACATTTTTGTCATAAAAAACAATTTTGTTTCACTTTTTAGCACTTCCATATTTCTTCACATTGTTTTCACACTATATCAATTTATTTTGATAGTACGCGGCACTTTGTTTAATTTGTATTGTATTCAGATATCTACATGCAATTTTGAATTTGATGAATTGTCTGTTGTGGCCCCCCAGTAATGGTTTAGTCCTAGTTCATTTTGTTAGTATTTTCATTATATTTACACTCATAGCGCTACACTGTATATGGTTCCTAATTTTATTTTCCTTTGTCTAAGAGGAGTGTCAGCTGCTTACTGTGTAACCTTTTTTCTCACACGATTATTGGGGCAGCGCTGTACTCATTTCCTATTTGATTCCTTTAGCGCCCCCCACCTCACATGATACCATGTGTCCAGGGCAGCTCTCCCTCCTGCCCACCACATGTCCCAGGCCTTGTGGGCACCAACAGAAGGACCTCGCCCCGTCTACACAGAAGAAAATAGAACACACAGAACCAAAAGGTCACGTGACTATGGATTTAGATGAGTAAAAGGGGCATTTAGGTAGGATTTTTTTTTGTTTGAGAGCAATTATTAAGAGGGGATAAGGGGTGCATGTCAGTGGGCGCAGTCCAGAGGGGAGCTTTAAATTACAAAACAAATTGTGTAACAATTACACTTGTGCTCATAAGTTTACATACCCTGGCAGAATTTATGATTTCTTGGCCATTTTTCAGAGAATATGAATGATAACACAAAAACTTTTCTTTCACTTATGGATAGTGTTTGGCTGAAGCCATTTATTATCATTCAACTATGTTTACTCTTTTTAAATCATAATCACAACAGAAACTACCCAAATGAACCTGATCAAAAGTTTACATACCCCAGTTCTTAATACCGTGTTTTGCCCCCTTTAACATCAATGACAGGTTGAAGTCTTTTGTGGTATTTGTGGATGAGGCTCTTTATCTTCTCAAATGCTAAAGCTGCCCATTCCTCTTGGCAAAAAGCCTCCAGTTCCTGTAAATTCTTGGGCTTGCATAACTTGAACGTTTGAGATCTCCCCAGAGTGGCTCAATGATCTTGAAGTCTGGAGACTGAGATGGCCACCCCAGAACCTTCATTTTATTCTGCTGTAGCCAATGTCAGGTTGACATGGCCTTGTGTTTTGGATCATTGTCATGTTGGAATGTCCAAGTACGTCCCATGCGCAGCTTCCTGGCCGATAAATGCAAATGTTCCTCCAGTATTTTTTGATAACATACTGCATTCATCTTGCCATCAATTTTGACCAAATTTCCTGTGCCTTTGTAGCTCACACATCTCCAAAACATCAGCGATCCACCTCCGTGTTTCACAGTAGGAATGGTGTACCTTTAATCATAGGCCTTGTTGACTCCTCTCCAAATGTAGTGTTTATGGTTGTGGCCAAAAAGCTCAATATTGGTCCCATCACGCCAAATGACTTTGTGCCAGAAGGTTTGAGGCTTGTCTCTGTGCTGCTTGGCATATTGTAAGCGGGATACTTTGTGGCATTTGCATAGTAAAGGCTTTCTTCTGGCGACTCGACCATGCAGCCCATCTTTCTTCAAATGCCTCCTTATTGTGAATCTTGAAACAGCCATACCACATGTTTTCAGAGAGTCCTGTATTTCACCTGAAGTTATGTGTGGGTTTTTCTTTGCATTCCAAACAATTTTCCTGGCAGTTGTGGCTGAAATTTTAGTTGGTCTACATGACCGTGGTTTGGTTTCAACAGAACCCCTCATTTTGCATATCTTGATTAGAGTTTGAACACTGCTGATTGCAATTCTCAATTCCTAGGATATCTTTTTATATCCCTTTCCTGTTTCATACAGTTCAACTACCTTTTCCCACAGATCCTTTGACAATTCTTTTGCTTTCCCCATGACTCAGAATCCAGAAACGTCAGTGCAGCACTGGATAAAAGATGCAAGGGTCTGTGAGGAGTCCAGAAACTCATTGACCTTTTATACACACACATTAATTACAAGTAAACAGATCACAGGTGAGGATGGTTACCTTTAATAGCCATTCAAACCCCTTTGTGTCAACTTGTATGCATGTTATCAGGCCAAAATCACCAGGGTATGTAAACTTTTTTAAATAATAAAATAAAAATAAAATAATATTAATAAATGGCTTCAGCCAAACACTAACCATGAGTGAAAGAAATGTTTGTGTTATCGTTCATATTCTCTGAAAAATGGCCAAGAAATCATAAATTCTACCAGGGTATGTAAACCTATGAGCACAACTGTATATATATCAGTTTTTATTATATATTGCAGTATTCCTCAAAAGTTTGTTAACCACAAGCCGGCCAGCGCACGACGATATACATTGGCACAATGGCACGGCTGGGCAAATGGGCGTACAGGTACGTCCCTTTTAAGAAGCGGCATTGTGGGCTAGCGCGCCCGCCACATACTCCGTGACCGCGGATCCCGCGGAGTCGTTGTTCACCGGGTGCCCACGATCGTTTCAAGGAGTAGAAGAACGGGGAGATGCCTTTGTAAACAAGGCATTTCCCCGTTCTGCCTAGTGACATGTCAGAGATCACTGCTCCCTGTCATTGGGAGCAGTGATCACTGTCATGTGAGTAGTAGCCCATTCCCCCCACAGTTAAAATCACTCCCTAGGACACACTTAACCCCTTGATCACCCTTTAGTGTTTAACCCCTTCCCTGCCAGTGTCATTTACACAGTAATCAGTGCATTTTTATAGCACTGATCGCTGTATAAATGACAATGGTCCCAAAATAGTGTCAAAAGTGTCCGATGTGTCCGCCATAATGTCGCAGTCACGATAAAAATTGCATATCGCCGTCATTACTAATAAAAAAAGAAAAATGAAAATGTCATAAAACTGTCCGCTATTTTGTAGACGCTATAACTTTTGCGTAAACCAATCAATTTATGCTTATTGAGATTTTTTTTGCCAAAAATATGTAGAAGAATACATATCGGCCTAAACTGAGGAAAAAAATTGTTTTTTTGGGGGGCTGTTTATTATAGCAAAAAGTAAAAATATTGCTTTTTTTCACAATTGTTGCTTTTTTTTGTTCATAGCGCAAAAAATGAAAAACGCAGAGGTGATCAAATACCACCAAAAGAAAGCTCTATTTGTGGGGATAAAAGGACGTCAATTTTGTTTGGGTGCAAAGTCACACGGCCGTGCAATTGTCAGTTAAAGCGACGCAGTGCGGAATCGCAAACAGTGCTCTGGTCAGGAAGGGGGTAAATCCTTCCGGGGCTGAAGTGGTTAATTAACTTCTTTTTAACACTCTGCATGGGAATTTTAACTGAAGATCGCTATTGCCTGCTATTTCTTCCCTTGCTGCTGCATAACAGTCAATTGGCTTCAATAATTAATGTCACGTCTTTTGTGCCACACATAATTTCTCATGTCGATTTCAAGGCTACGGAACCGTGTCTCCATTAAAGGGAGGCCTTGACGTTCATGTATAATGGTGCCCAAACAAAGCCCTGATTCACAGGCCAAATTCATCCTCTGCTCCCAGGCTGGATCCCCATATTAATAAGTTGCACCTGCAGTCTTATATTCTATTATTTATTTATTTTTGCTTTTTGTGGAGGGAGAAAAAAATATGAATTCTCTTGCTAATGGTGTACACGTCACTTTGCAGCTGTGCTCCCTTTTGTGTGGGGCGATCAGTGATTTTTGAGTTGGTTTGATGAAGTGGAAAAATAATGATGAATTTTGGGATCCTTTTGTCAGTATGATCTGGCATTTTTACCTCATGTGCATCCTGGCGTAGTTATATCTGATCACACCAGAGAAATTTCAGGTCTCTGCTATTCTCTTGGAATTGAGATAATCAGTTGCTTAACCTATTTCATAACCAGTGTTAACAAATTAGGTTAGGAGGTGGAACTTTGAAATGTGTTCTTATTGTAGACAAAGTCATTTACTACTGGGTGTAGACCAAATGATGGTCGACTAGCTGGTCAAGTTCAGAAATGCCTAAAGTGAATTTGTGCTTTGCCCGTGCTACTAGTTTGAATGAATGCCCCTTTTTTCCCATGCTGCATATACTACACCTGCCCTTTGCTTCTCCACCTGGGTCAAAGACAATTACTGGACACTGCCCCTTAGCATGTGACCCTCTCCCCTTTCCTCCACAATGAAGCACTGGGTGCCTGACAGACCAGTCACCAGGCCCTAATGCTGCTATAGGGGCAGGGAGAAAGTCCTCAGCCCTGTGTATTGTCTAAGCAGAGTGAGTTATCTTCTGCACCAGACAAATATAGGCCCCGCTGAGGGCTGAGACTCAAAATGAAGAGATCCATCTGATGTTTACTAGCAGACCCCCTACAAAGAGTGATGGGATTAGCAGCAGATGGCTCCTAGGTTGCTGCTTTTGAATACACCCAGAATGGCAAAATCTGGCAAAAATAAGGAGAGACATTGATCTGGTGTCATGGCATTGCTGGTCTGGCTCGGGGGAGCTCTGAAGGCCGGAGGATGCCTGTTTGGAGCTGTGGCGAGGAGGCAGACTGGAGTCTGACAAGCTGGAGGCCATGTAGAAGCTTGCTACAGACAAATGAATGATCTGGCCAAAAGACCGACTATCATGGCAGAGCTCCTCAGTAGCTTTATGTGGTTTTGGATCCTGTGGCATTTTTGGCACAAACCACTTGATTTTTTTAGCCACTTTCCTTATCCTGACCCTTCTAAATGGAAAGATGAACTTTGAAGAGCTGGGCATCCCTCCAGAAGATGAGTAGATCTCTAAATATACAGTGTAACTCCTCTGGTGCATTAGTCGAGATACTTATTGTAAATAAATATATTAACACGTCACAAAAAAAATTAAAAAATAACAAGATGTACAGAATTGTGAGGTAAATTGAGGTCAAACAAGCAAGAGGTCAGGACTTGCAGAGGTTGTAAATGGGTATCAAACACTAGAACAGGAGCATGGAAATACAATCTCAGAGAGTTCTTTGCTTGGAAGGGCAATTTTCCATTGCACCAACCAACCTAAAGCAAAAGTATGGTTAGAGCTTTTTTGGCCATACTTTTCATATAGATCACATAGGATGTCACCCACCCAGTTGAGGCTCGGGAAAGATCCCAACCATATGGTCGGGGTCCGCCCATATGCCTGCACCTGGCTCAGCCTCTCAGTGATCCGTTGAGAACCTGAGCCAGCCCCTCTGCACCCTCACAGCCCAGCGCTCCAGTGAACACTGTAGGGGAGAGCCGGAGACTGGCAGTCAATGCTCTATGCTGAGAATGGAGGGGAGAACTGAGTGATCTGCTTTGTTTGATCGCTCAGTTCTCACTGCAGAGATGGCGGGGGACATATGCAGCATTGGATCGATGCATCCACCTAGGAGACTAATAGATTTCCCATTTGTGACATCAGATGATGTGTCCAGCAGCACAGCTTCTCAATAAGAACCAACAAGGTTGGCTAAACACATGACCTGAATAAGCTTTAGTACAGGTTGTCTGCGTTGGAGAAACCCATTGCAGAGGTAACGAACAGGAATCAAGCACTGAGCCAAGGTGAGAAAAAACAGACTGATACTGAAGAGCTGAAACAAGAACAGCTGGGACCTGCAGCACAGACCAGTTCTGAAGACAGTGAACTGTGGCACTGCTGGGGAAATCTGCTATTATAGCATGACCATACAAATGAACAAATATGTATAAGAATGGATATACTCCACTCAGATCCTTATTTTATCACTGGAGCCCGTTGGGACACAACTTTTGGTGCCCAAAGGAACCCTTTTGCTAGAATCCCTTTTTACACTGAACAACTTCTGATGGGGAAAAAAAAGTGTGCTCTATGGCTATTTAGTGAAAAATCCATCTATTTGTCCATTTTGCATGCCTAAAAGTAAATCTGGCTGTGATTTCACTGGTCAGCCTTAAGCTCACCAAGTCATTTCAGAAGAAAAAGAGATGAGGTCCACTGTTTTAACCCATTATGCTGTTTTAACCCATTATGCATGTTTCGTTACGCCTGTAACTTAATCATGGGATCCCATGATTAAGTTACAGGCGTAACGAAACATGTCGGGGGCGTGGCCGAGCGAAGGATAACACCACGTACTAGTGACAGGAGGAAGCGAGCTTTGCGGTTTACCTATCGGGGGAGGCGGTGGGTCCATCTAACAAGCAGGCGAGGAGAGGGTGAGAGAGACTTCTTAGACGCCGGCTGTAGTAGGGTCCGCCGTGACCGCATACCCCCTAGAAGGTTGATCCAAGCTGCTGTGTTGGTATTGCATTATACAGATTGCCGTGGAATTTGCCGTGCTTTTTAATTATATACACAATGTGAGTGGAACTTTTGGAGTGTGATTTGTAGTGTGTATTATTAAATTTTTACGTTATCACACTATTGGGAGTCTTCTTTAATTCACATATGGAACGAACCTCCGGATGGAATTGGTTAAACCCTTGCCAGTAGCTACAGACATCTATGCCTTATAGCCTCATACGAGAGTGGAGGCATGAGGAGCTGGTGAGTGGCTGTCCATTGGGAGAGTGGTCACTGAACACAGAGGTGTGGTGGAAGAATTTGGTAGAAGATAATTACACTCCTGGAATGTAAAAGGACTTGTTGTGGCACATTTAAAGTTTTTTTGATCACGTTCACGGACACTTTGCACATGTATGTGTATTTTCCACAGAGTTTTATTTGTTGCAGTCACATAGGTATTGTGTGACACTTAAAGACTGTTATTAGCTTTGATGTTATACACTGTTCTTATGTAGTCACTGCATAGGGACTGATGTATATTAATATCTGAGCAGTATTGGCACTTAGTCACCTTATGTACTGTTTTTTTGGTGTTTTATATTCATTTGGTTCATCAATAGTGTTCTATTATTATATACACTTATATATATATTTTATTTTTTAATTTTTATTTAGATACACACCAGTAAATGGTTGTCCACTAGATCAGATAATTCACTGTAAGAGGTGGGAGAAGTTTTGGAGATAGCGCCATGGTTTAATTCTTCACGTGGGGTGCAGTGCACTTATTACACGTCACAGATTTAAATATGTCCTATCTACTCCAGTAACTTTAGCAGCAACTTGAGGACACTAATCTTCCTCCTATGGGTTTGAGCAGAGTCTTTGCACAAGCTAATAGTGGACTGAGCTACTTTAACAGAAACTCTAGGATGCTAAACGTGCCCCTAAAGGTTTGAGTGGAGTCCTTGCACAAGCAAATATTGGACTGAGCTTTTCAGGGCACCAGACACAATGTCCCCTTTTTAGCAATGCTGACTCCAGCACAAGAGGGATCGCCACAGCACACAGTCTCAGGGATCTCTTACACCCGTCTGTACTCACTAATGTTCTTGGATAGTTGGTTGCCTCCCTCCAATATCTTCTAGATGCCTTTTCAGTGATACCAGACTAGATCCCCAGATAAAGAGTCCCTCAGTCAGCTCCAATAACTTTAAAGTGTCACTAAGTCCACACCATAAAAAACTATTAATAAATGCCTTCTGTCCATGTCCCAAATTCAACTAGGGATTTTGCAGCTGTAGTGGCAACTCTGTACATGCTCAGTTTTCAGTATATTTCTATGCTGAACTTTTCTTCCCAATCATATCTGAGCGGCCCATGTGACTTTAAAGTCACACATGTGGGCATATACACAGTGGTAAATGACATCCCACTCCCTCCATCCTCCTCCATGCTCACTAATCAGCTAAGCACAATGGGGGTAGGATATTACATGTAGATTAATGGTAGCTTCACCTCCCTCTTATTCAGACACAGGCTGGAAGGGGCGTGAAACAACCTGTGGCTGGCAGAAATCCGTCCACACCATGTTATTGCCAAAAAATATTAAAGATTTAATTTCAGATATATATTTGATTGCCAGTTTAAAACAGTTTATTGATATTGTTTATTTTTACTCTGTATTTCAAAGGCTGTTTTTTTTTTGTTTGACTGTGGCCAGCAGTAGAGGACTAAAAGCTCCTCCTGCTTTAGACAGGCTGGGAAAGAGCTGGATCATGTAACAGCTAAATATTGATTAGGAAAAAGGAGATTTTTTATTTATTTTTTATTAAAATAATTACTGTGTCATCATCCACATACAGAAATAGAAGGGACAATGTAAATTAAACAGTGTGTGTTTAGTATCACTTTAAGCAGAATAGGCCCCCCCAGCTAGGCTAGCTGGGACCTCGTTGAACAGCGGACACATGCACATGGCAAGTTTGCCCAGAAGAGCAGCAGCCCTCCAGGCTGCAAAACCTCCAGGACTAAAGATCCCTCTGTTCCAGGTCTCAGAGTATTTGTACACTCTCCCAGCCACCATCTGGCCACCCTCCCAACAGGGATTGGCCAGGGATGCATAAATATGCAGCTGTTGATTTGACTGTCCCATCCCACTATCTTCCAGAACATTTACAGACAGACAGGGGAAACAGTAAACTCTGTAGCCAGTGAAACACAGAACAGACCAAAATAATCACATGAAGTTCAACTGATTACAGTGAGCCAGTTACTAAATTTGCTTAACCTAGCACACATCCAGGGGGGTGCTATACGTAGATCTCCAGCAGAAAGAGCTCTCTCTCTCATAAATCCCAACTCTTTTCCTGTCCACTGGAGGCTGAGATGTATGGGAAACTGTCAGGTGGTTTAACTTTTCAGCATCTACCAAAAACTCAAATATAATTTTTGGGTAGACTGACCCTTTGAAGAGGACTGAAACTATGGAAGTCATGCTCCAAAAAAGGCAAACAGAGGCTATATTATTAGAGCTGCTGCCCTGTTGGCTGGCAATCTAATAACCGGCGCGTTAATGGCCAAGAAGCTTAAAATGAGATGGAGAAGCCCAGATTTATGAAACAAATGAAGCAGAATCAGGGTTTTGTCCTTGCACTGCAGGTTCCCAGGTACAGCTTTCTCTCCAGCAAAGAAAACAGTGAACAGCTCACTGGTGACATCGCCAAATTTTACTCCAAATCTCACGAGACTAGTGCCGCGTACACACGAGCGGACTTTACGGCAGACTTTGCCCGGCGGACTTTTCGACGTACTTTACGATGGACTTTCTGAATGAGGACTTGCCTACACACAATCCATCAAAGTCTGTCGAATTCGTACGTGATGACGTACGACCAGACAAAAACAAGGAAGTTCATAGCCAGTAGCCAATAGCTGCCCTAGCGTGGATTTATGTCCGTCGAACTAGCATACAGACGGCGGACTTTTCGACCGGACTCGATTGTGACGGATTAATATAAAACATGTTTCAAATCTAAGTCCGTCCACCTTTTGAGAAAACAAAGTCCGCTGGAGCCCACACACGATCGAATTGTCCGACCAAATTCCGTCCACCGGGGAAAGTCTGCCGTAAAGTCCGCTCGTGTGTACGCGGCATGAAAGTCAGAGGCAGCAGTGTCTTAGATGATCTCATTTTGCAGATATACAGCTATGAGGTTGTAGGCACGAGAAGTACACTGCTATTTTTCAGGAGGAATTCAAGGGGAAAGATACAGTTTTGATTGCTTGACAGCTTGCTATAAGATAGTAAAATTCTAAATTTTTGAATTCCGGACCACTTTATTACCATCATCCAAAAATGTTTGGATCCACTCTTGCAGCCTCTTTGTTACTTTTGGCAGCTTTGCCTCCAGTGTATCCCAACTTTCATGAAAAGCAAGAGTCAGAGAAGGAAGGATTAAGCCTGTTGTGGAACCTTAGAATTTCCTAGCCATGTACTGTCAGTAAGATGAGCTTAACAGAGCTCTGGGTGCTTTAGCACACATTCCCTTCTTGATGATGTATGGCCATGATTGCTGTATTTATTGGGGTATATTCATCAAACCAGCGATACCATCACCCAGGAGATTAGATCACTTCCTGTTATTCCATAAAGCAGATTTATCAGTGTCTCAATAACTCATAGCTAGGAGAGCCTTCCCCAAGGATGATTAATACGAAATTACAGATAATATCGCTCATTTCATCAATACGGAATTGTGTTTGTGCCATCAGATGGTTTATTTTGTGCTGTTGCCTGCACTCATTTTCTTTGCTTGAGATTCAAGCAGCTGGTTGGCATTTAAAGGGAAACAATCACATATTTTCTAATAATTCATTTTGTGTTGCTAAACCAGAACTCCGGGCAACAGATGAAGTTAATCTGTGAACTTTTTATAAAACAATAGAGGATAAAAAAAATTAAACCTGGATTTTTGAGGCATTACATGGATCCTGTTCCTAAATCTCCATATACATTTGTTTTATTTCAATATCCATAAAAATAGCTAAATGTGCATTAAGTACCCATTAAACAACATGGGATATCTTTGTCATCTATAGATGTTGGACATCACAATAGTGTATAACCTCATTCATTAGGGCCTCCCCATTTGTCCTCGTCTAGCTGTCCTATCATATAGAACTTTATATGTATGTCACAGAGAGTCAACTGCTGGCTTTGGGATCAAAAATGAATGCACTTGACAAGTTTCACAGTCTATTGACAATACTTCACCAGGAGTGCTATTGGTAGTGAAATCACAAGACTAATACATTATTTGCAACTGTCTGTCCAACAAGCTTGACCTACCAAGTGAGGCCAAGTAGTTCCCTATAAAAGGCAGGCACAGGGTTACCAAGAAACCAAGAGGGACACCCCCAGGCACCAAGGACAAGGGGACTTGCTGCCACAAGTTAGAACATCCCAGAAAACCCTTTTACAGTCTTGCTCATACCATGTCAAGAGAATCAGGGGGATATATTAAGCCATGGGGTCACCACTTAGATGGAACTTGAGTGGGAGACCGCATTATGTCCTGGCCATTAGATGTTAGATCCCTCATATTGGTATACAGGCAGTATCCGAGTTACGAACACAAAAGGGACTATAGGTTTGTTCGTAAGTCAAAGTTGTTCGTAAGTCGCAACACTGCATTAGTAATGCCGCGTACACACGGTCGGACTTTGCAGCTACAAAAGTCGGACAGTCTGTCCGACATACTTCCGGCGTACCTTCGGCGGACTTGGGGCAGACTTTCTTACGAACGGACTTGCCCACACACGACCACACAAAAGTACGCCAGTTTAGTACGCTGTGACGTACACCAAGTCCGACGAGACTATAAAACGGAAGTTCAATAGCCCGTACGACACCCTTTGGGCTCCTTCTGCTAATCTCGTGTTTATCTCGTGTTAGTAGAAGTTTGGTGAGAGACGATTCGCGCTTGTGAGACTCGTATTTTTCAGTTCGTTTTAACTGTTGTTCAGTCTGTGCTTGTGAGGTTTGTATCTGCTTTTCAGTGCGTTTGGTCAGTTGGCATTGAGAAATCTTTGTTTTATTGGCCGCTCGTTCCTGATTTTCAGGTCGTTCTTCACAGGCCTTGCTGTTCTTCAGTGCGTTCTGTTTAGTGCGTTCTGACCAGCCGACCGTTTTGAAGCCATGTTACCTGTACGTACTCGTCGTAGAGCTCGTGCATTGTATGTGCTTGGTGCTGTAGTTTATTCTTCAGCCCAAGACCAGTCCATGAACAGGGCGAGGAGGAGTTCATGGACCAAGAATTGGTTGCTTCAGCGTGACCAGTTCTGTCACATGCCTTTGCTCCGTGAGATCCGTGAGAATAATCCTGAGGATTTCAGGAACTTTCTCCGGATGACGGACCCCGTTTTTGATCGTTTGGTGGCTTTGCTGACCCCCTATATCAGCAGGCAGGATACCTGCATGAGGCAAGCCATCACTCCGGAGCAGAGGCTGGTCGCTACCTTGCGGTATTTGGCCACAGGGAGAAGCCTGCAGGACCTTAAGTTCTCGACAGGCATCTCCCCCCAGGCTCTGGGGATCATTATCCCAGAGACCTGTTCTGCCATCATACAGGTCCTGCAGAAGGACTATATTAAGGTAAGCTATTTTTATTTTATTAGCATCACATGTTCTTTTATGTAATCTTTGATAATGTAATGTATTTCTTGCTTCAAACACTACTTCCCATCATTGCAATATAGTGTGAATGTCCCCTTTTTATCCTCACACATGCTGGGATTTTTTCCTGTTATTTTTTGTCATGCATGTATAGTTTCCTTCAATAACCTTCCCAGCATGAAGTGATGGGAACATATCCACCTAGTCTACTCATTTTGAATGTATTTTGTTGGAGTGTATTTAGTGTGCTTATAATTAGCAATTAGCTAGATTTCACAACCCCCCCCCCCCACCTGAACTCACTCCAAATAGTGTGCTGCTAATTAGCAATTAGCTAGATTTCACAACCCCCCCACCCCCCCCCACCTGAACTCACTCCAAATAGTGTGCTGCTAATTAGCAATTAGCTAGATTTCACAACCCCCCCACCCCCCCCCACCTGAACTCACTCCAAATAGTGTGCTGCTAATTAGCAATTAGCTAGATTTCACAACCCCCCCACCCCCCCCACCTGAACTCACTCCAAATAGTGTGCTGCTAATTAGCAATTAGCTAGATTTCACAACCCCCCCACCCCCACCCTCGTTAAAATTTGCTTGAATGTTCTGTGGTGTTGATTTGTCTAAAGCAAATCTATGTTGCACTTTGCAAAATGCATGTGCACTCTACAAGTGCATTTGTTCCAGTGCTTTAGTAAATGAGCAGAAGCTCTGCTGATTTCCATCATCAAATCATATGCAAGCCTCAAAGTGTTTTCATTAATTGCCCTTGCATGTGATTGTGTACTGTTTGCAACATGAATGCCTTTTGACATTACCTCATTTACTGTAAGCTGGTTTGCAACTGCACCTGCAGAGTGCGACAACTGCAGTCTTGTAGCCTTTGTTATCCCTAAATTCCTGCGTGTTGTTAAAGTAATTTTTTTTTGGGATTTCACAACCCCCTAAAATGTAATCAATGTTCTATCAGAGGGGGTGAGCAATCTGATAAGTGTGCCTTTTTCCATATTAGTTATTCCAGAAGAATTAAATTATTGAATGTTATACTGATGCTGGGGAATAATGTTTTTAATTGTCTAATTTTCTTGCAATGTTAGCTTCCAAATTAATTGATT